>CM038219.1:138200338-139400338 GCA_021442155.1 Cymbidium sinense
CCCCATTTCTTCAGTTGTTCTTCAAAGTGCTCACTATTCTGGAGATGGTCTTGTTCCTAAATTTAAGAATGGAGAATTCTGAAAAAAGGTCTTCGACCTAGTGTTCATGTATCTTAATTCCACTCGGGGAGAAACAGATCCACATATTCTATTGGAGGATGCAAATTTGTAGATTAAAAAAAAAATTTGAAGTAGAGTATTGGCCATATGCTTTCCCTCTGTCAGAAGAGTACCAGAAGACTGGAGAAAGGGGATCTGTTACCGGTTACCAGGAGAAACGATGATAACTCGTATTCACCAATCACTTGGTAGATTAAATTCAAACTCGACAATGTCAATCAGACTGGATCATACATGTTGTGAGTCGCAATTGCATATGCTACTATCTCTGAAATGCAAGTTCGATTCAATGATTCCAAAGCTAAGCCTTCTCACTTCTCAACTGGACTCATTGGTAGAGACAACTCAATAGCAAGGCATGGAATCCATAGGCTGTATTAACTGTTCAATATTGTGGTGCAGAGTAGTTGGCTTATTGAAGGGGAGAGCACAATTTATCTGAAACAGGTGCCTGAAGCCCCATGCACTTATTTTAAGCATGGGTTTGAAAGACTAGTTTTATAAGCTACATTTAAAGACACTACTACGACGCTTTTAAATAGGTAGGAATACTCTAGACTCTCAAGCTCTCCTATAAGGGAAGACGTCGGAGACCAAATTTGAGACTTAATTAATTTAACGTGAAATGAACTCTAAGCTCAAAATTAAAATTTGAATTTAAATTACAGGTGTTGAAGGCCTATGCACACTTTTAAGTGTAGTGGGTTTGTAAGATTTCTTAAGCCGTAGTGTCGCAAGACACTGACTATGCATAATTTTTTAAGCATGGTAGGAAGGCTATAGCACAAGCCCCATGTGGGGACTGTATGGAATTTGAAATGACATGTTTAAAGAGAATCAAATGAAAGTACTAATGAGCTTAAACTCAACTTAAAAATAAAACAATTACTTGCATATAAAAAAATGAATTGAACTTTTACATGCAACACATTGTATCAATTGGATTGCAATAGTTCAAAATTGACATATAACCAAATACAAAACTCAATGACAGGGGACTTTGTGAGAGCGAGTTTTCTAATATGAGTAAAGCTCTCACAAACTCATGGTGAATCCAATGGTTGCTTACAAGCATGAATTGATTTTTCAAAGAAACATTTGGATTATATTTTACTTTTTGAAGCACATGAAATTTAAAGGTATATTGGAATGCTTGCTTTCAAACTAAAACATAACTTAAGATAGAATTCACAAGGAATCAATATTAAGGCTAAGTAGTTTCGTAGTGAGCATAATGCAAAGCTTCTTAATGAATGATTGTATCACAAAGTGACTTGTATTAAAAAAATTGATGTGAATCAAAAGAAATATAAATGTGACTTGTATTGATCTCGCCAACTCATATATGAGCTAAAACATACATCGAACATGATGTGTTTATAAAGACTTGAAAGCTTGCTAAAAGTATTCTAGAACAACTTTCAATTCAAATTGATCTTTCTAAAACTTATTAAGTCTTTTAAATATCTCACATGGGCCTCGACACTATGCTAAATGCCTAAATTTAGTGCCTGAGGATGCTATGCGGGTTTATTCTTGGTTGGCTCTAGACGTCGGTTAACAAAAAACTTAAAATCTAATGATCGTTATAATACTTTTTAACTTAATAAAATATCTGAGAAGCTGACTCTGTCATATGACAGTAGATCTGATCCTCTTTTATTAAATTAATGAGTCAATAGAATCTGAAACAACAAAATAATAAATTTACCCTAATGATGGCTGAGTTGATTGAATATATCAACCGAAGGGGTTATTTTACCAAAATATCCAAGATATTTATATTTGATAAATTTAGATCTAATCATCTATTATTAAATTAATAGAGTCAACAAGATCAAATAATAAGTTAAATAATTAAATAGACTTATACACCGATGATGATCGTGTTGACTTAATATTTCAACCGGAGGGTTTTCATTATAAAAAAAATATTCAAATTCTAATGTCAAATCAATATATATTCAAATTAAAATCATTTATAAAATGATCAAATATTCAAATAAAAAATATAAATTAAATAAAATTAATTATTTAAATTTAAAGTAAAATCCATCCACACATCCAACTATTTTTTTGAGTGACAAATTAAGAAAACTATTGCTCACAAAGAGCCAATGTCAAATCAAATACATAACTATTTTACAATCAAATAATCTTAAGCCCATAGAATTGTCCATGTCTCTTTTTCTGCATGGTTTTATTTGCAAAATGACACACATAAATGACGGTTATGAACAAAGCCCATGATCGAGTGACTTGTTGCAAAAATAACACCACTAAATTATTCATGGCCATACTGTATGTTTCTCAATGGCTTTTGCTTCGTGAACTATAGAATGTATTTTGATTAAGAAAAGCCCTTGTTAGCTAAGGTGGACTTAAGCTTGTCTCTTTAGACAAACACCACCCCAGGTCTACAAGGATTACTTGAATGACGCAACTCATGGTTGCTCACAAGAATTCTTCCTTGCTAGTCAACTACCTCCTCGACTAAGTAAACTAGGAACCATGACTGGATGATGGAACCACGAATATTGATCGCCATCATTCCCCCACCGCTTTAAGTTAGTATAATGAATTTTATAAACTTGAATTTTAAGCTTCACATGTCAAGTATATGCTCATTATTTAACGATTCAATGACTAGCCTTAATCAAAAGTTCTCTCAACATTGGGAGGGGTAATTAATAAAAGGTGCTTGCTTTATATGAAACTTGGAACCAAGTCAAAATTCCTCATAAATTGAGGTGAAATCTAGTGTCTTATCTACTATTTCATCCGCCTCAAAAATTTTATCAATATTAAAATCATACTCTCTCATGAAGAGGTGGAGAATTTTCGCCCATAGATTTTGGCGTTTCTCTTCCATCTTCGCTAATCAAATGAGCTAGTAGTAGCAAAATATACTTAAAATTTCCAATTATAAACATAAATCTCCATATTATTTTATAGTACATTTTAAAATTATGGGATGAAATATTGATTATTAATTATTAATTTCATCTTTCATTTGTAAGGAGTTTATCTACATTATACTCTTTTCACTATCCAACTTTGTTGTGGTGATAACATTTGTTTGGTCAACATAATTATCAATGAAGATGCTAAAGCTACTATTCAATGTAAACTTCCCTATCATACAAACAATCTACATGAAGCACCCCATATTGTACACACTAACTTATGTAGAGGAGGAGGACAACTAGAATGGCCACCATTGCTACTAAGGTTCCTCATAAGAGAGCCTTTGTATTCGAAAGATTGGGTCATTTTAAGGTGCCAATCATGAAAGAATCATCATTAGGCAGAAAATTTCAGTCATACCTGTGAATGTCACTACTCTACTAGTTGAACCTTTCGCACTAGAAAGGCATGATGCTGAAGATTCTTCTTCTAGAGAAAAATTGAGTAGAAAGTGAAGAAGGAGAAAAAATGTTAAACTGTGAGCTCAGTAGTTGCTACCTAAATCACTAGCCATGCCAGTGACTTGATTGAGTGTTTCCACTCACAAAAAGTTTGAAAATCTAAAATGGGTGAAAAGGAATATTTTTGCTGGTGATGTTAAGCAATCTTTTTTGGGATCAACAGTAGTCAGCTCCAACTCTTTAGAAGAAACAACCTAAAACTGTATCTACTTGAGTACATATAGTACTGAAGATTGTCAAGAAAAAATGCCTTATGAAGAAGAGGTATCAAAGGCTAATTATCAGAGAAGCGAAGTTTGATCCACTACAAAAACTACCATTAGTGGTAGTAAGAACTCAATATCATTCTAAATAAGTTCTACACAGTGAGTATCGTGGCATGACACCTAGACCGCATGTCTAGGAATCCGTCACTGAAAGGTCCCGAAAAAAAGGAAAACAAATCAGGCCAAAATCTCAAGAAGAAGTAGCGCAAAAGCTTTTCATTTGGAAGCAAGCTAACATAGAGATAGTGGAGAAAGAGAAATGATGAACATGCTCTCAAATTAGTGTTCAAGCAAAAAACTATATAATCAGCTTTGTAATCAAAAGCGAGTGTTCCAACCTATAATAAATTTGACAGCCTAAGATGGGTAAAGCAGAATAGCTCTAGTGGTCAAATAAAATAGTTCTTTTGGACTCGACAACATCAGGTTCATAGCTTCTCCAATGAGGAACTGAAAACTGTATATTCAAGAGTGCATCGGATCGTCAAAGTTGCTAAGGAGAAAAAATTGATAAAAATAAAATATTAAGATTCTCTCATTAGGGAGGCTAGACATGTCTTACTGCAACCCCGACATTATGTCAACCAATTCAAGTTTTGTATGATGAGCATCGATGCGTGACACTTGGACCACAGGTCTAAGAATCCACCATCGAAAGGTCCTGACAAAAATGTAAGCAAATTTGGAGGCCTAAGCCTCAAAGTGTAACTACTTTAAAAAAAGATAGCAACGTAACATCTTTACGGTATTCCCCGAGATCTGCCATAAATAAAACTCATCAAGAATGTGTACTTAAAAAAATGGTCATATGTGATAAAATTTCTGACGACCAACACCTTGGAGAGTCATCCAAGGGATCCTATCACCAGCCAGCTCCATATCTTTGAGAGGAGGTCGCCGATCAGCATCCGATTGAAGAAATACCTATTCCACAGGGCCAAAAATTCATTGGCATTAATCGAGATTCATGTCCAAGAGGAAGAAGCTTATAAGAAAAGATTCGCCTTTTAAATAGAACAAAGAATGTTAAGAGGCTTTGATAATATTAAGAAGTATATGTTGAATCCACCCATTCTCATAGAGCCAATCCCAGGAAAGCCTCTTATCATACATTATCACTAAAAAGAATCTATAGGTCCATTGTTTGCACAACATAATGAAGAGGGAAAGGAAAACATCTTATACTACATCAATCGAAGGCTAATAGTAACAAAAATGCAATACTCGCCAATAGAGAAGCATTATTTGGTTCTGATTTATGCTGCCCAGAAGCTTCATCAATACATGCTATCTTAGAAAATTACTCTCATCTCAAGGATCGATCCGCTAAAGTTCTTGATGAAAAGACCAGCGTTGATAGATCACTTGGTATGATGGGTTATTCTTCTACTACAATTTGACATCATATATGTTCCCCAAAATATAATGAAGGAAAAAATTTTAGCAGACTTCCTTGCTGCACACCCCATCTTGGTAGATTCTTCGCTTAATGATGATCTTCCTAACGAGGAGATCATGCACATATATGAAAAATAAACTAACAAATATGGAACTATATTTTGATGGAGCTTCATCCATCAAATGTACTCACCTCTCAAATCTCCCAAAGGCGAGGGCATTGAACTCATCTTAATTACGCTAGAGGGTGATATAATGAGGCACTCCTATAGGTTAAGTGAGGCATGAACTAATAATGAAGTGGAATATGAAGCATTGGTGTTTGGAGGAAGCCATCTCTATGGGAGTCCGTAATCTATAAGTTTATGGCATTCTTAGCTCACATTAGCCGGGTATTTATAAAATCAATAAACTTGAATTAGCTCACTACCATAGATGAGTTCTCGAGCTTATGAAGTAAATCCCAAACATCATTATAACTCAGGTTTCTCGATGCAATAATAGCAAAGCTGATTATTTGGCTAAGTTAGCTAAATAGATGGCGATTATGGATGATGATGACTTTATACTAATTAGTGTTTGCACTCGTAGTCCTGAGAGCTAAATCTAAAATCCTTTGGAAGAGGGGTCATCAAAAGCCAACAGGATGCAACTCACATTGCTCTTCTCACTCCCTTATAAATTGCTCATCGATATCCAAAAGATGAGGTTCAAACTATTCAGAAAGAAAGACCTTAATTTGAATAAACTCCAACTCCACAAAGTGAAATCCTCATGGTGGAAGAGAAGGAAGATTGAGATAACCCTTCATCGACTACTTTAAGGAAAGCAAATTGTCAAGCAATAAGTCGATGGCTGCATAACTTAAGAAAATGCTTTGACTATATGCTTATGTTGGTAATACCCTATATCGTAGTTCCTTCGAGAAGATGTGGCTACAAGGTAATTGCTGATATTCATGAAGGACTTTATGGCGCACACCAATCAGGTTCTAAAATGACTTTCAAAACCAAAAAAGGGATATTATTGACCATCCATGGTAAATGATTGTATCAATCACGCCAAGAGATATCATGAGTGTTATGTTATGATAACATCATTCATCGCCTCAAACCCATTGCACCTGATGATAGTATCTTGGCCATTCGAATGCTGAGAAACATATATAATTCGACCAATTGACCTGCCATCATCAGCTGGTCATCACTTCATCCTAGCACCCACTAATTATTCTCTAAGTGGGTTGAAGATACTCTATCAAGGAAGTCACATCTAAGCATGTGACAAACTTCTTCACCCATAATATTGTCTATAGATTCAGCGTGCCGCATTGAATTATCTAAGATAATGGTCCAGCCTTCAAAAGCACTAAAATCTATAGATTTGCTGATTGACATAAGATTGACTGGAGATACTCATTGATTTATAATCCAAGAGCAAATGGCTTGGCCAAGGCTTTCAACAAAATACTAATCAAGTTGCGTAGAAATATCCTCACCAAAAATAAATGGGAGTGGCATACTAAGCTTGTGGAAGCTGCTCCACACCACTTATAAAACACCTTCAAAATCCATTCTTATGCACCGGTATTTGAGTTGAACCGCATGCCGCTTGAAGTTGAACTACCCCTCGAGTAGCCATTTAACATAGTCTTACTCCAGATGAGAATGCCCATTTACAGATGGAAGAACTTGACGCGCTTGATGAAGTTAGGCTCCAAGCTTGGCAAAATTTAGAAGTCTATCGAGCGAGGATGTCCAAAGCATTCGATCATATGGTGTGTCCTCAAACTTTTTAAGAAGGGGAATTGGTCTTGGTGCTGAGAAGAAAAATTATCCCTCACCATAAAATCGATAATAAATTTGAACCTAATTGGGAAGGGCCCTTCGTCATTGAAAAGGTATATCAAGGAGGAGCCTACCAACTCATCGATTTTAAAGGTGAAAGAACAATGCCACCAATCAATGGTCGATATCTAAAAAAGTATTATACATGAAAGTGTAATCAAACGAATATCATATTTATAACTTTCATAAGTTTTTCTTGAAAATTCTCTTGTAACACAAGAATATATTTTCAAGATAAAATAGAAATCCTCCCTATTATATTGGGGGCATTTTATATATTTTTAGGTCAACATCCCGCCTCAGGCCGAAATCCCCAAATGAATAGTTATAATGATCAATGTAAGTCTCATATGATCATTATAAGTGTGAAAATAAAAAATAATTTTGATGTCATCATACTTGTGAAATATTGCAAGGATCTCTCTGTTAAATTGGGAATAGTTTTTAAAAATTTATAACAAAATGTCAGGTTTTCTTTGTGAAACAGGGGGCCTTTCTATTGTATTTAGGTTGACATTGCTCCTAAGGCGGAGATCCCCATATATGTATTCAAGGTTCATGAGTTTCAAAGTTTTACTGACCAAAATGAGAAATTTTTAAGTCTACAAACTTCAACAAATCAAGTTAGAAACACGTCTTCCATCCATACATTAAATCTAGGGCTCGAGTGGCTGCATAAGGTTGTACTCAATATGGCCAAATATGGCCTAGCCATTGATAAGACTGCTCAACATGCCATAAAAGCCATAGTAAGAGATCCCCCATCTCATTAGCCCGATGATAAAATCCTCCATCAATTGCTCAAGTCCAAGACTCAAGTGGTTGCATAAGGTCGGACTCAACACGCCCAAATATGGTCGAGTCGCTGACATGCCTGCTTACTCAACATGCCATAAAATGCAACAGTATGGGACCCTCCTACTTCGTTAGTTCAAAGACAAGAGCATCTAAATCTCCAAATACCTCCAACTTGGTGATTTCAAGTGGCCCAGATTGGGAGATCATTCTTAATGGTCGTAAGGTCATTTTTCAAAATCAAATAAAAAATATCCTCACTCAAGAAGGTACTAAGTCGAGTTTAGTGTCAATATCAAATGTGAAATCTTAACTCTTTCAACAAGTCTATTAAAGCAGAAATCAAAGATCGAAAGAAACTCTTCTTCAGTAAGTCCAACCAAGTAGAAAGCAAAGGACCAAAGAAGTCATCCCAATATTTGTATAAAGCTAAAGGCTGAACTAAGGGAGTCACGCCATCAATATGTATGTTACATGTAAGTATAGGCTAATGACTCTTGCCATTAGCCCAACACAAGCTCTAAGGACTAGGTCACCGGTAGATATCCTTTATAAGCCCAAAAAGTAGAAAGTCAGTAAAGTAATTTCATATCACCTGACAAGTTTTCAAGATAATCCAAGATTTTCCTTCATCATGTCCATCAAGGCACGAAGCCAGGATAGAAGGAAATACAAAATACGAATCTCTGAGATGTAGTCTTCAACATGTCCTTCCAACACAAATCATAGGACTGAAGATGTTTTCATCTTGCCAACAGGTCATCAACTCCATCAAGTCCACTGAGGCATGATGCCAGGATAGGAGAGAAAATATAAATTTTAAAATTTGAAATATTCAACAAGTCCAAAGCATAAAGCACGATATAAGACATCATCTCACCAATAAGTCATCAACTCTATCAAGTCCGCAAGGTAAGGAAAAGAGAAAATACAAAATTCAAACTCAAGAAGAAATCTTCAACAAGTCCAAAGCACAAAGTATATGACCAAAGACATTCCAAATTCTCTCAACAATTATTAAAAGCTCCTTATTAGACACACAACATTTTAATATACTTATATAAGTTGATATCATGCTTTAAGCAGAGATCCTTAGATAAATACATATTATGACTGAAATTATATCACACCTTTTCTGCATTAAAAGGGAATGAAACATTGTAATATATTTCAACTAATGCCTCTATTGATAGGGGCATTTTTTTATGATCAAGGTTGTTTAATCATCTCCTATGAAATAGGAGGTCTTCTTCCATATTTAGTTTGACATCAACTTTATGCAAATTCTTGAATATATCTATAACTATTATTAATAAAGTTGCGTGAACAAATATATATATATATATATTTCTACGCATAAAAGACAACCTTAAATATCAAAAGTTTCTCTTCAAGATTCATTATATTTTGAAGATCAAGTCAAAAGAACTCCCAATTTTAGAAGCTCCAATTAACTAGGATGGAAAAACATCAACCTCTACATCTTCAAGTCTAGGACACGGATGGGTTCTAAAGGTCGAACTCAATAAGCCCACTGTTGACATCACTTTTGAAGTGAACTTTCAACTTCTTCATCTTAAACATAAGACTCATTAAGACACTAAGAGTTCCCTAATCTTAAGACACTTCAAGTGATGAGATGAACACTTAACCTAACCATAGAGACTTAGAAGAGTTAGCCATAGGAATGAGTTATGCCTTAGGGGTTTAGGAAGATTTTACTTCCCTATAGCTTGAACCTAATCATTGCTTCTGTCCTTCAAATCAATCCAAGTCAAATCTTAAATCAATTCTAACTTAATTGATTTCTCAAATCATAAGTCAATTCAAAAGTCCAAATCATAAATCAATTCCAAATCAAATGATTAAAACATTTGATTTAATTTAAATCCCAAAATCTTTTCTAAGCCCTTGGATTTCATCTTATGGACTTAGCTCAAACCAAACCCAAATCACTCCAAACTCAAAAAATTTTCTCATAACCCATTTATATTCTTATTTATATTCACAAATATAAATGAAATATAAATTTAAATAACCAAAATCAATTAAAAAAACTCAAATCTAAATCCAACTTATATCTAGCTTATATCCTTTAAGTTAATTTCTTGGATTTAGCCAAATCATTCTCAAATCAATCCAAACCCTTGGATTATCTCCTCAAACAACAACCCCTTCAATCACATGCCCAAATATAAACCAAAACTATAATCGCAAGCCAAGATCAAACTAACCCAAGTCAAAACCATGTTCAACCTTTGCACTTAAAATTGTCAAATGAACCAAAACTCATTTGACTCTGAATCACTTGCAATTGGATTTATATTTCTATCATAATTCTATATGTGAGTTCAACTAAACTCAAAACAAGCCTTGATCAAGCTAATTGACCCATTTAGGCTCACTTGACCCAAAGTGACTTAGAGGATCTTTTTGAGCCAAATTCTAATCTAACCTAAATTGGATTGAACTAAGCCCATCTAAGCCTTATATTGTGCTCAACAATCATACTAGAATGATCAATCACTCAAACCGGGACAAACTAAGTCAACATTTAGCCCAAATGAAATTTAAATAAGCTAAAATTCACTATAAGCTAAATTGATTAAAACCATTAACTCAAACCCATTCATGATCAATGATTGAACATAATCAAACCATCAATTGAGCCAAACCAAGCCCAATTGGCCATTTGATCTAAGTTGACCCAACTTGGCCTAAAAAGCCAAAATAGGTCAAATCTTGATCTAAGCCAAATTGATTGCAACAAATAGATCAAATTCATTCTAAATTAATTATTGAACTTGACCAAGCTTTAATTAGTCAATTAGACACAACCTAGCCCAATTGATCATAAACCCAACTTGACTTAAAAGGTCAAATCAACTTAAAATCAAACCAAATCAAAATTGATTGAAACCAAAGGTTACAATATATTTCAAATGATCAACCAAGCCTAAACCAACCCATGACCCAACCCAATTGGGTCAAATGAATCAAATTGGTCAACTTGACCCATTTGACCTAAATGAACCTAAATGAACCAAAACCAAATTTAAACTAAATTGAACCAAACCAATGACACCCATAGGCTCAAAATGATCATTTGAACTTAACCTAACCCATGGTTTGACCTAATTTGACATAAATGGGTTAAATTGAGCCAATTCAAATCAAATGAACTCTAAATCACTTGAAATTTAGCCCAACCTATTTTCAAATCATTTCAAATCTACCCAAATCAAACTCATAGTCAAATGACCATTTTTTCTTGACGTTATGACTAAATTCACTTAGAATTTGGTCAATTCTTTCTCAAAGCCACTAGGCATCCTTCCATTGGTCCACATGAACACTAAGGAGGGTAATGAACATGACCCAATGGGCTTGGGTCAGCCATGACCCAAGCCAAGGCCAAACTGACCCCTCCAATGGAATTTGATCACTTGGATCACCAAATGTACTCGCCTAGCACATGGGCATCCACTCTCCTTTACTCCATTACCCAAAATGAATCACATGGTGTTTTTGGCAACCAAAACCGATCAATAAATCTCAACAATTGAGCTAAAATGATAACTCAACCTCGATCGCTTCCAAGGAAGGGGAGATATACTCCCCCTCATTCCTACTTAAACTAGGATCACTCAATTCGACAAAGCTATTGGAATCGAAACCAAGCTTCCCAAGCTCTTCTAAGCCATTTCCAAGCATCCTTGATCTCTCTCTCTCTCTCTCTCTCTCTCTCTCTCAATTTTACTCAAAGCTGAAATAGGGAAGGTAATTCCAAAACTCAACTCATCTAATTCCCAACCAAAATCAAATTAAACTTGCCCACACCATCCTTGGACTTTATCGAGCTCAACCAAGTCATTTCCTAAGTCTTCAAGCCATGGGAAGCATCACCTTGATCCAAGCTGATCACCATTGAAGAGGAGCTTGGTCAACCAAACCATCCACTTCAAATTAAGATCTAATTCCTTCAACAAGACTTTGTCTCTACTAGATGAAGCTACCTCCTCCATTGGAAGCACCAGTAATAGCCTCCAGCTAGGTAATTGCTCAAAATTGTAGCCATAAGAAAATTTGGTTGGTCATTATTGAAGGAAATTATCATCCCTTAAGATCTTGACCGTTGGATGTGCATTCCCCCTCCTTTCGAAGTGTGGGATTATTTTGATCCCAATCCAAGCTCGGGTGAGCTTGAATTGAATGAAGAGAGATAAACGGTGTTCGTCTCTCATCATTCATGAAGGAGAAGGATCACACACCATCCATTCTACATTCTTGGAACGGACGGCTATGATTAAACCATGCTAGATCCCATATAATTTAAGCCTAAATCGTGGGATTAATCCCTGCCATCCGATCTTATGACAACCCATAGAGAAAGTTGGTCCGCCATCGGCCGACTTAGGATGTGACAACTTAAATAACCAATCCGCACCATGTGGAAGGTGTGCCGCACCGCCAATGTGTCCCAATGGGATTAAGGGGCTAATTAGGCTTAATTAATTCAATTTTAACACTGAAACTTCCAAAATTCATGACTAAGTATAGAAAAAAAATCCAAAAAATACAAATAAAAGCAAATTTTAAAGATAATTCAGAAAGAAATAATAGAAAATTAAAATTAATTAATTTTGAATAGTAATTTTAACTCAATTTAGGTTTTATTAGAAATGTGATTAAGCTAATTACTCTCTAATTAATTAGGAAATTAACACCAAACTTTTTAGGATTAATTAGTGGAATGATCTCTACCTCCTATAATTTTCTTGGAATTTATTGCTTGACTAATTAGGAGAATTGCTTGTTTCATCTCTAATGAGTTCCTTAATTAATTAAATATTTAATTAAAAAGTTAAACAGTAATAAATTCTTTAGTTAAACTTGCTAATCATCATTAAATAGTGAATGGACTTAAGAAATGAGATTAAGACTTCTTTTCCAATCTTTTCCCATAAGTCTATTCCATTTGGATAAACACTTAATCAATTTATAATTAATTAATAGCTTAATAGCTTAATTAATTACTTTTATTAATTAAACTCAAAACCAAATTATTCTTAAACTTAATCATTCAATTCTTGGGTAGATTCTTAGGTGTTCAATAACCCAAGAAAATTCCAAAGAAAATTATAATCAAACTACATAGAGAGGGTTATAAAAGTACTTAATTAAACCCTTTAGCTTAATTAACCAATAATTGTGAGCCAATTGCATTAGGCCCCTTCATTTCTTAGGTGCATTGCTAATTTAATTTTCATGTGGTTGCATATCATATGTTGGTTCATAATTATTTAGATAATTATGTTAAAGTGATTGGTAAGTAATTAATGGATTTAATTTATACCCAAACCTAATCAAAATATAAAATCAACCTAATTATTCTAAATTAAACCAAATTAATTCACACATAGGGGAAATGGATAGGATTAACAAACCTTTTCATATTTTCTAGGTCAAATCAAATTCAAAAATAAAAATCTCCTTAAAGAATTTTGATTCATTTTTAAATGATCTTATTTTATAGGATTATCCTTAGGAATTATTTAGGGTGAATGAAGTCATGTGCTTACATTCCTTTATTTATTTCCAATCATGCTAAATATTGTTAGCCATAAGAAATTATGTATTCATTTCTTTCAAAAATTAATTAAATAAAATGTTTCCTTTTATGTCAAATTACATGTTATGACTAAAATTAAGGATATGAGTAGCTATTATCATTATTAAACTAAAAATTATTTTTCAAAACTTATAAATAAAAGATTATGAATGAGGTGATGCTACTTATAAATATTTATAAGCTTGCATGAGATTATAGCATAAGATGTGTATTACGAAGTTTTCTTTCCTTCTCTTAACATGGACCTACATAGAATTTGCAAAGTGTATAGTTCATTTGAAAGAACACAACACTTATTTTAATCTATTCCTATGTATTTGTATGTTATGACTCAAGAAGGATCTTCATATTACACATGTAAATCTTACAATCAAATTAAATAATCTTTTGCATAATTCTTCATCTATTCAGTTCTTTTTGTACATCTACATGTATCTAAGAAAGGTGGTATATTAGTCTAGACATCCTGGGATTGAGAGACTTTAAGTAGCCCCAAGTAGGTCTTGTACCTTACGCCCTTGGTGTAAAAAATAATGGTGTTGTACTCACTTATAACTTTTATACATATGGATGTGCATTTAGCTAATGGATAAAAGGATTCCTCTTTTTAACAAAAACATGCATTAGTAGAATATCCAAATTTTCAAATCACATTTCTTTGCATTCATCATCAAAGTGTGCTAAGATTTGCATTACATGTATATATATGCTTAGATTTATTCATATGTATGGTATACATGGTGGAAAGAAATAAATGCATGTGTGTGTTATGTGGTAATAATTTACCCTAACTAATCCTAAGAGGCCTTTCTTGTTGAATAGGGCTATTTAGAGTAAATCTAAACTTAGGATTAATTAAAACACATATTAAAATATTCACTAAAAGAAATTCATTAATCAATCTACCTTAGAAATGTTTTAAGGTATGGATGAAAGAAAAGTTTTGTTCTCTTTTCTTCTCTTTACAATATTTAGTAACTAAGTGTAAGTTCATTTAAACCAAATCAAATCACCAACTAAAATTGATAAAATCAACTAAATCACTTAAACTAAAATCATAATCTAAATTGAATCTTTCACACTTAAAAAATTTTAACTATAAAGCCTAACTAAGACATGCCATAAAAGCCTTAAATGGTACACGCAATAGACTAAGTCACCATTTCTAGCTTTATGTTAGGGTGGTGCATGGTTTGATGTATGATTTTATTTTGTGATATATTATTTTAGAGTGAATGTTAGGGTGCATGTGCATAGTATGAATGTTAGGCTGATATTAGTCTAATCATATTTTCTACAGGGGATTGTGCTTAAGGGGTATTGTAATAAGAATATAAATGCTCTTTCCTATGTAGGTTGCTTATACCCATAACCATAACTCAAATTAGGATAGGTGGACTTAGTTACCCATGTGTGGGGTGCTAACTCCAATTTATTCATATAACTGCTTGGGTTATGTGGTATGTTTAACTAACCTTTATTTTGCAGGTTTAATTAGATCTACCTTTCCCATTTTGATGTAAGTTTTATAATTAAGATTTGGACTGAATGTTATGGGGGATTAAGATGAACATTGATCATAAGACCAAGTCTTATGCACCATGTGATGCCTTTGGAGCAACCATATTCCAATCAAGTTAAAAGAAAGAAAGAAAAGAAGCAAATCAAAAATGAAGAAATAAAGAATAAAGAATGAAGAGTGAAGACTCTCCTAACATGAATTCCTTCTAATTGAAATTATTCATTTGTAATCTAGGTTGTATAAGGGTAGAGCTTGGCTACCCACATTTCTTTTTAGGTTGTACGCCCAATCGCACCAACCTCTTATTCTTTTACACTAGCTTTATAAAATTATTTGATGTTTATTTAGATTGCGCAATTAGAAATGACATCTTTTCATAGTTTATTTATGATTTGTGGTTGTGTGGCCTCGATGTGATTAGGCTCTTAGGAAAAAAAATTTTTCTATATAATTAATCAATTCAAAATTAAACTAGACAACTCATAACCTCACTTACCTAGGAATTAAATCAAGATAATAAAAGATTTAGCAACCCCTTAACTAGATGTTATATATCTCACATCATGCATAAATCATATTTTTTCACTCTTACCAATTGAGAGATTCCAGCTTTACTAGAGAAAAAGGCTTGACATTTGAGAGCCATGGTGGAAACACACATCCTTCTTGTGGATTTTATCCCATAACTAGTTTTCTCATGCATTAGGCATATGAAATCCTATAGCCTGTGTCAAATAAAAATATTCAAAAATCAAAATAAAACTTGACAAAATTTGCATTAGATTAAGTCATGAGTTCATGCCCTTCATGATCTAGTCTCTTAGCGAGTGAGTTTTAGAATTTAGTCTCCTTTTTAAATAAACAATAGCTTAACCATCTTGCAAATCATAAGACTTTCTTATATGTATTTAAAATCTTAGGAGGAGTTAGTTGGCGGCCACCCCCATGCGGTTGTAAGTCCAACAGTCGGGTAGTTTATTTTCTCTTGTGGAGATAAACCATATACCCATTTTTGCCTTAGATTAGGTCATGCTTTGGCCCTCACCAAAGCACCCTAGATTTATGATATGAGGTTACTATTTCCCTTTGTGGGCCACAAGCATAAATCATCACCTCTTAGGCATTTCTACAATCTTATGTTGTAGAATTATAAGTCCTAGATTTCTAATAAAAATTCAACTCAAACATATAATCTTCTTCAAATTTCAAAAATATAAAGCCCAACCATAAGATAGTTTGGGATGCTTACTAAGTTTCTTAGTATCACAAGCATACCCTGCTCATCTTCCTTTGGTTTCGATAATAACTCCCTCCATTTGATCAATCCCGCTTGATTTTAAAAAAATAACCAATTTGTTGATTATCTTATCTTTGAAATCTTTGGAGATAATGATCATTTACCTTAATCAAGAGTATTCTTAAGTAATCTCATTTCTTAGGATGTAATTAACTATGGAGGCTTGCCTCCATAGGAAACTTAACAAACTTGATTTAAATAAACCCTGCTTTACTTTTCCATGTCAAGTAGGGAAAAGATTTTTGGTATATTCGAAGACCCATTGGCCTTAGGAGTCCTTATTAGGTAATTAGATCTATTGTAGGATGATGAATTCTATCTCTCGAGATAGTACATCATTCCTCAACATCATACCTGATCATCTTAATAAGTTCATCTGTGGATCTACGTGGTGTCCCAACAAACATATTTAATCAAATCATACAATCCAAAAATAATAATAATAAACACCACAATAATCCTTCTGGCGACTCCACTAGGGAAGGTTCCTCTCTCCAGCTTTGATAAATAATCATCATCTACAAGTATCGATAGGGGATTTGGAGTTCATATAAATCCGAGACTATCTTTCTTTTCCATTACTTGCATAAAAATTTTTACAAAATATATAACTCAGCCCCATCTAATACTCCTTAGGATTGTTACATGCAGGTCCCTTTCAAAAATCAAAATCAAAATCACCTTTCAAAAGCACATACTTAAAAATGAACATCTTCATTCAATATTCCCAAATTTATTGAATGAAGGTTTCATTTCCAAATAAAATCTTTTCATAAAAAATTAGAACCCCACTCAATATATCTCACATATGTTAAAGTTTGAGTTTCTTCCTTTACAAAAGCACATATTTGAAAAGGAGAATCCTCATTCAATATACCCAAATTTATTGAATGAAGACTTCATTTTTAAGTAAAATCTTATCATAAAAATTGAAACTCCACCTAATATATTCCATATGTATTAGAGTTGGAGTTTCTTTCTTTCAACAGTACAAAATTGAAAATAAGCCTCTTCATTCAACAGATCCAAATTTGTTGAATGAAGATTTCATTTCCAAATAAAATCATACCATTTGAAATTCCACTCAACACATTTCACATGTGTTGAATTGAAATTTCTTCTTTTCAAAAAGCAATAATCTCACACAAAAATTTCATCTTTGAAAAATAAAATATAATTATTTTCCATTTTTCATACCCAAATTTATTAAAAGGAAATCTCCTATACAACCATCATGAAAAATCAAAATACAATAGAAATCCATTTTGACATACCCAAATTTATAAAATTAGAGTTTCATTTTTCAAAAAAGAAAATTGAAAATAAATTGGATTCTATTTAACGCACCATATTTGTTAAATAAAAACCCCCCTTGTCAAAAACAATACAAATAAAAAATCAAACACATTTTTGGTTTTATTTATCATACAAAAATTGCTAAGTAAAGATCTTATTTTTCAAATCCAAAAAAAAAAAAAACAAACACATTTGGATTTTATTTAGCATACACAAATTTTCTAAGTAAAGATCCCATTTCAAAATCAAAAATAAAATTCAAATCACATTTGACCTTTATTTAACATACACAAATTTGCTAAGTAAAGATCTCATTTTCAAAAATAAAATAAAAATCAAACACATTTGGGCTTTACTTAGCATACACAAATTTGCTAAGTAAAGATCCATTTTGAAAATCAAAATAAAAATCAAACACATTTTGGGTTTTACTTAGCATAAAAAATTTGCTAAGTAAAGATCCCATTTTCAAAATCAAAACAAAAATCAAACAAATTTGGGCTTTACTTAGCACACACAAATTTGCTAAGTAAAGATCCATTTTCAAAATCAAAACAAAAAGAAAACACATTTTGGGTTTTACTTAGCATACACAAAATTACTAAGTAAAGATCCCATTTTCAAAATCAAAACAAAAATAAAACACATTTTGGATTTTATTTAGCATGCACAAATTTGCTAAGTAAAGGCTCAATTTTTAAAAATCAAAAATTAAAACACATTTAAGCTTTATTTAGTATATACAAATTTCCTAAGTAAAATCTCCATTTTCAAAAATCGAAACAAAAATTAAACACATTTGGGTTTTATTTAGCATACACAAAGATCCTTTTTCTAAATTCACACATTATATACATTATGGGAAAAATAAGCAAAATGAAAAAAAAATTACTTTCAAATATCTCATTCAGCATACCCAAATTTGCTAAATGAGTAATCCAAAATAAAATCAATTGGCTATTTATTTAACATACTAAAATTTGTTAAATAAAGTGTCCCCAAATATAAAATCAAATTCAAATATGAACCAACAAAGCATCAAAAGTCCCTTTAAAGTATTTGAACCCATTTTCAACATACAAAAATTTGTTGAAGGTGGATTCTAAACTTAAATGAATTCAAAATCTCTTCTCGAATTCAATCAAAATCTCTCTATCAAATTCAATGAGCCCCACTTAACATATTCAAATTATTGAGGGTGGGCTCAGACTCTAAATCAAATTTTAAAATCAGAAATATAGTAGAAAATATGATTTGAGTTTGTTCAATAATTGCATAGTTCTAGTTCTTCTTAGCCTTTCTCCAAGACAGGTAAATATTCCTAAAGTATGTGTTCACCTTCTCCTTTGGGATGAATTTGGCCTTAGATTGAGCCGGCCTCCCTCAAACTAACTTTGCTCATATGATACACTTTGGCCGAGGATTTGAGGAGGCCAGGATTACTTGTGAGGGGGCAACCCTTAACACTCTCAGTAAGAATGCGGTGACTATGCAAAAGCTAGTCATCCATATTAAGATGCCCTCAAATTTTGAATTTTCCTTAGTGAAGAGGAAGGTGGTAGAGGTTCCTGCAGTAACCATAGCTCCTATCCCATGCAAATTGTTCATCACGCCTAGTGCTAGTACCCACTCACTAGCTTCCCCAAGGGGAAGGCACCGCTTCGTGGATAGTCTACCTTTGAGGTAGGGTCTAGCTCTTGTACTGCTCCACCTAGCAGAACTTAGCGATGCAATAGGAGCCTCAAGATCAAGTGGCACCTGTGTGCATTGCCAAGGAATTAAAGGCAGTATCTCACACTTCAGAGAGGGTTTACCTAGGGTAGTTTCTTCTTTGGTCACTCAGAACAAGTTCTATCCTCATTTCAATTTTGAAGAAGAGGAAGATGTCAGGAGGATCACAGTATCACCTCCACCTCCGGTTCATTTTGAGACACCTATCAGAGATAAGAGGAGCTCATATGCATACCTTAGGATAGTTCTATGCTAGGTTTTGCAGGGCTTATGGACGGTCAGAGTCTGATGCATAGTTTAATTTACAGTCCATCATTCCTCACAGTATAGGCAAGCAGATCCGAGAGAAGAGGGTCAGAGAGGCTCGAGTATCAGTTCATATTACTAGTAGAGAAAGGTGAAGGTATGCGGGTAGTCAATAGCCTTTGCCCTTGTAGATTTCCTTGATTGGTGCGCTACTCACGTCAGTCACACTGATGGTGTTCTATTGACTGGTACCACCCATAATGGGAGGAGAGCTCCCGTATAGAGGCAGTTGGTGTTGTCTCCACCACTCCACTCCACTCTATGTCCACTATCGCTAGTTCAAATTCCATCTTCTATCGTTCTATCCAAAGCCATGAGTGTGACATAAGAAGAGAAGAAAGCACACTGGTGATTTGGCTACGACCAAGGGATCCCACTCCATCTATGTCTCCGATTGAGGTGAGGTCGAGCTCTCCCGCTCGACCTCCTACTTCAGTTGTGGTGAAGTGGGAGTAGAAACCTCATAGATTCATAATCATGCCATCACCACCATCATCTCAACAGATCATGGATATAGTAGTGGCAGAGGGATAAGTTGACAACTCTATTATCCTCATGCAAATAGATCCTCTCAGTCGTACCACTCCACCCATAGCAGATGACAACCATGAGCATGTATCCTCCAATGAGCGTAGCCCTTTCAAAGTTAACAGTCTAATAGCAAGGGAGGTCAGGTGTATCTCCGTTCATGAGCATGATCCCACCACAAGTTAGCCACGAGCATTTGTGCCTGCACAATTAAACTGCACCTTAGATGATATTTTAGCACATTATCTTACTGAAAAGAAGGAAATCTTAGGGTATGATTAGTCTAACCTCAAAGAGTAGAAGGTTAGCTTTGACCCCAATGAAGATGATTTGTTGGAAGACATAGCAGAGGTGCATATGGTTGATACTAGAGGTTCTCTCCTTTAGGATCATCCTAATTTGGATGGTGTTACGGTTGAACAGGTTGATACAACCTATTTAACCCAACACTTTCTTTAGCAACTCAAATAAAAAGATGAGTAGATTGATAAGATGGGGAAGATACTTGAAGATTTTCTAGCGGTAGTTTTAGCACTTCAGAATCAAGCCCCAGCAGTACAACCTACCATTGTAGAGACTTGTCAGCCTGAGTTATTACATGTCTTGGATCAATCCAAGAGCTCACCTCCAGTAGAGTATGGAAGTACTAGCTTGTATAATAAGGTAGTAGATAGTACCTCCATACAAGAAAAGAACATCAAACTCATGGTAGAATAATAAATGAAAGAAGCGCTGGCGCAAGCCCAAGGTGGTTCATCGGTTCCAAAGGGTAGACCCTACCTAGAGGAATTCGATACTATCCAATATCTTAAGGGTTTTGTGCCTCCTTCTTTCAAATCCTTTGATGATAGCTAGAACCCTCACCGACATATTGCACAGTTTAGGGACAGCTGTTGCAACGCTAGTGGCAGCGATGCATTATTATTTTGTCACTTTGTCAGCAGTTTAGCAGGCATAGCTTTTAATTGGTACGTTGAACTCCCTAAAGATTCAATGAAGACTTTTGCTAAGTTGGAACAACTCTTTGTTAAGAGGTTTGTTGGAGCTCAGAAAAGAGTAATTATGGGTGACCTCGTTGTAACACAATAATACCCCGGTGAGTCTCTTGTTGATTATATTCTTAGATGGCATAACTTAAGCATGAAATATGAACCAGAACTATCTAAACAACATGTTATTGAAATTCTATTAAAGAATATTCATGGTCCGGTCGCCTTCATGCTTAAAGATTTCACCATTAAGATATTTGAGAAGCTAATCAACAAGGCGGCTAATCTACAAGGAGAAGCCAAATAGTTGCCTTTTCAATATTAGTCATCAAAGTTAAAGCCATAGAAAGCCTATGAAAAGAAGCTAGGGGTAATAAAAATATTAGATAAGGGGAAGTAACATCCCAGAGATCATTCTAAGAGACCTCAAGCCCAACAACCTTCACTTCCACCTACTTTACCATTACCTCGCCATCTTATTGGTCGGCTCATCAGCCTCCATGACCTTTGATGCCTCCTCCTCAGCCATACTTTCAGCAGTGGTACACATTCTTGCCTCGAGGTAGCTATCACGCGTCTACTCTTTTGGATAAATTAAATAAATCTTATTTATTTAAGAGGGAGGTAGTCTAGAAAATCTTTAAGAATCTCTTAAAGAAACTTGATTTTCAACTACCGAGCCTAGGAGGACAGAGGAAGTGGGCAAGAGTAATTTTCCTAACTTTTGCCCCTACCACCATATGCTAGGCCATGTTTTGGATGATTGCTTTATATTTAAGGACTGGCTTGAGCATAGCTACAAGTTAGGCGCAATAGTTATCCCTAAGGAATATCTAGTAGACAACCATGTAGTTTTGTTAGGGTAATCTTGGGGATACATGTGATCCTCTTAAAATAAAAGAAAGTTAGGATATCTCCTTATCCTGAACCTCTAAAAAGATTATTTCTAAAATAAAAAAACTTTCCCTACAGGTGCCTGAGACAGCTCGATCCTCCAACATCATGGAAGATTTGCAAGTTGTTAAAGACAACTTGGGGAATGTGGGAGCTCAGAAATAGCAGCAGCCCATACTTGCTCGGGATAGCCAATTAGTGCAACCATCGACTAAGTCCAACCTCCATTCCACCATTGGAGCTACTACTTCAGTCGACATTCCTACTTCAGCTAGTTCTTCTTATAGTAGACATCTTATATTATGATAAGGGCATCAAATCCTCACCCCACTTACTTTACTAGATTTCTACTATGTACCTCCTTTTAAATCTAATAAATCAAGGAATAAAGCTAGTTTGAATTACATCTATTCCACTTCTAATGGGTTATTTGATTCTACTCTTTTAGAAAACTCTTCAAGTCTTAATAATTATAATAACTCCGATCATCCTCTTTCTTATTTAGAGATGGACTTTCCTTCTCTGAATAATACGATGTCACCTCTTGAGATATACTTGGAATCATCTATTTCTGGGGTCCTATAGGAGAAGTTGTAGGTATGCCAAATGAGGGTAGAATCTTCCACTAACCTGCCATAAGAAATCACCAAAGTTAACCTCCATAGTGACAAGGTTCTACCTCCTAGGGCAACACCACTAGATAAGAAAAAATAAGTCATTGGTTCTAGCGATCAAGAAGCCCTCCACAGGATGCTCCACCCATGGATATGCTTATGGTGGATCAGCCCAAAGTTTATTACAATATCCTCACTCACCTAAGAAAGTTTCTAGCTAAGCTAAGAATATATGATCCCCTTATCTTATCCAAAGAGATGAGGGAATCATTACTCAACGCCCTCCTTGATCCAGAAATATGCTCAGGTTAACTGACTACTATTGAAGAGGAGGCACATTATTCAAGAGAAGCCTAGGGAGTCACATTCATTAATGAAGACCTTCTTTTTGGGGATATGAAGCACAACCATACCCTTTACATTACAGTGGACATGGGCAGATTCAAACTTTCTAGGGTGTTGGTTGATCCAGATGCATCAGTGAACATTATGACCCTGAAAAACCTTGCTTATTTGAGGATTGACATCTCTAAGCTTCGAGGAGATCAGATGATATTGAGAGGATTCAATGAATAAGGCAAGAGGGCTTTAGGCTCCATAGTGTTACCTTTGGAAATAGGCAACTAGAAGACTGAAGCCAAGTTCTATATAATTAATTTGAATAAATCATTGACTGCTTTGTTCTAGAGGCCTTGGATAGTGAAATAAGATGATTCCATCATCTCTTCATCAGTGAATCAAGTTTTGAAGATATGAAATCAAATACTATGTCAAATGAGATGAAAAGCTATTCTCAATTAGAGAGGTTGAGAAATATGAGGAAGCGGCATACTATCTTCCTCAAAATCAAAATATCTATTCTTGTGAACTTGGCCAAAATTTAAATATAAAAGAAAAAGAGAAATAAGAAAAAGAAAAAGAAATAGAAAAAGCAAAGAAAAAAGAAAGTAAAAGTGAGCGAGAAAGGAACACTGAGAAAGAGGTAGAGCCGCATATTACATTCCACCCATAGTTTATTCCACCATACATACATATGGGTAGGATGACTCAACCTCCACCAGGTAGAGGCAGAGGCAGACACAAAGGTAATTCTAGAAGAGGAAGACTGCCTGGTTGGCAGCCTGCCAATAGGGGCTATGTTCCAGTTCATAGAGGTACTCCTGTTACTCACATAGACTTGGAATCCAGCTTAGAGGACGAGTTTCATGTGATTAGTACACCATCCAACCCCTCTCAGTGGGTCTCATTGGAGGTGACACTAGAGCCAGATAGTGGAGAAAACTAGGCCTCCAAGTAAAGCACAAACATATTCGAATTAGATTATATAAAACCATTAAAGAGTTGGGAACCTTAGCTCTAACCCCACTTTCTTCTAAAAAGTTTAGAGTTTGGTAGTTAAAGAAGCCTAAATCTTCCATGAATGTCAAGCCAAAGAGATTTCTATTGGGATCATCGTCCTCAAGTAAAGAAGCATATGTAAAACTTGAGGACAATTCATATAAAGATTTAATAGAATTACCTTTTGATTGGTGCTCACCTTGTGTTCACAATCTTGCAAAGAAAGGTTTGATTCCTTACAAATGGTCTAGGCTCAGGTCAGAGTATTTTGAGAAGCTGTGGAACAATAAATGTAGGGATGCACAATCAAGACCAAGACTAGGATTCGATATAGTGAGTCCATTCGACGATGATGAATACTGCTAAGATGTCACCAATCATCTAGAGTCTGATATAATCTTCTCAAACAACACTAACTCTTAAGAGGAGGTGTGTTTAGAAACTTCGGATGACTCTGATGATCTTCAAATCAAAGATGCACCTCCAAAATTTAAAAAGAAAATCCATTCAACTATCTAAAGCTTAAAGAAATCAACTTTAGGATAGAAGAAAATCCACACCCCACATACATAAGTTCTCTCACGAATGAAGAAGAAACTAATGACTTAGTTAGGCTATTGACTTAGTTTAAGGACTGCTTTGCATGGAGCTATGAAGAGATGCCAAGATTATCTCCTGACATAGCAGTCTACAAACTAACAATAGACCCTAATGCTAACCCTATCAAGCAAGCTCCTAGATGCATATAATTCGAAATTGAATAATAGGTCATTTCTGAAATCAAAAAACTGATCGATGCTGGCTTTATCAAGGAAGAAAAATACTTTACATGGTTAGCCTTAATTTATAATTGTTTTATGATTTGAGAAAATCAATTAAGTTGGAATTGATTTAAGATTTGATGTGGATTGATTTGAAGGAGAGAGGCAAGGATTAGGTTCAAGCTATAGGGTAGGTAAATCTTCTTAAACTTCTAAAGCATAATTTATTCCTATGGCTAACTCTTCTAAGTCTCTAAGGTTAGGTTAAGTGTTCACCTAATTACTAGAAGTGTCATAAGACTAGGGAACTCTTAATATCTAGAGGAGTCTTATGTCTAAGATGAAGAAGTTGAAAGGTCACTCCAAAAGTGATGTCAACAAAGGGTGCCCAATAGGTGTGGTGTGACTGACAAGACATACCATATGTATTGGTGTTGACCGAGGTGATCAATAACGTCCAAATGATCACAAACACTAATAGAAATGATCTACTCCTAAACCTGAGGTGTAGCGTTAATCAAGATATTAATGCAATGCAACTCTACTTAGAGGAAAACATCGAGAGCAAGGAGGAATCCACGGGATTGAGGATGTGAGCCTTTCACTTAGGAAAAGGCTCGTGTTATCCTAGGATAAGAGGTTGTGAAATCCACTAAGGATTAGAATTTAGAATCCACTGGGGATAAAATATGTGAACCTTCTACTAGGGGAGTTAGTTTAAGGTTAGATTAGATTAACTCTAGTAAATAGATTGGAAAGATTTGCATCTCACTGAATAGAAGCTGATTGATTTGATTATTTAATTTGACTCCAAAAGGGGAGTTAGTTTATTGATTTTATTTCAGATTTTTAAATTTTGAATTTTGAGATGGACCTTATTGGTTTGCAAGGGATCACACTAAGTAGGGGCCATGTCAGCCTTGATCTACTTCAGATTTACCAATCCAAAGGGGTAGTCTACCAACCATGTAGTAAGACTATCTGACCAAAGGGGTGCCTTTCGATTTGCAGCTGTCAATTTAGGGAAGAAAGCATGGGGACTCACATATTTTTGAATAAAAGACTACTGGGGTGACACATTAGCAAGGTAACATGCCAACCCAACCTAGGGCTGACCACTGAGTGAATGCTGTTAGGGGACTTAAATTAGCATAAAAGATAGTCAAACTTAGTTTCATTTTAATTATATTTGATGGATTACATTAGTTTATGATGGGCCACACTGAATAGGGGCCATGTCAGCCTTGACCTACTTTAGATTTACCGAACCATAGGGAGTAGTTTCTCGACTGAGAGGAGAATTATCCAACCAAGGGGTGCCTTTCAGTTTGCAGCGGCCAATTCAAGGAAGAAAGCACAGGGACTTACATCTTTCTGAATAGACGACCACTAGGGCGACACATTAGCAAGGTAACATGTCCACCTGAGCTAAGGTTGCCTGCCAGTTTGTGATAGTCATGCTAGAAAGAATGTGTAGTAGACTTACATCTTTCAAAGAGAAATGACTGTCGGGGTAACCTGTTTGTGGAAAAATAGATTGAACCTGACCTATGGGTGACTACTGAGAGAGTGTTGACCCAATGAATTATCTCAAATCAAAGTAGTTAGGTAATTCCTATAAGGAGTTTTGCTTGCACTGCCCTAAAGATAGGATGCTTGCTTGGGAAAGGGGCCACTGGGGACTTGAATTCCAAATCCACAAGAGAATAGATTTGTTTATTTGTTTGTTTATTTATCATAGACCCTGTTGGTTTGTGAAGGATCATACTAAGAAGGAGCTTATATTATTCTAGACCTATCTCAAATTTATTGGTCCAAGGGAGAAATAAATTCTCCAACCAGAGAGGTGGCTACTAGGAAAGGGGGACTGTCCAATTAAGAAGTAACCTTAGTAGTGTCTAAATGGGGTTGCAAAGGAAAAAATACAAGTAGAGTGCCCACAGGGGAGGGCCAACTAAGGGCTTTATCCAAAACCCTGAAGACGATAAAGTCTATAGGTATTCGGTTGCCAACTCAAGAAGAAAGCGGGGGACTCATATCTGCCAAGAGTGGTGTATCCACCAGGTGAGTCGCTATCAGCATATTGAACATCAACCAACCTGAGGTGCCCATCAGTTTGCAATCATCAACCTAGGAAGAATGCATTGGGTACTCACATCTTCCTACATTGGAACTGATTGTAGGGATAGTTTATCTTCGGCTCGATAGGTGCTATCCGACCTAGGATGACTATTGGATGAATGCCACTTGGGGACTTATATCAACTCAAAAGTAGTCGAGAGGAAATGAGTCACTAGGGGACTTACCCTAAACCTTAAATATACTCGACCTAGTTAGTGCATTATGGCTAGTTTAAGAAGAAAATGTGTAGGCTTACATTTGAATTGGAATGAAAGTTTTGAAGATAAATATTTTCAAACGTGATTTTATGGATAATATTTCTTCAAATAGAGCCCATTGATTTGAAGCATCGTCTGTTCTCCTTCACAACTAATTAGTTGATAAGATCCTCCTTGGTAGGCATTCTCTCAAGTGGGTTCAAACTTGCCTCCCATCTTTCGATGGGTAATAATTAGTCTCCTTAGAAATAGAATAAGTTCTCCTACTTGAAAAGCTCTAGGGTGGACCAGCTTGTTGTGAACTTGAATCATCTTGGCTTTGTATAACTGGAGATTCTGGCATGCCCATAGGCATCTCTCTTCCAAACCTTCGAGCTCTTCTAACCACAACCTGACATTCTATTTAGTATTGATTTTACTACCCATTGCTATCCTTAGTGATGGGAGCTAGACTTCTAATGGTAAAATAGCTTCAGACCCATGTACTAAGGAGAATAAAGTAGATTGGGATGGAGTTTTGTATGTGGTGTGGTACGCCCACAATGTTTCAACTAGCTTCTCATGCCACTATCGCTTCTTATCATCGAGAGTCTTCTTTAGTATATGGATGAAAGTTTTATTGAATGCTTCTGTTAGGCCATTTGTCTTGGGATAGTAGATAGTGGAGTATCTCTAATCTATGCTATGTCTTCTGGTGAAGCTGTTGATCTTGGTGCTTTTGAATGCAGTACCACTATCAGATATAATTTGTCGAGGCACCCCGAACTTATATACAATATGGTTCCTGAAAAACTAGAGCACATATTGAGTTGTGACCTCTTTGAGTGGGATTGCCTTCGCTCACTTAGAAAAGTAGTTAGTGGCAGCTAGAATGAACCGGTGACCCTTAAAAGAAGGAGGATCGATCGGACCCACTATGTCGGTACCCCAACACTCAAATGGCCGTGAGGCAAATGTAATATGTAGAATGTTTGATGGTTGATGTAAGACTACACCATGTACCTGACATTGATGACATCTCTTAGTTATATCCATGTAGTATGTACTCATCGTAGGCTAGTAGTATCCTTGATCATTGCTTTCATCTTCAGACAAGATTGATGAGCTCCACATAGACCTGAATGTATCTCGTTCATGATCTTAAGGGCTTTGTGATTGTCTAAATAATATAACCACATATGATCAAAATACTGTTGGTACAAGGTGCCATCCACGAGAGCATAGGAGAGATCTCTCTGTTTCATCTAATGGGCTTGTGATTTCTTGTGAGGTAGTTTGCCTGTGTTTAGGTAATCCTTGAATGGCTGCCTCCAATCTGACTCATCATCCTCATTGGAAATGGTATCCTCCCTTTTAAGAGAGAATCTCTCGATGAGTTCAACATCAATAAGGGATAAGACTTGTCTATTTTGGATCCTTATTGGAATGGACTTATCTTCTAGACATGATAACTCCTTAGCGAGTTTGGCTAAAGCATCTGCTATTGTGTTCTCTCCTTGAGGGATCTTGTAGATAGTGACCTAAAAAATTTGGGCCAATAGCTTCATTGTGTACTTATGATAGTGATGAAGCCTAGGTTTTAGAATCTTATAAGTCCTAGCAATCTGGTTGATGACCAGCTGAGAATCCCTATAGATATTAATGCTTTTGACACACACTGTGATAGCTAACTCCAGACCGGTAATCAAAGCCTCATACTCAGCTTCATTGTTGGTGCATGGATTAGAGAGATAGTATGAGAATCTCATCACATCGTGATCTGGAGTTAAGAGAATGATTTCTTCCCCTGCTTTTCCTTGAAGAGTACATCATGGTTTTTCACCTTTTTGAAAGGAAGCTGCACCATCAAAATACATCTCCCACCAATGAATGCTAGTGTCCCCTAAGTTCATGATTTGTTCATCGAGGAGGTCATCTCTAAGTGAAGAATCAACAGGAGGTGGTGGGTGTGTTGCTAAGAAATCTGCTAGTGCTTGTCCTTTCACATCACGAAAGGGTATAAATATGATATCAAATTGTGATAAAATCATGGACTAAAGTGCCAATTATCCAGATAACATCGATCGTGTCATGAGATATTATAGTGGATAGATCCTGGAGATCAAGTTCACATTATGAGAAAGCATATAATGTCATAGCTTTTGGGATGCGAAGATGAGAGCTAGGCAATGCTTCTAAAAAGGTGGGTAGTTTTCTTCAGTAGGGATTATATGACGACTGAGGTAGTAGAGAGCATTCTCCTTTACTTTGTTGGCGGCTTGGGCTAACAAAGCACCAAGGGAGTCATCCAATGCAGCAATGTAGAGAATAAGTGGCTTTCCTGGGATAAGGGCTACTAGAACTGGTGGCTTCACCAAATACTATTTGATGTCTTCAAAGGCATGCTAACACTTGTCATCCCACTTGAACTTGGCATCCTTTTTGATAAGTGTTAAAAATGGCTTGCATCTATCTAATAGATTGGAGTTGAAGCATCTTAGATAAGCCAACCGCCCTTGGAATGATCTTAGTTGAGTTAAACTTTTAGGGGGTAGCATTTCTAAGATAGCTTTGATCTTTCCTGGGTCTATCTTTATTCCCTGGTATTGGAAAACTAACCCAAGGAACTTTCTTGAAGCTACTCCAAATGCACACTTCAGGGGGTTCATTTTGAGATTGAATTATCTTAACCGTTCGAAAACTACTCTCAAGTCAAAGAGATGGTTTACCTTTTCTTTACTTTTAACTACCAGATTATCAACATAGCATTCAACTTGATGATGGATGAGTTCATTGAAGATCTAAGTAATGGCCCGCTGGTCTGTAGCACTAGAATTTTTAAGGCTGAAAGACATGACCTTATGACAATAAATTCTGATTGGTGTTCAAAAAGTAGTGTTTCTTTTATCCTGAAGGGTCATCTTGATTTGGTTGTAGCTGGATGACCCATCCATAAAGGAGAATACTACATGAGATGAGGCAATGTCCACCATTAACTCTAGTATAGGAAGGGGAAATTCATCCTTATAAAATGTCATATTTAACTCCCCGCAATCGATGCATATGTGAATTTGGCCATTCTTTTTCCTAACTAGCATGACTTTGGCTAACCAGGTAGGATATTTTTCTTCCCTGATGAAACTAGCATCAATTAATTTCTTGACTTTAGAAATGACCCGTTGTTCTATTTCTAATCGCATGCATCTAGGAGCTTGCTTGATAGGGCTAGCGTTAAGGTCTATCGCTAGTTTGTGGACTTCTATGTTAGGAGATAATTCAGGCATCTCTTCATAGCTCCATGTAAACTAGTCCTTAAACTCAATCAATAGCCTATCTAAGTCATTAGTTTCTTCTTCATTCAGTAGAGAACTAATGTATGTGGGGCTTGGATTTTCTTCTGTCTCGAGATTGATTTTTTTGAGCTTGTTGATAGTTAAATGAATTTCTTCTTCAAATTTTGGAGGTATATCTTTAATTTGAAGATCCTCAGGATCATCTGAAGCTTCTAAACACATATCCTCATAAGAGTTAGTATGATTTTAGAAGATTATATCAAACTCTAGATGATTGGTGATAACTAAGAAGTAATCATCATTGATTGGACCCATTATATTGAATCCTATTCCTGGTCTTGATTGTGCATCCCTGGATTTATTTTTCCACAACTTCTCAAAATACTCTGACTTGTGCGTGGACCATGTGTAAGGAATCAAACCTTTGCAAGATTATGAACATAAAGTGAGTTTTGATTTGAAAATGGAGTCTCCTACTTAAAAAATTTATTATGTCAAGTAGAGGCCGCATGTGTTTGATTTGTGAGATATATTTTTCTTTGAAGATGGGAGTCCCACTTAATAAATTCAGAATGTTAAGTGAAAGCCCCAAATGTGTTTGAGATATGTTTGTTTTTCTTTTAAAATGAGACTCTCACTTAACAAATTTGGTATGTTAAGTGAAAGCCTAAATATGTTTAATATATTTCTTAAAAATGGGACTCCCACTTAACAATTTGGTGTGTTAAGTGAAAATCAAAGTATGATATGCTTTGAGAATGGGATTCTCACTTTAAAAAATTTGGTTATGTTAAGTGGCAATGCAATATGACATGGTTATGTGGTTCTTACTCAACAATTTTGATGTGCTAGATAGAACAAAACATATGCTTTGAAAATGAGACACTTACTTAGCAATATTGGGTATGCTAAGTGAAAGCCTAAATGTAATTTCATTTGAAAATGGAACCTTCTCTTAACAAAATGGAATTGAAAGTCAATTTTTTTGTTTTGGAAATGAGACCCCCACTTAGAAAATTGGAATTATTAAGTGAAAGTCAAATTTATATTTTGAAAATGAGACCCCCACTTAACAAATTGAAATTTTTAAGTGAAGATCAAATTTTGTGTTTTGAAAATGAGACCCCACTTAAAAAATACTTAACAAATTGAAATTGTTAAGTGCAATCAAATTTTATGTTTTGAAAATGAGACCCCCACTTAACAAATTGGAATTATTAAGTGAAGATAAAATTTTGTGTTTTAAAAATGATACTCTCACTTAACAAATTGAAATTGTTAAGTGCAAGTCAAATTTTATGTTTTGAAAATGAGACCCCCACTTAACAAATTGGAATTGTTAAGTGAAGCTCAAATTTTGTGTTTAGAATATGGGATCTCCACTTAACAAATTAGAATTGTTAAGTGAAAGTAAAGTTTTATGTTTTGGAAATGAGACTCTCACTTAACAAATTGAAATTATTAAGTGCAAGTCAAATTTTATGTTTTCAAAGTGAGACCCCCACTTAACAAATTGGAATTCTTAAGTGAAAGTAAAGTTTTATGTTTTAGAAAAGAGACTCTCACTAAATAAATTGAAATTGTTAAGTGTAAGTCAAATTTTATGTTTTGAAAATGTGACCCCCACTTAATGTATTGAAATTGTTAAGTGAAGATCAAATTTTATGTTTTGAAAATGAGACCCCACTTAACAAATTGGAATTGTTAAGTGAAGATCAAATTTTATGCTTTGAAAATGATACCCCCCACAACTACTTAACAAATTGGATTTGTTAAGTGAAGGGCAAATTTTTATTTTAATTCAAATCAAGATTATTACTTAACAAGCTTGGATATGTTAAGTGAGAACTAATTATGGCATGATTTTCTTTTAAAAGGAACCTCCATGTAGCAATCATGGAGGGACCTTGATTGTTGTTTTTGTGATTTTGTGAAAGGTGATTTTAGAAAGTGTTATTTTTTTTGTGAAAGGAATTTTTTTCTTTAAATTTTATGATGATCCTTGCCTCATCAACCTAGTGGTGAGGAGGTTCTAAATTTTTATTAACTCCCTTTTGTTGATATATTATGTTTTCACTTATTGGGGGAACCCAACAGAGGTCTCAAGACCTACACGGAGTGAGGTCCTAAAACCTAAAGGATGTTGGCTAACATGGCTTAAGAATGAAATAAGCTAAGTGTCAATGGAAAGAAAGATAGTCTCACTCATATAAAATTCAAGTCCACTATTGATTCTTGGAAGCAATAATCATCTATTAGAGATGGAGAGAGGAACCATCCCCAACAAAGTTGTCAGAAAAATCTGTGGTTCTTATTTTTGTGTTGTGTGTATTTGTGTGAGGGGACACCACGTAGATCCATAGATGTACTCATTAGGGTGATCGAATATGATATTAAAGAATAGTGTAGTATCTTGAGAGATAGAATTCACTATCTTATAATGGACCTAATCACCTAATGAAGACTCCTAAGATATGATGGGTCTTCAGATATACCAAAGATTTTTCCCTTATTTTACATGAGAAAGTAAAGAAGGGTATATTTAAACTGAGTTCATTAAGTTCTCTATGGAGGAAATCCTCCATAGTTAATTACATCCTAAGAGAAATGAATCCCTTAATAATACTCTCGATTAAAGTAGGTGATTATTGTCTCCAAAGAATTCAAAGAAAGGACTATCAACAGATTGATCGTATTTTTGAAAATCAAGTGGGGGGAGATGAAAAGGGAAGAGTTCTTATCAAAACCAAGGGAGATGAGTAGGGAGTGCTTATGATATTAGGAAGCTTAGTGAGCACTCTAAACTATCCTATGGTTAGGCTTTATGCATCTGAATTTAAGAAGATTTATTTGATTGAGTTGAATTTTTATTAGAAATCTAGGACTTATAATTCCACAATACAAGATTGTGGAAATGCCTAAGAGGGGAGGATTTATGCTTGTAGCTCACAAAGGGAAAAAACAACTACATATCCTAAATCTAGGGTTCTTTGGCGAGGGCGAAAGCACGACCTAAATTTAAGGTGAAAATGGACATATGGTTTACCTCCACAAGAGAGGATAAACCACCCGACTGCTGGGCTTACTACCGTCAGGAGTGGCAGTCAGCTAACTCCTCCTATGCTTTAAATCCATGTAGGCAAGTCATATGCTTTGCAAGATGGTTAGGCTGTTGTTTACTTAGAAAAGAAATTAAGTCTTTAAACACACTCCCTAAGAGACTAGATCATGAAGGACATGAGTTATGACTTAAATCTAATGCAAATTTTGTTAGGTTTTATTTGATTTTTGAACTTTTAGTTTGACATAGGCTGTAGGATTTTGTATGCCTAAATTCATGAAAATTTGGTTGTGGGCTAAATTAGGAGAGAAAGAGGTGTTTTTTATCAAAGGCTCTTACAAGTTAAGCCTTTATTCTTTGACACAGATGGAAGCCCTCTCTTTGCAAGAGTGGAAGAGTATGATATGCATGATATTATACATTCAACATCCAGCTAAGGGGTTGCTAAAAAATATTATTATCTTTATTTAATTCCCAGGCTTTTATGTGAGGTTATGAATTATTTGAAAATTTTAGTTACGAGTTGTTAGTGGGATAAAAAAATTTATTTTTATCCTAGGAGCCTAATTGCATCCAGGCCACATAGCAATCACCAATCATAAAGAAACTATGAAAAGACATGTATTTCTAATACACAAGCTAAACAAAATAACAAATAATTTTTATAAAGCTATCATAAAAGAATAAAATGCGTCACGATTGAATTGCCTTGCAACCCGAAAAGAAATGTGGGTAGCCAAGCTTTACCCTTATACATCCTTGTACATTAAAAGAATAATTATAATTATAGAACGATAAGTGTTATAACAGCCTTCATTCATCATCACTTCTTCATTTTTGATTTGCTCCATTTCTTTCTTTCTTTTGGCTTGAGTAAGATATAGTTTGCTCCAATGACATCACATGGTATATAGACATGGTCTTATAACTAATGCTTATCCTTAATCCTCAATAACACTTATCCTAATCCTAATGCAAAAGTTACATTAAAAGGAAGGAAAGTAAATCTAGCTACACCTGTAAAATAAATATTTGCTAAACACACCATACAACCCAAGAAGTTATAGGAATAATTTGGACTTGGCACCCTACACATGGGTAACCAAGTCCACCTATCCTAACTTAGGCTATGCTTAGGGGCTAAACAACCTGTACAGTAAAAAGTATTTATATTTTTATTACAGTGGCCCCTTAAAACACTTAAAAAATATGATTAGTAATATCTTCACATTAACATACACCCTATAATCCTATCTAAAAATAGTACATCACAAAACTAAACATTCATCAAACCATGCATCGTACTATCATAAAAGTAGAAATAGTGACTTAGCCTAATGTGCATGTGTTTCCTAACTAGGCTTTAGGGTTATGATTTGCTAAATATGAGGGATTTAATTTATAAAGGGTTGATTTCCCTTTAAGTGGTTTAGTTGATTTGGGAATTTTTACTTAAAGTTTTCTTTTGTTTCATATAACCTATACTTAGTAACTAAGTTTTATAAAGAGAAGAAAGAGAGTGAGAATCTCTCTTTTATCCTTACCTTAAGTAATTTCTAAGGTAAATTGATTAATGAATTTCCTTTAATGAATGATTTATTATGAGTTTTAATTAATCCTACATTTAGATTCATTCTAAATAGCCCTATTCAATAAGAAAGGCATCTTAGGATCAGTTAGGGTGAATTACTATCACATGACACACACCCATCCATTTCTTTCCATCATGTATACCATACATATGCATAATCCTAAGCATACCTATACATGCAATGTAAATCTTAGCTTACTTTGATGATGAATGCAAGGAAATGTATTTTTGAATTTGGATGCTTCATTTGTTAATTGAATTTTGAATGCATGTTTTATTATATATAAAAGAGGAATTTTTCACCCATAAGCTAAATGCACATCCACATGTATAAAATTTATAAGTGAGTACGGTGCCATTGTTTTCTACACCAAGGGTATAAGGTACAAGACCTACTTAGGGTTGCTTAAAGCCTCGCAGCCCCAGGATGTCCAGACTAATATACCACTTTTCTTAGATACATGTAAATGTATGAATAGCTACGAGAATAAAGAAATCCATTCAAAAAATCATGTTTTATTTGTTTGATTTTTTTATTCTTTATTCATTAGCCACATCACACATTCATTGTATAAGAGTTTTAAGTGAGTACGATGCCATTGTTTTCTACACTAGGGGTGTAAGGTGCAAGACCTACTGTGATGAAAATTATATATATTCCTACCTTCATCTATCCCCCTTTAGGAAAAGAGGATAAATGAAAACATAAATATACATAACGCCTTGTTGGGATGCCACGTAGATCCGTAGATGTTCTTATTAAGGTGATTGGGATGACATTGAAGAGAGGTATACTATCTCGAAAGATAGAAGTCACCACCCTATAATGGACCAAATCACATCAATAAGGACTCCTAAGGACTATGGGTCTTCGGAATGTACCAGAGATTCTTTCCCTACTTTACATGAAAAAGTAAAGCTGAGTTTATTTTAAATCGGGTTCATTAAGTTCCCTATAGGGGTCAGCCCCCATAGTTAATTATATCCTAAGGAATGAGAATCCTTACGAATACTCTCAATTAAGGTAAATGATCATCATCTTTAATGATTTGAAAGGTTGGGCTATCAATCGATTGGCTTATTTTTAGAAAAGTTAAGTGGGATCGATCAAGAGGAGGGAGTTCTTATCGAAGCCAAGAGAAGATAAGTAGGGGATGCTTAGGATACTAGGAAGCCTAATAAGCATCCCATACTATCCTTTGGTTGGGCTTTATAATTTTGAAATTGAATTGATTTATTTGAGTTGAATTTTTATTAGAAAGTTATGGCTTATAATTCTATGTTACAAGTTCATGAAAATGTCTAAGAGGTGAGGATTTATGCTCGTAGTCAGCAAAGAAAAGTAGCAACCTCTGAACCTAAATCTAGGGGGCTTTGGCGAGGGCCAAAAAGCACGACCTAAATCAAAGGAAAAAATGGGTATTTAGTTTACTTCCACAAGAGAGGATAAACCACTTGACTGTTGGACTTACAACCGCATGAGGGTGTCTGCCAATTAACTCCTATGATTTTAAAACATGTAGGCAAGTCAAATACTTTTGCAAGATAGCTAAGCTGTTGCTTATTTAAAAGAGACTAAGTCCTTAAACACACTCCCTAAGAGACCAGATCATGTAGGGCATGAGTTCATGACTTAAATCTAATGAAAATTCTATTGCATTTTATTTTTATCTTTGACAATCAATTTGACATAGGCTTAGGATTAATATGCCTAATGCATGAGAAATTAGATTAAGGGCCAAAATCAGCAAGATAAGGAGGTGTGTTTCCACCATGGCTCTCATAGGTCAAGCCAAGTTCTCTGACAATGGTGGAAGCCCTCCAATCAAGAGTAAAATAATATACTTTTTATGCATGATCTTTTAAAAGTAAGATAACATCCAGGTAAGGGGTTGCTAATTCTTTTATCTTATTTTATAAACTAAGCTTTAGGTGAGGTTATAAGCTATTTAATTTTTAGTTTTGAGTTGATTAATTTGGTAGATGATTTATTTTTTTTCTTAGGAGCCTAATCGTCATCCAAGCCATACATCGAAGCAAGGAAGAAACTAGGAAACATATCATATTAATGCACAAGCTAAACAAACATCAAATATTTTATAAAGCTAGCACAATAGAATAAAAGACCATTTGTGGTCGGGCTCCACCGCACAAACCCGAAAAAAAATAAATTGGGTAGCCGAGCTCTACCCTTATACAACTCGGATTACAAATGAATTAATGACAATTAAGCAATGAAATTCATGTTATGAGGGTCTTCATTCTTCTTTTCTTCTTTCTTCTTTCTTCCTTCTTCTTTCTTCTTTTGTTCCTTCTTTTGGATGGTTGGAATTTGGATGATCCAAAGGCTTCACATGGTACATAAGATGAGATCTTATGACTAATGTTCATCTTAATCCCCCCATAACAATCATTCCAAAATCCTAATTACAAAGGTACATGAATTGGGAAAAAGAAAATCTGACTAACACATACAAAATAGAGATTAACCAAACAAACCATACAATCCTAAGCATGTATATATATAAATTGGACTTAGCACCCCACACATGGGTAACCAAGTCCACCTGGCCTATTTTGGATTATGCTTAGGGGTATAAGCACCTGTATAGCAAAAGAAATTTTATATTTTTATTGCAGTGCCCCTTAAGCATAATCCTCTGCAGAAGATAATGATTAGACTAAATCATCCTACCATTCAATCTATGCACATACATCCTAACATCTAGACTAAAAACAATACATCACAAAACAAAAGCAAACATCAGACCATGCACTGCCCTAACCTAAAGCTAAACAAAAGCAAAATAACGCCCCTTAAGTATAAAATATTCAATCTTAGAGGTTTTATTTCATGTAAGTTATTTAGTTGCTTTGGTTGATTTTATTTTGTATTTTTATTTAGTTTAAATGAATCCTATAATTAATTACTAAGTTGTAAAGAGAGGGAAAGAGAAGAGAACTTCTCTTTCCTCACTATCTTAAGTAATTTCTAAGGTAGATTCATATTTGATTTTTTTTATAAATATTTTATTATGTATTTTAATTAATCCTATGTTTAGATTTTCCCTAAACAAATCTATTCAAAAAGAAAGGCATTTTAAGATTAAGTGAAATACCATCACAAAAGACACATCACTTCTTTTCTTTCCCAACATGTGTAACATGCATATGAATGAATCCTAAGCATATCTATACATGCAAATAGAAATGTTTAACACACTTTCATGATGGATGCTAAGTGATGTTACTTAAGGAAATTTATAATGTTTCATGTATGCATGATTTTGTTAAGTAGAAAAGGGTGATTCTTTTATCCATTTTTCACATGCACATTTATATGTATGAAAGACATAAGTGAGTATGGTGCCAAGCACCAGGTAAGACCTACTTAAGGCTACTTAAAGCCTCGCAACCCTGAGGTTGTCCAGAATAATAAATCGCTTTCGTTAAATACATATGCATGTATAAAAGAAATGAATGGAAAAAACAAAGATGCAATAGTTTGTGTTTGTTTATTTGATTTGTTTATGCAATTTATATGTGTAAGTGTGGATGTACTTCTTAAGTAATAACATAAAAATGAATAGGAATGGATTTAAGCAAGTGTTGTGTTCTTTTCAAATGAACTATACACTTTACCAAATCCTATTCAAAACTATGCTAAAAGAAAAGAGAAAGAAAGCCACACTATGCACATATTTTTATTTATACTTACATACAACAACAACAACAACAACAACAAGCCTTAATCCCACTAAGTGGGGCCGGTTACATGAATCCTTCATCTCCATTGTGTCCTATTATGTGTCAAATTCTCATTTAATTCAAGTATACTAAGGTCATTTTTTATTCATCTTAACCAAGACTTTTTAGGTCTACCTCTACCTTTCTTAACATAAGGCAAATCTCATCTACTCTCCTAACGGGTCATTGACGCTGACTTTATGTGGCCAAACCATCTAAGGAGACTCTCTCTAATTTTATTTGCCACTGGAGCTACTCCAACTCTTTCTCGAACATACTCATTTTGCATTTTATCTGCAAGAGTAAAGCCACTCATCCACCTAAGAATCCTCATCACTATAACACTTAACTTAGTCTTATGCTTCTCTTTTATTGGCCAACATTCTGCACCATAAGTCATTGCAGGTCTTACCACCATCTTATAAAATTTTCTCTTAAGTTTAAGTGGAACTTTTCTATCACACAATAGGCTAGATGCATTCCTCCACTTCAACCATCCAACTTGAATTCTACTAATAACATCTCCATCTATTTCACCATCATTTTGAACAATAGAGCCTAAATATCTGAATTGCTCACTCTTATTAATGACTTGTTCACCTAATATCACAACACTACCACTAGAATTTCAACAACTAAAATTACACTCCATATATTTAGTTTTAGATCTACTTAAATGAAAACCTTCAGACTCTAAAGTTGACCTCCATAATTCAAGTTTCTCTTGGACTCCCTCTCTAGTCTTATCAACAAGAAGAATGTCATCATCAAAAAAGCATACACCAAGGTACATCTTGTAAATGCCGTAAGAAGAACATCCATAACTAAAAAAAAGATAAGGGCTTAAAGTCGATCCTTGATATAATCCAACCTAGGAAAATATTTTGTCAATCCTCCTTGTGTTTGGACACAAGTAATAACTCTAGTATACATATCCTTAAATGACTTGAATATAACTAATATTAACTCCTTTCTGTTCTAGAACTCACCAAAGAACATCTCTTGAAACTTTATCATAAGCTTTCTCTAAATCAATAAATATCATATGTAGATCCTCCTTACTTTCTCTATGCTTCTCCATCAAACCTCTTAACAAATGAATAACATCCATAGTAGATCTTCCTGGCATGAAACCAAACTGATTGTGAGAAACTTTTGTATCACATCGTAACCTATGCTCAATTACTCTCTCCCATAATTTTAATGTATGACAAATTAACTTAATTCCTCTATAATTTGCACACTCTTGTGCAACACCTTTATTCTTAAATATAAGAACTAACAAACTCTTTCTCCACTCATTTGGCATCTTTTTATTCTTTAAAATAACACTAAAAAAATTTGTAAGCCAAGAAATTCCTTGATCCCCTAAACATTTCCACACTTCTATTGGAATATTATCAGGTCCTACTGATTTTCCACTTTTCATTTTCTTTAAAGCTTCTCTAACTTCAGATTTACTAATATGATGACAAAAATGAATTCTCTATTTTTATTTAGGGTATTAAGGTTGCTAAAATCAATCGTACTTTCAAATCCTTCGTTGAAAAGTTTATCAAAATACCTCATCCACCAATTTTCAATATCCTTTTCTAAGAAAAGCACTTTATTATTTTCATCCTTAATACACTTCACTTGAACTATGTCTTTATTTCTACTATCTCTTTGGTTGGCTAAATTTTTTGGTATCTAATCTATTGTATAAATCACTAAAAGATAAATTTTTTGCATCATATATTGCTACTTACATGCAAGCTTATAAATAATTATAAGTAGCACACCTTTTATTTTTGATATTGAATTTATAAATATTGAAAATAATTTTGGATTTAATAGTGATAATAATAATTCATATTATTACTTTATCCAAAACATGTAATTTGAAATAAAGGAAACATTTCATTTTTAATTTGATTTTCAAAAATTATGAGCGCATGATTTTCATATGGCATACACATTTAGCATATTAGAAAAAAAATAAAGTAATGAAAGTAATGTAAGTTCATCCACCCTAATTAATTCCTAAAGACAATCTTATGAATAAAATTATTTAAAGTAAATCAAATTTATTTTAAGGAGAGTTTGGATTTTTTTTTAGTTTGATTTTAGTTTGAGAAATATGAGATGAATCTACTAGTCCTAACCCATTGCCCCATGTATGAGTTATTTAAGTTCAAATTTTAGGTAATTAGATCAATTTTATGCTTTGGTTAGGTTAAGGTGTGAATTAAGTGTGTTAATTACTCCTTACCTACACCACTTTAATATATTTAATCACATAATTATGAGCCAATGTATGACATAAAACTACACAAGAAATTTAAATCAATGAATGCACCCTAATGTAATACAATTTACTTAATTAGTGAGTAATTAAGGTAAAGGGTTTAATTTAACTACTTTCATAACCCTTCCCACACATGTGGGTTGGATTTTGGTTTTCTTAAGCTACTTCAATTATTGAACACCTAAGCACCTTTGCAAGAAGGATTTATTAAGTGCTAAAATGTTTTGAAAATTTTATCTAAGTAACTAAGCAAGTGATTAAGGGATTAGCCCTTAATTAAGTTTAGATTAAGGAAGGAAAGGGGTTTAGGGAATGGCTTAGAAAAAATTCCCATATCCATTCCTTAAACCTCTTCTCTACTTAAGCAAGGCTTAATTAACTTAATAAAGGGATTAAATTATTATTAATATGCTTAATTATGCTTAATTACATAAAGAGAGTAATTAAGGATTCATTAATTGGTCTCCCTAATTAACCCATCAAAAAAACCCAAGAAAATTAGGGAGGCGTAAGTCATCCCGAAATGTACATGAGAAGTGAAATTAATTAGAATGGTAATTAGAGTAATTATGGTTATTATGTTTTCATTAAAACCTTAATTGAGGAAAATACAATATTCAAAATCCATTGGAAATAATTTTAGAATATTTTCTTCTGAATTCTCTTTATAATTAATTTTACCTTGTATTTTTATGATTTTTCTAGAATTAGTTATGTTATTTTGAATATTCAGCCATTACGGATAATTAATTAAATTCCTAATTAAATAACTAACCCATCGACGCCACATGGAGGCTGACGCGGTGCGCGCTTTCCACATGGAGCGATGGAAGAGGCCACTTAAATTATCACATGGTAGCGCTGTGTCAGCGGTGGTCTATGAGCTTTCTCCCCATCCATCTGATCAAAGATTGAATGATTGAGATAAAACCCTCGGTATTAAGGGATTAATCAGATATTCCTATGCATCTTTTATCATGACCATCCACCCAAAATGTGCGGATGGACAACCCATGATCCATCCCTGAGCTTCTCTTCGGGAAAGGGGAATCGTCCACCTTCCATGACATGATTTGAGCTCGATTGAGCTTGGCTTGAGCCCAAACTCAACCCACACCATCATCATGCAAGGGGATGAAGATCCAAAAGCTAGTTTTACATGAAGTGAAAATTCCTTTCACAAAATACCACACACTCTCTAGTTTAAGCTTGATTTTGATCCATACCTACCCGGAGTCTATCACTGTTGCTCGAATTCGATGAGTAGCTTCATCTAGTAGAGATGAAGCTCTATTAAAGATTTGAGATGATTTGGTTGAGTGGGTCTTCTTATGGACCAAGCTCTCCTTCAATTAGGCTTGGCCTTGATCAAAGTCTCACCTCCCTTGCCTTTGGAGCTTTGAAAAAGCTTGGGATGAGTTTGACTAGGCCCGTTGAGGGTGCTCGAAGGAGGAATTGGATTGATTTTAGGTATTGACTAAGTTGGAAAAATGGAGGAGCTCCCTTATTTTCAATCTAAGGAAAACTGAAGATGGAGAATTCTAATTCACTCTAGGAAGCTTAGGGAGACTTGGCAATGCTAGCTCTGAGTTCCCTTAGCTCAATCAAGTATGTGTCTCTTGAATTCAAGTGGAATTAGGGGGAGTATATCTCCCCTAGGTGAATCAGACGGTCATGCAGAGCTTTACCATTTTGATCCAATACACCCTATTCAATGGGTTGTTTTGGCTGTTTAGAGTGGCGTGGCATTCAGTTTTGCCTAGAGAAGGTAGTGGGGAAGTTTGCCATGTGCAAAACAAGGTGGAGAAAAGATTCCCATGTGCTCATGTCCATGGGGGTAGTCAGTTTTAGCCTTTGGTTGGGTTGGGCTGACCCAAACCCATTGGCTCATGTGCACCATGTCCATTAGTGACTATTTGGTCCACTAAGAGGATTTCAAGTGTCCATGAAAAGGAATTGATAAAATTCCAAGTAGTTTTGATTTTAGGTTACCCTATGGACTAGGGGTAAAATGGTCATTTGGCTTGGATTTCATTTTGAATATGTTTGGAATGATTGAAAAATGGGTTAGGCCAAGTTTCATTGAATTTGGAGTTGGTTTGATATGATTTGGCTCATGTGACCCATTTAGCTCAAAATGGGTCAATTTGGGTCAAGTTGACCAATTGGTCAAATTGGGTCAAACCAATGGTTGGGTCAAGTTCATATGACCATTTGAAATGTTTAGGAATCATTGCTTTGGTTCATTTGATTTATATTTGAATTTCATTCATCTGATTTCATTTAGGTCAAAATGGGTCAAGTTGACCAATTTGACCCATTTGACCTATCTGGGTTAGGTCATGGGTTGGTTTATGTTTGGTTGATCATTTGAAATGGATTGGTATCTTTGTTTACAATCTATTTGGTTATTATTTGAATTTGCCTTAATTTGATCATTTAAGTCAAGTTGGGTTCATGATCAATTGGGCTAGATTTAGTCTAGTTGGACAATTGTGGTTCAACAAGTGATTTTGAATGAACTTGACCCATTAGTTTTAATCAATTTGGCTTAGATCAAGTTTTGACATATTTTGACTTTTTAGGTCAAGTTGGGTCAACTTGGGTCAAGTGACCAATTGGGCTAGGTTAAGCTCAAATAATGACTTGGTTAAGTTCAAACATTGATCAAGAATGAGTTTTGATCACTGTTTTCAATTAATTTGGCCTATGGTGGATTTTGGCTAATTTAGGTTTCATTTTGGTCAAATGTTGGCTTGGTTAACCCTTAGGTTTGACTAGGTTTGCCCAATTTGAGTGATTGATCATCTCATGATGATTGTTACTCACAATGTTAGGCTTGTTGGGCTTAGTTCAATTTAATTTGGGTAGGATTAGAATTTGTCTCAAAAGGGGTACTTTAGGTCACTTTGGGTCAAGTGAGCCTAAGTAGGTCAAATGGCTTGGTCAAAGCTTGATTTGAGTTTGATTGAACTCACATATGGACTTATGATTGAAATATAAATCCATTTGCAAGTGATTTGAAGTCAAACGGGTTTTGATTCATTTGATAATTTCAAGTTCAAAGGGTGAACATGAGTTTGACTTGGGCTTGATTTTTTTGAATTCAATTTTGGTTTGGTGATTGGAGTTTATGTTTATATTTGGATTCATGATTGAAGGATTGATTGAATCATGAAAAAAAATCAAGGGTTTGGCTTGATTTCAAATTGATTTGGCTAGGGTCAAGATTTTGACTTGAAGCTTAGGATTTTGATTGAATTTGAGTTTGAGTTTTGAATTAATTTTGGATTGATAATTGATGTTTGTATTTATATTTGGATTCATGATTTTAGTTGATTGATTCAATCATGAGAAAAATTAAGGGTTTGGATTTGAAATTGATTTGGCTAAGTTCAAGATTTTGACTTGAAGGCTTAGGTTAGATTTTGATTGAATTTGAGTTTGAGTTTTAAATTGATTTTTGGATTAATAATTGAAGTTTGTATTTATATTTGGATTCATTATTGTAGGATTGATTTAATCATGAAGAAAAATCAAGGGTTTGACTTGATTTGAATTTGATTTGGCTAAGTTCAAGATTTTGACTTGTAGGCTTAGATTGGATTTTGGTTGAATTTGAGTTTGAGTTTTAAATTTATTTTTGGATTGATGATTGAAGTTTGTATTTATACTTGGATTCATGATTGTAGGATTGATTGAATCATGAAGAAAAATCAAGGGTTGATTTGGCTAAGTTCAAGATTTTGACTCGAAGGCTTAGATTGGATTTTGGTTGAATTTGAGTTTGGGTTTTGATTTTTTTTATATTTGAATTGATGTTTCATTTATATTTGTGAATATAAATGAGAATATAAATGGGTTATGAGAAAATTCCTTGAATTTGAATTGATTTAGATTTGATTTAGGCTAAGTCCATAAGATAGAATCAAAGTGACTTAGGAAAGGTTTTTGATTTGGATTTGAATTTTGAATTTATTTTGATTGATTTGAACTTATATTTTATTTATATATGTGAATATAAATGAGAATATAAATGGGTTGTGAGAAAATTCCTTGAATTTGAATTGGTCTAGACTTGGTTTAGCCTAAGTCCATAAGATGGGAATCAAAGTAACTTAGGAAAGATTTTTGATTTGGATTTAAATTTTGAATTTGGTTTAATTGATTTGAGTTTATATTTCATTTATATATGTGAATATAAATGAGAATATAAATGGGTTGTGAGAAAATTCCTTGAATTTGAATTGATTTAGATTTGATTTAGGCTAAGTCCATAAGGTAGAATCAAAGGACATAAGCAAAATTTTGGAGTTTGGAATCCAATCATGGGCTTCAATCATAAGTTTCAATTATTTGGAATTGATTCATGATTTGAGAAAATACATTGAATTGGTTCAAGGTTTGAGTTAGAGTTGGAGTTGATATGAGTTTGGAGTTTTGTCTTGGAAGAAGGAAGTGAGAATTTTGGTTCAAGTTTTCCTAACATCCCTAAGGAATGACCAATTCCTATGGCTAACTCTTCTAAGTCTCTAGGTTAGGTTGAGTATCCACCTAATCACTAGATGTGTCTTAAGACTAAGGAATTCTTAAAGACTAAGAAAAGTCCTATGTCTAAGATGGAGGGGTTGAGAGCTCATTCTAAAAATGAGGTCAACACCTACTTAAGGCTACTTAAAGTCTCGCAACCCCAGGATGTCCACACAAATATTTCACTTTTCTCAAATACATATGAATGTACAAAAAGAACCAAATGAATAAGAAATAATGCAAGAAATTATGATTGATTTGGTTGTATGGTTTACATATGCAATGTGAAATTCTTCCTAGGTCTTAACATGGAAATGCATAGGAATAGATTTAGGCAAGTGTTATGTTCTTTTCAAATGAACTATACACTTACAAATCCTATGTGAATCCATATTAAAGTAGGGAAAGAGAACTTCATATTATACATATTATACTATCATCACATGCAAACTTATAAATATTTGTAACTAGCATTACTTCATTTATAATCTTTGATTTATAGATTTTAAAAATAGTTTTTGATTTAATAGTGATAATAGTCACTCATATCTTTAGTTTTATCCATCACATGCAATTTGACATAAAAAAGAAACATTTCATTTAATTAATTTTAAAAGAAATGAATGCATGTTTTCATATGGCAAGCAATATTTAACATGATTGGAAAAAAAAATAAAGAAATGTAACCACATGATTTCATTCACCCTAATTAATTTCTAAGGACAATCATCTTAGATAAGGCTATTTAAAATAAACTAGAATTCTTCAAAGACATTTTTAACTTTGAGTTTGATTTGATTTAGGAAATATGAGAGAGATTTGCTAATTCTAGCCCAATTCCACATGTGTGAATTAATTTGATTTAATGAAGAATATTTAAATTGATTTTATATTTTGATTAGGTTAAGGTATGAATTAAATCAATTAATTATCCCTTACATATATCACCTTAAGTTAATTAACTAATTAATTATAAGCCAACTTGATATGCAGCCACATGAAAAACAAATTTGCAATGCTCTTAAGAAATGAAAGGGGCCTAATGCAATTAGCTTATGATTAATAGTTAATTAAGCTTAAAGGTTCTCACTTAATTACTTTTATGATTTTCTCACACATGTGAGCTAATCATAATTTAATTTTTTTTCTCACTTTGGGTTGTTGAACACCCAAAGTGCTACCCAAAAGTTAATTAGGGTTGTTTAGATGTGAAGGAAATTTAAATTAAGTAATTAGGTTCACCCATTTTGATTAAGCATAAACATCTCTAATTAAGAAAATGAAATGGACTAAAGGAAAGAGATCAGGAAAGAGGCCTTGATCTCAATCTCTAAGCCCTACACTTAATAACTTAGGCTCTGATCTTTATATTTAAGCTTAAATAATTAATTAAGCTACTAATTTCCTCATTAATCCTTAATTAGATTAATTCCAAAAGTGAAGAGAACTTAAGAAGTGAATTAAAGAAATATCTCAATCACATTCCTAAGCTCCGTTACTGTTCAACAGAAGTAATTAAACTTAAATAATTAATTAAAGAAATGTTCATTTATTAATCATCACTAATTAAATTAAAAGAGTGATTAAGGCTTAATCAAGTGATTTCCCTAATTAAGCAACCAACAAAATCTTAAAAAATTAGGGGAGGTAGAGGTCAACCCCTAAATACCCGCATAAAGTTTGAGATCAATTGGTTGATTAATTAAGGAGTAATTAAGCTAATTAATTTTATAAATAAAACTCTAATTAAGCCAAAATCACTATTAAAAATTAATTAATAATAATTTTCCTAGATTCTATTCTAAAATACCTTTAAAATGAGCCTAAGTTTGCATTTTTTTTATTTTTCTATAATTAGTTATGATTTTAGGAAGTTTTAGTATTAAAAGCTAATTAAATAACCCTAATTAAACCCTTAATCTTGACAGGCCACATGGCTGCTAACGTGCAATGCTCACGCGACATGCTTTACGCATGGCACGAAGAGATTGGTTATTTAAGTTGACACATTTGTGTGCTAACTCCGTGGCTTTCTCTGGGCCGTCTGATCTTAGATCAAGTGGAACGAATGGCTCATGATCTTTCTCCTATGCGAGCGATGAAAGATAAACACCGTTAGTCTTTCCCCGTTCAATTCGAGCTCACCCGAGCTTGGATTGGGATCAAAATGATCCCACATTTTCAGAAGGAGGGTGGATGCATATCTAACGGTCAAAATTGCATGGGATGACAATTCCCTTCAAAAAAGACCAATTGAAAATTGCTTATAGCAATGATTTTGAATAATTACCTTGCTTGAGGCTATCACCAACGCTTCCAATGACAGAGGTAGCTTCGTCTAGTAGAGATGAAGCCCTGTTGAAGAAATTCGGTATTGATTTGAAGTTGAATGCTCGGTCGACCAACCTACTCTTCAATGGCGATCGGTCTTGATCGAAGTTGCACTTCTCGTGGCTTTGAAGCTTACAAAATGACTCGATTAAGCTCGACGATGTGTGGTGTGGGTGTGGGTAAAAGAAATTTGGGTTTGGTGAAGTGGGGAGGGAGTATTGCTCGAAATGGGGATGTCTTATTTTGGCTTTGTACATAGAGGAGAAATGCTGATCGAGGGAGCTCAGGGAGGCCTTAGAAAAGCTCTATGAGGATTCCAAATTACTTTAAGGTCGAATGAGATTGAATTCTATCCAAAACTAGTTGAATTGAGGGAGTATATCCCTCAATTTAGCCAGGTGGACGGACGAGATCATTCCGATGAATTTCATCAATTCACCGCCATCAAGTCATCGGAGGGGTCGCCATCAATCCTAGGTGGCATGCCATGAGTGGAGGAAGCCATGTCAAGGGTCTCAAGGCTTGATATGGCTAGCTGGGAGGGGATTTGGTTCTCCTTGCACTCACCAAGTTTGGCCATGGATTAGGGAGAGTGAGCTTGACTTGGTGGGTTTCCTTTGGTCTAAGGTAAGTCCTAAGGTTCTTAGAGTGGGCTAGTGAGCTCTAGGGATACCTAATTTGGTAAAAGGAGGCTGCCATGGGGAGTGCAAAATGGATTTTGCCACTTAGAGTAGGAATCCAAGGTGGAAGCTTTTTCCTTTGGGTAATCAACTTGGGATGAGTTTGTTTGGCTTTTGGGTTAACTTGGGAGTGGCCTAAGGCTAGTTTGGGGTATCCTTTGATTAGCCAATAGGATTCCATGGCTTGGTTTTAGGTGACATGAGCTCATTTGGTCAAATGGTCATGTGGGTTTGGTTTGGTCAAGTTGACCAATAGTTCAAATTAGATCAATCCAAGGCTTGGGTTAGGTCTAAATCATGATTTGGAATGTTTTGGTGTGATTAATTTGGTATTGTTTGGCTTAGGTCTGAATTGACTCATTTGGATTCAAAAGAGACAAATTGGTCAAGTTGACTAATTTGGCTAATTTGACCAAATTGGTTGGGTTAGGTGTTGAGTCAAGTTCAATTGGTTGATTGAAAATGATTGCAGGCTTTGGTTTGATTTAATTTGGAATTAATTAGAATTTTGGTCAATGTGACCTTTTAGGTCAATTTGGGCTAGGTTGGGTCAAGTTGACCAATTTGTCAACTTGGGCTCAATCATGGCTTTGGTCAAGTTCAACAAGTGATTTGGAATGAACTTGAGCCATTGGTTGCAATCAATTTGGATTGAATCATGATTTCACCCATTTTGACTTTTTAGGCCAATTTGGGTCAACTTAGATCAAGTGGCCAATTAGGCTTGGTTTAGCTCAATTGATGACTTGGTCATGTTCAATCATTGATCATAAATGGGTTTGGGTCAATGGTTTAAATAAATTTGGCATATGGTGGATTTTTGGAAACTTTGGGTTTCATTTGGGCTAAGTGTTGACTTAGTCAAAGGCTAAGTTTGACTTGGTTTGACCCAATTCAATGTGGTTGATCACCTCGTGATGATTTTTTATCATGATTGAGGTTTAGATGGGCTTAGTTCAATGCAATTTAGGCTGGATTAGAACTTGGCTCAAAAAGGTCCTTCAAATCACTTTGGGTCAAGTGAACCTAAATAGGTCAATTGGCTTGATCAAAGCTTGATTTAAGTTTAATTGAACTTACATATGGACTTAGGATTGAAATATAGATCCAATTGATGTTGGTTTGGAGCCAAGTGTGTTCTGATTCATATGATAATTTCAAGTCATAATGGTCAATTTAGGTTTGAATTGGGTTGACTTAGGTTTGGTTTGATAATGGTGATTTATCTTATATTTGGTTTAATAATTGTAGGGATAATTGAATCATGATGAAATCCATGAGTTTTGAGTTGATTAGGGTTTCATTTAGCCTAGTTAAAAAATTTGGCTAAAAGGGATAAAATTGGGAATTTAGTTTGATTTGAGTTTGGTTTTGGTCATTTGAATTTATATTTCATTTATATTTGTGAATATGAATGAAGATATAAATGGGTCATGAGAAAAACACTTAAGTTTGGAGTGATTTGAAAGCAAACTTAATTAAGCTTAGGGATGTGGGTTGAAAAGGGTTAGTTTGGGTTTTGATCTGGTTTGACTTGGATTTTGTTTCATAATGGTGGTTTATGTTTAAATTTGGATCAATGATTGTAGGAATAATTGAATCATGAAGAAATTTATGAGTTTTGAGTTGATTTGGATTTAATTTGGCCAAGTTCAAAAATTTGGATAAAAGGGGTAAATTTGGGAATTTGGTTTGATTTGAGTTTAGTTTTGATCATTTGAATTTATATTTCATTTATATTTATGAATTTGAATGAAGATATAAATGAGCCATGAGAAAATCACTTGAGTTTTGAGTGATTTGAAATCAAATTTGATTAAGCTTAGGGATGTGTTGAAAAGGGTTAATTTGGGTTTTGATTTGGTTTGATTTATTTTTGGTCATTGGATGGTAGGTTTCATTTATATTTATGAATATAAATGATGGAATGATTGATTATAAAGAAATACACCAAGTTTGAGTTGATTTGAAGGAATTTTGGCTAAGCACATGTAGGTGGCTCACATGGCTTAAGAAAAGATTTTTGGAATTTGAAATTTAGAGTTGCACATGATTTCAATCATTTGGAATCTGGAATTGACTTGTGATTTGGAATTTAATTTGAGATTGGATTTGATAGAAAATTGGGGTTGATTTGGATTTGGTTAAGGCTAAGTCCATAAGATAAAATCAAAAGGGCTTAGGAAGGGATTTGGAGTTTGAATTTTGGTGATGGATTTCAATCATTGGATAGTTAGATTTGATTTTGGAATTTGAATTTGAATTTGAGGTTTGGTTTTTAAAGAACGAAGCATGGATCGGGTTTAGGCTATAGGGTAGGCAAGTCTTCCTAAATCCATATGGCTAATTCTTCTAACTCTTTAGGGTTAGGTTAAGTGTTCACCTAATTACTAAAAGTATCTTAAGACTAAGAAACTCTTAGTGTCTATAAGAGTCCTAGCCCTATGATGAGGAAGCTGAAAGCTCACTCCAAAAGTGAGGTCAGTGGATCAGAAGAGAGGGGATCGAAAGGACTAGAGCTATCATTATTATTTTTTAGACTTGGAGAATTTTCAAGAGTAATAAAATATAGAGTACGAGAAGTGGACAAGATGTAAGTGAAAGCTTTCTTCATTGATTTCTATTTAGTGAAGGTATATGATAGAAATCTAATAAAGTAAGGGGGTTAAGGGATTTAATGCCCTTGTCCACTGATGCAATACTCCTATTGGTAGAAGAAGAGCTAATAGAGGAAGAAGTAGTAGCTGTAAATGTGGATAGAGTGCTGGACTCGGATGGTGGTTGCGCTACTGAACTATTCCAGGAAAGTAAGGTGGATTGCTACTGCTGCTGCTGGGTTGTCACCTTCTTCAAGTTGTCTTTGGAAACTTGCAAACCTTCCTTGATGTTGGTGGTTTGAGCTAACTTAGGCACCTGTAAAGACATGTTCTTAATTTTAGAAACTACTTTTTTAGAGGTTCTAGATAAGGCAATATCCCAACCTTCTTTTATCTTAATAGAATCGCAAGTATCCCAAATAATTACTCTAATAGAACTGGATGGTCACTCTAATACATATTCTTTGGAGATAACTACAACGCTTGACTTGTAGCTATGATCAAGCCAGTCCTTAAAAGTAATACAATCCTCTAAGACATGATTAATCATGTGGTGGTAGGGGCAATAGTTAGGATCATTACTTTTGCCCACTCCCTCTAGCCTCTTGTGCTTTGGTTACTAAAAGTCAAGTTTATTTAAAAGATTTTTAAAATTTTTCCTAACTACCTCCCTCTTGAATGAATTTGGCTTATTCAATTTATCAGCAAGGTGGGTAATATCTATCTGGCAGTGGATATGAATATTGTTATTGAGTATAATGTTGAGGTGGTGGGAAAGGCGATTATAGTGATTGATATGATGGCTGAGGTGGTGGCAGAGGAGGTGGCAAAGGAGGCTGCTGAGCTCGAGCTCTCTCATACTGGACTTTAGTTGGCTGCTTCTCTCTGACACAACTATCCCTAGCTTCTTCTTGAACACCTTCTGTGGCTTGAACCGAGATGATTGGTCGAGAAAGGGCAACTGTTTGGCTTCCTTTGTAGGCTACCCACCTTGTTGATTAGCTTCTCAAATGTCTGTATGGTAAAGCCCTTAAGCATGTAGGCAACCAGGCCATGAATATTCTTGAGAAGAATCTCAATGGCATGTTGTTCAGATAGTTGTGACTTGTTTTTTGTGCTCAAGTTGTGACACCCGAGAATATAATCAATAAGGGACTCATTGGGAACTTGCTTCGCTACAACGAGATTGTTATAGTCACTCTTTGATGAGCTCCAGCAAACCACTTGATGATGAAGTGCTCCAGCTCATCAAAAGTCCCTACTAAATTATTTGGCAGTTTGACATACCAATCAAATGCAACCCCTGCTAGGCTGTTGATGAAAAGTCTGAATAAAAGTGCGTCACTATCACCGACGTTGCAATAGTCAGCTCTGAAATGTGCAATATGCTAACACGGGTTCCCACTGCCATCAAAGATCTTGAAGGAAGGCGGCATAAAACCTTTGGGGTATTGAACTACATCAAATTCCTCCTGGTATGGTCTACCCTTTGGAATGGATGAGCTCCCCTTGGCTTACTTCATCGCTTCCCTCACCTGCTACTCTACCATATAATTAATATACTTTTCATGCATGGAGGTGCCATCTGTAACCTTTCTATGCAATCTTCTAGCATCGTCCTCTATGGGAGTTTACCTAGGACGGACTAAAGTATGCACCAACTCTAGTCTCTTGGCTACCATGAGTGAAGGCTATGAAACTAGGGCTGAGGTCTACAATGCTAAAACCACTACTATCAACTCCTCTACTTTCCTTTCCATCTTGTCAATGTGATCATCCCTCTACCTGAGTTGGTGGAGGAGGTGCTGAGTCAAGTGAGAAGTGTCACCTTCCTTGAGCTCATCACCTTCCTGGCTAAGTTGATCCAGATATTAGGATCCCCCTGTATCAATCATGTGGACTTCAGCTGTGTCATCCAACATGTCATCCTAATCAGGATCGAAGTGAACTCTATCCTCCTCCTAATCTGAGTGGTCACACCCAAAAATTCATCTCTTCGAAAAGTAGTCTACTAATATGCTATCTAGTGATCGATCTACTATGCCTGGTGTAGACACACCACTGCTAATTAGGGGGTGCTCCTCTATGCAATGGATGTTGCCTACTGTCAAGGCTTCCTCACTAGGAGGATCAACTATCATGGGGACTATGTCTTTGTCCACTCGCCTCTCCCCCTCTGTCTGTAGCGGTGGTGATGTGATGATGACACTCTTAGGTCGCCACTCCTTCCTAACTATAGCTGAGGTAAAGGGTCAAGTAGGGAAGCTCGATCTCACCTCAACAGGTGGAATGGATGGAGCAGGATCCTTGGGCTATAGCTAGATCACCAGTGGGGATGGTATCTCCCCAGAAGGGGGCTTCTGAAGCTTGGCAGGAGTGGTAGATGTTGTAAGCTAAATGGGTGATAGTGGATGGTGAGGGGAGCGGTGTGATGGCAACATTAACTACCTCTCAACTAGAGATCTCATCTTATGCTGGACTACACCAATAAGAATAATATTATTTGAATGATCGGCCCTGACAGGGCAACAATCAGGAAAATCCATCAGGGCAGAGGCTGTCAACTACCTGGCATACCTCCATCACTCTATCCTATCCGCCTGGGTAGATACTCAAGCCTCCACGGCTCTCTCTCTCTCTCTCTCTCTCTCTCTCTATGGATCTGACCCCTAATTCTCCTAAGGATCATGGATCTAAAATTGAATAAGGTACCAGCCTCTGAGCATCTGTAAGCTTTATTGAACTGGCATAGAACAGTCCTAAGTCTAACATAGGGCCTCTTATGCTCCCTAATCGGTGTCTCAAAGTATGTTGTTGGTGGAGGTGATTCGACGATCCTCTTGTAGTCTTTCTCTCCATCTGAGGCCAAGAGGGGTGTGGAATCTACTGCCACTCAAAAGTGGAGAGGTCTCACGGGGAGAACCCTCCTCAACTATATGGGAAACAACATCGAGCTCTCCCTCGCTCATGATCCTGCTTAGTCTTTCAATTTTTATTACGTCATTGGGTATGAGTGAGAAAAATAGAGTGGGAGCTAGAACCTACCTCGAAGGTAGGAGAGACTATCTCGGAAGCCAAGATAGCCTTCCCCTTTGGGGTGACTAAAGAGGAGGTAGCAGCTCTCACTAGAGTTATGGTAGGGGCGATTGACAGAACTTATGTGGAAGCAGCTAGTATTGACACTGACACTGAACGAGGTGTGGGAACCACTCCAGCCTTCCTCTTCAATGAAGGAAACTCAAAATCAGATGGAATATCCTAGCGAATAAGTGGCGTTTGTCCCGCCACCTCCTCCCTGCTAACAATTATGAGGGTTGTCCCTTCACAAGTAATCAGGACCCCCTCAAAGCCATGGCTGAAGTAAATCAAGTGTGCGGCATTATTCGTGGTGAGATTGGCCTAATCCAAGGCCAGATCTACACCAGAGAGAAAAGATAAAACAAACTTGCAGGGAGCCATGATCACTACACTGACTGAAGGCTGGAAAGACTGACCATACTAAATCATTGCATTCATTTGAAATGTAACTGAGTTAGACTTTTGCTTTAGTATTCATCTTCAATCATTGACGTCTAAACTTGATTTGGAATTTGAACCTACACTTAACAAATTTAGGTATGCTAAGTGGGGTTCATTGAATTTTTTGAGAGATTTTTGATATTTGGGGGAGAGACTTTGCCATATGGTTTAGATTTGGAACCCATACTCAACCAATTTAGGTAGGTTGAGTGGGGTTCAAATATTTGGAGAGACCTTGGAAATATATATGTGTTGTATGTCTTGTTTGAAAATTTAATTTGGAAAATCTTTACTTATCAAATTTAGGTAAGCTAGAAAGGTTTTCAAATATGTGTTTGAAAATTTTGTGGAAACATCTTTGCCTGTGATGAATGGTTATTTGTGTGATATATGTTTTATTTGAAATGAGGCTCTCACTTAACAAATTTGTTATGTGAAATGGAGGCCATATATGATTGATATATTTTTGTTATTTTAGTTTGAAAATGCAACCCTTATTTAGAAAATTTGGTATGCTAAATAGGGGGCCAAGTGTGTTTGATATGTGTGTTGATTTGAAAATGAGGATCTCACTTAACAAATTTGGTATGTTAAGTAGGAGCCAAGTGTATTTGATTTGTGTTGATGTGATCCCTCTTTTGACAAATATGGTATGTCAAATATAGTTCAAATATATGTGCTTGTGCTTTGATATTTTGAAAGTGAGTTCATGCTAAACAAATCTGGGTATGTTAGGATGGAACTTATGTGTTTGTGGGTTTGTTTTGATTTTGGGGATTGAATTTCCATTTAACAAATATGGGTGTATTAAAATGGAATTCAAAAGTGCTTGCTTATTTTGATTTTATTTTGAAAAAGGGGATCTTCACTTAATGAATTACAGTTTATTAAGTGAAGTTCATGTTTTGATTTTAATTTGAAAAAAAGGGAACCTCTACTTAACATATGAATGTATTAAATGGGGTTCAAATATATTTTGATTTTGATTTTGAAGAAGAGAACCTTCAGTTAATAAATTTTGGTATATTAAGTGAAGTTCATATTTTCATTTTAATTTGAAAAAGGGAACTCCTACTTAAAAACATATGAATGTGCTAAATGGAGTTCAAACATATTTTAATTTTGGTTTTGAAAAAGAGAACCCTCACTTAATAAATTTGGGTATATTAAGTGAAGTTGATATTTTGATTTTAATTTGAAAAATGGAACTCCTACTTGACAACATATGAATGTGTTAAATGGAGTTCAAACATATTTTGATTTTGGTTTCAAAAGGAAACTCTCATTTAACAAGTAGGATCATGTTAGACGGAGTTTATTATTTTGCTCTAATTTTGAAAATGTGCTTTTGAAAAATTCCATTTTTGAGAAAGGGTTTTAATGATGTATTTTTATTTAAGAAAGGCAATCCTCATTTAACAAATTTTATCATTTTAAATGAGGGTTGATTATTTTTATTATTTTGAAAAGAGATTTGAAAATTTTATATTTTACAAATTTTATATGATATGAAGTGCATGATTTTATTTTGAAAGATGGCATTTGGAAAATTTAATAATTTTGCAAAAAGAATTTATTTGAATTTTTGTTGGAATTTTCTTAAGCACGGGATGAACCTTGTCTCACCAAGCTAGTGGTAAAGAGGTTTTAATTTTAGTCATCTCCTTTTATTGATCGATTCATTCTTAACCTATTAGGGAACCCACTAGGGGTTTCAAGACTCACATAGAGTGAGGTCCTAAAACCTAAAGAATGTTGGCTAGTGTTGCTTAAGGATGAAATAAGCTAAGTACTAATGAAAAGAAAGATAGTATCAGGCTTATGTGAAACATAAGTCCACTATCGATGCGTGGAGATAACAATTATCTACTAGAGATGGAGAGAGGAACTCGCCCCAATGGAGTCACCAAAAAAATCTGTGGTGCTTATTTTAGAATATGTATATGGGGGACACCACATAGATCTGAGGGGGTACTCATTAAAGTGATTGGGTATGATATTAAGGTATGATGTACTATCTCGAATGATAGAGGCATCACTCTTTAATGGACCTAATTACCTAATAAGGACTCCTAAGGCATGATGGGTCTTCAAATATACCAGAGATTTTTCTCCAACTTTACATGGATGAATAAAGAAGGGTTTATTTAGATGGAGTTTTAAAGTTTCCTATAAGTGCAAGCCATCATAGTTAATTAAATCCTAAGGAAGGTGAGATCCTTAGAAATACTCTCGATTAAAGTAGAGAATTATTGTCTCCAAAGATTTCAATGATAAGACTATCAATAAATTGGCTATTTTAGAAAATCAAATAGGATAGATCAAAAAGAAGAGACTTATTATTGAAGCCAAAAGGAGATGAGTAAGGAATGCTCATGATACTAGGAAACCTAGTGATCATTACAATCTATCCTATGGTTGGGCTTTATATGTTTGAAATTGAGGAGGATTATTTATTGAGTTAAATTTTATTAGATTATTATGGCTTATAATCCAACAATACAAGATTATGAAAATGTTTAAGAGGTGAGGATTTAGGCTTGTAGCCTGAAGAAAATAGCAACCTCAAATCTTAAATCTAGGGAGCTTTAGCGAGGGACAAAACACATCCTAAATCTAAGCAAAAATAGGTATATGGTTTACCTCCACAAGAGAGAGTAAACCACCTAACTGTTAGACTTATAACCACCTAGAATAGTAGCCAGCTAACTCCTTCTACACTTTAAAACTATGTAGGAAAGCCATATGATTTTGCAAGGTGGTTAGGTCATTATTATTTAGAAAGAAACTAAGGTCCTTAAACCCACTCCCTAAGAGACTAGAGCATGAGTGGTATGAGTAATGACTTAATCTAATGCAAATCTTATCAATTTTTATTTAATTTTTTACTTTTTGTTTTGACAAAGGCCATAGAATTTTTGTATGTCTAAATGCATGATGAACTAAGCTTATTGGCTAAATCAAAGAAAAAGAGATATTTTTCACCACAGAGGAGACCCTCAGAGGTCAAGTCTTCCCCAATCATGCAAGGATGGAAACCCTCTCTTTGTAAGAGTGAAGTAATATGGATGCATGATATTAAGCATAGAACATTTAGCTAAGGGGTTACTAAATCTTTTAGTTATCTTGATTTAATGCATAGGCTTTATGTGAGGTTATGAGTTATTTAGAAAATTTAATTATGAGTTGTAGTTAGGGTAGAAAGTTTATTTTTTCTAAAAGCTTAATCAGATCCAGGCTACACATTAGATCACCATATAAGTAACAAAATAAGAAGTGGAGTGTTATTTCTATTATCCAATTATAAATAAAATATTAAACAATTTATAAATTCAACGTAAAAGAATAAAAGGCCGGTGCAGTCGGGTACTGCCACACAACCCGAAAAATAGAAATGGGTAGCCGAGTTCTACCCTTATACAACCTGGTATATGAAAGAATAATTACAATTATAAATAAATGAATGATATGGGGGTCTTCATTCTTCATATCTCATTCATTTCTTCATTTGGATGTGCTTGCTTCAGAGGCATCATAGGGCCTCCCAGGATAAAACCTTCTTGCCACTACTCATCATAATCCCCCATAACACTAATCCTAATTTCTAATGAAAAATTACATTAAAAGTGAGAAAAGTAAATCTAACTATACTTGCAAAAAATATTAGCTAAACATACGATACAACCCAAGTAGTTATATGAATAATTTGGACTTAGCACCTTGCACATGGGTAACCAAGTCCACCTGTCATAACTTAGGTTATGCTTAGGGGTTAAGCAACCTGCAAAAGAGAGCATTTGTATTTATTTTAATCACCCCTTAAGCACAATCTTCTATAGAAAATATGATTAGGCTAATCACGGCCTAACATCCAGTTTACGAAGCATACACCCTAACATCTAGCCTAAAATAATACATCATAAAATAAGACATTCATCACACCATGCACTGCCCTAACATAAAAGTAGAAGTGATGACTTAATTCTAAAGTGTGTGTATTAAGGCTTGTGTGGTATGCCTTAAATAAGCTTTGTTAGAATTTTTTAAGTATGCAATGGATTTAATTATAAAGGATGGTTCACTTTAAATGATTTAGTTAATTCAGGAATTTTCACTTAATGTTTTCTTTTGTTCGACTTACTCTTAACAACTAACTGTTATAAAGAGAAGAAAAGAGAGGATTACTCTCTTTTTATCCCTATCTTAAGCCACATCTAAAGCATATTAATTAATCAATTCTCTTTAATTAATGACATATTATATATTTTAATTAATCTTAGGTTTAGGTTCACTTTAAATAATCTCATTCAAAAAAAAGACATCTTAAGATCAATTGGAATTAATTGCTATCACATAACACATGTTTATTCATTTCTTTCCATCATATGTGGCATGCATATGACTAAGTCCTAAACATATTTATACATGCAATATGTGTTGGCAGACTTAAATGATGAATATGAACATATACATTTAAAGTTTATATTTCTCTTCAGATTGAATTATTTTATCAAATTAATTTAAAGCCCTATCTAGATTCTTATGCAAAAATGCTTTGGAATGAAGTTAAACAGGTACATGTCATTATCAACTAGGGAAGTGAGGTAATCAAATGACCTTCTTGGGACTAGCTAAATCCTCATATTCCCTGGATGTCCAGATTAAATACCATTTGCATTCAAACACATGTAAGTTTGCATACAAGAATGTAAGAAAGAGAGCTTTTGATCACATGATTAATTAATTTTATCATTTATTCAATTACAAATGCATGTGTTTTTGTAAAAGAGAGAGGGGTTTTGACTCCATAATTAAGTACACACACATGTATGAGAGACATAAGCTAGTACATGCCATTGTTGACCAAGGAAGTGAAGTAATGAAATGACCTCCTTGGAGCTACTTAAAGCCTCGTATTCTTGGGATGTCCAAACTAAATATTTTCTTTTCTCAAATGCATATGAATGTATACATAACTAAACGAGATGAAACCATGCAAAAGTTGTACTTTTATTTGATTGAAAAGGTTTATGCACATCGAGTAAAGTCTTATTTAAATTCTAATATTGAAATATGTAAGAATGAAATCAAATAGAATACATATCATTGTTAAACTAGAGAAGTGAGATATTCAAATGATCTCCTTGGGGCTAGCTAAAGCGTCGTATTCCTGGGATGTCCAAACTAAATACCCATGAACATTCTTACTTACATAAATCAATATATGTGAATGAAAGAAAAGAACATTACTTCATACACTTAAGCTATAATCATTTGCATTTCTTATGTGTTTATAACTAGCATTTATAGCATATGTAACCACTTGTTGATAAGATTTGGAAAATAGATTTGGATTTAATAGTGATAATAGCCACACACATATATTAATTTAAATCAACATATGCAAGCTTGACATAAAGGGAATCATCTTTGTTTAATTAATTTTTTGAAGAAATGAATGCATGGATCAAGTGACTTACAACATTTTAATATGATTGGGAAGAAATAAAGAGAAACAGGCATGTAATTTCATTCAATCTAAGTAATTCTTAAGGACAATCATATTAAATAAGCTTATTTAAAATAAACACAAGTTTCTTAATGTCACTTTTGATTTTATGTTTGACTTGATTTAAGAGATGTGAGAAAGATTTGCTAATCCTAATCCCATTTCTCATATGTGTGAGTTAATTTGATTTAATGAGAAGTAATTAGATTGATTTTATAGATTAATTAAATTAAGTATGGATTAAATCAATTAATTAAACTGTTATCTATGTTACCTTAAGGTAATTGATTAAATGATTATGAGCTAATGAAATATGCAAATAAATTGAAAAGTAAATAGCAATGCTCCTATGGAATGAAAGGGGTCTAATGCAATTAGTTCATAATTATTTATTAATTAAGCGTTAGAAACTATTTTAATTACTTTCATGATTTTCTCACACATGTGAGCTAATCATAATTTCATTAAACCTTTTTATGTTATTGAACACCTAAAGCTCTTCCCATGATCACTTAAGGTTCCATATGATTATGCTTTTAATTTGATTAAGGGATTAAGCTTTGATTAATTTAATTAAGGAAGATGAACTTAGGGATATAAATTAGGAAAGGGGCTCTAAACTTATCTCTTCAGTTCACCCACTGTTAAAGAACATCTATTCACATGAGAGGAATTAGTTCTTAATTAATTAATTCACCTAATTTGGCAAGCAATAAATCTCAAGAAAATTATAGGTGGCAGAGGCCATCCTCTTAAATATTGTCAAAAATTTTGAGATCAATTACTTAAGTGATTAGAGAGAAATTAAGCTAATTAAGTTTTTAACTAAACCTCAATTAAACTTTATTTACTGATCAAAATCATTTGAAAATATATTTATCAATTTCTTCTCTAAAATACCTTTAAAATGAGTCATTATTTATATTTTTTAAATTTTTCTACAATTACTTATGAATTCTGAAATTTTCAGCCTTAAAATCCAATTAATTAACCTTAATTAAACCTAATTCTATCAGGCCCACATGGCGCGCTGGTGCGACGTGCTTTCCTTGTGGTGCTGTGGGATAAGTTATCTAAGTTGTCACGTCCGCACGCTAAGTCAACTAGCGATAGATGGGACATCGATCTCCACCATCCGATCTCAGATCGGATGGTGTGGATCAAACCTATGGCATAAAGGGGAGAAATGAGGGAGATCTAGCATGCTTTGATCAGAACCGTCCATTCCAATCATGCGGAATAGATAGCTGGTGATCCTCCTTCCCATGAACGATGAATGACAGAGCCCGTCGGCCATGGATCGCTCGATCTAAGCTCACACAAGCTCGAATCCACTCCAAACTCAACCCACACCTTCGCGCGAAGGATCCACAAGGATCTAACAGCTAGGATGAGCTCAAATGCAAATTTCCTTCATAAAAGACCAACCAAATTTTCTTATATCTATGATTTTGAGGAATTTCCTCACTGAAGCTCAAGACTGGCAGTAGGATCTACGGAGGTAGCTTCATTTAGTAAAGACGAGGCCCTGTTGAGAAGCAATTGAGCCAATTACCCTTAGTTTACTTGGTGGATCAATTTCCATCATTTTAAAGCTCAGTGGCAATTGTACTCTTTGGTCTACTAGATTTGGAGCTTGGGGGAAGCTTCGAGTAGCCTCGATGAGGTATGGATATGGTGTAGGAACGAGTAATTGATCTTTGGTGGTGAATTGAGGGAGCTTAGATTGAAGGTGGCCTCCCATGCTTTGGTTCCACAAGGGAAGAGGGAATGCCAAAGGTGGGATGCTTGGGATCACTCTAAAACTCACAAGGAAGCTTGAAATTATGTTTGGAAGCTTGCACAAAGTGAATTGATGCTAATCTCATTTGAATTGAGGGGGTATACCCACTTATTTGCTGAGTTGGACAAATGTGATGGCTTCTCATTATTCGGATGGCCAGCCACCATCAGAGCATTGGAGGGGGTCCCAGTCAGGTCCACGTGGCTCAATTGGGTTGGAGGAACTCATGGGAGGTGGCTCAAGGTCTGATATGGGGATATATCTTTGGCTTAATCCCTTGGGTGAGCAGCTTATATGGGAGGTGAGTTGGCTCACCTCCTTTTGGTCCATGGAAAGTCCTACTCCCTTTGTGGTGGGCTAGGAGACTTAGGGATCCCTCATTTGGATGTTGGATGGCTTCCAAGGTGATGGGAGAGTGGACTTTGCCATTTATGGGTAAAATCTTATGTGGAGAGGGCTTAACCAATATATTATGGCTTAGATGGGGCCCACTTAGCTTTTGGGCTAAATTTGGGCTGACCTAAGGTCAGTTTGGGTCATATTTGGTCAGCCACCAAAGTCCCATGGGTTGGTTTTATGGGTTTTGGCTTCATTTGGTCAAATGGTATGTTGGGTTTGGTAAACCAATTGGTCAAATTGGGTCAAATTGAGGCTTATGTTACATTCAAATGATGATTTAAAGAGTTTTAGTTCAAGTTCTTTCAATCAATTTGGCCTAAGTTTGATTTTGGCTCACTTGGATTCATATAGGTCAAATGGGCTAAGTTGACCAATTTGACCAATTTGACCAATTTGGGGTGGGTTAGGTGTTGGTTCAAGTACAATTTACTAACTGAAAATGATTGTAGTCATTGATTTGAACTAATTTAGATTTAATATGGATTTTTGCCAATTTAACCCTTTAGGTCAATTTGGGCTAGGTTGGGTCAAGTTAACCAATTGGTCAAATTGGGCATAATTATGTCTTTGGTCAAGTTCAATAGTCAATTTGGAATGAACTTGAGCCATTGGTTGCAATCAATTTGGGTTAGATTATGATTTAACCCATTTTGGCCTTTTAGGCTAATTTGGGTCAACTTGGGTCAAATGGCCAATTATATTTGGTTTGGCTCAATTGAGGGTCAAGTCATGTTCAACCATTGATCATCAGTTAGTTCTAATCAATGGTTTTGATCAATTTGGTGTATGGTGGGTTTTGGCTTATTTAGGTTTCATTTTGGCTAAATGTTGACTTGGTCAAAGGACCAAGTTGACTTGGTTTGACCTAATTCAAGGTGGTTGATCATCCTAGGATGATTGTTGATCATGATATGAGGCTTGGATGGGCTTGGTTCAATCCAATTTGGGTTGAATTAAAACTTGGCTCAAAAAGGTCCTTTGGGCCACTTTGGGTTAAGTGGACCTAAATGGGTCAATTGGTTTGGTTTTGGCTTGATTCAAGTTTAGTTGAACTTATATATGAGCCTATGATTGAAATATAAATCCAACTACAATCAATTTGGAGTCCAATAGATTTTGACTCATTTGAAGTTTCAAGCTAAAAGGGCTAACTTGGGCTTAACTTGGGTTGACTTGAGTTTAGTTTGATAATTGTAGATTTAATTTATATTTGGATAGATGATTGAAAGAATGAATGATTAAATAGAAAATCCATTGGTTTTGGCTTGATTTGGATAGGATTTGGCCAAGTCTAAGGATATGGCTTAAAGGGTATAAACTAGGTTTTGGTTTAATTTTGGATTTGGTTTTGGCTATCTGGATTTATATTTCATTTATATTTAGAAATATAAATGAAGATATAAATGATTCATGAGAAAATCACTTAAGTTTGGAGTGATTTGGAAGCAAGTATGACCAAGCTCATGGATGTAGGTCAAAAGGGCTTAAGTAGAGAATTGATTTAGTTTAATTTATTTTTGGTCATTGGAGAGTTGGTTTCATTTATATTTATGAATATAAATGAAGGAGTAATTGATTTATAAAGAAACTAATTGATTTTGGGTTGATTTGGGTAGATTTTGGGTTGATTTATATGTACAAATCAGTTCAATCCTTTGTTAAGTTCGTTAAGCTTAAAGCTAGGATGGAAGGAATTTTAAATCTCAAAATAAACAAACTAATTTCTCTATAAAACTAGATCAAGCATGAAGCAAGGTCAGAGAAAATTCTAAATTCTGTCACCGACAATCTTTCTTTTTGACTAGTGACCTTCTTCATACCACATCCGATGTCTCCAGCCCACAAAGCTTCTCTGGTTCCTCCCATGTGGAAGCCTCTTCAATCCCTCCATCAGCAATCTTAATCTACTCTTCGCCACTCAACCAAAATCCCCCTCTGATTGTCTCCTTAAGTTCATTGAAACCAGACCTAGGTTTCATTTATGTTAATCGAACATCTTCTTGCTTTAACATTTCAAATTAGTGGTTTCTTCTCTTTTTTGATGCTTTGTTTGGAAGGCCTCATGTGTTCATCCTCTTGAATTTTTATTGAATGGATTTCTACAAAGTTGGTGGTTTTGTGCCTAATGATTGGAGAGCAAAATATTTCAATTGATGGTTCATTTATCCTATTGTTTAAAGCTTGTGACTCCTGTCTTTTATAATTTTAATCACCTCATCCCGACTACCATAAGTGGCATTACTTGCTTCCATTGCTTCCCTAGCCAACTCATCTCCAACCTTCAAGAGTTATCTTTCAATATCAATCCCTTTTCACTTCTTCCACACCTCTAGCTCCTTGTTCTCAAATCTGCTAGCCTAACCTACACGGCCTTCAAGCATAGTTAATAGAGTTGTGCTTTACAAAAAAGACTCAACCAAAATTTGTCGTTATCATCATCCCTTACGTAAACGTATAAAATTCTCAATCTTAAATGCTCCTAAATTCCTGTATGCGATGCATTTGACGCAATGAGTGGAACTTGTACACTCTCTTTATAGCAAGGCGGAGAAAACTCGTAGTTTTCATAGCGTGATGGAAAATTATATGATTTCTTTTATGCAGGTGACCTATACAGGCTCTTTGTAGCATGGTATGGAGGAAGATACTTAGGTCATGGTTTATACCACTCATACGTGCTCTTTGTAGCACGGTGACCAGGACTAGACTCCCGATGTAGCCCCCCTATCAGGCGATCTTTGAGATCAGAAATTTTATCAATTTCACGCATTCGAAGGTTTCAAATGACTAAATGGGATCATTTAAATCATCATAATCTATTTAAATAAACTTAGATTAAAATTTAAGAAAAAGTTAACCTACAAATGATGAATGAAAGGAACTGAAGGACTTTGCTTGAAATGTAAGTAAAACCTCCTTAGATGCTTTGAGCTTGCAAGAATTCACAAACATATCCAGACAAGTGATGATGTGTGTTTCAACAGAAGGAAATCCCTTCTATTTATAAGCATGAACCAACCCTTATGTGGACTCCACCATAACTCCTAAAAATTTCAATCAAATAATTGATGAATTATGAAATCAAGGAGGTCATTAATGATATGCTATGAAGATGATAAAACTCGTTAAAAAAGTCATGACTATGAGAGGTTTTGAATATGCTTCTTGTGCATATCATAACATAACATCCAACTCCAATTCAATCTCTTCATTAATAGATGTGATGGTTCTAAAGGATTGAGCTCCCTTTGTGAATACTATAAATCCATCTTATAACCAAGTCTATTGCTCTAAGATACATGCGAATACTCTCGATGCATATGTCTTGAAATTCACATAGTGTATCAAAGAGGCGGATCTTTGTATATGCGATGAGGCGTCCATTAACTCAACTCAAATATTTAGAAGTGCATGCAAATATTTTAATGAAGTGAATTGAACATAAACATACGTTAAGAGGTGACATTTTATCCAATTCAAGTGTTTCATTAATATGTGCAAATGCTCAAATGGAAAATAAATTCATATAAACTTGTATCTTGTTCAAATACTCCAATGCTTGCACAAATTTTCAAATGAATGAATGAGATGCTTACATAAATTATGAGGTGATCATATGCTCAATCCTGTTGTACCAAGATGCATATAAATCACTTGAATGATGAAGTACTACAATCATTACAAAGCAACATCACCTCTGGATTTGATGTTTTGGAATGAGATGTCCGCATATATTGTTAAGGAGTTTCTTAAACTTGATTTCAAATGCCTTGAAATACATACAAGTGCTTTATGAAATAGATAAACAAATATGTTTAATAACTCAAAAATCAATTGAAACACCTGCATGGGCCCCGACACTTGTTCATAAACTTAATGTTTGAAGATGTATGTTGATTCTCGGTTGGTTCTCTGACTGGTGCAGGTTAACAAAACTCAATAATGTTGTTATAGCTTCCTCCACATGAGAAAATATCTGAGAAGCTAATTTTGTCATATGGCAGTATAATGACTATCTCATAATTCCTCATTAATAGTTGAGCTGATTGAAGATATCAACTGGAGGGGTCATTATTATCAAAATATATAAGATATTTATATTCAACAATCTTAAATTAGAAATTCTCAAAATATAAATCTATGTCTGATCCTCTATTATTAAATTAATAGAGTCGACAAGATCTGAAATAATAAACCAAATGATTTAAGCACCAACATGGGTCCCGACACTACACTGAATGCATAAACTTAATGTCTGAGAATGCTGCGCAGGTTGATTCCCTGTTGGGTCTACAACTAGGTCCGAGTTAACAAAACCTAATAATGTTATTATAGCTTCCTCCACTTGAGAAAATCTCTGAGAAGCTAATTCTGTCATATGATTCTACGAACACATAATAATTTGTTTGTTACGCGAACAAATTCATATCCGTCCTTCATGCGGGCAACCCTGATTTTTGCATTCCAAAGAGATGTAAGCCCAACCTTTTGTATATTTACCACGTGAACATATATTCATTCATCATGTGAACTCCTCATAATTCATTCACCGCACGAACAAATTCACATCTATCCACCACGTAGGACAACCCTAATTTGGGCATTCCAAAGGAATGTAATCCTAGTCTTATATTTGTTCACAATGTGAACATATACATGATTGTCATGCGAACACCTCATTATTTGTTCGCCACCTGTACACTTTTGCACCACTTATACTAAAATTCTAAATCTACATGAGATATCTGAAATGAGGCAATCCATGGCTATTAATCAGATTCTCTGGAGATTATGGTTGTGTCCCTCTAATGTTGATAGACTAGAATAACGTAATCCCGAGATGATTGAACCATGAGATCTTGATCGGTATTACACTCCTATTTCTTACAGCCATCTATGTCGTATAGACCTCTAAGGCACCAATTGTAAATCAAATAGGTATGTTTATTTCTAATCTTAATCGAGAGTACTCTCTTATTTTGATTAGAGGAATAATTAACTATGGAGGCTTACATTCATAAAAAGTAGATCACAAATTAAAATAAACACTAACTCAAATGTTATAGGAAAACATGTTGAAAATATATCAATCTACCTCACGAAAAAAATATATTCCTACCCATCTCATAAAGATGGCGGAGCGCATCCTCAAAAGTTTTTTTTTTGAGTGATCCCTTATAACCATTTTTTCTTGATCTTACAATCAGTTCATATACATCCTCAAAAGATTTCTATCTCACATATACATCTATTGAAAAATCCACAATTATATTAATTTTCTCACATTCAAATGAAAAAAAATTATATGAAGTTTATGTCGATCCACCGTTGTATTTTGATGATGATAAATATGGCCTATAAGTTATTTTTGGATAATCCAACCATTTGATTTTCAGTCCATCAACTCCATGACACTTATAGTGTCAAGAGGTTTAAGATGTCACCTTACATTCTCTAATCTTAGACTTTATCAGTACTAATTGTTATGCAGCACTATCGAGCCATAACCATTTTCTATTGGTTATCAATCATCTAAGTTCCCTATTATTGATATAAGAATTAGCTTATGCCTTGCCACCTCAGTCCTCAAAATTTATAAATATAGCTTAATTCTTCATATTTTTTATATATTGAAATGGAAGGTTCATAAATAGTAGTGAATTTTAGAGCCTTAAATACATTAAGAGCCCCTAGACAACCATCAAGAAATTCATGAACTCTCTAAATATTTGTTAATTGATGTTTTTAAACTTCATGGATGATTGATGTCTATCTCCCAACATATAATAGTCACTAATAATTTTCATTTGACATCCATCAGGCAATATCATTTGACGTTCATCTGACATATTTCATTTGACGTTCATCTGACATATTGCATGAATCCCCTTCCTATAATTTAGAATGCCTTTATCAATGAACTTAGCATGATCATTTGATCTTCCTTCTTACAAATAACCAAGTTGTCCGTTTCCTACAACCCATCACTACAGTCAAATGACAATTGATGTCTGCATACATTCACCAATTAAAATCTCAATAACTTACCTCTTTCTGCCTTGCTAATTCATATCCTTAGACCAATGTATAATTATTAGTGCTTCTTCTGCCAGTTTATTATTTGATAAATTTACATATATAGTACATAACTCATATGCATTTATATATAAAATATTTCAAATTTGATATTTATAAATATAATATTTTATAATGAAGTTATTTTTATATAATATTAAAAATTTGAGTACTATTTATATAAATATAAAAATTTGAATATTTGATATATAAATATATAAAAATTATTTATTATGTATATAAATGTCCGATTATTTTAATAATGATCCCAGTTAACTAATTAAAAAAAATTAGAGATCCGATATATCTACAAAACAATTAATACCGTCGCGAAGTCCACGAACGTGATTCATTTAGTTTTAATTATAAACTATATGTAAATGATTCTTACTTTTCAGAACATTATTTTTTTAACATCATATAAATATAATATAAATATAATAATATAGCGAAAAGCTTAGTCCACAAGGAGCGCATAAACTTTTCAAGTCCAAATTCCAAGAGCAGCATATTGAAGTCTACGACTCCATGGAATTGTAATGCAAAAGCATTAAATAACAGACCATGGAATTGTAATCTGAAAGCGAGAAATAACCGAGCTTGATGGATCCCAAATAATAAAGATTTATGTAAGCCTGTTGACTTTCTACCTCGTCACCGTACAGGAATTGCAAATCTCTCCCTATATATATTTATAGCATTCTCCCGTATAAAGCATAAATTCGATCTCAGTTCATAACAGTAAATAAAAATGGGTTTTTTAATTCTCCAAAATCCAATTTTGTTATTGGGAATCGCAGTTGTTTTGCTCCCCCTCCATGCAGCAAAAGCTGCAACTCCTCCTTCAGGAAGCACGAGAACTGACCAGCTTGCTCTGCTGGCTTTCAAATTTGTCATCTATGATCCACATGGAGCCTTGAGTTCCTGGAGAAATGCTTCTCTAGATCCCTGCAGTTGGAAAGGGGTCACTTGTGGCCCAACACCTCCAAGGCGGGTAACAGCTTTGGAGCTTCGATCACTTCAACTTGAAGGCCCTTTATCTCCCTCAATCTCCAACATCACCTTCCTGCGAAAGCTCCACCTACCATATAACCGCTTCCATGGCGGCATACCACAAGAGCTTGGGCAGCTATCACGATTAGAAGACCTCAACCTAACAAGGAATTCTTTGGAAGGTGGAATTCCTTTCTGTTTCGGCTCCCTTCCAATGCTCGCTAGCTTGACTCTCGATAATAACAATCTTAGTGGTGGCATTCCTCCATTTCTTGGTAACTCCACTTCTCTAACATATGTGAGCCTTTCCGCAAATCGCCTGTCGGGATTCATTCCGCAATTTCTTGTGAACAATTCAGTGCTTGAATTTCTTGATCTATCTAGAAACCTTCTCACAAAAGACATCCCAGCTTCAATGGGTACTCTCTCCAATCTTTACTATCTCGATCTTTCAAGCAATAATCTTGAAGGAAGAATCCCTCCTTTGTTAGGTACAGGCAAAAATCTCGTAACAATTATTCTATCTTCTAATAATCTATCACAGAATATCCCCTCTTCATTACTCAATAGCTCAACACTTTACTTTTTGGTTCTTGCCAAAATGGCGACCGAGAAATCCCACCTTTCCAAATCATCTTCATCACTTGGCTATCTTGATCCGTGAGAACCGCTCTCGAGTCATACCCCATCATTGGGAAATCTATCCCTTAATTACCGAATCTTTACCATAATAAGTTGGAAGGAAACATTCCGTAAAGCTTAAGATATCTAGATTGAAAGTCTTATGACTTCAAACAAATTGTCGTAAATTTCCAACTTCTTTTATAACCTCTCATCCATCAATTATATTGGCTTGGCACAAAATGATCTTTCTGAATGCTTTTGACAATGGGCATAGAGCTTCCAACAACACTTCAAACAGACTGCAAGAAAACAATTTTGAAGGATCCATTCCTCATTCATTATGCAATGTTTCGACTTCAAATGCTTAATCTTCTTTGGAAATGGCTTTAGTGGGATGATTCCTTCCTATTTTGGAAGTCTTTGGATGACTGAGATTGATGTTGGGTGGAATCGCTTGCAATCAAGTGACATGAACTTTCTCTCTCTCGACAAATTGCACTCTTTTGAACAAACTAATTCTTCAAAAAAATAAGTTACAAGGAGAACTACCAGTTTCAATTGGTAACTTCTCCATGAAACTTGAATATCTATTGTTCGGATCCAACCAAATATCTGGCACAATTCCTACTGAGATAGGTAATCTCGTTGGCCTAACTGTTCTTTTCATGAATCAAAACCTATTTGCAGGAAGCATTCCATCCACTATAGGTAATCTTTCGAAGTTGATCCAACTTGATTTGTCTGGAAACAAGCTGAACGGACAAATTCCATTCTCCATTGACAACTTAACTTAGTTGAATTCCCTGCACATGGAAGACAATCAATTGAGCGGCATCATGCCATCAACTTTAGGAATGAATTGGAGATACTTAGAAGAATTAAACCTTTCACATAATGCTTTAGTCGGAAGCATTCCTAATGAAGTTGTTAGCCTATCATCCCTCACACGGTTTCTAGATCTCTCACATAATTCTTTGAGTGGCCCTTTGCCATTAGAAGTTGGCAGATTGCAGAATCTTGTTGCCTTGAACGTATCCTATAACCAGTTATCAGGAGAAATTCCCGCAACTCTCGGTTATTGCTTAGAGTTGCAGTTTTTAAAACTTGAGATGAACTTCTTTGAAGGAAGTATTCCCCATACATTCAACAATACAAATGCCATGATAGAGCTTGATCTTTCTTGCAACAATTTATCTGGGCAAATTCCAAAATTCTTTGAAAAGTTCAGTTACTTGAATTATCTGAACTTATCATTCAATAATTTTGAGGGTGAAGTCCCAGAACATGGTATTTTCATCAATGCAACTGTCATTTCTCTAACTGGCAATCTGAAGCTTTGTGGTGGAAACCCAATCTTGCATTTACAATCATGCTTAGGAAGAGGAAAAAGCTCAAACAAACTCAAAATCATATTCCCAATTGCCACTACAGTTCTTGTGGTCATATTATTGTGTACATTTTGCATTATCTATAGATTAAAGAAAAGGTCTTCTGCATCACCTTTGGCAAGTCCACCTGATTCATTAGTTACATATGCTGAAATCTTCAATGCAACTGACGGATTTTCTGAAGCAAACTTGATTGGAAGTGGTAGTTTTGGTTGTGTCTACAAAGCAAAGATGCTTCAGGGAGAAAATGATGTTCTTTGTTAAAGTGCTTAATCTCCAACAAAGAGGAGCCATGAGAAGCTTTTAAGTGAATGCCTATTCTTAAGAAAGCGTTGGCATAGAAATCTTCAAGATTATTACTATGCTCAAGTCTGGATTCTAACGGTTATGAATTTAAGGCTCTTGTCTTTGCATACATGCCTAATGGAAGCCTAGAGAGTTGGTTGCACCCAGAGGATGAGGACCAGTTTCTTAAGTCTAAAAGATTGAGTTTGCATCAGAGGTTGAATATAGCCATAGACGTGGCTTCAGCACTGGATTATCTTCATAATAATTGTGCGCCTCTCATTATTCATTGTGATATAAAGCCAAGCAATATTCTTCTAGACAATTATATGACAGCCATCGTCGGTGACTTTGGCTTGGCAAGGATCTTGTCTTCAGCCTTCTCTACAGATTCATCCTTAAACTCGACAAGCTTGATGAGGCTTCAAGGATCCATTGGATACGTCGCCCCAGGTAAAATAATCTCAATATGCTAATGCTTTTCTTGTGAAAATTGATTAAATACACGAAATTAGTATTATGAACTCATAAAAAAAACTTTTTCAACATTTACAGAATATGGGATGGGAAGCCCAATCTCATGTGAAGGAGATGTATACAGCTATGGAGTTCTTCTTCTAGAGATTCTGACAGACAAAAGGCCAACTGACGACTCATTTGTACAAGGTTTAAATCTACACGAATATGTGGAGAAGTCATTTCCAGAAATGATTACTGATATTTTAGATTCTCAGATCTTGCAAGAGATAGAAGACGAATCAAATGGTAGATGTTTTAGAGCTCATATGAAGGAGTGCATGGTTTCTTTATTCCAGATCGGACTCACTTGCTCAAGTGAATCACCAAGACAGAGAATGGGGATGGCTGCTGTTGTCAAAGAACTCCATTCGCTGAGAGAAATATTCTTTGGAAGTTCTCAAGTTTGCCAATGCAGAATTGAAAAAGAATGATATTATATCATGTGAAAGGCTCAAACAACTATTGTTGTTGTTTCTTTAAGCTAGATTAAGTTGTTATATGTAATGAAGTCATTGATTTTATCTATGTAAAATTAAGGCCTTAGCGACGAATTATCGACTGATTCAGAAGTCTGTTGTAAATATGCAACCAATTAGTTACTTAAAATAATCCGTCATAAATTTGATGTGTTATACTTGTGATATAATGGCCAACAAATATGATGGAGATCAAGAAAGTAAAATGAATTAATTACTATTTATTAATCGCACTTTGAAGGCCCCTGTGACAGATCTATATTCATGAAATTTAAAGTGCCTTTTCAGTTGAGCATAACATGTAATTAATCTCTTGAAAGTTTTTTTTTTAATTTAAAGTAAATTAAAATGAGGATATCTACATCATTTATTGTGTCAAATTTACATTTAATTACTACGTAATAAAAATAGAAATTATAAAAATTTAAGTTAGATTATGCATTATTATAATTTTCTATATTAATTAGACTCAATCATCTTAGTCAATTCTTCATAAAAATTAAAAGAACCACTACAGTCATCTTCAATGAAGGATTTTTGTTTTTCTTTTTTATTTTCTTGTATAATTGAGAAAAAAAAAACTTGTAGAATCTTAAAACTTGAACTTAGTCAACCTGAGCAACTAGCTTTCATAGGCTAAATTTTTAAGATAAGCACCTTTAAAACCTTAATTAGCGAAATAAGCATAATTTTTTTTTTAAATAGGCACGTCTCATTTAATGAACTGGCGTATCATGTACAATCAGCGGTCATAAAAGCGGACGGCCTGAATATTTTTTTTTTAAAAAAACTGCGAACCGAGATCGGGACAGAGCCCGATCTCGTTCGTCTTTCTCTGTTAGGGCACCGCCGAAGCCCCTCAAACCACCAGATCTCCTCGCCGCCCATCCGCCCATTGTCGGAAAATGTCCGGCCAGCCCAGCCGCCGGCGTCGCCAACGCCATCCTCTCCGGCGGATTTGACCGCCAGATCTCCGGAAAAGTATATTTCTTTGTTATTTTTTTTTAAAATTAATGAATAATATGTGAATGTGATTTGTATTTATTGTATTTTATGATGTTATTAGGCAAATGTAATGTGGATTTTAGGTATTTTAGGTATTTTTTTAGGTATTTTAGGTATTTTAGGTATTTGTATGTGAATGTTTAAAGTTTTTTGCTTTTTTTAGTTTTTAAAAATAAATGAATAATATGTGAATATGATTTGTATTTGTTGCATTTTATGATGTTATTAGGCAAGTGTAATATGGAATTTAGGTAATGTAAGTATTTTTTGTGTTTTTTGACTTTTTCTGTAAAATGAGAAATATGCTAATGGATTACATCAAGGATTGGTTTTAAGGCTTTATCTTTTTTGCTTTATGTTATGGATTTTCTTACTATATATGCAATACATTTGTTAAAAGGTTTGATGGAATAGTATAGAGGAAGTTCGGAGAACCAAAATATGATATTTATTCGGAGGACCTAAATATGATATTCTTTTAGTTCATCGGTACCACTATCTAGATTACGCTCCTACAATGATTTATTTTCATAATTCTAACCAATTCATGTAATACTCATGAATCTAGCTAATTTAAACAAGTGTGGTCTTCAACATTCCTGCCTCCGATACACATATTTGATTCAAATATGAGTTCAGACACTATATGCTTTGTACTGTATTATAGCGGCCAACTTAGTGTTACTGGTGGAAAGAATCGTCTTATATTAATTTCACGCTGGGCTGATTTTAGCAGCGTACAGATTCGAATCATGCGGTCACTAAAAGTTGATTCGACATGGTTTAGGATTAATCTCATATGTAGATTTTCTGTTGGTGCCAGTTTCATTGCTACACCATTAAATGATGATGAAGTCTGTGAGTCAATCATTAATGCAGCGGATGTACAACCTGTAGTTGTATACGTCGAAATTGAGTTGAAACTAGTGGATGATACCGAACTTCATAATTATACTGAAGCTGAATTTCAGCCAACTGAAGCATATCATTTGTAAGTTCCTTAAACTGATTATCTAAGTAATATTTCTCATTTTAGTCTTACACCTATATATTCCAAGTGCCTCCTCTATAGCAGAATCAGCCCTGAAATAATATCTTAAGCATAGCAGTTGAATTACGATGATAGTGAAGGTGATATTGAAGATCAACAACGTCCAAACACTGGAAATAGTCAGTTATTGAGAGATTACTCTAACCAAACAAACACTGTTGAAGAACACATGTTCAGTAATAATGACTACATCCAGGCTTATCAATCAGCACAAGAATGGGATGAAGAATTGAATTTTGATGGCCTCCCAACAGATTCTATTTTCCTAGAGGAAAATTTCATTCCAACAGACCTACATGAAGGAATGTGTTTCCATGACAAGAGGCACCTTAAATTTACTATTCATGGCTGGTCAATAACAAATAATATGGAATATGTAACTTTTGATTCTAATAAGACACGGTTCACTATACTTTGCATTCATAGCAGTCATTCCAGTAGGCCATGTTTGTGGCGTCTACATGCTCGAGCGAGCAAGAGGCTACGTGGAGCCTGGGTGATTTCTAGTATGACAAGGCCACACACATGTTCTCATTCGATATTGAGCAGCGGACATAGGCAGTGCACCTCGCATTTTATTAGCCACTACATCCAACCAATCATTAGATGTCAGATGGATTTGAAACCCAGGTAAATTATAGGTCATATGGAATCAAAATTTAACATTAGAGTGTCTTACATGAAAGCCTGGGATGCACGTAGAAAGGCTATAGAGCTATATTTGGCAGTTGGGAAGACTTATATCGTTTACTGGATCACTTCATGACTGTTGTTTGTGCAGTTATGCTTGGCACAGTGTATCGCATTCACTCAAGCGAATCTGGCCATTTTCAGTGCATTTTTTGTTTATTTGGACCTTCTATAGTAGGTTGGGAATTCTGTAGATCGGTCCTTAGTCTTGATGGGACTTTTCTTTTGGGAAAGTACAGAGGTACTCTACTAACTGCTGTTGGTATTGATGCCAACAATGATTTGTACCCTTTGGCATTTGTAATTGTTGAAGCAGAATACAACGAGTCCTGGAGTTGGTATATCATGACATTGCAGGACTTAATTCCATTTATATGCACTAGTCCCGATTTATACATTATATATGACCGACATTCATGCTTAGTACGTGGATGTCGCAAAATTTTCCCTTGGGCTAAACACTGCCACTATTTATGCCATCTTAGAGAAAATTTTAAAAATGCATGCAGAACTATGAGAATTGCTGATGCTGAGTTTGTGTGCCAGAAGATGTATGTGGTAAGTAATACTACTGACATTCACATATTCACATATTACATTACAGACATAAGAAATATTAATTGAGTGGTTTGTTGCAAGAGATGTGGAGAAGTGGGCATTGAGTCATGATGGGCGTTCGACACAATGACCACTAACGCATCAGAGTGTTTCAACGGTGTGCTGAAGAGGGCACGTGGATTGCCGATTCAGGCTTTAATTACATCAATTTTCTATAATCTTGTTGCAATATTTACCAAACACCTAGAGACAGCTTCTGATCTTATCCGGGCGAATGATTTCATATTTGCTCCACTTGTCAAATGTCAGCTACAACAAAATGAGCGTGAAGCTAGAAGATGCTCATAGCCTATAAGAATAAATTTAACTGAATTGCAGGTGTTTATAATGTCCTCGATGACATTTAAGGTTGAATTGCAAGAACACACTTGTTGTAGTTGTACATGTAGGCAGCCTCAGTTACTGCACATTCCATGTCCGCATGTCATTGCTATGTTGGGACAATGTCATTTGAATCATTCAGAATATGTTTCCCCATACTACACTCTGCAGATGTACCACAACACATATGAAGGTCAATTTCATGTCATTCCCGATCGCACTGACTGGCCACCGTATTTGTCGGGTCATCGTACAATTGAACTAGCACCACCAAATATCAGAAGGCGGACTGGCAGGCCTAGGACTCAATGATATACCAACACAATGGATGAGAACATGCCGTGAAGTAACATAATATGTGGACTATGCAAAAATTCTAGGCATAGCAGAACTACTTATCCTCGAATCGACCTTAGTGTTATTATGTTAGACTGTTGTTTTCTTGTGCACCTGTGTGCCTTGTCAGAATACTACCTTCATGATGCTGGATAGTTTATCTTTTATTCTCTTCTATTAATGTTCCTTTCTGCACTTAGTCTTCCTGGATCTGAACATCTATTAAGGATTATTTTCCTGTTTTATTCATAGGCATTGCTATTAATGTTCCTTTCTGCACCATTTACTATTTTTCTATATTACTATGGGAATCTTTGTTTTTTATACTGTGTCAGACTGCTTTTTACTTTTATTAGTATTTTTGTTACTCTTGTTTGGTAAGTAATATTTCATGTTACTAACATCCACTTCCTTAAGTAATTTGCTAGACAGGTGACATGGCGTCTGAGGAAGGAGGAGTAGTCAGATGTCGGCGTAGATGCCACATCGATGAGCCTCCCATAGACTACGGTCCCGCACCAGCAGAGGTCCACCCCAGCATCGCATCGCTTCGTGATAGACATAGGGCTGAGCATCCCAATATTGTAAATTTTATTATATGTTATGACTATAATATTCTAATTGTAATTTTGATGAAATAAACAATTCTTATTGTGCAGATGACCGTTCTTGAGGCAGTGTTGCACCTACTAATGTTCAGAGAGTGGCCTGTAAATTGCCCCTGGTTTATGGATGGACCACAAATGCTGGCTTAGATTGTGTCTCACAGCTACAGTATCTCAGACTTGATCACCCACAGTCAACCATGTGTCTTCAGCTGGTGGCTTATTCTTCCAACGAACTAGAAAATGATGTACAGAAGCTGGATTAATGGGTGCTTCCTCGATGATAATATAGTCAACTTCAAAGGAAGAGGGCTTCTACAAGCACGGCGCTATATCTCCTACTAAAGAGTTAGACTGAACAAGTGGAGATTTGTTAATTCCTTCATATGATAGAATATCTTCAATATTAATAACTGGATGAATGAGCATATCAGTAGGCAAATCAAGGTGATAAATATTAGTTCTAATTTTCTTGAGAATTTTTAATAGACCACAAGCTCGTGCATGTAATTTCTTATATCTAGTAGTTTGATAATGCTCAAGCCGAATGCGAATCAATACATAATCACCTTCTTTATATTCTTTCGTTGAACGATTATGATTTGTCTTAGAAGCATAGTTATCATTACTTATAGTAATTTTCTTTCTTATATCTTCATGGAGGCTTTGAAAATCTTTAGCAAATGAGAATGCTGCATCATAAAATACATGGGATGGTAGGTTTGCTACATCTATTAGTCGTCGTTGGTTTTGACCATAGACTATCTCAAATGGTAATTTTTTTATAGTTCTAGATATAGTACTATTATAGGAAAATTCCGAGGTTGGTAAATATAAATCCCAGTTTTCTAAACTTTTACCAACCAAACATCTAAGCAAATTTCCTAAGGTATGATTAACTAATTTATCCATCAGTTTGTGGGTGAAAGGCAGAAGAAAATTCTAATTTGGTACCTAATAATTTCCATAATATTTTCCAAAAATATGAGACAAACTTAACATTTCTGTTAGAAATAATGGTTAAAGGGAGATCATGGAGTCACACTATTTCCTTAAAAATTTTTTTGGCTATATAAGAAGCATCATTTGTTTTTGAACAAGGTAAGAAATGAGACATTTTTGAAAATTTATCCACTACAACAAAAATACTATCATGTCTTTGAGCCGTCTTAGGTAATCCTAGAATAAAATCTATTGATAGGTCTTCCCAAGGCCTATAAGGAACAAGTAAGGCAGTGTATTGTCCAGACCATTGTTTGATAATTTTAGCATGTTTACAAATTAAACATTGAGCCACTAATTTTTGAACATCTTGTTCTAATGAAGCCTAATAAAATCTATTTTTTAATAAGCATATGGTCTTATCCTTTCCAAAATGACCAGTTATACCCCCAACATGTAGCTCAGTGATAAGGAATTCTCTAAGAGAAGATTGAGGAATGCATAATTGTTTTCCTTTATATAAATATCCATTTGTTATCAATAATGTCCCTTGTAAAGTTATTGGTTTATCTAGGTGTTCAAGATAAATTAGGTGAAAGTCAGACACACAATATAATCATCTTTAATTCTATCAAATCTTGGGATTCTCAATTCTAAAGAGAAAATCATTAGGTTTACCTAGGATAAAGCATTAGCAGGTTTATTCTCAATTCCAGGCTTATGTTTTAGAACAAAAGAGTAGTCTTGTAAAAATTCAACCCATTTTGCATGCCTATGACTTAATTTTCATTGAGTATTAATGAATTTTAAGGCATGATGATCAGAATTAAGTATAAATTCTCTATGTAAGAGATAGTGCCACCAATGCCTTAAGGATTGAATTATGGCATAATTGGAATATCATTATTTGGCTCCATTTAACTTTTCACTAAAGAATGTTATAGGATGATTCTCTTGACTTAAAATTCCACCTATGCCAATTCTTGAAGTATCACATGTTACTTCAAAGGCTTTAGAAAAATCAGAAAGCCTAAGGATTGGTGTAGAAGTGATAAGAACTTTAATTTGCTTTAAGGCCTTTTGTGCATTAGAAGTTCAACAAAATTTATCTAATTTTAGTATATCAGTTATTAGAGTAACAATGGTACTAAAATTCTTAATAAATCTCTGATAAAAAGTGGCTAAACTGTGGAAGCTTCTAACTTCAGTAAAAATTTTAGGTGATGGCCAATCTAAGATTGCTTTCACTTTAGAAGGATTAGGTTTAAGTCCTGCAGTGGATATAATAAAACCTAAAAAGATTACCTCAGCTTGCAAAAAGATACACTTTTTTTAAATTAATGTATAATTTCTCTTGTCTAAGTAGTTCAAAGACTTTTTGTAGGTGTTGTAAATGTTCATTTTCACTTGGACTAAAAATCAGAATATCATCAAAATACACCACCAAAAATTTACCTATATATGGATTAAGAACAGTATTCATTAATCTCATAAATGTACTAGGAGCATTTGAAAGTCCAAACGGCATGATAAGCCATTCATAAAGTCCATCAAGGGCCTTAAAAGCCGTCCTCTACTCATCTCTTGATTTAATCTGAATTTGATGATATCCACTTTTTAGATCAATCTTTGAAAAAAAATTTACTCCTGAGATTAAATCTAACATATCATCTGATCGGGGAATAGGAAGCCTATATTTGATAGTAATTTTATTTATTGCTCAACTATCAACACACATTTGTCATGTTCCATCTTTTTTTGGAGTTAATAATGCTGGGACTGCACAAGGGCTAAGACTCTCTTGAATAAAACCCTTTCTTAATAATTCCTTAACTTGTCTTTAATCTCAACATGCTCAGTAGGGTTCATCCTATAATGTGGAAGATTAGGAAGTTGAGAACTGGGTAAGAACTCAATAGCATGTTGAATGCCTCTTAGAAGAGGTAGCTCATTAGGAAGCTTATCGAGTGCAATATCATTAAAATCAGAAAGAAGAGAAGAGACCACAGCACGTATGTGAGTCTCATTTGAGTCTGGTATGACTTCTCTTACATGTAATTTGTGAAGAAGAAATGGATCAGAAAATTCTTTTCGTAAAGCTCCAAAACCTATTATTTTTATCTTTGGGGTCAAAGGAGGAAGAGTAGATTTTTTAAAGTAAGAATAAAAAATGATAGTATTAGGCTTAATAGTAGGATTTTCTATGATAATTAATTGAAGTTTGGCATTTTTCTTCAATAGAGGCTTAGGTTGCAAGTTAGAAGTTATTTTGTATAGTGTTATGGAGGGTGTTTTATTTACTGGCTTTATTGGTAGGAGTTTAGTAGTCTTATTATTATGTTTAAAAATATAAGTATTTTCTCTACCATAATGAATAACATTCATATCATATAGCCAAGGTCATCTTAAGAGAATAAGAGCAATGTCCATAGGGAGAACATCACACCAAATTTGATCCTCAAAGCTTTCTATTTTAATAGGAACTAAACACCAATTGGTGATGGGAAGAGATGTATGATTTACCCAACTAACATGAAATGGTTCACGGTGAGGCTCAAATTTTAGGTTGACTTGAGTTAAGGTGTGTGTTGAAATGATATTCATAGCACTCCCTCTATCTCTAACTAACCTACATCTCTTTTCATTACATAAAGCATACATGCTAAAATGTTCTTTCTCCTCCAATCTTTTGCCTCATTTTGTATTACAGTAAGACATCTCATCACATTAACATGAGGGTCATCAGTTAATTCTAATTATTCATCAAATAATGGGGTGTCATCATAAACTTCTTCTAGATTATCATCTATTAGATTTTCAACTTCTTCTAAAAATAAGATTTGAGCTTTACATTGATTTTGCATATGACCCTTTTCATGACATTTAAAATATATTACTTCCCTAATGTTCTTAGAGCTCCCTTCAATTGAAGTTTTAGGCAAAGGGGACAAGCCATTTGGATGGGCGGGTCTAACAATAGATCTATGGGATGAAATGGATGGTACTTGACTTTTAATTTTAGAGAAGGAGGTAGATTTATTTTGTTGTTCAACCAATCAAGAAATTTATTTGGGTCATGTATACCATCACAAGTTGGGGCTTCTACTTTAACTCTTCGAGATGGGTCATTAGAGTCCTCTATACTCTTAAAATAATTTTCTTCCCTTCTACCATTTGTAGCAATTGATTGTCATCTAAGTGGTTGATTTTCTCTGTGATTTAGATATGAATCTTCATCATCTATCCCTATTAGCATAGTTTGAGCAGGTATTGGAGGAGGATTTGGTACTCTATTATTTTGTAGATGTGATATAAGGCTTTGCATTTGTTGTTTAAGTTCTTGCATTTGATTCTTACTTTATTCTATTATTTGCTGAGTTTTTAATTCATTATCTTGGATCCTAAGATCTAAGGCATCAACTAATCTAGTCAAATTTTCAACTTGATCTTAAGAGATAGATTTTGGTGCTATGAGATTTTTTTTAAAGGGAAAAAAATGATATATGAAAGGGACCAATGAAAAAAAAGAAAAAAATAAGTATAATATAATTGTGCAATCAAAGTGAAATTTTAGGCTAAGAGAACTTCCGTGGGTGTATAAGACCACTTAAATCCCAAGCTCTCCTTAGACAGTTTAAGTCTTTTTGATAAAATTCTATTTAGCTTCCAAAATTACCAGGTTTAATACACTTATATTATTATGCATGCATATTTTATTTATTTATTTATTGCAATGCAATAAAAAAATGCTCAAATTTGTCAAGCCTCCTTTTTTTTCTTAAGAAAGTAAGTTATCATAAGTTAATCAAAGAAACTTCTCATATTAACCATAAATAATAACAAGGATAATAAAGTAAGTAATTAGATTTTGATTTGCACTAATGGCTAGGTTGCTTTTTAGGGTGAAGCACTACCTCACTAAGGTGCTCTCTTAATTTTTTATTTTATTTTTTATATTTTTTTTTTTTGGTGGGGGAGTAAGTTCACATTGAAAATAAGTAAAATATATAATTGAGCTTACTAATTAAAATTTTATGCTATCACCATAAACTTGCAAGCAATATATATCTTTCTAAGATACTAATACATATTTAAACTACTAAATTTGATGGAGGTGGACATTCTTTCTTTTGATGAGATTGAGAGACCGTGAGTATTGGAGGTGAGGAAAGAAGATATGTTGGATAACTAGCTCTCCCATTAAGGATTGCCAAGGTTTGGCCACCAAGCTCTCAAACTACAAGAATAACTCAATAATTTGTAATTGCCAAAAAGATCTCTTTCATTCAAGTAAGAGGGGCTATTTATAGCCATTATAAGCATCTTTCAAAATAAAAGAATTCAAAACATGAAGGGAAAGGTGGGTGGCCATATTAATATGAAACATTAAATTGCCTCATTATTTTATGCCATCCACCCATTTCACATGCTATTATTTTATATGGATTAAACTACCTCATATGTCATGCTTTGAATTTTTAAATGGAAAATTTCAAACATGGAGTCTCTAGAAGAAAAATTAATAATTACATAAATAAAAAAAAAAGTGAAATCATAAAATGGGCCTTAGCAGGCTAATGAGCTAAGCCTTCTTCTTTCTTGAATTTTCTTGGGCTTTAGCTTGAGATCTTGTAAATGGACCTTGAGCTCTAATTTTTGGATCCACATGATATTCTACATCACTCAATAATCGAGAATGTTACTGCAAAGTAGAGAAAATCGACCATATCAATAACATGATAAAATTGATTTTATTTAATACACTTATATTATTATGCATGCATATTTTATTTATTTATTTATTGCAATGCAATAAAAAAATGCTCAAATTTGTCAAGCCTCCTTTTTTTTCTTAAGAAAGTAAGTTATCATAAGTTAATCAAAGAAACTTCTCATATTAACCATAAATAATAACAAGGATAATAAAGTAAGTAATTAGATTTTGATTTGCACTAATGGCTAGGTTGCTTTTAGGGTGAAGCACTACCTCACTAAGGTGCTCTCTTAATTTTTTATTTTATTTTTTATATTTTTTTTTTTGGTGTGCATAAGTTCACACAGTTGAAAAATGAGTAAAATATATAATTGAGCTTACTAATTAAAATTTTATGCTATCACCATAAACTTGCAAGCAATATATATCTTTCTAAGATACTAATACATATTTAAACTACTAAATTTGATGGAGGTGGACATTCTTTCTTTTGATGAGATTGAGAGACCGTGAGTATTGGAGGTGAGGAAAGAAGATATGTTGGATAACTAGCTCTCCCATTAAGGATTGCCAAGGTTTGGCCACCAAGCTCTCAAACTACAAGAATAACTCAATAATTTGTAATTGCCAAAAAGATCTCTTTCATTCAAGTAAGAGGGGCTATTTATAGCCATTATAAGCATCTTTCAAAATAAAAGAATTCAAAACATGAAGGGAAAGGTGGGTGGCCATATTAATATGAAACATTAAATTGCCTCATTATTTTATGCCATCCACCCATTTCACATGCTATTATTTTATATGGATTAAACTCTCATATGTCATGCTTTGAATTTTTAAATGGAAAATTTCAAACATGGAGTCTCTAGAAGAAAATTAATAATTACATAAATAAAAAAAAAAGTGAAATCATAAAATGGGCCTTAGCTAATGAGCTAAGCCTTCTTCTTTCTTGAATTTTCTTGGGCTTTAGCTTGAGATCTTGTAAATGGACCTTGAGCTCTAATTTTTGGATCCACATGATATTCTACATCACTCAATAATCGAGAATGTTACTGCAAAGTAGAGAAAATCGACCATATCAATAACATGATAAAATTGATTTTATTGAATAAACTCATGAAAAACTCCCTTGTAATAATATGGAAATTCTCCCCGTACATCATCCTGATATAGATCATGACTATACTGTTAGCTCAACTCATCCTACTCATATTGCACAACCAAATTTGAGTCCCCCTACCACTTTGATGGGATTGAACTATTATGTATATTCAATAAGTTTTCGATGCTTTGCTCTGCTAAGTATTTCCTATCACTCTTAAAGGGGAAGCTCGTACATGGTTATGTTCCCTCCCCCAAGGGACCATTCTCAACTTTCTTTTCATTTGGCTAAACTTTTTGTCGATCAATTTATCTCAAATTGAATAATCATCAAAGACTCTTCTCATGTTTCTGGAATTTGCCAAAATGAAGGAGAAACCCTTAAAGAATACTTTCAAAGGCATACCCATGAGGATGCCTATATGGGAAGCTGGTATTGGACAAGGTACTTACTAGAAAGACCTCATAAAGGTTAGAGGTAGACAAAGTCTCAACTAATAAACCCTAGAAAGCACTCCCTTGGGGAAGCCTCGATGGAAAGCTAGTAATAGACAAGGTGCTCACTAGAAAGACTCTAAAAAAGCAAGTGGTTGATAGGATCTTCACTCATTAAAAACTTCAGAAGGCAAAAGCCTCAGAAGGTACAGATATATTAAAAGCCTCAGAAGGTATAGATACATTAAAAGCCTCAGAAGGTATATGTACATTAAAAATCTAAGAAGGAAAAAGCCTCAAAAAGTATAAGTACATTAAAAATCTCAAGAGGCAAAAGCCTTAGAATATATAGATACATCAAAAACTTTAGAATACAAAAGCCTCAGAATGTACATGTATATAAAAAACCTCAGAATCCCATCAAAGAGCTTCAGAATATACAGGTATATAAAAAAAATCCCATGAGATGTGTATAAATCATAATCCCATCAAGACCAAGATCTAAAAAAGGATATAGAATTCTTGCAACTATGGCCGGGGGAGGGGTGCTGGGTGCAAAAAATATATACTTCTTTTGTTGGAGGAACCTAGAAACGTACTAGAGCCTGAATTTGGGATACATGCCGCCTAACCAAGTTAGTTCCAAACCCCGAGATCAGAGAGAATTGAAGACTGTGAGGGGGGTCATGCATCGTTATATAGGTCAGTGGAGGATTCCAGGATTTAGAGAAAGTTGGAAGAAACTGAAAGCACATTGGAGTCTGAATTTGGGATATGTGCCGCCTAACTAGGTCAGTTTCAAACACCGAGGTCGGGGAGAACTGGAGCCTGCGAGGGGGGTCACGCATCATCATACATGTCAGTGAAGGCCACCAAGGGAGAAAGAAAGAGATGTGATTTTTCTCCCATTTCCTTAGGGGTATTTATACTTGAAGAGATGTCATATAGGTCACGCATCGTCAAATATTTTTTGCTTTGTTAGGACAAAAAATATATACTTCTTATGTTGGAGGAACCTAGAAACGCATTGGAGCCTGAATTTAGGATATTTGTCGCCTAACCAAGGTAGTTTCAAAGCCCGAGATCAGGGAGAACTAGAGCTTTGTGAGTTGGGGGGGGGGGGGTCACGCCTTGTTACTGATTAGTGAGGATTCTACGATTTAGAGAAAGTTAGAAGAAACTAAAAGCACACTAGAGCCTAAATTTGAGATGCATGCCACCTAACCAGGTCATTTCAAACCCCAAGATCGGAGAGAATTGGAGCCTACGAGGGGGGTCACGTATCATCATATAGGTCAGTGGAGGCCATCAGAGGAGAAAATAAGAGATGTGAGTTTTCTCCCATTCCCTTAGAAATTTATACTTGAAAAATGACCCTTCAAATTTCTAAATAAAATAAACACATAATAACAAAATCTCTTTAAATTTCATTGAAAAAATCTTTTCAAATTCTATATAAACAAAAAAAAATCTCTTCAACATCTATTAAAATATAATAATTAATAAAAAGGACCTTCTCATACAAACTCACCTCTCGGAAATGATAGTGTAGAAATATATATATATATATATATATATATATATATATATATATATATATATATATATATATATATGATCATTCACCTTCTCTGATTACAAAATATATTATTAATAAGGATGATCATAAATGCTTCCCAATATTCCGGAATCGACGGCCTAGCCATAATTAAAAAAAAAAAGAATTAATTTGAACAATGTTATAGTATAAATAAATAAATAAATTTTGCTCTAATGTTAATGTTTTGGCACAACATTTTATACTGATATCATGATGAAGTACTTGATGGTTATCAAAATGATAAGAAAGTTAAAAAATCTCTCTCATTACCTAATTAATTCTATTCTTTATCTTCATTGTGTAATACGAAAAGTGAAAAAAAAAAAAAATACTCTATTGTAAAATTTCTATCCATGGCATCCATGACCTATTTTTTAGCGAGCATATTTTATTAATTACATTCAAGTTACAGTTGTCTAATTTATAAATATATACTTTCTATAATTTATGAATTTACAAATTGATTTATGAAACATAATATAATCTCATAAAAATATTATAAATATTTTAATATAATAAAATTCTAACCGAAAATTTTGGAGGATCTTTCTTTTATTAATCAATCCTAGTTTATTACTACAATAATGATAACATTTTTAATTATGTGACTTCAATCATGTATATCATTTTTGATTAGCCAAAATTGTTCATGAATAAAAGAATTTTTTTTTCTCTCCTAATAATTGATACAAAAACTTTTTAGATTGTTTTCTTTTAGTTTTATCTAAAATAAAACTAATTTAGGATTATAAATAAATAAACAGCAAATTTTAAAATTTTTAATGAGTTTATGGACTTAGAAAAATTTAGAATATTTTTGGATGAAACTAAATTTAGCATTCAAAAATATGAGAGCAAATAATATATCACACTAAAATTTATCAAATCAAATACGAATCACAAAATAATATGTACATAGAATTAAATTAAACGACTCAACGAGATGAGTTTAACAATACTAAAATCGGGTCAAGCAGAGCCCAAATGAGCTCGAATCAAGCCTAGTGACTATATATGAAAACTTTGAAATACTGATTGGATAATTAAATGACTTTCAAATTTGACATGCTTATAATTGAATCTAACGGGCCTAAGATCACTCAAATCACCAAAAAATAATCTATGATCAAATGAATCGATTTGAATCGTCCGATGGAGTATTTTAAGATTTTTAGCTACAATGACCAAAATGCCCCTCTTAGTATCCTATAAATGGGACCCCATTCTTCTCATGGAAGTGGAAGTTAGAAGTGAACTTCGAAAGGCGAGAGAGCTAGATATCGAAGTTAGTCATCACCACCGATTGTGTCGATCATTCGCCGACCGATCATTATAGTCAAACTACCGTTGCATAGCTACTGTAACATTATCCTGGAATTCCCATTGTCAGGATTTCTCACATACAATCTTGTAATCTTGTTATCGGTAAAACTTAAACTTTGTACTTCAAAGTTGATATATTGTGCAGTAGTTTAATTGGGCTAGGCCCTGTATTTTATTCCCCTCTTCTTAGGGTTTTTCCATCTAAAAATTTTGGAGTTTCTTATTCTATTACCAAATATCTGTGCGCATACTAGATTTTCATAGAAAGCTAAGGCGAAAAATTTTACTCTGCCGCTATAAGTTTTCTGGCACACAAAAGGCTTATTAATAAAAGAGTTTGAAGTGTTTTTTTCAATATTAATACATTTTAATTCACTTGAAGCTAATACTAAACAATGAACTTGTAGCGAGAATCTAGAAGTGCCAGAAGTTTGAAGTTCGTCATCACCACTGTTGTTGCAGATCACCGCCGACTATCACTAACAGTCGTTATAGTCTAACTACCACTACATAGCTGTTGTAACCTTATTCTGGAATTCCCATTGTCAGGATTTCTCATATACAATCTTGTAATCTCATTATTGGAAAAACTTAAACTTTATACTTCAAAGTAGATATATAGTGGAACATTTTAATTGGGCTAGACCCAGTGATATTTTTCCATATTCTTAGGGTTTTTCCATCTACAAATTCTGAAGTTTCTTATTATATTTTTAACTATCTGTGTGCGAATTAGATTTCCATACAAAGCTAAGGCATGAAATTTTCTCTACTACTATAAGTTTTCTGGCATGCAACAAGCTTATTAATAAAAGAGTTTGAAGTAATTTTTCAATATTAAGACATTTTAATTCACTTGAAGCTAATACTAAACAATGAACATGATACTGATGGTGACAATGGATATTACACTACCAAAAGACACAATTTTGTTTAATCTACTCTTCTTCTATCTATCAATAGCCAATGTCCACAAATCAATATTGGATTGTTAGGAGAAGCTTCCTTCTATATATGTTTGATTGGATATCTCTTTCAATTGCAAGAATTTATGTTATATATATTAAAAATAAAAATTAGTTTTAATAATGTTAAGAGAATAATGGGAGTTCTATTGATATTTAATTTTACTCCACTTTTTTTAGCATGGGCCTGGTTGGAGAAAAGCTCTAACCCACTACAGGACCATTATATAGGTTTGATAATCGCCTTGTGCGAGTGGAGGGGGCAATAACCTTTCCTGTTGTTCTCAAAGAATTTCTTCGATAAGTGACTCATTCAATTTAATTCATAGTGGTCAAGTCAGATTCAGCATACAATGATATTTTCAAAAGGCCCCTCTAATCAATCTTTGGTGCTATTACTTCGGTACGTCATCTTAAGATGAAATTTCCAACCCCAGTTAGGGTTGGAGTGATATGTGGAAATCAACAAATAGCACAATCATGTTATTTTAGAAAAGCTCAACCATGCCCTTTGATGACATTCAACATCAAAAATTTTAACTTTTGAGATGAAGAAGTATCTCAATGGACTTTGCTTATAGAAGGCTTGCTCTCTGTTTCATAATCAGATGACCAACTTCTACTAACACTATAAGTCAGATCTCTACTCTCAGATGAATAGAGGGTAAAATATATAGACTTGTTGCACAAGAATCCAAACATCCTTGCTTGGAGTTCAATAGATATGTCTGGGGTAGACCTTAATCAAGTCAATCATCCAAAAGAAGCAGAGTTTTCCACTTGATCGCCTCCAAGCTATTGAACAAGAAGTTAACAAGCTCTCATAAGCAGAATTCATATGAGAAGTACATTACCCTACATGGTTAGAAAATGTTATCATGGTTAAGAGAGCAAATGAATTTTGAAAAATATGTGTTCATTACACTGATATCAACAAAGCTTGCCCGAAAGATAGTTTTTCCCTCCCCCAAATTGATCAATTGGATGATGCTACGTCTGAGCATAAAATGGTTCATTTTTTAAATGCTTACCCAGGTTACAACCAAATAAAAATGGACCTAGCGGATGAAGAACCCACATATTTCCAAATAGATAAAGGTTTATATTGTTACCAAGTTATGCCATTCGGGTTAAAGAATGTTGGTGCTGCTTATCAATGCCTCATGAGTAAGGTTTCTAAAGACCTCTTAGGCCACACAAGGGAGGTATATGTGGATGATATGTTAGTAAAAATTTAGAAGATTCATAACATATTCTTGACTTAGAAATATGCTTTAACCTTCTTCGATTTTATAATATGCAATTCAACCCAACCAAGTGTGCCTTTAGGGTTACGTCGAGAAAATTTCTTGGGTTCATGATCACCCATTGAGGGATTGAAGCTAATTTCGAGACAATCAGAGTGCTCAGAGATATGGCTCCTCCAAAAAATATCAAGTAAGTTCAACACTTGAATGGATGAATTGCCACCTTATCTCGCTTCTTAGTTCATTTTGGAGGTAAATACTTGCCATTCTTTAAAATATTAAATGGAGCTAAAAATAATAATTTTCAGTGGATTGATGAGTATCAAGCTGCTTTTGAACAACTAAGGAAATATTGAGTCTATCCACCCTTATTATACAAACCTATCCAATGAGAGATATTACACTTATATCTCATAGTCTCCTCCCACGCAATATGCTCAATTTTAGTGTGAGAGGAAAATACGATAAGATGGCTTTGGCTTTAGTTTTCTCATGGTGAAAATTGTATCCATACTTCCAAGCTCACACCATCAGTGCTTATACCCATTTACAACTAAGGTCCATTTTATAAAAATCGGAGGCATCTAGAAGGTTAATCAAGTGGTCCATAGAATTTGGAGAGTTTAATATTCATTTTCTACCAAGGCCAAACATAAAGTCTCAAGTCTCGTAGAATTTATAATTGAGTGCATTGTCCCTACTTCGAACGAGACTACATCCCTTTCATCTCCTTAATGGATCCTCTATATTGATGGAGCTTCAGGAAACATTGGTGCCGGAGCAAGATTCTTACTTATTTTCTCCAACAAGATACCTTAAAGTATGGACTTCGCATAAATTCCCTACAACTAATAGTGTGCTGAATATGAGGCTATCATCACAAGGTTAAGGCTTTCCATCGATTATGAAGCTCAAAACTTAATGATTTACACTGATTCTCAGTTTGTCACCTCCGAGGTTGAAGAAGACTTTAATGCACATAATCCCCAGCTAGCAAAATATCTTATCTTGGTGAAGTCACTTCTTGCTCATATTAAGACACATCAAATCATTCACATATTTTGAGAGAAGAACACTTGAGCTGATGCTCTCGCTAAGCTTGCCCTCTCAACTACTGGAGATCTATTTAAGAGAATGTGCATTGAGAAAATATATTTTCTTAGTATCCAAGGGTCATGGGTAATACAAGCAATTAATGAGACATAGGAACCTTCGTGGATGGACATCCTATCCTTTCTATAAGAAAGGGGCCTTCTTGAAGACCCAACTACTACAATTCGTCTCTGAAGGAAAGCAGTAAACTTTATTATTATTGGAGGCAAACTACACAAATGAGCTTTTTCTGGACCATACCTTAAATGCCTCTTCTCATCAGAGGCTGATTATACATTAAGAGAGGTTCACTCTAGAATATGTGGAGAACACCTAAAAGAAGGGTGCTAGCCCTTATAATTATGAGGCAAGGGATCTATTGGCCTACGATGAGGCAAGACACCTTGAAAAAAAAACAGTAATGGGTTGCATTCTAAACTCTCTCATACACCACCTAGAGAACTCTTATCCCTTTAAAGGCATGGACTTTTAGCTCAATGAGAAATTGGTAACATGGGACCTTTTCCACAAGTGTCAAGACAATGAAAGTTTATCATTTTAGCTATTGACTATTTCAATAAATGGGTGGAGGTTGAACCACTCACTAAAATCATGGAGGCAAATGCTAAACAATTATTTGAAAGAATATAATATGCCGATTTGGTCTTCCTACAAAGTTCATCACTGAAAATAGAACCCAGTTTACTGAAAAAGTCTTTACATCATTTTATAAAGGTCTTCACATTCAACTACTGCATACGCCTGTAGTTCATCGTCAATCTAATAGATAGAATGAAGCTACCAAAAGGACTATACTCAAAGGGTTAAAAATGCACCTTGAGAAGGCTGGGGGACAATGGTTGAGGAGCTCTCTAGTGTTTTTCGGGTTTACCGCACTAGTTCACAAACTTCGACTAGTGAGAAACTATATAATTTGTGTTTTAGCATTCTAGTAGATATCAAAATTTCAAGTCCAAGAGTTCAATCATTCAATCATAATTATAATGAAAAAGAACTCTGACATAACTTAGACCTACTCCCCAAAACTCGTGACACGACCTTACTTCGAACTACTTCCTGCCACCAAAGAGTTGCTCGTCACTTCAATAGAAGAGTGAAACTGCGTCCCATCTCTGTCAGTGACTTGGTCCTACAAAGTCTTGAAGCTACTAGTGAAGGCCCTCAATGCAATAAGCACTCACCTCTTTGAGAGGGCCCTTATGTGGTTAAAGCTATGGTCAAGCCAAGAACATTTAAGCTTAAGAATCAAGAGGGAAAAACCTTGCCTTGAACTTGAAACACGGAGAATCTTCGAAATTATTATAAGTGATTATTACTACATAAATATTGCAACCTTTATTTTGTCCCTTTTGTCATTTCCTCTATATCCCATGTCTTTTGTTAACTATCATTCCCCTTGTTAAGTTATCTTATGATAATATTTTTTAACCAACCTTATCAAAGTAATGAGTTTATGTTATTTTTCTTTCAAAGCTTGTTGCACATAAATAATCTTCTTCATTCAATCCTCTCACTTAAGAAATGCATAACTCATGTTATGTCTTAGTTGGGGCATGATAAATCCCAAGCAGATTTGATCAGACCTCTTCCATATTGGTAAGAATTCAAGTAACACTTTGACTAATACCTATAATAGGTCAAAAAGTCTTTGGTGGACATCCCATGACCTTTTCTGTACAGGTAAGATGTCAAATAATACTTTGACTAATACCTATGATAGATTATAAAGTCCTTGGTGGACTTCCCATGACCTCTTTCATACTGGTTAGTATAGTTGAATAATATTTCGACCAACCACCTCAAATAGGCTAGAGAGAGAGAGAGAGAGAGAGCAAATCACTTAAAATTTTTAGTTTACTAATGTCATTGACAGCTTTAATATGATGATATAAGAAAGAATTAAAATTTTAAATACAAAAGAAATAAAAAAATAAAAGAAAAAGAAATGCATCCTCAATTAATACTACATGATATCAACTTCCTCTTCACTATTGGAAGATGCTCCCCTAAACTCACTTGCAACTCCTGAATCTTGTGAAGAATCTTTAAATACTTGGTTGGGAGATAGATTCTTAATACTAACTCTAGTTTTATGATGTACTAAGTGATTTTGTTTTAGGAATCATCGGATAAAGCCTTCCTCCAAATATTGGCTCTCCAAGTCCTTGACTTCAACATCAAGAATATAATTACGAGCTTCTTGGATATGATCCTCGATAGCATAAAGATAAGCTAGGGAGTTCTTAAAGTCTTACACTTCAAGGATATGACATTTACTTCCACTTCTGACATAATAAGCTCCTTCTTAGAAAGATAGTCCTATAATGCTTTCTTCTCTAGTTCAAGAGCCTTCCTCTCTACTATAAATGCATTGAGTCTTTTCTCTTTTGGAGAGTCTCTGCCCTCACTTCAATCAGCTCATCATGAGTACACTCCACCTCCTGATGCTGGAGAGAAAGAGAAGTTGGCATGATCTCCAGCTCATTTCTACACCCAATTAGTTTATCTTACAGAACTACAAATTTGGCATTAATACTCATTCTTAGCTCGTACTCGCCTTGCAAGTATTTTATCTTCATAAATTCAGTATTCCACTCATCTAGAGTAACACCCAAATGAGCCATAAGCCCTAATGATTGGGTTACCTACAATAAAAAAGTCATAAATATTAGACTTAAAGAGAGAGAGAGAGAGAGAGAGAGAGAGAGAGAGAGAGAAGAAGAAAAGAAAGAGAAAGAGAAGATAACATACTATAGGAGACCTTTCATTATCTTTAGAGAAGAAGCATTGTTGTCACCATCACTTCATAACGAGATGCTTGAAAGAATTCTGTGAAAATGAGGAGACCTTTCATTATCTTTACTTGATCTCTTCAATGGAAGAGCTTGAGATCTCTCTGCCTAAATAGAAATGCCAACCTTGAACATTCTATCATCAATTATATACTTGTTAATGTGATGTAACTCATGCTGTAGGCTTCCTACATCAGAAATATTAAGAGTTGATAGAATTTCATTCTCTTCAATCAGTAATGGATCTCGAAGGTCATTCAATCTTCCCCATCTCTCAGAAAGACCCTACTCATTTTTCATAAAAAGGAACCCATTAGACCAACTTCTAGATGGATCCCATGCTAAAAATTCTATCTAATTTTTTATACCTCGATATGAAACACGTCCCTAAGCATCACATGCGAACGCATATTTTGCATCAGTACTTATGTTCAAAGTCACACCACGCTCTCTATAGAAGACGACCAAACCAATAATGATCACCAGCGCTAGAAATGAAAATTATGATAAAGATATACTGCATATTTTAAAATCTTAATCAATTCGAAAGCCAAAGGGAATTGCAGTCTCGCACAAAGAATCAGCTCAGAATTAGTAATATATCCTTGTAGAGGAAACTGTGCCCAATTAGACTTTTTGGCAACAAGAGCCACCAACTCATTTGAGAAATGAAATTTTTTATAGAGCACCTTTAAATAGTAGATGATATATCATCTGTAGCTATCATGCTATTAGTTTTTTTTCAATCATCATCCTATGAAATGCATAATAATTATTAAACAAAAAAGAGGAGAAATAGAAAAAATATTTGAGAAATGTATAAAGTAACTCACTTACTGTTATACTTGGGCACATCCTCTCCTGACTTTATTTTTCATAGACAATTTTGGATATAATCTTTCACCTACAATCTAAAAAAAATATATTTATATGCATGAGTTTACAAAAGAAGCTATATCTCTTTAATGATACTCCAAAATTACCTGCTAGATTTTCTAAGTTTTTTTAAGAATGATTCTTAATTGATGCTTCCCCACCACATTGGCAGTTGTCAACTGTTGAATAATCTATTAGAGTTTCAAGAAAATCAGTTTTCTACAAGAAAAAAGTAGAATATACGAGCCTTGATCACCTCCAAACTAGATCAGTCTGACGAGGATAGTTGACACCCCTTTCAAGAGAAAATCGGAGCCTCGTCAGTATAAACTATTGGCCTTGATCACCTCCAAACCCGGTTGATCCGATCAGGGTAGTTGGCGCCCCTTTTGAGGAAAAATTAGAGCCTCACTGCATGAACTGAGGACCTTGATCGCCTCCAAACCTAGTCGGTCCAATGAGGATAGTTGAACTTCGGGTCTTAATCAACAAAACAAATAACCTTCTTTTTAGAAGAAAGTTAGAGCCTTGCTGACAAAAAGGAAATTTATTTATTTATATTACTCTTAGCTCCTGAACTTCTGCTGCATAATTTCTCATCCAATGTAAGAGAACATTATCGCATATGGGAGAAAACTGTCTCTTTACTTGACCCCAAGAGGGGCTATTTATAGATCCATAATAGGGGCAAAAAGGGAAGAAATTTAGAAATATTTAGATAGATTTCATAATTTCTGCCCTAAAATATATTTTTCATTTTGGAAAAGTGAAATAAAGGAAGAAAATAAGAAAAAATTAGAGAAGATATAAAAAATCTAAAGATTTCATTATTTGTGCTCACTAGCGCGCGTTTGTGCATGCTATCGTTAACCCTTCTGAGCACCGCTGCCTCATGTGCTCCGCCACTTGTACTCTTGTGCACCCTCGAGCACTCTGATGAACCCACGCATCGAAGTGCTCGCGTGCTTGCCTGGCTTGTGAGCCGTGAGCTTCATGATCGCGGCCAGCCTGAAACCGCATCCCTCTGCCCTATGCTCATGGGAGCCTGTGACCCTTCACGCCCGCATCCCAGGGCCTCCCGTGATGTCGTGCCCACGGCCACACACGCTCGTGGCCTCACGCTCCAACGTCCCTGCATGTTTGCATGTGTGCGCCTACACCAAGTTGGCCATGACCTCGCGTGTCCGCCACTCTGCTTGCCCATGCACTCATGGCCTCATGCACCTATGTGATTGTTGTTTGTGCCCACTTCTCTGATCATAGCCTTGTACACCCATGAAGATTTATTCTCTCAAATTATATCTCAAACAAAGGTTAATGAACCCGCAAATTTTATTAATATGAAAGAAGTTATTAACTGAATAATTTTCTTAAATTATAATCTATTATTAGAAAGTTATTCATCAACTTGATATATATTTTTTGATGATAGAGATGATATCATCCAAAAATAAGGGGACAGCTGATATGTCACTGAAAATTCTCCTAGTTGAAGCATGAATCTTAATATCGAAAGCAATTTGATTCTAAGTCGAGACTAGCCCAGATCAAGCACCTAAAACATAATTGAAAACTTTGGGATATCAGTCGGATCTCTAAATAACTTCTAAATATGAAATATTTATAGTCAAATCGAGAGTCTTGACGAGCAAGATCTAACAAGCCTAAGATCTCTTAATTTTGACTTCATTTAAGCATTCAAATACATAAAATACATAGATGATCGAAGGAATCATTTTGAGCCATTCGATGGAATGGTTTAGATTTTGCATATATTTATAGAAATGCCACTCCCATAATCTATAAATATTCTCTCACTCTTCACATGAGAGGGCCTAAGCTACAGAAAGAAGAGAGCTCTGAGACTCGAAGAATCTCAAAGCATAATCGGGCTACCGACCGACCACCGCTGGTCAACACCGGCTGCTACCTCCGATCATCACCTCCAGTTGCCACCACCTAACAGTCACCAAATCACCGTCGGCCACCACTGTTGGTCATCGCCATTCACCATCGCCAGCTGCTACCAACCGCCACTCAATCATCTTTCGATAGTTTTCATTGGATCATCAGACTACCACCTCAAGCAAAGCCTTCGTTGCTAATCCAGTGAAGCTTGTTACAAAACTCACTCTTGTAAGCTATCCTTCTCAAAATTTGGAGGAAAAATCATAATTGTGACAAAAGCTGATATAGTAAAATTATTTCTAAGTGGGCTACGCCTCGTGGTTTTTTCCTTCTTGGGTTTTCCGCATAAAAATTATGGGGTCTCTCAAACTCTTTTATTGTGTGTGCGGAACTTTTGTGTAATGCTAAGACATCGAATTCTCCTACTCTATCGACCCGAATCTTTCTACACGCAATATGCATCATAATGATCCTCCAAATTAATCATAAGATACAAAGAGGTAGAATAACACTAATATGCCCCTTGCCACTAACTTTAATAGTAGTAATCCAAATCTTCAAGAAATCTTCTGTAGAGTTAGCTCTCCTAATTATGTTAAGAACAAATAAAGCATTAACCAAAGCCCAAAAATATGAATAATAATGGAGCCTAGTAAAAAAAACATAATTTACAATTTTATAGGCAAAATAACATTAACATTTTTTTTGTAATAATTATGCATTTTCTTTTAAAATCATTATCAATAGGGATATAGCCATTCAAAATTTAACCTAAGATTGAGATAGAGGTGGGAATTGAATTATGCCAAATAAAAATAAAAGATGAAATATCATGTTTAGTTTTAATATTATTCCAAACAATTTTACAAGAAAACATACCTGATGTAGAGAATGTGCAAAAAGAAAGGGTTTTAGCTTATGGGTCAAGAAGAATCTTGACAACTTCATTAACCAAATTCACAGGGATCACATTGCTAAGAGTCAAGCTATTCCAACCATTTTGATTAAAGAAAATGTTTACCTTAGTAGAAGACAAAGAAAAGGTATTAAAATATGAGTCTAAGGAGCCCCATCTAGCCCAATTATGTTGCAAAAAGAAAATAGATCCTTCACCAAGGGCCCATGGAATCAATTTCTCTCTTACCCAATTAGTTTTACGTAGGCTTCTCTAAGTAGGAGAGTCGCCTTTTTTAAAGACAGAACAAGATGGATGTTTAATTTAATAAATTTTTTTCTCATAAACTAAACCCAAAGACTATGTCTAATTTTAAAAGTCCACCAAAGTTTAATAGATAAAACCTAAGAAAAGTCATCCAAAAATTTGCAACCTAGGCTACCATCCATGAAAGGGCCACAATAGTCACTCTTGAAGGCCCAATTGACCTTCTCAGAGTCATTATTAGACCCCCATACAATTTTGTTTAAAAAAATTTTCAATACGATTACACACAAACACCATGGTGTTAATGGATTGAAGAAGATAAAAAGGAAGAGAGCATAGAACACTTTTAATAAGAGTTAATTGGCAACCGAAAGAGAGAAGCTTAAATTCTCAAGAAGAAATTTTATTTTTAATTGATTGAATTAATTCATCAAACAAATAAGGTCTCTTTTTGCCCTTATAAAGAAGAATCCCAAGGAATCTAAGAGGTAGAGATTGGTGTTTAAATCTTATCAATTTCTTCAAGTAATTCAGTCTATTATCATAGATGGAATAAGGGACAATGAAAGAACTTTTTTCTATACTAATAATAAAATGGCTAATTAATTGAAATATTTCACAAAAAAGTCTTAATATTTTTAATGACAAGAGTAGTCCCATTCATAAAAATTATGAAAAGTCAAGTCTTTCTCTATTATTTTTAATGACATTTTGCCTTTAGACTCCTTTTTTGGCTAAGCAAAGTCAAGTCTTCATCTATTATGCATTTGTGAAGGAAGAGATTAGATGAGAATATTATATATAGATCTCCTATTTTTTATGATGAATTTAAATGACGATATATTTAAATAGCATATGATTAAGATTTTTATTATAATTCCTACATGAAAATAAAAAAAATTAAGATATATATATATATATATATATATATATATATATATATATATATATATATATATATATATATATATATATATATATATATATATATATATTTCTAACAATATGGTATAATTTTAAGACACAAATTGCACATTTTAAATATTTCATGACACATGACATAAATTGCCAAACTATTGAGAATATTCTTGCTTTTTTTTCTTACCTTTTCTGCCATTAAAATTGTTGGAATCGAAGTTTTTTTTTTTTTTTTTTTGTTAAGGTCAAGTGAGAATTCAGAAGAGATTAGAGATTTTTTCATCAATCACTCGGTCAAATAAGAGAAAACACGTTGATAATGATATAGGAAACTTCCATATTTAACATGTCGATATCATTCTTAGATTTCAGATTCCAAAAGTCTATACCTGCCCTTTTGGACTTTTCTTTTCAGCCGCTTAAATCATAAGATGCCCAAAATAAATAAATAAATAAAAATAAAACAAAATAAAATGGAAGTTGAATGGTAGTCGTTGAATGACCGATAGATTAAAAACGCATTATTTTATTTTATTTTTGGTATATAACATAACATTTAATGATGTCAAAAATATGTTAACGCTGTCAATAATTTCTTTCCTCTGCATAGACAATCTCTCTATATATTACTACGCCATGTTATCAATTCTAGCACAACACATATGGCGACTAATTGCAAGGATAATCTCATCACCCGTCTCCTTCTCCTCGTCCTCCTCCTGCATACTACGGATTCTACCGTAAGTGGTAAGGATAATTGACAAATGGAAAAAAGTGAGATGATGAATATGTCTTCTTCTCTTTCCATTGTTTTTGTTTAGAAATGGAAGCAATGGGAAATCGGAGTTAGAAGTTTAGATCCTTGACCTTTAACAAATCAAACAAATTGTTATGTATTTATTTTGTAACATATTTTCATTATTATCATCATCATCACCTTTCATTAGCACTCATATCTCAAATGTTAATGAACTCGGTCAAACTGAAATAATTAATTTAAAATTTTAATTGTCTAAGAATGTATTCATAAAAAATATATTCAAGATAGATAGATTGATCTTATGACTGAAAAAATATTAAAGGTCAAATATCTTTTATATATATATATATATATATATATATATATATATATATATATATATATATATATATATTTCTAACAATATGGTATAATTTTAAGACACAAATTGCACATTTTAAATATTTCATGACACATGACATAAATTGCCAAACTATTGAGAATATTCTTGCTTTTTTTCTTACCTTTTCTGCCATTAAAATTGTTGGAATCGAAGTTTTTTCTTTTTTTTTTTTTTTTTGTTAAGGAAGTGAGAATTCAGTGGTTAGAGATTTTTCATCAATCACTCGGTCAAATAAGAGAAAACACGTTGATAATGATATAGGAAACTTCCATATTTAACATGTCAATATCATTCTTAGATTTCAGATTCCAAAAGTCTATATGCCCTTTTGGACTTTTCTTTTCAGCCGCTTAAATCATAAGATGCCCAAAATAAATAAATAAAAAAAATAAAACATAAAATGGAAGTTGAATGGTAGTCGTTGAATGACCGATAGATTAAAAATGCATTATTTTATTTTATTTTTGGTATATAACATAACATTTAATGATGTCAAAAATATGTTAACGCTGTCAATAATTTCTTTCCTCTGCATAGACAAATGTCTATATATATTACAACGCCATGTTATCAATTCTAGCACAACACAAATGGCGACTAATTGCAAGGATAATCTCATCACTCTCCTTCTCCTCGCCCTCCTGCACACACGGATTCTATAGTAAGTGGTAAGGATAATTCATAAAAGGATAATTCACAAATGGGAAAAAGTGAGTTGATGAATATATCTTCTTCTCCTTCCATTATTTTTTTTTAGAAATGGAAGGAATGGGAAATCGGAGTTAGAAGTTTAGATCCTCTTTAACAATCAAACAAATTGTTATGTATTTATTTTGTAACATATTTTCATTATTATCATCATCATCACCTTTCATTAGCACTCATATCTCAAATGTTAATGAACTCGGTCAAACTGAAATAATTAATTTAAAATTTTAATTGTCTTGCAGAATGTATTCATAAAAATATATTCAAGATAGATAGATTGATCTCATGACTGAAAAATATTAAAAGGTCAAATATTTTTTATCTATCTATCTATATATATATATATACATATATATATATATATATATATATATATATATATATATATATATATATATATATATATATATTATTTCTGTTACTTGCAGGAGGTATTCGTAAAAATTCAATCAACATTGATCAAATTAGACGGTAGATAAACCTAGTTCCTTTACCCCATACGCAAGGTCCTGACCCAAATATTGGAGTTACATCATGTCCTCCGTCATGTTCCCTTCTTGTGAAAATTGTATAAAGATGCCACAAAGTATATCATGCCCTTGTTATCGCTAAGTTCTCGCAGTTTCAAAATCTGAATCTTGGAGGCATTTATATGTCATTATTTGGTTAAGCACGACTTGGTTAGAAATGATATTAACACTCCATTATCTTTAATGTTTTTGCATTGCTATCTTTTAAAGTCTAAAATTACAAAATTAAGATTGTTATGATATATGATTTCATCATTAACTTAAGGTTCGAATATTTGAGTTTCTATTTTTGTATGGAAGGTTTGAGAACATACTGATGGGAGCAATAAATGTATAATCATGAACAAATGTGGTATAAATAGTCAATAATAATGTATCATAATTTTTATCTAATTTAATTCATCTTTTTTAAAAGTAATCATGTAGAAAAGGATTGTCGATGTCTTGTTGCTTGAGTGATTTACTTCTGGAGAGAGCAAAATTTAGAAACGGTTGATGAACATTTACCTGTTTGATTCCGAGGCTAAATGTTTCATGATAGCTAATGTGGGCATATTGGTGAAAATCTTTCTTTATAAAACAATAATTATAATAATTGATAGAGCCATTCGGATTGTGTTTTATGTGAAACACATGCTTCCATCCAATAAGGTTTTGGTTGGTGTAATGAAAATTCTAGTTTTTTGGGGATTAGGTCATAATTAGGAATCATTAGATAATTTTTAGTAGGATTAGTGATAACAGGCATGTGAGAGAAGCTTGTTTCCTTTTCTTACTTTTCTACTTTGAGTAAGGTATTAAAATTTTTAACTTTCTGTATTTATAGAAAAATTAATAAATAATTATATAGAGATTTGAAGACATGCAGTGCGAACTAGCTAGTCAGCTCTTGTTCATCTTGAGGGAGGAACAATTGAAGGTTTTGCCATGTGGAATGAGAGAAAAACAATTGCCATGGTCAGTAATAAACTTGTATTTTGGATAATCGAAAGATCCATTTTGTGTTGAGATTTCATCAAATAAACTTCAGCTGAAATCATTCGTGAGGTGGAGAGAATTATTTGCTTTTAAACTCCTTATTAATGGAACAGAGTCAAGTCTTGCTTAATTAAAATAATAAGTCTTTCTCAATTATGCATTTGCTGAGGAAGAAAATTGGGTGAGAATATTATTTATGGATCTCAACTATCCATAATGGCATAGTAGTCTTGGACATCCCAACAACAAGACTCTTTCTTTCTCTCTCTCTCTCTCTATGTGTGGGTGTGCGCACATGCGTGCTTGTAAAGTAATATCCACCATTACGCATGTCACAACCAGACCCAGTACAAACTTCTATATCATGGCAGATCACATTGTGTCAAAATTATAGTAGTCGATTAAATACTCAAGATCAATTTAGAAAAATAAAATTCTTTAAATTGATAAATACAGAGGTAACTATCATCAAAATATCATAGAATAAAAGTAGCCAACATCGGAACAAATCATAATTATACAATTATAATAATTTACATAATAATAATAGTATAATTCTTCCACCAATGAAATATGTATATCATAATTGTTGACCTCCATAGATACTACATCAATCAAGTCAAGCTCATAAGATGAAGTCTATCGATATCGGATACAACAATGCATAAATCAGAGCTGAAATGCACTAGGTATCACTGAAATCAATCAAAATGACCTCCAATTGACAAACGGACTTCGTCATCACGTTCAGAATGTCGAAATTATTCAGAATATATATATTGCATAATTCGATGATCGACCGATCAAGAAGAAAATCCGTCGACACGTCTATGCGCATATCAAAGTTGGGAGGCTGTGACAATGCCTAAATGACCTCCGATCAATGTATGGACTTCTCCATCGTATTTAGAATGTCAAAATTGATCATAATATATATATATATATATATATATATATATATATATATATATATATATATATATATATATATATATATATATATATATATATATATATATATATATATCACAATTTGACGATCAAAATGGAAATCTGTTCAAATTAATGTCATTATTTACATCAACATCAAAATCTATAAAATGATATTGTTTTCACTTAATTCGGACAGTCGGCGAGTATCAGCGATCGGGCGGTGCGATTTTTTGGACCCGATTCGGCAGAATCAAATCCGATGGTGACGACTTTGATTCAAAATGTCAAAATTATTTAGAATAGACATACAATTTAATTAAAATTTTCATACTTAAAATTTAGTCAAAATAAGCACGTATTTTGAGGTATAATCTTCTTAATCACCCTCTAATTGCGCCTAATTAGCGTCTTGAAACTTGTAGCTACCCTCATCCACAATTAGCTTTTCATAGTAGCCAATTGGAAGTTTTCACATATGACCATCCCATGTGCAGCCAAACCCCCCATCTATTTTTCCTCTCTTCTTGTTCGTCTCAGGGAACACACTGACACAAACAGCGGCACAAGCTCTGGCTCTTTCTTTCTCTCTCTCTCTCTCCTGATCCCCTACATGAAAAACTCAGCCTAACAAGCAAAACTCTGTGTTTGTCTATCTCTACCGTGAATGAATGAGCACTCCCTCCCTAGTCTATCTGTTGCTACTGCAAGCCGAATGAGCTCTCCATTTCATCCATTTTGTCTGTACATTGTTGCTGCAAGCCGAACTAACCCATTGCCCCAGCTGCCACGACTGCAAGCCGAATGTGCGGATCTCCTCTTCTTCTTTATGCTTTTTGAATCGAGCCAGGATCCTTGCATTCCTGTCTCGCCACTTTTAGTTTGGGGAGAAAAAAATAGAATGGAGTCTCGCAATGCCGGGCCAAGCCGTTTTTACAGGTAGTGGAAGTAAAACCTCAGTGAATGTAGAAGAAAAAGAAATGAAATGAGTTCTTTAATTAGTTTCATCTTTCTTTAACTGAAACTCAAAAGATAAGTGCACCTCGTAGAAACACTTCCTCATCTCCCATTGATACACTAGAGTTAGACAGAGGTAATGCTATTCTGAATCGCAACCATTTGATAGCACTGCAACGGTGACAGTTCTGCTAGTTCTTCTTACTTGCATATGTTTGTTTTTCTTCTGCTTTTTTTCTCTTGCTTTTCTATCATTCTTGGAGTGTTTGCTCTATGGATTGAAGAGATCTTTTGTTGGGTTCATCGATCTTCTTTAACCGATATTTGAAAAAGATGAAGAAGCTTGCAAGGAAGTTAAAGTGTTATGTGGTTTTGATTATTTGTCTTGCTGAACCTGATTGTTGTCTAAAGTATGATGCCATTGCAAAGAGGGATAAGTGAGATGCTGAAAAATCAAGACTTACAAAAGAAGCTTGACCCGAAAGTGTGCTCCATTGGAGAGTGTAATTCATGAGGAATTGAATGCTATGCTGCTATAGACCTCTAAATGGTTTTGGTCACATCAACATCCAATTATAGTGACTACATTTGTGAACTTCTTTGAAAAAAATCGTTGCTTTACAACAGCTACAACATTATGGTCCATAGGAATGCCATCTAGATCAAGCACTACAAATGACCTCACACTTAATATGCTTGCTTTGAGCCACCTTGCTACTATTACAAAGCTATGATCATCAAAAGTTTCTTGTTCATAATTCTTGTCCATGCTTCTTGATGCTACTAGTAGATTGATGGACATGCTTCTTGATTTGCTCTCAATACAGAAGGCTTATGATTCTTTTAAAGACATTGGTCTACGTAGAGAATTCCTTCTACATTTTGTCTCTCGAGCTGCTAATGTTAAATATAAAGCTGAGTATATTATTGAACAATGCTCATTTTGGATTAATCTCCTACAGAAACAGCTATAATTGGCTATTGGCAGGGAAAGAATATGGGAAAAACTTACAATGTGTGAAAGTATAGAGGTATTTCAAGACCTCATCACACTTAGAAGAGCATGACGAGTTTGAAGACTTTGTCATGCTCAATAGATCTGATGGGTTAGAAGGCTACGGTCATAGTGTCACAAGACACTGACCGTTATGCTCGGTAGAGTTGATGGGAAGGTTGAATAGCCCACGATGCAACCCCCTATGTGAGGATGATGCTGGTAGGCTGCCAATTTTTTGACTAACTAGAGACTTAAACTAAAATAAATAAAAGTATTATTGAGTTTAAATTGAACTTATTTGAGAATGATAAATTAAAGAATAAACCTACATATAAAATTCTAAAAGTTTTTAAATAAGAATGATCAAACAAGGACTCGATGACTTGTTGACGATCATAAATAGGACTTTTAATGAACTTGAGGGTTTGTCTCCTAATAAAAACAAATTTCAAGTATAGCCTCCGCTGATCTTGATAGTTTCCTATGAGCTTCTCAGTGATCATGAGCTAAGTTTCATTAAAACTTAAAGAACTCAATGAGCTATGAACTAAATCCAAACAAATGAATATTAATCTAAATAATTGAATAAGAGAAAAAATGCCTTATGCAACCAGATTCGCAACACATCGTACAAGCGAACATAATGTGTTAATTAAGGCTTTAATTGAACTCTTGTATGCATTATGAAGTGTGCTTATAATTAAATTCATCGTCTCAAAATGTGTGCAAATAATCAAAGTTTTCAATGAAACGAAGAGTATGTGCAGCACTCAAATTTATAGTATCTAGATGCATATAAATAAACTAATGGGATGAGCTTTATAAAAATTATGAAGTATGATTAAAATTCAAATTTAATACCTCAAAAGTGTGCAAGCATTCTTAAATACACCCGCATGGGCCCCAACACGTATACTAAATACCTAAACTTTCTATTTGAGGATGCTGTGGGGGTTGATTCCCAGTTGGGTTTGCGTACTTGGTCCGGGTTAAGAAAACTTAATAATATTTTTATGGCTTTCTCCACTTGAGAAAATCTCTGAGAAGCTAATTTTGTCATATGACAGTATAACAATTATCTCTTAATTCCCCAATGATGGTTGAGTTGATTGAAGATATCAATCACAGGGGTCATCATTATCAAAATATCTAAGATATTTATATTTAATAATCTTAAATACAAAATTCTCAAAATATATATCTAGATCTAATCCTCTATTATTAAATTAATATAGTGTTGACCTCACTTTTGGAGTGAATTCTCAACCTCCTTTTCTTAGACTTAGGAGTCTTCTAGACATTAATACTTCCCTAGTCATAAGACACTTCTAGTGATAACCTGAGCCTAGAGACTTAGAAGGGTAAATCTTAGGATTAGGCAATGCCTTAGGGACTTAAGAAAATCACTTACCATATAACCTAAACCCAATCAATATGCACCTTCTCAAATCCAATCAAAATTTAAAAACCAAACCTCAAATTCAAATTCATATTCCAAATCCAAGTCTAAATTCCAAATCATTTGGTTGAAATCCATGATCAAACTCAAATTCAAAACCCTTCCTAAGCCCTTTGATTTCATCCTATGGACATAGCCTTAACCAAATTCAAATCAATCCTAATTCATTTGATTTTCTCAAATATCAATTCAGTCTTTCAATCAAACTATCAAATTCCAATTCAAATTTCAATTCAAATCCAACTTCAAATGATTCAATCCCATGATCAAATCCAAGCTCAAAATCCTCCTTAAAATCCTTATGATTGAATTTCATAAGCTTAGCAAAATCTCCACCTAAGTTATCCCAAACATGATTGATTTCTTTATAAATCAATTATTCCTTAATTTGTATTCATATATATATAAATAAAACCCACCATTTAATGACCAAAAATAAATCAAACTAAATTGATTTCCTTCTTAGCCCTTTTGACCTACATCCATGAGCTTGGCCAAGCTTCCAAAGCACTCCAAACTCCAGTTATTTTCTCATGAATCATTTATATCTTCATTTATATTCCCAAATATAAATGAAATATAAATTCAACTATCCAAAACCAAATCCAAAATCAAACCAAAATTTAATTTATACTCTTTAAGCTAATTTATTGGGCTTAACCAAATCCTATCCAAATCAAGTCAAAACCAATGAATTTTCTCTTTAATCAATTATTCTTTCAATCATCTATCCAAATATAAATAAAATCTACAATCATCAATCCAAATAAAAATCAACTCAAGTCAAACCCAACATAGCCCATTTGAGTTGAAATATTCAAATGAACCAAAACTCATTTGAACCCAAACCAATCACACTTGAATTTATATATCATTCCTAAATCTGTATATAAACACAACTAAATCAAACCCAACTCAAAATCAAGCCAACTAAACACAATTGACTCACTTGACCCAAGGTGGCCAATTTTACCTACATGAACCAAAATCTAACTCAATTCAAATCAAAGTGAATTAAGCTAATCAAAACTTCATGGCATGATTGTTGATCATCCTAAATTAATCATTTATCATGAATTGGGTCAAACCAAGTCAACCTAGACCATTGACCAAGTCAGCCCTTTAACCCATATGAACTCAAACTAGCCAAATTGTAACCTAAATCATGAATGGCTCAAGTTCATTCCAAATTGACTATTGAACTTTACCAAAGCCTCAATTGAACTTAATTGACTCACTAAACCCAAAACCCTTTGAGCCTAACTTGACCTTAAGGGTAAAATTAACCTAAAACCCAATCAAATACAAATTAAACTTAACCAAAGCCTACAATATATTCCAAATGCTCAAACAAACCCAAACTAAACTATGATTTAAGCCAATTTGGTCAATTGGGTCAAATTAGTCAACTTGACCCATTTGACCCAAATGAACTCAAATGAGCCAAAGAAAATTTAAACTAAATCAAACCAAACCAAACCAATGACACTAATAAACTCTAAATAATCATTTGAATTAAATCTAACCCATGGTTTAACCTAATTTGACTAATTGGTCAACCTAACCCATTTTGACCTAATTTGACCCAAATGGGTCAAATCGAGCCAAACTTAACCAAATGAACTCCAAATGAAATGAAATTTGGTCCAACTCACTTTTAACTTAGTTCAAATCTGCACAAATCAAATTCAATGCCAAATGACCACTTTGTCATTAGGCTAAGGGTATCACATAAGACAAAACACCCATATAAATGATCATTTCTCTTCCTTGGCCACTTGACACTCATTCATTAATCCACTTAGGCTCCAAGGGCACTGACCAACTTGACCCAAGATGTGGTTCAATCAGTCATGACTCATGGGGTGGTGAATTCACCTAACCTCTCCCATTGGAATACTTGGCATGAATGACTTCCACCTCTCCTTGCTAGGACACTCATTAGTCCTTCATGGTAGCCACCTCCCATATCATAGCCACTCAAGTCAAGCCACCAAAAGAGAATCCCAACCATCCTAAGCCAAAGACATCCACTAGGGGCCAAAAAATCAAAATGAAAGGGGGATTTTTGGCCAAAAATAAAGGCAAGAAAATAGAAGCCAGAAAATTCATTCTCCTACACTCATTTCGCTCTCCTAGAGCTCTCAAACCAATCAACAACTATTCCCACTTGGTCTTTGAGAAAAAGCCATCAAAATTTAGTGGATTCAGGCTAGGAAGCAGTGAAAATTAGAGAATACATCATTCTAAAGTGAAGCAAGAGCCTGAACCCATTCCAAAGCTTCTTCTTGCGGTTAGGAGCGTGCTTAAGTCATCACCATTGCCAGAAATCATCCTATATGAGGTAATTTTCAAGAACCATAGTTGGCCTTAGGAGCTTTTATTTGTGAGAGTTTTTACACAATTTTAGGAATTTTTCTTAGATAAATCTTGTATTCTTCATTTTATATCATCCTAATATGAAAAATAAAAGTTTTTTTTGGTGAGAATCGATGTGAAATTGAGTCCAATTGGGCAAATTTTTTTTCAATTTCATGATTTTTTTGCAAAAATCCATCGATTTTTTCTATTCATCCACCATCACTATCATCTGCTGGTGGGGCGAAACCCAGCCACCATCCAATCACACATTCAGGGAAACGGACGGCTGAGATTTACCCTAGATCAATCTATTTCAATCCGTCAGATCACGCAGATCGATCTGGACTGTTCGATCCACAATCGGATGGTCTGATTTGATCAGCGTGGAATGAACCATTTTTCGCTCATTCTTGATGCACTACGCAATCATGCATGTGGCACACGCATGCCTTAAATTGCCTGTCCAATCACAGGGTGCCACGTTGCCCCATTAGCGATGTGCGGTCCTGACTGAGTTAAGTAGGAAATTCTAAGTTTTCTGATTTTAAAAATTATTTAAATCACCTAAAATTTAAAAAATTCATAGAAAATAAAATACTTAACTAAAAATTACAAATAAGGTCTCACTGGATTCATCTTTTTGAGAGAAATCCAACGAACCTAAAATCCTCAAATTTCACTAAATATTTTGGGCTTAATTTAAGTTTTCATGAAAATAAAATTTCTTTAATTAAATCAAAAATACACATCAGATTGATTTGAAATTTTCAGAGATTAAAATTGAAGCTAAAATGTAGCCACCATAAATATTTGAAGTTAAAAGAATCTCATGATTGGGAGATATTACATTCTGAAGCTCAAATAATCTAATATAGTTAAAATGAATTAATGGACTTCATAAAAATCATGAAAAATCATTTAAATCATCTGAAACTTTGAAAATTTATGACAAATCATAAAAAAATTATAAAAATACAAATAAATATCCATTTTAAAGGTATTTTAGAGGAGAATTTAATAAAAATATTCTCAATTGATTTTGAATGGTAATTTAGGCTTAATTTTGAGATTAATTGAAAACTTAATTAGCTTAATTACACCCTAATTACTCAAGTAATTAATTCTAAACTTTCTGAGGTTAATTAATGGGATGACCTCTACCTCCCATAATTTTCTTGGGATGTATTACTTGGTTAATTATGGAAATTGATTGTCTTAGCCTTAATAACTTTCTTAATTAATTAGGTGATTAATTAACATGCTAAATAATAAGGAAATCACTGATAAAACTTGCCAAACATTGTATAATAATGAATGATTATAGGAAATGAGATTGGGACCTCTTTCCTAATCTTTTACCCTAAATTCATTTCATTTGAATGGAAATTAATTAATTTGGGATTAATGGTTTAATTTATTAATTAAATAGCTTAATTAAATAAACTAAAATCATAATCATTCCAGATCTCATCTAATTAAGTTTTTTTGGGTAGATTCTTAGGTGTTCAATAACCTAAGAGAATCTTAAGAAAATTATAATTAGCCCACATGTGTGCGAGTGTTATAAGAGTACTTTATTAAACCCTTTAGTTTAATTAACCAATAATTGTGAGTCAAATTACATTAGGCCCTTTTATTTTCATAGGATCATTGTTGATTTTATTTCCAAAGCATGTGCATATCATATTGGTTCATAATTACTTCGAGAATTATGCTAAGGTGGTATAGGAAAAGAGTAATTAATGGACTTAACTCATATAATAACCTAATTAACTCATAAAATTCACCTAATTACCTTTACATTAAACCAAATAAAATCATAAACATGAGAATGGGTTAGGATCAACAAACTTCTCTTCATATTTTTAAATCAAATCAAAAAATAAAATGAAAGATGGCATTAACAAGATTTGGTTTTCCTTAAATGCTTTTATTTGATATGATTGTCCTTAAAAATTAGTTTGATTGAATGAAACATGTGTTTTATGTCTTATTATTCCTTTCCAATCATATTTAATGATGTGTGTCATGTGGTTCCATGCATTCATGTTTTCAAAATGTTTAAACGTAAATGAATTTCCTTTATGTCAAGCTTGCATGTGTTGATTTAATTTAATATATGTGTGGCTATTATCACTATTAAAACCAAATGTATTTTCAAAAAGTTTATAAATGTGTAATAACATATGAAGTGATAGTAGTTATGATTACATATAGGTTTGCATGTGCTTATAGCTTAAGTATGTGAAATAGAGCTTTCTTTTCCTTAATCTATATGTAGTTTCACTTGTATTTGAATGTTAATAAGTATATAGTTTGGACATCGCAGGAATACGAAGCTTTAGTTAGCTCCAAGGACGTCATTTGATTACCTCACTTCCCTTGTTTAATAATGACAAATACTTCTTTTATTTCATTTACATGTGTTACTACATTAGAATTGGGATGAAATTTTGTTTCATACATAATGCTCTAATCAGATAAAAATATAATTTTTGCATGATTTTCTTTCTCTTACTTATATATACATTCATGCGTAATGAGAAAGAAAAGTATATAATCTGGACATCCTCAAAACACGAGGCTTTAACTAGCCCCAAGAAGGTCATTTGATTACCTCACTTCCCTGGTTTAACAAAGGCATGTACTGGCTTATTTCTTTTTACATGTGTATGTATATGTGGCTAAAGGATAAAAATCTTATTTTTCTACTAAAAAATACATGCATTCATAATAGAATAAATGATTGAAGTAAGTAGCCTTGTGTTTTGGTGTCTCTTTTCGTATGTTCTTACATATAAATTTACATGTGTTTAGATGTAAATGGGTATATAGTTTGGACATCCAGGGAATACGAGGCTTTAGTTAGCCCCAAGGAGGTCATTTGATTACCTCATTTCCCTAGTTTAATAATGACACGTACCTATTTAATTTTATTCTTATGTCTTTTTGTATAAGAATTTGGATAAAGCTCTAAATTAACATGATTAAATAATTCAATCAAATAAGAAATATAAACTTCAAATATACACACCTATATTCATCATTTAAGTGTGCAAACATATGTTTCATGTATATACACACTTAAGATTATATCATATGCATGTTATATGCAATGGAAAGAAAAAATTTGATATATGTCATGTGAGAGTAACTCAATTAAGGTAATCTTAAGATGCCTTTCATGTTGAATGCAATCATTTAAGGTGAACCTAAACTTAGGATCAATTTAAAATATATAATAAGCCATTCTCCAAGGAGAATTAATCCAAATTAACATGCTTTAGAAAATAGCTTAAAGTAGGGATGAAAGAGGGTAATCCTTTTCTTCTCTTTACAATACTTAGAAATTTAGTGTAGGTCACTTGAAACAAAATAAGTCACTAATTAAAACTTACAATAGCTAAATAACTTAAGATGAAACCACCCTTTAAAATGAATCTTTCTACACATAGAAAATCTTAACTTTAAAGCCTAGTTAGAACATACCACACAAGCTTTAATACACACACATTAGATTAAGTCACCACTTCGAGCTTTATGTTCAGACGGTGCATGGTGTAATATATGTTTTGTTTTGTGATGTAATGTTTTAGATTGAATGTTAAGGTGTATGTTTCGTAGACTAGATGGTAGGCTGTGATTAGCCTAATCATATTTTCTACGGGGGATTGTGCTTAAGTGTTCGCTAAAAAATAAATATAAATGCCCTCTTTGCAGGTTGCTAAATTCTATAAGTATAATCCAAGTTAGGACAAGTGGACTTAGTTACCCATGTGTAGGGTGTTAAGTCCAAATTATAAATATAATTGCTTGGGTTGAATGTATGTTTAGCTAACCTTTGTTTTATAGGTGTAATTAGATTCACTTTTCCTATTCTTAATGTAATTTTGCAATTAGGAATTAGGGTTAGTGCAATGGGGGAATTAGGATGAGCATAGGCTAGAAGACTATATCTTATGTGCCATGTGATGCCTTGAAGTGAGCCAAATCAAAGAAGCAAAGAGGAGGAAAGAAGACATGAAAATTTGAAGAAGATGAAGACCTCCATAGCATGTATTCATCCTTAATTGTAATTATTCTCTTACAATCTAGGTTGTATAAGAGTAGAGCTTGGCTATCAATCTTTTTTTTTGAGTTGTACGGCGATACCCTACCTTATCAACCTTTTATTCTTTTACGGTAGCTATAAAATGTTTGATTTTATGTTTAGCTTGTGCATTAGAAATGGCATGCCTTTTCATAGTTTGTTTATGATTGATGTTTTGTATGGCCTGGATGCAATTAGGATCTTAGAAAAAAATAAATCCTTTACCCAACTACAACTCATAATTAAAGTTTTAAAGAATTCATAACCTCACATAAAGCCTAGGCATTAAGTCAAGAAAATTAAAAGATTTAGCAACCCCTTAGTTGTATGGTTGTATGTGTAATATCATGCATGCATCTTCTACCACTCTTGCAAAAATGAGAGCTTCCATTCTTGCACGCATGGGAACTGCTTGACCTATGAGAAAAACTCCTACTAATGAAGCTTCACCCTCTTCTCTCTTGATTTAGCCCATAACTCATTTTAACATGCATTTAGGCATATAAAAATTTCAATGCTTTTGTCAAAATAAAGTGTCAAATATAATAAAATTTAAAAAGATTTGCATTATACCAAGGCATTACTCATACCACTCAAGCTCTAGTCTCTTTAGGGAGTGGGTTTAAGGACTTTAGTCTCTTTCTAAATAATAGCAACCTTATTATCTTGCAAAATCATATGACTTGGTCACATATAATTAAAGTGTAGGAGGAGTTAGCTGACTACCACTCCAGGCGATTGTAAGTCCAACAATCAGATGATCTATCCTCTCTTATGGAGGTAGACCATTATGTCCACCTTTCGCTTAGATTTAGGACGTTCTTATGGTTTGAATCAAACCTCCTTAGCTTAGGATCCGATGTAGCTATTTCTTCCAAGCTACAAGCATAAATCCTCACCTCATAGGCATTTCTACAATCTTGTGTTGTGAAACTATAAGTCCTAGCTTTCTAATAAAATTTTAACTCTAACAAAATTAATTCTCCCTTCAAATTTATAAAGCCCGCCATAGGATAGTATGGATTGCTCACTAGGTTTCTTAGTATCATGTGCATTCCCAACTCATCTCATTTGGCTTCTAAAAATAAGCCTCTCCTTTTGATATATCCATTTGATTTTCTAATACAAATAATCCTTTGATAATCCAACCATGAAATCTTTAGAGACCCTAATTATCTATTTTAATCGAGAGTGTTCTTAAGGAATTCTCATTCCTTATGATGTAATTAACTATGGGGGCTTGCCTCCATAGGGAACTTAACAGACCGAGCTTAAAATAAATTCTACTTTACTTTTTCATGTAAAGTAGGGGAAATATCTCTAGTATATTCGAAGACCCATCATGCCTTAGGAGTCCTTATTAGGTGATTAGGTCCATTGTATGGTGATGACTTATATATTTTGAGATAGTACATCATTCTTCAATGTCGTACCTAATCACTTTAATAAGAACCCCTTAAGCTCTGTGTGGTGTCCCATTCATTACAAAAATAAACACCACATAGGGTTGATAGGATCTAGAATAATAAAATAAATGATTAAGTAGACTTATATATCCCGAGGATGGTTGTGTTGAATGGAGATTTCAACCTAAGGGGATACTTATCATCAAAATGTACTTACAAGCTCAAATAAAATTAATCTAAATTAATTATCAATACAAAATATATAATTAAATAAATTACTAAGAGTTAAGTGCTTAAATAAAATTCAATATTTAAATACTTAAAGCAAACTCAGCTCAATCCACCTTCCATAATTATTTGTTGAAGGCGATAAATTCAAAAACTTATAGCCCACAAAGGAGCCAATGTCAAGTCAAAAGTATTTTTATATTCACTCTCAATCAATCTCATGCTAGTAAGGATGTGGCCCGTGTCCTTTGACCATGTGGTTTGGCCAATAATATCTATATATGATGCGATTATTACCAGAGTCCTTTGATCGGGTGGCTGCCACCAAATGACACTATTATATTACGGTCATAATTGTAGTCCATATGTTCCTCAATAGCTCTGCCCTTTGAGATGTGAACTATAGGGTGCACCTCATAGGATAAAAAACCCTCTGTCAACTAAGGTAGACTTAAGCCTATCTCCTTAGATAAACACCACCCTAGGTCTACAAAGTTCCCTTAGACGATGCAACCCATGGCTGATGATAATAATCCTTTAGCCAGGTTGGGTCGACTACCTCCTCTGACTAAGTAGACTAGGGACCACAACAACCCGGAATGATAGAACCATGGGATCTTGATCGGGCACATCATCATTCCCCCAACCACCCGCTTCAAGTTAAAGGATGATGAATTTCATGAACCTAAATTTCAAAACTTCACATGTTGAGCATCTAGCGATCTAATGACTAGCTTTAATAGAAAGTGGTCTCTCAATATTAAGAGGGATAATTAACTATAAGTGCTTAGACCTATAGGAAACCTGGAACTAGATCTAAAGTCCTCACAAAATGAGGGTGAAACCTATGGGTAGTGTCTTATATACTATTCTATCTACCTTCTATAAATTTCATCGACCTTTAAATTATACTCTCTTCATTGAGAGGTCGGTGGAGAATTTTTGGAGCCCATAATCATGGATATCAAAAGAACAAATCTTAAGTAGTAATATACCTAAGGTCTGACTCTCAACAATAATTAATAGTCTGTACTCAACTTAAGTTTATCCTTTTCTGAAATAACACGCACAAATAAAATAAAGGTGAACAATTATAACTTAGCATGCTACTCAAAATAAACTATAGTTTTTAATACAAAAGAGACAAAAAATAGATAATTGCTAAAATATCATTTTATTGATAATAAAATGTAATTCAAGTGAACTAAAATAACATCTAAATAGGTCATGTGTTATGTCTATCAAGTATAGTGTTAGTATAAGAATTAATATCAATAGTTGGCATGTGTCAAGCAATAGTGTGATTAATATGATATAAAAATGAGTAAAATAACATGAAATAATAATTCATTTCTTTATTTAGAATATTTTATAATTTTTTTTCTCACATTATATATATAATTTCATTTATATATCAACTTATTCATAATTTTCATTTGGCCCTTATGTCTTCACTTTCACTTATACCTACACTAGTTCACATTTGTTTAGACATATAAAATGTAAAAAATGGATAATTTTATAAATATACAGGCCCTTATGAATTCATTTGAATGAACATAAAATATAGTCTTCTAGCCACCTACACTTTTCAACCTTTTTCTCATTTTCACACATATACTTTAATATATATATATACATCAGATTTAATATATATAAATATCATAAAATATGTTATAGAATTTTGTAAATGTTAGTAACATAACTAATAATAGAAATTATAGGCAAATTTACAGGCATAGATTAATAATCACAATTTATAAAATTATTTATATACAATATCCATAATAATATTTTGATGTTTTTATTATTAATAAAATTTTTTTATTAAGCTTAATATACTAATTAAACTACACTAAATGTGTAGTGAAATTTTTATTTTTCTATACTAATATGTCCAACACAATTTATTTTGCAATATATCAAAAGTTATATGATCAAAAGTTTATAATTAATAGATTTGAGCTTAAACAAAAATATACCAAAAATGCACGTGTTGAAATTGAAATTTTAAGAAGGAAAACAACTGTCTACCTAGAGTCGGACAATTTTCTTAACTAGCCCGATAGATAAAATCATTTTTATGACTCGTGAATTGCACTTTCTCTCTCTAAAACTCTCTCCTTTTCTCTCTCTAATCATTCATATGGGAAATGAAAAAATGGGGAAAGTGGATCTTGTGTAACTCAAAAAGATATTTATATATTTAAAATATTTATTTTTATAAATAAATAAAAAGGATATAATGAGTATGTGGTGTTTATTTTTGGATGTATGGGGGGACACTATGCAGATCGTAGGGGGTACTTATTAAAGTGATCGGGTACGATATTGAGGTATTATGTACTATCTTGAATGATATAGACATCACCCTTCAATGGACCTAATCACCTAAAAAAGACTCCTAAGGCATGATAGGTCTTCGAATGTACTAAAAAATTTTCTCTTGCTTTACATGTATGAATAAGCGGTTTTATATTATCTAAAGTTCATTGGGGAAAGCCTCCATAGTTTCTAATTACTCTTAATTAAAATAGACAATTATCATCTCCAAATATTTCATGGTCAGACTACCAAAAAATTGGATATGTTTGGAAAATCAATTGGAAAAGTTCAAGAAGAAGACTTATTTTTGGAATCCAAAGGGAGGAAGTACGGAATGCTCATGATATTAAGAAGCCCAGTGAGCATTCCGATATATCCTATGATTGGGCTTTATATATTTAAGTTTTAAGAGAATTATTTATTTGAGTTCAAATTATATTAGATTGCTATTACTTATAATTCAACAAGACAAGGTTGTGAAAATGCCTAAAAGATGAGGATTTATGCTTGTAGCTTGAAGAAAATAGCTACCTCGGATCTTAAATCTAAAAAGATTTAGCAAGAACTAAAGCACGACTTAAATCTAAGCGACAGGTGGACATAAAGTTTCACCTCCACAAGAGAGGATGAATCGTCCGACTTCTGGACTTATAACTGCTTAGAGTGGCCGCCAGCTAAATCACCTACAATTTTAAAATCATGTAGTTTTATCTTATGAATTATGAGATAGCTAAGGTAGTTATTTATTTTGAAAGAGACTAAAGTCCTAAACCCACTCCCTAAGAGACAAGAGCATGAGTGGTATGAACATATGACTTGATCTACAAATGCAAAATCCTTTCAAATTTTATGTAATTTTGACTCTTCATTTTGATAAAGGCTTTAGGATTTTGATGCTTATATGCATGATGAAAGTAGGTTGTTGGCTAAATCAAAAAGAAGGGGTGTTTTCCGACATAAGGGATGCCCTTGAAGGTCAAGCATTCCCCTATCGTGCAAGGATGGAAATCCTCTATTTTCAAGAGTGAAATAATGTGCATGTATGTTGTGAAATATTCAATAATTCAGCTAAAAGGTTGTTAAATCTTTTAATTATCTTATTTAAGACTTAAGCTTTATGATGAGGTTATGAATTATTTTAAAATTTAGTTATGAGTGATTAATTTGGGTAGAAAATTTAATTTTTCTCTAAGAGCCTAATCCCATCCATTCCACACATTAAACTACCATTCATTTAAGATACTAAGAAAATCATACCATCTTAATGCACAAACTAAATAAATTATCAAACATTTTTATAAAAGTAATACAAAAGAATAACAGGCTAATGTGGTGAGGTACCACCGTACAATTTGAAAAGAAAAGATGATTAGCCGAGATATACCCTTATACAACCCAGAATTATAAAATAATAATTATAATTTATAATGAATGGATGCTATGGGGGTCTTCATTTATTCATTCTTCATGTCTTCCAACCTCATGTCTTCTTTTGGTTTGATTTACCCGACTTCAAAGGCATCACATGGCACCCAGGGAAAAGCCTTCTGGCCAATGCTCATCATAATCTCCCATAGCACTAATCATAATTCTTAATGCAAAAATTGCATTAAAAATAGAAAAAGTAAATCTAACTACACATGCAAAATAGAGGTTAACTAAACACATATACAATCCCAACCAATTATATATATGATTTGGACTTAGCACCCCACACGTTGGGTAACCAAGCCCACCTATCCTAACTTGGATTATGCTTAGGGGTTTAAGCAACTTACAAAGAGAGCATTTATATTTATTTTAAGCATCCCCTTAAGTATAATCCCATGCAGAAAATATGATTAGGCTAAGAGTGGCCTAACATCTAATCTACAAAGCTTACACCCTAACTTCCAATATATAATATTACCTCACAAAACAAAATATACATCACACCATGCACCATCCTAACGTAAAGCTAGAAGTGAAGTTATGACTTAAATCTAATGTGTGTGTTAAGGCTTGTGTGGTATGCCTTACTAGGCATTAAGGTTATGTTTTTTTAAGTGTAGAAAAATTCAATTTAACATGAAAGAGGAATTTCACTTCAAGTGATTTAATTGATTTGTAGATTTTACTTTGTTTTTCTTTTATTTCATTTGATTTACACTTAGGAACTAAGTGTTCTAAAGAGAAGAAATAGGATTTCCCTCTTTCATTCCTATCTTAAGCCACTTTCTAAAGCATGTTAATTTGATTTAGTTCTCTTTAGTGATTGGCTTGTTAAATTATTTAATTAATCTTAAGTTTAGGATCACTTTAAATAATCCTATTTAATATGAAAGGCTACTTAAGATTAATCTAATTGAATTACATTCACATGACATATATCAATCATTCCTTTCCATCATATATAACATGCATATGATTTTAATCCTAAGTGTACCTATACATGTAACATATTTTAGCATACCTGTATGATGAATGTATATATGCACTTAAAGTTTATATTCTTTTATGTGATTAAATTATTCGATCGTATTGGTTTAAAGCTCTATCAAAATTCTTATACAAAATACATAGGGACAAAATTAAATAGGTACGTGTCATTGTTAATTAGGGAAGTGAGGTAATCAAATGACCTCCATAGGGCTAGCTAAATCCTCGTATTCCCAGGATGTCCAAACTATATATCCATTTGCATTCAAATATATGTAAATTTATATACATGAATATGAGAAAGAAGGCCTCAAATCACATGACTAATTAATCTAAACACTTAGGTAATTATGAATGCATGCATTTTTTATAAAAGAAAAGGGATTCTAATTCCATAATTAAATACACACACACATATATATAAGAGACATAAGCTAGTACATGCCATTATTAACTAAGGAAGCAACAACAACAACAACAACAACAAGCCTTCATCCCACTAAGTGGGGTTGGCTACATGAATCCTTCGTCTCCATTGTGTCCTATTATTTGACAAATTCTCATTTAATTTAAGTATACTAAGGTCATTTTTTATACATCTTAACCAAGTCTTTTTAGGTCTACTTCTACCTTTCTTAACATAAGGCAAATCTAATGCATCTAATCTTCTAACAGGGTCATCAGACGGTCGACGCTTTATATGGCCAAACCATCTAAGGTGACTCTCTCTAATCTTATCTACCATTGGAGCTACTCCAACTTTTTCTTGAACATACTCATTTCACATTTTATCTCTAAGAGTAAAGCCACTCATCCACCTGAGCATCCTCAACTCAATAACACATAACTTAGTCTTATGCTTCTCTTTTATTGGCCAACATTCTAAACCATAAGTCATTGCAGGTCTTACCACCATCTTATAAAATTTTCCTTTAAATTTAAGTGGAACTTTTCTATCACACAATAGGCTAGATGTATTCCTCCACTTCAACCATCCAACTTGAATTCTACTATTAACATCTCCATCTATTAACCAGGGAAGTGAGGTAATAAAATGATCTCCTTGGGGCTACTTAAAGCATCGTATTCCAGGGATGTCCAAACTAAACACTTACTTTTCTTAAATACATATGAATGTATACATATATAAAGGAAATAAAATCATGCAAAAATTGTATTATTATTTGATTGAAATATTTATGCATGTGGATTAAATTTTTATCCAAATCCTAATGTAGAAATATATGTAAATAAAATCAAATAAGTATGTTTCACTATTAACCAGAAAAGTGAGGTAATTAAATGACCTCCTTGGGGCTAGCTAAAGCCTCGTGTTCCCAGGATGTTCGAACTATATACTTATTAATATTCAAATACATGTAAAATTACATATAAATTAAGGAAAGGAAAGCTTTACTTCACATGTCTAAGCTATTAGCATATGCAAAACTATATATATGTTCATAACTACTATCACTCTAATCAATGTAATTGATTCATGAACTTTGAAAAAATAATCTGAATTTATTAGTGATAATAGCCACACATATTATAAATTAATCCAACATATATAAGCTTACATAAAGGAAAATCATTTGATTCAATTAACTTTGAAAATATGAATGCATGATTTCAAATGACATACAACATTTAACATGATTGAAAAGGAATAAATAAACATAAACATATGATTTCTTTCAATCAAATTAATTCCTAAGGACAATCATATAAAATAAAACTATTTAAAGCAAACCAAAGTTCCTTTAATATCATTTTTAATTTCATGCTTTGATTTGATTTAAGGATGTGAGAAAAGTTTTGTTGATCTGAACCCATTCCCATATTTGTTAATTGATTTAATTTAATGGAAACAAATTGAGTTGATTTTATGGGTTAATTAGGTTATAATATGCATTAAATCCATTAATTAACCCTTTCTTATATTACCTTAACATAATTGCATAAATAATTATATGCCAACATGATATGCACATATATTGGAAATTAAATTAGCAATGACCCTAAGAAATGAAAGGGGCCTAATGCAATTAGCTCATAATTAATGATTAATTAAGCTAAGGAACTTAATTAAGTACTTTTATAACTCCCCCACACATGTAAGTTAACCATAAGTTTTTTATGACCTTTTTAGGTTATTAAACACCTAAAGGTCTACCCAAAACTTAATTAATTAAGTTTGATGTGATTATCATTTCAATTTAATTAATTAAGTAATTTAATTAGTTAATTAAGTCTTAATTAATTTGATTAATGAAATGAACTTAGGGAAATAGATTAGGGAGGAGGCCTTAATCCCATTCCATTAGTCCATTCACAGTTGGATAATGATTAACCACTTAATTAACTGACATTTTTATAGTTCATATGATTAATTAATAATTAATTAACTTAAAAGAATAATTAAAGCTTAATTAGTCAATTTCTTTAATTAATCAAGCAATAAACCCCAAGAAATTTATTAGAGGTAGAGGTCATCCAGTTAAATCAACCCACAAAGTTTAGGATTAATCACTTAAGTAATTAATAAGTAATTAAGCTAATTAATTCTTCTAATAAATCTTAATTAAGTTTTAATTACTATTCAAAATTTATTAAGAATATTTTTAATAAATTCTCCTCAACAATACCTTTAAAATGAGTCTTTATTTGTATTTTTATGATTTTTCTACAATTAGTTTTGATTTTAGGAAGTTTCAGCCATTAAAACTCATTAAGCATAATTAGTCCTTAACCCCAACGATGTCACGTGGCATGCTGAGGTGGCGCACTTTCTATGTCGCACCATGGGGTTGGTTATTAAAAATAATCCGAGTCAGCGCTTGCATGGCGGCGACGGAACAGGCTTTCTTGTGCGCCATATGATCTAAGATCGAACGACCATGATTAATCTCAGACACTTAATGATAAAATAAGATAATTCTAATGGATTTAATCAGGACCGTGCTTTCCAATCACACACTGAATGGATGGTGCATGATCCCTCATCTATCGATCGATGGAAGACAGACACTGTTTGCCTTCCTTCAATCGATTCAAACTCGCCCAAGCTCGGATCGATCTCAAATCAATTCTAGACCTTTGCAAGGAGGATCCGAAGGGATCCAATGGTCAAGATCATGCGGGGTGAACGTTTCCTTCAAAAACCTCAAACTCATTTTCATACAATGATCGATTTTAATGGCATACCTCATGAGAGCTCAAGACTGATGCCAAATCAGATTGAGGAATCTTCGTCTAGTGGAGACTCAAATTGCAGTTTTTAAATATTTCATTACACATGACATAAATTGCAAAAATATTGAGAATATATTTTGTATCATGTGTTAAATATTAGAGTTTATGCTGCTATAAATTGTGCCATAATATTCTTGTTTTTTTTCCTTACCTTTTTAGCCATTAAAATTTTTGGAATCGAAGGTTTTTTTTGTTTAGGGAAAGTGAGAATTCAAAAGAGGTTATAGATTTTTTTCATCAATCACTTGGTCAAATAAGAGAAATCTAATGTTGATAATGTTGTAGGAAACTTCCGTATTTAACTTATCGATATCATTCTTAATTTCAAACTCGAAAAGTTGATACATGCCCTTTTACACTTTTCTTTTCTGCCGCTAAAATCATAGTCATTGAATGACCGATAAATTAAAATCGCATTATTTTATTTTATTTTGGTATATAACATAACAGTTAATGATGTTAAAAATATGTTAACGCTACCAATAATTTCTTTCCTTTACATAGACAATCTCTATATAAATTAATACGTTATGTTATCAGTTCTAACACATCAAAAATGGTGACTAGTTGCAAGGATAATCTCATCACCCATCTCCTTCTCCACGTCCTCCACCTCTTGCACCCTACGGATTCTATAGTAAGTGCTGAGGATAATTCACAAATGGAAAAAAGTGAGTTGATGAATATGGCCTCTTCTCTTTCCATTATTTTTGTTTAGAAATGGAAAATTAGAGTTGGAAGTTTAGATCCCTGATCTTTAACAAATCAAACAATATATTATGTATATATTTTATAACATATTTCCATTTTTATCATCACCAACACCTTTCATTAGCATTCATATCTCAAATTCTAATGAACTTATTCAAACTGAAATAATTAATTACAAATTTTAATTGCCTTGCAGAATGCATTCATAAAAATATATTCAAGATAGATAGATCTCATGATTGAAAATTGATCTTATATTCATGAATAGATTGATTAAAGGGTCAAATAGCTTTTATCTCTGATGAGGTGATGTGTATGTGTGTGTATATAAACATATTCTCATTCTTAATTATCCTCATCATCAACATCTTTGATTAGTACTTATTATCTCAATTATTAGTAACTGAATTCATCAAACTAAAAAATTATACATATATCATCAACATCCTTGATCTTATATATATATATATATATATATATATATATATATATATTTCTATTACTTGCAGGAGGCATTTACAGTGATCAAAGTAGTGAAAATTGTAGTGACAATTGGAGTTACACCAATGAAAATATTGGAGTTACACCATGTTCCCATCCTTGTAGTCGTTAAGTTCTTGCAGTTTCAAAATCTGAATCTTCGAGGCATTTATATGCCATTATTTGGCTAAGCATGATATTAATACTCCATTATCATTAATGTTTTTTGCATTATCTATTACATAATTAACATTGTTAGATATATAAGATATATCATTAACTTAAGGTTTGAATATTTGAGTTTCTATTTTTTGTATGGAATGTTTAAGAACGTACTGATGGTATAAATAGTCAATAATAATGTATTATAATTTTTATTTAATTTAATTCCTCTTAAAAAATAGTCATGTAGAAAAGCATTGTCAATGTCTGGTTGTTTGAACGATTTACTTATGGAGAGAGAGCAAAATTCAGAAACTATTGATGAACATTTTTGTATGACTTAATTCCATCCAATAAAGTTTTGGTTGGTGTAATGAAAATTCTAGTATTTTTTTTGGATTAGGTCATAATTAGGAATCATTAGAAAAAATTTTAGCTGGATTAGTGATAACAGGCATGTGAGAGAAGCTTATTTCCTTTTCTTACGTTTTACTTCGAGTAAAATCTTAAAGTTTTTAACTTTCTATATATATAAAAAAATTAATAAATAATTAAATAGAGATTTGAAGGCATGCAGTGCGAACTAGCTATCAGCTCTTGTTCATTTTGAGGGAGGAACAATTGAAGTAGTTGCTATATGGAAGGAGAGAAAACGAAATGCAATTGCAAGTAATAAACTTGAATTTTAGATAATCCAAAGATCCATTTTGTGTTGAGCTTTCATCAAATAAACTTCAGCTAAAATCATTCGTGAGGTGGAGAGAATTATTTACTTTTAAATTCTTTTTTAATGGATCAGAGTCAAGTCTTGCTTAATTAAAAAATAAGTCTTTCTCAATTGTGCATTTGTAGAGGAAGAAAATTGGGCGATAATATTATATATGGATCTCAGTTATCCATAACGGCATAGTAGTCATGGACATCCCAACAATAAGACTGTGTGTGTGTGTGTACATGTACACACACACTTGTAAAATAATATCCATGTTTACGTATGTCGCAACCTGACCCAATATAAAATATCATATCTGTGGTGTTTATTTTTAGATGTATATGGGGGGACACCACACAGATCTAAGGGGATACTCATTTAAGTGATCAGGTATGACATTAAAGAATGGTGCACTATCTCGAAAGATAGAAATCACCATCCTACAATAGACCTAATCACCTAATAAGGACTCCCAAAGCATAATAGGTGTGCACTCCAAAAATTCTCCATCGACCTCTCAACATTGAAGAGAGTATGATTTAAATGTGTCGGTATAATTTTCAGAAGGCAGGTGAGATAGTAGATAAGACACTACCCAGAGATTTCATCCTCATTTTGTGAGGACTTTAGATCTAGTTTTAGGTTTCCTATAGGCGCAAGCACCTATAGTTAATTACCCCTCCCAGTAAGTGAGAGAGGACTTTTGAGTAAGGCAAGTCGTTAGAACGCTAAATACATAATGTATAGTAGCAGTATGTGGAGTTTAAAATTTGGATTTATGAAATTCACCCTTTTTTAGCTTAAAGTGGATGGTTGGGGGAATGATGATGTGTGCAATCTAGATCCCATGGTTTTATCATCCCAGACTGCCACAGTCTCTAGTCTACTTAGTCAGAGGAGGTAGTCAACCTAATCTGACCAAAAGATCCTTATCAATAACACATATCTTATGTCATCCAAGAAATCCTTGTAGACCTGAGGTGTTATTTGTCTAAGGAGACAGGCTTAAGTCTATATTAACTGATAAGGGGCTTTTTTCCCTGCAAGTGTACCCTATGATTCATAACTCAAAGGGCAGAGCCATTGGGGAGCATTCGAACTACAGTCGTGATGGTAATATAATAGTTCCATTTGGCGGCAACCACCTAATCAAAGGACTTTGGTCGTAACTGCATCATATAGGGAGCCTACTAGCCAAGCCACACAGTCAGAGGACACGGGCCATGTCCTTATTAACATGAGATTGACTGAGAGTGAACATAGTAGAACACTTTATTTGACTTTGGCTCTTTTGTGAGCTAGAGTTTTCCTTAATTTGTCACCTCTAATAAATAATTGCGGAATGTGGATAGATTGAGTTTTGCTTTAAGTTTTTAATGATTGAATTTTATTTAAGCATTTTTTAGATTGATACTTAATTTAAGTTAATTTGATTTGAAATTAGAATCATATTTTGATGGAAGCATCCCCTTCGGTTGAAATCTTTATTCAACTCAGCCATCATTGGGATAGTTAATTGATTAAATCGAATATATTTAAGAATTTTAGATCTTGTCAACTCTGTTTAGCTCCTAACAGCGGATCAGATCTACTGTCACATGACAGAATTAGCTTCTTATATATTTTACTGAGTTGAAATTCTTATAATAATTAGAGTTTTAGGTTTTATTAACTTGTTCTTAAGACCAAATTGGGAAGCAACCGCACAACAACCTCAGACAATAAGTTTTAGCATTCAACGTAGTATTGGGGCCCATGCGAGTTTTTAGTAATTTAGATAATTTTATGTTTAAATTATAAGATTAATTTTATATTTTCATTTAATTCCAATTTAGCTTGCGTAGCCTTTTCAAACATTAAAATTTACATTTTAAATCTCTATGTTTGAGCACATGCAAGCATTTATAGCTTAGATATTTTCTTCTAATTAATGAAATCATTGACTTTGAAAATCATAATGAAATTTCTTAATTTTTTGATTGAAAGAAGCCCTATAATTTTTGTAAAATTTAATTTAGCATCGCCTTTTGTCTGCTTATATAAAAAATTGTAGATCCGATGGCGTATTTAGAGCAAAGCTATATTTCTATTTGTAATTCAAAATATTGCATATTTGCTTGTATTAAATTTATTTATTGAATCTCTAAACTTTAATGGTAGGTTCATACTCACTAGCGAGCTCTTTAATTGAACTTGTGCTTGCAAGTAAGCTATCGAACTTCTTACGAACTCTCATTCTCAATTTAGAATTGGCTTTCAGGTTCATCACCAATCACCTGCTATTCTACATTAAGTTGAGGTCTTCATTTATTCAATATCGAATGTAGTTATCTCAGGGTTCAATTTATTATTTTTCATGCTTGCTATTTATTCATGAATTTGACACTTTAAATAGTCAAGAAAAATCTTATTCATGTTAATTTCTGAGATGCCAGATCCTACTCTTGCTCAGAAGTAAGCTATCAAGCTTCATATAAGTTCTCCATGTTCAATTTAAATCTTTTTTGATTCACTTGGAATAAGTTGTAATAACCCCAGTGTCTACTGCTTTAGTCATATTCATTTTTATTGGCTAGCATCGTAGTCACATCCATATTTATATAAGAGCTATTAAACCTAATCTAGATTCATCCTTAACTGCATAACAAGTTCCATATCTATTTGAAAACTACACCTCAAATTTATTGTAAGTCTCTTATGAGTTTGGCATTTGTCATGTCAAGTTTCACTTGCATTTAACTTGAGCATCATCATTTGTTTGAACATATTAAACAATGGGTCAGGCATTCATTTAGCAAAAAATTAAGTGACTAAATTCACCATCACTTAGTACATTTTCATAGGATAATAATGTTTATTGAGCATGCCACCATCTATTATTACTTTAAGTTACATGTGAACCCCACATTCTCTTTTCATTTTTATAAATTGGAGGCTAGAATGCTTCTTATTATTATGTTATTTGAATCCTTTTAAGAGTTTGTAAAGCTCTAATTTTTCATATAAGCAATGAAGAGGGAAAAGGGTTTTAACTTAGAATCTTGTAAAGCTTTTTTTTTTCTTTGTTTGTTTTAATATATGAAGCAACAAAATTGTAGCATTCTTATAGTGACGAACTAAGTGAATGAACCCATTTTCACATAGTATAATCTTACATAATAAAAATACTTATGGTGCCAATTTAAATTCAATATTTGTGAATTTCTTTTATATTTTAAGATCTCATATTTAATATTTAATTTAATATCCAATTAATTTCTAAATTTAAGTTCCAAAAATTTGACAAAATTTTGGCAAAAGATAGTATTTGGTCATCCCGTAAGGGTATACATCACTATTTTTTTTCATCATGCAATGATCGTAGTGTTTTGAAGCACCTCGGTCGAATTTCAATCCTATTATGCCCTGATGAGCATAACGAGGACTTCAATCACTTACATAAAAGTAAATATATATGCAAATATTCTTCTCCTTTTTTTAAGTCCAAATTTTAGTCAAAATTTTTGCAGCATTTTGGCTTAGGAGTGCCACATCTAACATATTTTAGGCCTACCCATCACGCCCTGATGAGCATGATGGTCATTATTTTACAACACCTAGGCTAATTTTTATCTCATCATGCTCTGATGAGCATGACAAGGCCTTCAAACCTACAAAGAGAAACATAACATACAATCCATACACATAATATTTCCCCTTTTACACATTCAAGCTCAAATCTATTACATATTCACCAACAACAATAACAACAACAACAAGCCTTAATCCCACTAGGTAAGATCGGCTACATGAATCCTTCGTCTCCATTATGTCCTACTATGTGTCAAATTCTCATTTAAATCAAGTACTAAGATCATTTTTTATACATCTTAACCAAGTCTTTTTAGGTTTACCTCTACCTTTCTTAACATAAGGAAAATCTAATGCATCTACTCTCTTAATCAGGTCATTGGATGGCCGATGCTTTATGTGGCCAAACCATCTAAGGAGACTCTCCCTAATCTTATCTACCACTGGAGCTACTCCAACTATTTCCTGAATATACTCATTTTGCATTCTATCTCTAAGAGTAAAGCCACTCATCCACTTAAGCATCCTCATCTCTGTAACAGTTAACTTAGTCTTATGCTTCTCTTTTATTGGCCAACATTCTGCACCATAAGTCATTGCAAGTCTTACCACCATCTTATAAAATTTTTCCTTAAGTTTAAGTGGAACTTTTCTATCACATAATAGGCCAGATGCATTCCTCCACTTCAACCATCCAACTTGAATTCTACTAATAACATCTCCATCTATTTCACCATCATTTTGAGCAATAGAGCCTAAATATCTAAAACACTCACTCTTATTAATGACTTGTTCACCTAATGTCACAACACTACCATTAGAACTTCTACACCAAAAATTACACTCCATATATTCAGTTTTAGATCTACTTAAATGAAAACCTTTAGACTCTAGAGTTGACCTCCATAATTCAAGTTTACGTTGGACTCCTCTCTAGTCTTATCAACAAGAAGAATGTCATCAAAAAGCATACATCAAGGTACATCTTCTTGTAAATGCGTAGTAAGAACATCCATAACTAAAGTAAAAAAATAAGGGCTTAAAGCTGATCCTTGATGTAATCCAACTGAAATAGGAAAATATTTTGTCAATCCTCCTTGTGTTTGGACACAAGTAACATCTCTAGTATACATATCCTTAATGACTTGAATATAACCAATATTAACTCCTTTCTATTCTAGAACTCTCCAAAGAACATCTCTTGAAACTTTATCATAAGCTTTCTCTAAATCAATAAATATCATATGTAGATCCTCCTTACTTTCTCTATGCTTCTCCATTAAACCCCTTAACAAAGGTATAGCATCCATTCTATCTGGCATGAAACCAAAGATTATGAAACTTCGTATCACATCATGCTCAATTACTCTCTCCCATAATTTTAATGTATGACACATTAACTTAATTCCTCTATAATTTGTACACTCTTGTGCATCACCTTTATTCTTAAATATAGGAACCAACAAACTCTTTCTCCACTCATTTGGCATCTTTTTAGTCTTTAAAATGACATTTAAAAGATTTGTAAGCCAAGAAATTCCTAGATCTCCTAAACATTTCCACACTTCTATTGGAATATTATTCGGTCCTACTACTTTTCCACATTTCATTTTCTTTAAAGCTTCACTAACTTCAGATTTACTAATACGTTGATAAAAATGAAATTCTCTATTTTTGTTTATGGTATTAAGGTTGCTAAAAGCAATCATACTTTCAGATCATTCATTAAAAAGTTTATCAAAATACCTCATCCACCTATTTTCAATATCCTTTTCTAAAAATAGTATTTTATTATTTTCATCCTTAATACACCTCACTTGAACTATATCTTTACTTCTCCTATCTCTTTGTTTGGCTAACTTATACATCCATCTTTCACCTTCTTTAGTATCTAATCTATTATATAAATCACTAAAAGCTAAATTTTTGCATCATATATTGGTTTTTAGAATCTCTATAGGCCACTTTATATCTTTCCCAATTCTCCAAGTTTTTACATCTAAACCAAGTTTTATAACAATACTTTTTATTTTTTATCTTTTATTGCACACTCGACTCCACCACCAACTATTCTTATTAACGAGCTTTTTCTTTTGATTCTCCAAGCACATCTTTAGCAACTTGCTTAATTTCACTTGCTATTTTTTCCACATAATGTTAGCTTCCTCATGAACATCCCAAATTCTAATCTCTTGTAGCTTGCTCTTAAAAATATTTTTATTTGTGTTATTTAAGTGTCCCCATCTAATTCTAGGATAATAATTTGGTTTATTTTTTCTCTTACAACCTTTCATCTTAAAATCTAAAACTAACAATCGATGTTGGGTACTTAGATGTTTACTTGGAATGACCTTACAATCTTTACCATTGCTGGACTTGGGATCGGCAATGGTAGTGTTTATTGCACATTCACCAAAACCCATTATTTTGAGCCATAACACTCATAAATGGATTTTGGTTTGAGGAAAATGGAGGGGGAGATGCCAAAATCCAAGAGAAGAACTGCTTGATGACAGTGTATCTCTTCAGCTGTGGCAAAAGGAAAAGTCGGAAGGATGAAAATCAATGCATGTGTGTTTAATTTGAAGAAGGTTATGCTTGCTATTTTAGGAAACAAATCAAGAGGGGAAAGGGAGTTTTCGGCCAAGTGATGATGAGGGAAAGAGGGAAATTTTAGATAAGAAGAAATGAGAGAAATGGAGAAGAGGGATTTTTTTGGTTCTATGAGGATGATGGAAAGAGGGAAATTTTAGTCTTGTGAGGATGAGTGAATGAGGGAAATGTCGGATAGGAAAAAATGAGGGAAATGTAGAAGAGGGATTTTTGATTTTGTGAGGATGAGGGAAAGTGGAAGGGATTTCAGTTTAATGAGATGAAGAGGAAGGATTTTAGTTTAATGAGAAGAAAGAAGGAAAAATAGAAATGAGAAAGAGGATTTTTTGTTTTGAGGATGAAAGAAGAAGGATTTTAGATAGAAGATAACCAAATGGGTGAAAAGAAGGAGAACTTACTTTGCTTGCGGTTGAGAGAGAAAAGCTAAAAATCAGAGTCGTTCTATGGAGGAGGAAGGAGGAAACAGGTTGAGGAGAGGGGAATGGTTGAGCCATTTGAACAGAAGTGTGGGATGAGGTCATGGAGCGTGTGGTTGAAGGGAGAAATTGAACAAACATGGAGGAGCTTCTATGTGGAGGGGAGAATGAGCGTTCGGGAGTGTGCGAACTGGATAGAAGGGAGCTCGGGTCATGCATGAATAGGGTAGGTTATTAGGGATTTAGATTATTAGGCCTTTTAATAATATTTTTTATTGTTTAATCAACTTTAATATGAACATTACTTCGACCTCAATATAGGGTTGATATATATGTTGATTCAAGGTTATTATGAGGTTTTGAATGCAACGATGCAGTCCGTTTCATGATCGAAAGTTGTTTGGTTCAAATCAGTGTCAAATCAGATCAATTTCAACTCAAAATGTGCATTATCATTTCCAAACTCTCAATTTTTGCACATACTTGTTTGAATTGAGTGTGAAAAATCTTACTAAATGGATTTCAACATTTTAAAATTAACAACACAATGAATTTCATGAACAGAATTCTATTGGTTTAAGTCGATGCCTCCTGACCTCGATATGTGCATTGGCAAGTTGATATTGCTCGATCTCTTCATTTGTTGACTATTAGATTGTGGAATATTTATATTCTAATTAATTCTAATGTTTTGAATGTAATGAGGAAGTCTGTTTGTGAATCAAAGGTCATTTCAATTAAATTCTGTGATGTCCAGTATATTTTAGCCTCGATTTGTGTGCTATCACTTTCAATCATTCGACATTTACACAGACTTGTCTGAATTGAGCATGGATAGTCTCATTTGATTATTTTTTATGTTTTAAAGCCAACAACATAATCAATTTTTTGAACAGAGGTCATTTGGACATCATCATAATTTCCCTTTCCCGATATATGTGTCAGCAGATTAATAGCTCGATCGCTTGCTCAGTTGATCATTAGATTATGTAATATTTATTTTTTTGACCAATTTCAGTAGTTTAAACATAATGGTGAAGTCCATTCCTTGACCGGAGGTCCTTTCAACTAAATTCGGTGATGTTTGGTGCATCTCAACTCTAATTTGTGCTATGAAGCACTCGAAGTAGATCGAATTCATTTCATAAGCTCGATTTAACTCATGTGGTATATATGAAGGTCAATAAATACCCCCTAAAAATGTGATTTGCATGTAGAGCGGGTCACGCTTGTTGAAAACTGGTTGACCTTACTGATTTTCTTCTCTCCCTTTTTTCCCCCTTCTTTCTACTACTTCTTAGTATAACTTCTTTCTTCATTTTATGTTCTTTTATGCTATCACTTGGATTCTTATATTATGTTTCTTTAATCACTTGATAGGAGAATGTTCAGCTGGAGAAGATCTGATGATCTGTCATCTACTAAGCCTAGTGAGGAGGCTATTTGGTCAGAGATTAACATACACGATTCTCATGGAGATGTTAATATCAGGGATAGGATTGAGCAGCACACCAATATGTTGAGAGGGTGTGATTTTTACTAGGGTTTCTTTGTGTGATCCTCCATTCTTCCTGATTGTACCTTAGACTCTGTTACTTCTGAAGAAATGCAGGGACTACAATCCTATGGAAAGTACAGTAGCTCAGGTCAGCTCTGGATATTATGATATTTTATAGCCTATTTTTGACAACATTGAGCGGGTTAGACAGTTTAGACTCCTGAGCAATCGTTAGTTACAAATTGAGCACTTCAGCCTTGCTTAGAGATTCACCAGTGGGTCTAATTTCTACTCTTCCATGTGGCTATATTACTTGGGCTAGGTATATTTTATGAGCACACAGAGATACTCTACAAATGGCTGGCTTATATGAGGCAGTTTATGTGTTTATGTTTGAATTTAGTGGCATTCCCACTTTTTGGGCTTATAGAGTTGAAGAGTTATGGGATACTAGCTGGAACACATGTTGGATAGGTTTAGAGGAGTTGACAATTACATTTGGGACTTATAGATAGTATCAGGCCTTCCAGTATCTGGCTACCGCTATAAGGAGTGTGTTCCTTCTGACGAGGAGTAATTTCAGAGTCAGCCTTCAGTTGATGGTGATCAATGAAGTAGATTGGCCATGCCACCTGCTTATATTGATTGTTGAGCCACTACCACCAAACCTTCAGAGCATTGGGGTATCCTAAGCACTCATGTGCTACACTTCCTAGGAGCACATAGATTCAAAGTTTCTTACAGGAGCACGCTTTGTCGAAGGAGTTTGTATTGCTATATGATCCTTTTAGATTGGGAATATCGGACCTCAGTAGTTTGTCTAAGGATACTGTTGAGCCTTCTTTACCAGTTGGGTACACTTCTCCAACTATACAGGATTTGAGCGAGGAGTTATTTTTAGTAGGGTTCATAGCTACTTGGCTATGCATCTTTGTGCTATCGATTACAGAGAGGTCTATACACCCAGGTGTTCTATTAGAAGCTAGCAAAATTTCATGAGGTGAGCGGATCTCATTAGCTTTAGTAGTACTAGCTAGAGTTTACAGAGTTCTTGGGGAGATTTTTGAGGAAAATTCATTGGATAGATGTGATGTTATCTTACCTTGTCATTAGTTATATGCTTGGATTCACCTTCATGTACATGGAGCTTTTTCCTACTTCGATTGCCCATCATACTTTTTAGAGCGATGATATCCCACAGTTATTCAGTTGTACAGAGCCTCATATACTTTTGAGAGAGATCGAATATGCTTGGTCTTCTTTGCACCGCACTTGGTCAAAGATCAATTTTTGCTTGTTCACCAACTAGATATAGTTGGTTAGCCACCTAACTTGATAGAGACTAATCTTATTAATGGCTTCGATGAGAGTGGTAGAGCCTCATTACTCTATAGTCGATGGGCATTGAGAGTGGTCGAGTACATTTTCAGTATACATCCAAGCTAGTTGTGTTACAGGTTTAATAAGTTAGTTATCATTGACAGCTACTAGCCTAATCATGTTGCACGATAGTTTGGATTTTCTCAGTACCATTCATAATGGCCGATCATTCATCTCAAGGATAATATACATTCTGGATCTTCTAGCTCACACTGGTTTGGAGGAGCAGATTCTCAGGTACCTGAAGGCTCTTTATAGAGACGCAAAGTTTTTGATCCACCAGATGAGATCACTCAGCATCGTTTGCTTTGACACTTCACTAGCAAACCTTCAGGAGCAGGTAAGGCTTCGTAGGGAGGCAGCTAACTTAGCACATGATGAGTTTGAGAGGAGTGCTAAGGCTCTATGATAAGACTATCAGAGTTCGACAGTTACTTCTTTTGAATTAGGCAGACTGACTACTAGGATCAGAGAGTTACAAGCTGAGCAGGATAGGAGAGCTCAGGCTATAGAGCAGGAGCAGCATTGTTACCAAATACATCACCAAGCTAGGGTAGATGCTGGGGCTGCTTTGACCAGAGCTACTAAGGTTTTACAGTTGGTTGAGAGTGAGCATTAGTCTTTAGCAGTTTATTCAGCACAGCTTTAGGAGCTATAGTCTAGGCTTACATGATGTACTTTTTTCTTTTTCTTTTTCTTTTTTTTTCTTTCCATAACTTATGTATTATCTTATTGTATTAGTGGACATCAACATTCCTCTACTACTTCTGTTCTTTTTTCTTTGGCAGGCTTGATGAGAAAATCAGCTTTGATTTGTGCTTTGAGCTTGATTAGATCATTTGAAAATATATAGAAATATTATGTTGTAGGAAATATATAGATTGATTTGAAGCAGCTTTGAATTGAGAGTTTCCTCAGGCTATCTTGATCTATCGATCAAGTAGAAAGATCTCTTGGATTACGGTGCACTATCTTGGATCTCGCTTTGAGATTGACTATCATCATTGGGACGAGTATGGGGCTCATCCTACACTACAACCTTTTGAGTGAGGAGAGCATCAGTAACTCAGTTATTTATAGGCTTGTTGAGTTTGACCTCTAGAACCTACTCGAGTATTCGACTTAAGCTGTGATGGGTTGGTGATTTGGTCATCAGACTAACAAACGGGGACTCTTTCACTGCAGCCTTTTCTCATGGTTTGTTAAGTGAAGAGAGCATCAGCAACTCAGTCATTTATGGGATTATTGAGTTTGACCTTTAGGCTCCATCCATATCCTAGACTTGAAGATGTATAGGTTGATGTTTTTCAACTCAGTTGATTGAAACTTCTAAAATTGGGAATTCTTTTGACTTGATCTTTAGAATTTGGCGAATCTGAGATATAAGTTTTTGATGTTTAGGGATATCTTTCATGCATAAAAATGATTTTTTTGTTCCTTAATCAGAATATATTCGAGGATCTTATAGCACAATTTTAACTTTGGCTAAATACATAAAATGCCCTTGTCTTATAGGGGAAATTATAAAGCACTTTGAAAAAGCTCTAAAATAATTCAAGAAAATATATTAATGTATGAGTTAAATATATTTGATCTTAAGAGGGTTTTAATCTGTAATATTGATTTCATCTATATATAGAAATCTAAAATGCCCCCTGTGTAATAGGGGAATTTTCACTGAAAAGATTTTTTCATCTTGAGTAAGTATATTTATTTAGAGATCTCACCATGAAGCATGATGTGAACCTAAATAGATATACTAAAAAATGCTCCCCATTTTGCAGGGGGATTTCTATGGTACCTCAAGAATGTATTCATCATGTATAATACTTTTTCAGGTATCAACCATTAATTGGTGACATTGGTCTTTCACCCTTTAGGTCAAAGAGCTGGTATGCCCCTCCTTGACACACTTTCTCAATGGCAAAAGGGCCTTCCTAATTAGGCTCAAATTTGCCACCCAATTTTTGATTAGGAATAATTAGTCTTCTTAGCACCAAAACTAATTCCCTTTTTTGGAATGTTCGATGCCGCACCGTATGATCAAAAGCCCTGGACATCTTTGCTCGATAAACTTCCATATTTTGATGAGCTTGCAATCTAACGTGATCAAGCATGTCGAGTTCTTCCATTCTCAAATGAGTGTTTTGATTTTTTAGTTAGATTTTATTGGATGGCTACCCGAAGTGATGACAATTCAACTTCAAGTAGAAGAACTGCTTCAATTCCAAATACCAATGAATAGGGAGTGGCTTTAGTCGACATCTTATAGGTAGTTCGATATGCCCATAACGCTTTTATCAAACTGGTATGCTATTCTGTCTTATTTTTAGTTAGGATCTTCTTGAACAGTTTGACCAATGTCTTGTTAAAGACTTCTGCCAAACCATTTACCCTTGGATTGTATATTGAAGAGTATCACCAATCAATTTTGTGTCGATCGATGAGTCTATAAATCTTTGTATTTTTGAATGCTGTGCCATTATAAGAAATTATTCGATGCGACACTCCAAATCTATAGACCACATTATGAGTGAAGAAGTTGATCACTCGATCAGCAATAACTTCTTTAAATTGGGTAGCTTCAGCCCACTTAGAGAAATAATCAATCGCTGCTAGGATGAAGCGGTGTCCAGCTAACGACAGTGGATCAATTGGTCCAATCACATCTGCAACCAAATATTCAAATGGCCAAATGCTATTGTTGGATGTAGTGGATTTTGATGTTGATGGATTATATTCCTATGTACTTGACATTCATGACACTTCTTAGCATGATTGATACAATCTCACACCATACACGGCCAATAATAGCCCATTCTTTTGATCTTTACTATCATCTTGGGACTTGTTGACCTCATTTTTAGAGTGAGTTCTCAACCCTACCATCTTAGGCATAGGAATCCTCTTAGACTTTTAGGGATCCTTAGTCTTAAGACACATCTAGTGATTAGGTGGACACTCAACCTAGCCCTAAAGACTTAGAAGAGTTAGCCATAGGAATAGTACATGCCTTAGGGGTGCTATGAAAACTTATTTACCCTTAGCTTGAGCCATTCCTCACCTTCCTTCCTTCAAGTCAAACTCCAAATAAATCTTATTTGATTTACTCTAAACTAAAATCAACTCCATGTGATTGAAATCCATGATTAAAATCCTCATATCAAAATCCAAAATCATTTCATGAAATTCCTAAGTCCTTTAAGTTTTCCTTCTTAAGGACCTAGCCTAAATCATGATCAAATCAACTCAAACTCATGATATTTTCCCATAATCAATTTATATTCTCATTTATATTCACATATATAAATGAAATATAAATTCAAACAATCAAAACTAATCCCAAAAATCAAATTCAAATCCTCATATCAAAATCCAAATCTAAAATTTTCTTAAAGGACTTAGCCCAAATCATGATTAAACAACTTCAAATCCTTAAAATATTCTCATGATCATTTATATTCTCATTTATACTCACATATATAAATAAAATATAAATACAAATCAATCAAACCAAATTCTAAAATTCAAGCTTCAAACTCCAAAAATTTTCCTAAGTCCTTTAAATCCCTCTTAATGGACTTAGCCAAAATTATGATTAACCGCATCAAATCCTTGAAATTTTCTATGATCCATTTATATTCTCATTTATACTCACATATATAAATGAAATATAAATTCAAACCATCAAAATCAATTCCAAAAATCAAACTCAAATCCAATCAAAATCCAACATAAGCCTTTCAATTCAAAATCTTGAACTTAGCCAAATCAATGTCAAATCAAGCCAAACTCTTGATTTTCCTTCATTATTCAATCAATACTAGAATCATGAATTCATCAACCAAATCTTCAATCAATTCAAAAATCAAACCCCAAACAAACCTTTCATATTCTTCCTTTGAATTGTCAAATATCAAAATCTATTTGACTTCAAACCACTTGCAAATGGATTTATATTTTAATTATAAGTCCATATACAAGTTCAATCAAACTCAAATCCCAACATTTGACCCACTTTGACCCAAGTGACCTAAAATACCCTTGAGCCAAATTCTAATCCTAACCAAATTGGATTGAATCAAACTCACCTATGCCTCTTATCATGATCAACAATCATCATGAGATGATCAATCAATCAAATTGGGTCAAACCAAGTCAAACATATGGGTTCACTAAGACAACACTTAGCCCAAAGTAAAACCTAACATAGCCAAAATACACCATAGGCCAAATTGATTAAAACCATTGATCTAAGTTCATTCATGAAGTATGTTTAAACTTGACCAAGCCAACATTTGAGCCTAACATAGCCCAATTGGCCACTTGACCCAAGTTGACCCAACTTGATCTAAAAAGTCAAAATGGGTCAAAACTTGATCTAAGCCAAATTTGTTGAAACCAATGGGTCAAGTTCATTCCAAATCACTTATTGAACTTGACCAAAGCTGCACATGGTCAACTAGACCCAACCTAGCTCAATTGGTGATTCGACTTTAAAGGTTCATTTTAAACTTAAACTTGATTGATTGAAATAAAGATACCAATCCACTTCATATGACTAACCAAACCTAAGCATACCCTTGGCCTAGCCCAAATAGGTCAAATGGGTCTAATAGTTCAACTTGACCCATTTGACCAAAATGAAGTCATATGAGCCAAATTCAAAACTATACCAAATTGAATCAAACCAAAGTGACCAAAACACATCAAATGGTCATATGAACTTGATGACTTGACCCTTGGTTTGACCCAATTTGACCAATTGTCCAATGACCTCCAGTAAACCCATTTTGACCTAAATGGGTCAACACGAGCCAAACCTTATCAAATGAATTCCAAATCTCATGAAACTTGGCCAAATCTAGTTTCTCCACATTCTCAACAAATTCAAATTAAAACCAACAAATCCAAATAAAAAAATTAGCAAAATAACCATTTTACCCTTAGGCCATAGAACAAAAATTATGGACTAATCAATGGGCAATTTGGTCATACCCTCTTCATATCCATTTGATACCATCCTAATAACTCAAGGGGACCTAATGAAGAGTGGTACACCCAACCCAATGGGTTTGGGTCAGCCTAAATGGACCCAAGACCAAACCCGACCATGGGTCAAATTAGCTCATTCCAAATCCCTCTTCCACTCAATTGAATGCACATGGGAGGTTGGCAATCCACTCAAGGCCTCGAACCGACCATGTGCAAACTCCTAATAGCTCAAACTGCCTCTGCAATATGATTAATTGGATCAAAATGACAAAAGATGGGTGGCCATCCACTTCCAAGGGGAGATATACTCTCCTAATTCAATTCAATCACAGCAATCCTGTTGAAAGAGTGAGAGGAAAGCCATTGAGAGATTGATCCTAAGCATCCCAGAGGATTTCCCATTTTCTCTTTTTCCTTGAATAGTGAAAATAGGGAGGTAAATTCATTTCAAACTCCTCAAAACACCATTTCAACCCACTCTTTTGCATACCCACTGGTGGGTCAAGTCGAGCTTTCCCAAGCTCCTCAAGTTCAAAGGCAAGGAGATAGCTCAATCAAATCAAAGCAAGGAGGAGGTGTTGGTCCATAGAGCAATCCACTCAACCTCAAGGCTCAAAACTCAATAAGGCTTCATCTCAACCGCATGAAGCTCCTCCAAGGGAATCAGAGTGATCACCTCATGGAGGTAATTTTTGACCAATTTCAGAGGTGTTGGTTTTTGTGAAAGAAATTTACTCATGAGATTTACCATTGGATGTATTGGTAATTTAGATGGTGTGTAAAATTTGTAATCTAAGCTCAATCGAGCTTGATCTTCCCCATTGGATGATTAATCTGGAAGGTTTGGTGGAATCTGCCATCCATCCGCATTTTGGATGATCAAGACATAGATCCTTTATTTCCTAGATATTTTTCCATCCTCGAATTAGGGAGAAAACATCGCCACCACGCCATGTTACCTTAAATCCAGAGGGTAAAGCACCACGTAAATACGTGCATGCACGCGTGTGAGGGATTAGTTAGGGATTTAATTAAATTCTAATTAATTAATTTTAATCTAAAATTATATCTCTTCAATAAAATTCAAAAAATATGATAAAATCTTATGGAAAGATAATTCAACCTAGAATATTTTAAAATAATTTCAATGGATTTTGAATTATTTTTCTAATTTTGGGTTTTATTGGAAATTCATTTTGCTAATTACCTCTTAATTAACCTCGATTAATCCCAAACTTCTTGGTATGTAGGGATGACCTTCCTCCCTAATTTTCTTGGGATTTGAAGGCTTAATTGGGGAATTGCATATGGTTTCCTAATTACTCCTTTATAATTAAGGATAATTAAGGTGGATTAGTGTTTTAATCCATTATTAGAGTTGATTAAGGTAGATCTAGATAGAGGTTTAGGAATAATTTTGGGGCATTTCTAAGCTATTCCTAAACCCCTTTTCCTTAATCTCTCTTAATTAAGTTAATTCATTAATTATCCCTTAATTAATTTCTAAAAAATTCTAAAACTTCAGAACTTAATTAATCTACTTTGGGTAGATGCTTAGGTGTTTAAGAGCCTAAGTTCAATTAAGAAAATCAAAACCCAATTCATATGTGTGAAAGGGGTGTTTTGAAATTACTTAAGCTAAACCCCTTAGCTTAATTAACCATTAATTATGAGCCAAATTGCATTAGGCCTTTTCTTCTATTAGGTGCATTGCAAATTTAAATTCCTTGTGAGTTTTATGTCATCTCATTGGCTCATAATTATTTGGTTAACTATGCTAAGGTGGTGTAGGTAAGGGTTAATTAACTTAATTCATACCTTAACCTAATTAATACATAAAAATGAATCTAATCATCTAAAAATTATGTCAAACACATGTGGGAATGGGTTAGGAACATCAAACTCAACTCACCTTTTCAAAATTAAATCAAACTTAAAACCAAACAAAATCACATTGAATATAGTTTGATTTATTTTAAACTTTCTTTTTCCATAAGAATGTCTTTAGGATTTAATTAAAGTGAATGTGTTTACATGCTTTCATTACTTTGATTCTTTCACCAACATGTTAAATTTGTATGTCATGTGGTTTCATGCATTCATATTTTTCAAATTCAAATTTAAAAATGAAATTGTTTACTTTATGTCAAATTTGCATGTGTTGGCTAAAGTAGAAATATGTGGCTATTATCACTACTAAATTCAAATTATTTTCAAAACATATAAATCAAATTATCAAATCTGAAAGTATGCTACTTATATTTTAATTATAAGCTTGCATGTAAAGAATATAAAGGTGTGCTTAGCATATTTCCTTTCTCTTATGTTAGTATATAGTTTTGAATAGAGTTGGTAAGATGGTTCATTTGAAAAGAACCTAACACTTACCTAATCCTATTCATTCCTATGCTATCACTTAAGAAGGGTTACCTATACTTGCATACACATAAATTGCATAAACAAAATGAATCAATTAATACAACTTTTGCATTCTTCTTTCCATTTCATTTCTCTTTTATACACAAGTTTGTATTTAAGGAAAGTGGTATATTAGTCTAGACAACCGAGGTTAGAGGTTTTAAGTAGTTCTATGTAGGTCTTTATATCTTACACCTCTAGTTAACAATGACGTTGTACTCACTTATGCCTTTCTTACTTTCATCTGTGCATGTGAAAAATTGGATAAAGAAACCCTTTTATACTTAAGGAAAATCATGCATGTCAAACTTCCAAATTTTCTTAAATGAATTACTTAGCATGTATCATAAATTATGTTAATATTCTCATTTGTGTGTATAAATATACTTAGGATTCATTCATATGCATGTCATACATGTTAGGAAAGAAATGTAGTAATGTATGTTATGTGAATTTAGTTCATTTCTCTTATTCTTAAATTATCTTTCTTTTTGAATAGGTTTGTTTAGAGTTTACCTAAACTTAAGATTAATTAAAAGACTTAATTATAACATTCACTAAACCAAATTAAAATATGAATCTACTTTAGAAATTACTTAGGTTAGGGAAGGAAAGAGAGGTTCCCTTCTCTTTTCCTCTCTTTATAACTTAGTAATTAATTGTAGGATTCATTTGAACTTAATCAAAACATGAAATAAAATCAACCCAAAATAATTAAACAACTTAAATGAAACCCTCCTCTAAGTTGAACATGTTTTCACACTTAGAAAATTTGAACCTAAAGTCATAGCTAAGCATACCACACAAACCTTCAAAGCACACACATTAGCGTAAGTCACCACTTCTAGCTTTAGGTTAGGGCGATGAATGGTTTGATGTTTATTTTATTTTGTGATTTATGTTTTAGACTGGATGTTAGGGTGTATGCTCATATAATGAATGGTAGGATGTTCTTAGTCTAACTATTATTTCTACAAGAGATTGTGCTTAAGGGGCGCTATTATAAATAAAAATAAAAACATGATTTTGCTTGCAGGTGCTTTATACCCCTAAGCATAATCCATAGGCTAGGTGGACTTGAGTACCAATGTGTGGGGTATTAAGTCCAATATACATGCTTGGGATTTTGTGGTTTGTTTAGCTAACCTTTGTCTTGCAGGTGTTAGCTAGATTTACTTTTCTTTTTCATGTAAATTTTGCAATTAAGATTTTAGAATGATTGTTATCTGGATTAGGATGAACATTAGTCATAAGATTATATCTTATATACCATGTGAAGCCTTGGAGCATCCACCTTCCAACCATCCAAAAGAAAGAACCAAAGAAAGAAGATGAAAGAAGAAAAGAAGAAGAAAGAAGAAAAGAATAATGAAGAAATTAAGCTTGAAGACCCCCATAACAATGAATTACTTGCTTAATTGTAATTTAATTCATTTGTAATCTAGGTTATATAAGGGTAGAGCTTGGATACCCAATTTATATTTTGGGTTTGTACGGTGGTGCCCGACCACAACGGCCTCTTATTATTTTGCATTAGATTTATAAGTTGATTGATGATTTGTTTAGCTTGTGCAATTAAGTGGCATGATTTCATAGTTTATTCCTTACTTTCTATATGGCTTGGATAATGATTGGGATCTTTAGGAAAAAATAAATCTTTTACCCAACTTAACAGCTCAAAATTAAAATAAAGAAACTCATAACCTCACCTAAAAGCTTAGGTTTAAAATCAAGATAAAAGAATTAGTAACCCCTTAGCTGGATGAGTACTTTTCTTTATAACATCATGCACAAATGCATCTTATTTCACTCTTGATTGGAGGGCTTCCACTTTAGAGAACTTGGCTTGACCTTGTGAGAGCCATGGTGGAAACACACCTCCTCCTTCTCACGATTTTGGCCAATAATTTTTCTCATGCATTAGGCAAAAATCCTATTTTGAGTCAAAATAATTGTCCAAAATAAAATAAAATGAAATTTAAATTGCATTTAGGTCATTTGAAGCATACCCTTTACATGATCTAGTCTCTTTAGGGAGTGAGTTTAAGGATCTCTTCTCTAAATAACAGCTTTGCTATTTTGCATAAGCATAATGACTTGCCTACATGAATTTAAAAATCATAGAAGGAGTTAGTTGGTGGCCACCCCTAGGCAGTTGTAAGTCCAAGCAATTGGGTGGTTTGCCCTCTCTTGTGGAGGTAAACAAAATACCCATTTTTCATCTTAGATTTAGGTTGTGCTTTCGGCCTTCGCCAAAGCTCCCTAGATTTTGGTTCTGAGGTTACTTCTCCCTTTTATGGGCCATAAGCATAATTCCTCACTTCCTAGGTATTTCCCTTAATCTTGTGTTAAGGAATCATAAGTCCTCAGTTTCTAATGAAAAATTCAACTCAAACAAACTAAATCAATTTTAAAAATATAAAGGCCAACTATAAGATAGTTTGAGATGCTCGCTAGGTTTCCTAGCATCATGGGCATCTCCTACTTATCTTCCATGTTGGCTTCGATAATAACTCCCTTTTTGATCAATCCCATTTGATCTTCAAAAATATGAACTAATCGATTGATAGTCCTTTCCTATTGAAATCTTTGAAGACATCATTTACCTTGAGTCTCATTCACTTGGGATGTGAAATTAACTATGGGGGCTTGCCCCTATAGGGAACTTAATGAACCTGATTTAAAATAAACCTTGCTTTACTTTTCCATGTAAAGTGGGGGAAGAATCTATGGTACATATGCAGACCCATCATCCTTAGGAGTCCTTATTGAGGTGATTAGGTCCATTAAAGGTAGTGACTTCTATCTTTAGATAGTACTATTTCCTTGATGATGTGTGATCACACGAATAAGTACATCTACGGATCAAGGCATCTAAAAGATGAATTTTTATATCTTGCTTTCCCCCACAGATTTGAAGCGACTCTATAGAAATTTTTTCACCAAAGATTTTTCTAGCGACTCCGCTGGGGATGGTTCATCTCTCCATCTTTGGTAAATGATTGTTGCCTCTAAGTATCAATAGTGGGTTTGTACTTTGGTATGAATCAAGACTATCTTTCTTTTTTGTTGGCACTTATTTCATCCTTAAGTTGTTAGCCAACATCTTTAGGTTTTAGGATCTCATTCCATAAAGGGCTTAAAACCCCCGTTGGGTTCTCCAATGGGTAAAAATAAAAAGATCTAAATTTAAAAAAAATATATTTAAAGACTTCCTCCTTATGATCTTTATGATAAGGAAAGGTTCATCCTAAAATAATAAAGACAAAATAAAATTTTCCATAAGAACTTTGCTTTTCAAAAGCGCTCTTTCAAAAATGCACTTTATAAAATATTTTACACAAAACATTTTATCACCCTCATTTAACAATTTTCATAATTGTTACATGTAGGAACTTTCAAAGAGAAAACTAAACAATCTTTTCGAAAAGCACACATGAATATCTTCCTTGAATTCATTTTGATGAAGATTTCATTTTTAAAATAAAATGTACAATCATCTTTCCAAAAATCATAATCATAAAAGTTTTTTCAAAAAGCACATATGAACCTTTCCATTCAATGCACTCATACCTATTGAATGGAAGTTCCATTTCCAAATAAAATTAAATTTTCCAAAAGTGCAAATGAACATCTTCTTTCAATTAATTTTGATGAAGATTTTATTTTCAAAATAAAATGAACAATCATCTTTCCAAAAATCAAAATCAAAATAAAATTTTCAAAAAGCGCACATGAACCTTTCCATTCAATACACTATTTGATTTGAAGTTTCATTTTCAAATAAATTTTTCAAAAGCACATATGAATATCTTCTTCATTTAATATACTCAAATTTATTAAATGAAGATTTCATTCCCAACTAAATAATATCATTTGAAATCCCATTTAAACATATCTACATATGATTAAGTTGGAATTCCCTCTCTTTAAAAAAAAAACAATAATCACACAAAATAAAAATTTTCACATTTCAAAATAAGATTGACTTACATTTCTACATCAAATTTGTTGAATGGAAGTCCTCTTTCAAAAATTAAACTTAAACAATCATATTTCAAAATTTAAACACATTTGAACTTCATTTAAACATACCCAAATTTGTTTGAAGTCTCCAAATCAAAATTTTTTCAAACACATTTGGAACTTCATTTAGCATACCCAAATTTGTTAAGTGAAGTCTCCAAATTTAAAATCCAAAAATTTTCAAATACATTTGGAACTCCCTTTAGCATACCCAAATTTGCTAAGTGAAATCTCCAAATCCAAAATCAAAATTTTTTGAAACACATTTTAGAACTCCATTTGACATACCCAAATTTGTTAAGTGAAGTCTCCAAATCCAAAATCCAAAATTTTTCAAAAAAACATTTGGAACTTCATTTAACATACCCAAATTTGTTAAGTGAAGTTTCCAAATCCAAAATTTTCAAACACATTTGGAACTTCATTTAGCATACCATCAAAGTTTCCAAATCAAAAAAAAAAAAAATTTTTCAAAAAATACATTTGGACTTCATTTAGCATACTCAAATTTGCTAAGTGAAGTCTCCAAAGTCAAAACCAAAATTCTCAAACACTTTGGAACTTCTTTCCTTAGCATACCAAATTTTCTAAGGAGAAGGTTTCATTTTCAAAACTAAAACTAAAACACAAAAATTTTAAAACACATCTTTTGGAATTTCATTTGGCATACTCAAATTTGCTAAGTGAAATTTCTATTTCACAAAATTAAGTGGGACTTCATCTTTAACATACCATATTTGCTAAAGTAAAGTCTCCACTTTTAAAAACAAATCAAAACAACAAAATGAAACACATTAGGATTTCGTTAGCATACAAATTTGTAAAAGATCCTACTTATGCAAAAATCAAAATATCCAACAAAACAAATTAAACACTTAGGATTTTCTTAGCATACCCAAATTTGCTAAGAATCCTATTTTCAAAAATCAAACAAAATACACTTGGGTTCTTCACATAGCATACCTAAATTTTCTATGAGGAAACTCCACTTTTCAAAATCAAACAAAAATTCCCAAAAAGAAACAATCATTTTCAAAACACTTCACTTAACATACCCAAATTTGCTAAGTGAGTAAAATTCCAAAATCATCAATCAAAAATGAAATCAATTGACCCTTACTTTAACATACCCAAATTTGTTAAAGGAAAGGGTCCTCAAATCAAAAAATTCAAATTCAAACAAACATGAACCTATGGAAGCATCCTTCTCAAAATATTTGAATCCATATTTCAACATACCCAAATTTGTTGAAGTTGGATTCATATTCAAAATTCCTCTTTCAATCAAATCTAAATCTTCAAATCCATTTGAACCCCACTTAACACTTCCAAGTTGTTGGATGTGGGTTCAAAAATTCAAATTCAAAAATCTATAAAGAAAAAATCATACAAACTCATCTCATTAGATTCTTTAAAGTCGATAGCAGTTCATTTCAATCTTTATAGTTTGATGGCCGTTCATAGTTTATTTTACCCCATGGTGAATGCTTTGATCGCCCGACCACCATGCCCATCATGATCCACTTTGGTAGGGGATTTGAGGAGGGATTACTTGAGGGCATTCCCCTCACTACGCTAGGACCACGGTGAAGCTAATCATCGATTGATTTACCCTCCATCGATGTCTCTCTGAAGGAAAGCGTGGCACCCCACATGCTTTTATAGTTAGCCAACAATACTAGCCCTAGATGCCCCATGGTTTCTCAGCTACCAGTGCTAGCACTCTCATTACCCTCTAAGGGTAAGGCTCTCCTGGTCTGGGCTTGCCTCCCTCCCACACATTTGGTATGGGTCAGCTTCTCCTCCATCTACTGAACCTGCTGTAGAATAGAGCTGCATGATCAAATGGTACCATACCGGATCGCTAGAAGATGGAAGCGTGGCAAATTTGTATGGATGAGTTCCCGATTGTTACTACACCACTAGTTATAGAAAACCAGTTCCATCCTCTCTCTAGGTCAGATAGAGAGGATGCTTGAAGGATTAGCACATAACCTCCACCAGTGGTGCAACATCAGCTAGCCGTTACCAGGAGTAAAAGGTCATACGCCGACCTCCAATCTGTCTTACGCCAGGTAGGAAGAGCTTATGGACACTCAAAGTCTGGAACATAGTTTGATCTCCGATCCATCATCCCCTGCAGCATAGGGAAGCATATTCACCAGGAGAGGGCCCGAGAGGCCCATACAACACATATTACCAGCAAGGAGAGGCAAAGGTTCAGTCGTTAGTCGGCAGCATCCGCTCTTATTGATTTTCTAGCTCGGCATGCTACCCACATCGACCATATTGATAGCATTCTTCTTACTAGGACTAGTCATCATAAGAGGATAGCTCCTGTGCAAAAAGAGTCGGTGGTGTCTCCACCCCATTGCTCTACCCCTCGTTCGCCATCACTAGTTCAGGTTACATCATCTCCTATTCCAGCAAAGGCCATGAAGGCCATATCTGGGGAGAAGCGCACCCCGTTGGTGACCCGGCTATGGTCGATGGATCCTACCCCTTCTACACCTATGATAGGGCTCTTGGTACCCCTTCTATATTGGTGCGAAGGTGGTATTGAAAATCGTTGACCATTCACCAACTCCGCCAGAAAGTAGGATGTAGAGATGGTGACATTTACTTCAGAGATTGCAGATGATAGTCCAGCTACACTAGTGATAGTGGAACATCCTAGGATTTTTACCTCTCTCACAACTAGTGGCAGTCAGGAGTGTCATTCATCTAGTGAGTACAGTCCACATAGGATTGACTCTTTTAGTGGCGGGAGAGGTACCTCTGCATGGCAGTGATCACCGTGAGATCATTTGTTCCTTGATTGATCATTCTCTTAAGGAGATAGTAGCACATTATCTTGTAGAGAAGAAGGAGATCTTGGTGCGATTGGTGATGAGAGAAAGCTTGATCCCCGAAGATGACTTATTAGCCAAAATATGCATGGTTGATACCATAGGATCTCTTCTCAAGGAGTAGCAGGCCATGGAAGGTGATGAGGTTGATCAAGAAGACATAGCTTAATCAACTTAACACCTCTGACATCAGTTAAGGTAGAAAGATGAGTAGATAGATAGGATGGCACAATAGTTAGAGAACTTGTTAGCAGCAGTTTTAGTACAACAAAAATAAGCCCTAGTAGTTCATCCTACTACACAGACATTAGTTATCCTGAGTTAGTGCATGCCTTGGACCCAGCCAAGACCTTACCTCCCGTTGAAAAAGGTAGCACTAGCATGTATAGAAAGGTAGTGGAAAGTACCTTCATACAAGAAAAAGACATAAAATCCATGGTTGAGCAGCAGGTAAAGGAAGCATTAGCTCAAGCCCGTGGAGGATCATCGGTTCTAAAGGGTAGACCCAATCTAGAGGAATTTGATGCAATCCAATATCTCAAGGGTTTCATGCCATCTTCCTTCAAAAACTTTAATAATAGTGGAAACCTAAGGAAACACATTGCACACTTCAGAACCAGTTGTTGCAATGCAAGTGGCAGCAACACTATACTTTTTCACCTCTTCATTAGTAGCCTAGCAGGGATTGCTTTCGATTGGAATGTTGAACTGTCCAATGATTCAGTAAAGATATTTGCTGAGTTGGATCAACTCTTCATCAAGCGGTTTGTTGGAGCTCAGCAAAGGGTTACTGTAGGTGATCTCGTTGTAGTATAATAGCACCCCAGTGAGTCCCTTGTTGATTATATTCTCCGATGGCGTAACCTGAGTATGAAGTGAGAACCACAACTGTCTAAACATCATGCCATTGAGATTCTTTTGAAGAATATCCATGGCTCGATTGCCTTCATGCATAAGGGTTTCACTATCAAGGTATTTGAGAAGCTAATCAATAAGGTGGCTTGTCTACAAGGAGAGGTCAAATAGTTGCATTTTCAAGATCAATCTCCTAAGCAGAAGCCACAGAAGGTCTATGAGAAGAAACCTGGAGCAGTAGCAGTGGTAGATTAGGGGAAGCAGCTAGCTAGAGATCAGTCCGAGAGACCATGACTTCAATAGCCTCCACCTCCTTTTGCCACCAGAAGCGCCCTACCGACCTCCAGCACCTCCATGGCTACCTGCCTCGACCATACCACCCATGGTAGTAGCATGCATACCGTAGCTATGGTCCACCTACTCTTTTAGATAAGCTCAACAAACCTTATTCTTTTAAAAGGGAGGTAATTAGGAAGATCTTTAAGAGCCTCTTAAAGATGCCTGATTTTTAGCTACCTGAGCCTACGAGACCAGAGGAAGTTGGTAAAAGTCATGATCCTAAGTTTTTCTCCTACCACCGTATGTTAGGTCATGTTTTGGTGGATTGCTTCACATTTAAGGACTGGCTTGAACATAGTTTCAAGATCGATGCTATAGTTATCCCAAACAAATACCTTGTGGAACAACCATCCAGTTCCATTAGGGTTATCCTTAGGGATGCATGTGATCCTACCAAAACCAAAAAAAGTTGGGTTATCTCTTTATCCAAAACCTCCAAGAAGATTATTTAGAAGATGGAGAAATTTTTCTTGCAGGTGCTTGAGTCAGCTCAAACCTCCAACATCAAGGAAGGTTTGCAAGTTGCTAGTGCCAACTCTAGGAAAGGGGGAGCTCAGTAGCAGTAGCATGTGTTATCCTGAGATACCCAATTAGCATAGCCACCAATCGAGTCCTCCATACTAGTGGCTTCTTCCACTTTCTTACACTTCAGCTAACTTCACTTTCTCTACTAGTAGAACTCTTGTATCAGCAGCTGGGGGTACTAAACCCCTAGTCCCTCTTACTTTACTTAATTTCTACTATGTACCCCCTCCAAAACTTAAAGAATCAAGGAATAAAGCTAATTTAAATTACATTTGTATCACATCTAATGGGTTATCTTCTTCTATTTCTAAAGATAACTCTTCAAATCAAAATAACTATAATAATTTTGATCTTTCTCTTTTTGATTCAGAGTTAGATTTTCCTACTCTGAATACTACGGGTTCACCTCTTGAGATAGACTTAGAATCATCTGATTTTGAGGGTCCCATAGGAGAAGCTATAGGTGAGTCTAACGTACAGGTAGAACCTTCCATCACCCTACCACAAGAAATCACTGAAGTCAACCTCCGTAGTGGTAAGGTTCTACCTCCTAGGACAGCACCTCAAGATAGAGGGAAATAAGTCATTAGTATGGAGGATCGAGAAGACCCTCCACAAGATGCTCCACCCTTGGATATGCTTGTGGAGGATCGGCCCAAGGTGGACTACAATGTCTTCTCCCATCTAAGAAAGTTTTCATCTAAGCTAAGCATATACGATGCCCTTATCTTATCCAAAGAGATGAGGGAATCACTAATCAAGGCTTTCCTTGATCTTGAGATATCCTTAGTTCAACTGATCGCTATAGGTGAGGAAGCACATTATGGAAAAGAAGCCCAGGGGATCGCCTTCACAAATGAAGACTTCTTTTGTGGAATATGGAGCACAACATCCCCTCTACATCACAGTTGACAAGGGCAGATTTAGATTTGCAAAATTTCTCATCGATCTAGGAGCATAGGTGAACATTATGAGTCTAAAGACTCTCGCCTATTTGAGAATCGACATCTCTACCCTCCGAGGAGATTGGATGATGTTGAGAGGATTCAATGAGCATGGCGAGAGGGCTTTAGGTTCCATAGTGTTATCTTCGGAGATAAGTGACTGGAAGACTGAAGCCAAGTTTTATATCATTGATTTGAATACTTCATTCACTACTTTGCTCAGTAGGCCTTGGATACATCAGAATAAGATGATTCCATCATCCCTCCATCAGTGCATCAAGTTCAAAAAGGATGGGATTGAATACTATGTCAAAGTTGATGAAAAGCCATTTTTAATTAGAGAGGTTGAGATTTATGATGATACGACCTACTATCTTCCTCAAAACACCCTTTCCCGTGAACTTGGACAAAGCTAAAATAAGAACATAAAAGAAAAAGAAAATGAAGAAAATGAAAGAGCAAAAGAAAAAGAAAAGAAAAATGAAAAATCAAGTGAACAAGAAAGGGCACATATCACATTCCACCCACGGTTCATTCCATCATATGGATGTGTGGGTAGGATGGCTCAACCTACACCAGGTAGAGGCAGAGGTAGAAATAGAGGCAGTTCCAGAGGTGGGAGACTTCTTAGTTAGCCATCAGCTAATAGAGGACATGTTCCAATTCATAGGAGTACCCCTACTATTCATATAAACATGGAATCTAGCTCAAAGGATGAGTCTAATGTGATTAGTATATCAGCCAACCACTCTCAGCGGTTTCCATTGGAGGTGACTTTCGATCAGGATAGCGATGAAAACAAGGCCTCCAGTCAAAGCAACGTATTCAAATCAAATGCATGTAAAACTATCAGATAATAGCTAGGAACCTTAGCTCTAACCTCACTTACATCTCAGAAAGTTGAATGTTTGGTAGTTTAGGAGGCCCCTTAGTTTTCCAAAGATATTTGAAGAGATTCTTCTTAGGATCATCATCCTCAAGTCCTGAAGTGGATGTAGAACTTGAGGAGGATACTTTTACAGAATTAATGGAATTATCGCTTGATTTTGACTCACCTTGTGTTCATAATCTTATACATAAAGGTTTGGTTCCTCATGTAAGCATGGTCGAGTATCTTGAGAAGCCATGGAACAATAGTAGGGAAAGCACAATCAAAAGCGGGGACTAGGATTGTGGGTCGATGATGATGATTATTGCTTAGTTGTTACTAATCATTTGGAGTCTGATAGGTTCTTCTCACACATCCCTAACTCTTATGAGAATGTGTGTTTAGAAACTTTAGATAATCTAGATGATCTCCAAGTCAAGGATTCACCGCCAGAATTTGAAGAGAAGATTCATTCAATAATTGACAAGCTTAAGGAAATCAACCTCAGGATAGAAGAAAATTCATGCCAGACATACATCAGTTCATTGCTAAATGAAGAAGAATCTAATGACTTAGTTAGGCTATTGACTAAGTTTAAAGACTGCTTCGCATGGAGTTATGAAGAAATACTCAGATTATCTTCTGACATAGCAGTCCACAAGCTAGCAATAGATCCTAACGTTGCCCCTATTAAGCAAGCTCCTAGATGCATGCAATTAGAAATTGAACAACAGGTCATTTCTGAAGTCAAGAAATTGATCAATCCTGGTTTCATCAGGGAAGAAAAATATCTTACTTGGATAACTAGTGTCATCCCAGTTAATAAGAAGAATGTCCAAATTCGCATTTATGTTAATTTCAGGGACTTAAACAAGGCATGTCCTAAGGATGAGTTTCCTCTTGCTATACCAGAATTAATGATGGGCATCAACTCATCTCATGCTGTGTTCTCTTTCATGGATGGGTCATCTGGCTACAACCAAATCAAGATGTCTCCTGAAGATGAAAGAAACACTGCTTTCTGAACCATGATCAGAATCTTTTGTTATAGGGCCATGCCTTTCATCCTTAAAAATGCTAGTGCTACATACCAATGAGCCATGACTCAGATCTTCAATGAACTCATCCATCATCAGGTTGAGTGTTATGTTGATGATCTTGTAGTTAAGAACAAAGAAAAGGAAGACCATTTCTTTGACTTGAGAGTAGTTTTTGAATGGTTATGACAATATCACCTCAAGATGAATCCCCTGAAGTGAACATTTGGAGTAGCTTCAAGGAAATTCCTTGGGTTTGTTATTCTACATCGGGGAATAAAAGTAAATCTTGAAAAGATTGAAGCTATCTTAGAAATGCCATCTCCTAAGAGTTTAACTGAACTCAGATCCTTTCAAGGATGACTAATGTATCTAAGACGCTTTATCTCCAACCTATAGGGGAGATTCAAGCCATTTTTTGCTCTTATCAAAAAGGATGTCAAGTTCAAGTGGGATGAGAAGTGCTAATATACTTTTGAAGATATCAAGTAGTATTTGGTGATTCTAGCAGCATTTCTGAGCCACTCATCCCTACATTACTATTGGATGACTCTCTGCTCTATGGCCAAGCCCAAACAAATAAGGGAATGAGGATGCTATCTACTACCTCATCATATCGTCCTACCCAAAACCCACCTATTGAGAAACATTGCCTAGCTTTGATCTTTGTTTCTCAAAAGCTATGACATTACATATTTTCTCACAAGGTGAACCTGATCTCCATAAAAAATCCATTGTTATATCTCATGACATGACCAATGATATTTGGATGTTTGGCATGCTGGTCCATGATACTTTCATAGTTTTACATCACATTCGTACCCCTTCGTGTGGTAAAAGGATAGGCACTAGCGGATTTCTTAGTAGCACACCCACTTCCTGCTAATTTTCTGCTTAATGATGATCTCCCCGATGAACAAATTATGAACTTAGGGGAGGCTGACAACTGTCAATGGGAGATGTATTTTGATGGCGTTGCTTCTTTTCTTAAAGGGGAAGCACCACGATCTACTCTTCTAGGAAGGGCGGGGGTAGGAATAGTTCTTTTAACTCCAGACCGCGACATGATGAGATTCTCATATCTTCTTCCACAATGAAGTATGAGGCTTTGAATGTGGGTGCAGGTTAATCACATGTTAAAGGCATCAAATTTATGGAGATTTTTAGCTGGTTATCAACCATATTGTCAGGTCCTACAAGGTTCTCAAGCTCAAGCTTCATCATTACAACGAGTACACCATGAAGTTGCTAGCTCAGATCCCTAAGGTCACCATCTACAAGTTCCCTTGTTGAGAGAATGCAGTAGTAGATGCTTTAGCCAAACTTGCCAAAGAATTAACATGTCCAAAAGAAGAGTCCATTTCAGTAAGGGTCCAAAATAGACAAGTCCTATCCCTTATTGATGCTAAACTAATCGAGAGACTTTCTCTTGAAGGGGAGGTTGCTACTGCCAACAAGGACGAGGAGCTAGATTGGAGGCAACTATTCATAATTACCTAACTAAAGGAAAACTACTTTAGGAAAGGTCACAAGCCCATCAGGTGAAACAGAGAACTCTCTCCTATGCTCTTGTGGATGGCACCCTGTACCGCTAGTCCTTTGACTAAATATGGTTACGATGTTTAGACAAACATGAAGCCTGTGGCATTATTACTGAGGTACATTCAGGATTATGTGGAGCACATCAATCCGGTCTGAAGATGAAAGCAAAGATCAAGAGACTATGATACTACTGCCCTTCAATGATCACAGATTGCATGAACGTGGATAAGAGATGCCATCAATGTCAGGTACATGGTGTGGTCCTCCACCAACCACCCAATATTCTACACCCTACCTTAGCTTCCTAGCCATTTGAGTGTTGGGGCACCAACATTGTAGGTCCAATCGATCCTCCTTCTTCCAAGGGGCATCATTCATCTTAGCTACTACCGACTACTTTTCTAAGTGGGTGAAAGAAATCCCACATAGAGACGTCATAGCTCAGAATGTGCTTAAGTTTTTTAGAAACCATATCATATATAGGTTCTAGGTACCTTGATGAATTATATCTGATAAAGGTACTGCATTCAAAAGCACAAAGATCAACAACTTTTCCAGAAGACAAGGTATAGATTAGAGATACTCCACCATCTACTACCCCAGAGCTAATGGTTTAGCAGAAGCCTTCAACAAAACTCTCATCCAGATCCTGAAGAAGACATTAGATGACAACAAGAGGCGATAGAATAGTTGGTTGAAGCTTTTCCTACATGGACTCCTTGTCTATTCCATTTTCCTTAGTTTATGAGTGCGCTATTTTACCATTAAAAGTTCACTGATCTGTAGCTGAGTTGGTTAGAAGAGCTCAAAGGTTTAGAGCTGAAATCTCGAGTTGTATAAAGCCAAAATGATTCAAGCTCATAAAAAGCTAGTCCGCTCTAGGTCTTTCCAAGTATGAGATCTTGTGTTAGTCCTAAGGAGAATAATTGTTGCTTATCGAAAGATGGGAAGTAAGTTTGAACTCACTTGGGAAGGCCCCTATGCTATAGAGAAGGTCTACCGAGGTGGATCTTATCAGCTTATTGATTGTTAGGGGGAATACCCAATGCTTCTAATTAATAGGCTTTATTTAAAGAAATATTACCCATAAAAATCATGATTTGAAAACAAATCTATCAATAAAAAAATAAATCTGATTCCATTTCATTCAAATCTTTCCTTCTTCCGAAGTGTTGTATGTTTATCTTGCGAATCCGCCATGACATGTTTACGTTAGGTGTAAGAGTCCCCCAGAGGCATCCTATCCTTCTTCACAACACAAATACATTCCCAAGTGCTATTAAAATAGGTGTGAGAGAGCCTAAGAGGCATTCTATTTTGATTAGAACAACTGAGTTAGTTGTAAGAGTCCCTAGTGGCATCCTTTCTTGGTGGGAATCCCTGTTGCCACCCGTGGCATCGTTCCATCAAAAAAATTCCCCAGCATGTTTAGGATCGGTGTAAGAGAACCCGAGATGCATATTATTCCTTTAGCACATGCACAAAAATAAACACAAACCTTTTATCTCATGCTATATTGATGAGGGAGCAAGCCCCCTGTGGCACTCACTCATTCACTGCTCTAGGTAAGGTCTACATGCTACCTCATTAATATGTCACCTAGTGGTCAGTTATTGGAGGATGTGAGTCCTCACACTTTTTTCCTAACTTGACTATTACAAACCAATGAGCACCTTGTTAGTATGGTAAACTTCACTGCTCAGTTAGTAAGCCACCACATGTTGACTTTGTTTAAGAAGATGTGAATCCCCAAACTTTCTTCTTGAACTAGCCATCATGTACTAACTAGGTTGAGTATATTGAGGTTTAGGATAAGTTCCCTAAAGGCTCCTTTCCTCTTAACTATGTTTGAGTTAATATAAGTCCCCTGGTGGAATTCACTCAATACCTGACCTATGTCACATGACACCTGTCGAGAAAGACAAACTATCCTAGCAATCAGTTCCCTATAGAAGGATGTGAGTCCCCGAGCTTTCTTCCTAGGCTGATTATTGCAAACTAATGGAAACTATAAGTTGGTTGATGTTCACTATGCTGACAGCGACTCACTCAGTGACTACACCACTCTTGGCAGATATGAGTCCCCGAGCTTTCTCCTTGAGTTGGAAAATGAATACCTATGTGATATATGACTAGCCATGTCATCTTCTCCAGGGTGTTGGATTAAGCCTTTGTTGGCCCCTTCCCCTACGAGCACTCTATTTGGATCACATCCTTTGCGACCCCATTCAGACACTACTTGGGTTACTTTTGGGATTTGACAATTCCCCTTTCCTAGTAGCCACCCCTGTGGTTGGAAAATATGTTTAACGGATGCATAGATTCTTTATTAGTTTAGTAAATCTGAGATAGGTGTAGGCTGATATAAGCTCCTTCTTAGTTTGATCCCTCGCAAACTAACAGGATCCACTTTAAAATAAGCCAAACTAAATGAACAAAAATATTTGCTTGTGGATTAGAAATTCTAGCCCCTAAAGGGCCCCTTTTTCCAAGCAGGCATCCTATCTTTAGGGCAGTGTCAGTAGAACTCCCTATAGAAATTGCTTGACTTCCTGAGTTGAGATAAATCCCCAGGTTAGTACTCACTCCGTAGTCACCCTTCGGTTGGGTTTAATCTATTGTCCATAGGTTACCATGTTAGTCAGTCGCTTTGGAAGATATATAAGCATGACGCATTCTTTTTAGCATGACTGTCACAAATCTATGGGCAGCCCTAAGTCGAGTTCGATTTGTTGCCCAAAGCAATAAATCACCCTAGTGGTCTTTTGTAGTGGAAGATGTGAGTCTTTGAGCTTCGAAAGGCATTCCTTTGATAGTTCTCCATCCATCGGGAAGCTACTCTCTTTTTTCAGTTGATAAATGAGATATAGGCTGATATAAGCTTCTCGTATGATCCATCACAAACCAATGGATTCCCTCAAAATAAACAAATCTAAAAATGAAAATTATCTTTGAGTTAATTTAAGTCCCTCGGTGGCATTCACTCCATAACCCTAGGTGGGTTGATTTGTGTTGCAACAATCCTAGTGGTCTCTTGCAGTGGAAGATGTGAGTCCCAGTGCTTTCTTTCCTAAATTGATCATTGCAAATTGAAAGGCATTTCCTTTGGTCGAATAATCCTATTATATGGTTGGTAGACTACCCCGTTGGATTGTTAAATCTGAGCAAGATCAAGGCTGCCATGGTCCCTACTCAGTGCAGTCCATCACAAACCAATTAGATTCTAAATCAAAGCAAACAAATCTAAAAATGAAATCTATCTTTGACTATATTTGAGTTGACTTATGTCCCCCAACGGTATTCACTCAATAGTCAGCCTTAGGCCTGGTTCGATTTGTTGCCCAAACCAACCGATCACCCCCTGTGGTCATTTGTAGTCGAAGATGTGAGTTCCCAAGCTTCATTCCCTCGAATTGATCATTGCAAACTGAAAGACATTCTTTTGGTTGGATAGCCCTACTTTGGACTACCACTTTGGATTAGTAAATCTGAGCTAGATCAAGACCGCCATGGTCCCTACTCAATGCAGTCCATCACAAACCATTTGGATTCTAATCAAAGTAAATAAAATCTAAGGAAATGAAATCTATCTTGACTATCTTTGAGTTGATTTAAGTCCCCCAAAATCATTCACTCTACAGTCAACCCTAAGTTGGGTTTGATTCATTTTCTTGCCAACTAATCACCCCAACAACTAAGCCCTACTTTGGAGGATATAAGTCTATTATGCTTCCTTCCTAGTACAGCTGCTGCAAACTGACAGGCATTCCTTTAGTTGGATAGCCCTACTTTGGACCCTTTGGATTGGTAAATCTAAGCTAGATCAAGGCCACCATGGCCCCTAATCAGTACAGTCTATCACAAACCAATAGGATTTAATCCATAATCTCAAGAATTTAAAACATACAAAACAAATCAACCAACCTCCCTCAGTGGAGTCAAACAAATGAAACAAATTCAACTATCTTCCCCAACAAAACCAAATTAAACAAACTCAAAATAAACAAAAATAATCAATCAATCTAAACCAATTCTTTTGCTTCTCCTCAGTGAGACGCAAATCTTTTTAATCCCTCAGTGGATCTAGAATCCTAATTCCTCAGTAGATTTCACCTTTCCTCCCTTGTAGATGACTTGAACTTGCCTCCCCAATGGAGAGTTCACTTCTCTATCCCCGGTGGAGTTTAAAATAAATAAATAGATAACAACAAATAAGCAACAAATGAAACAAATTCAACCCTCTTCCTCAATGGGAATTTCTCCTTAGCAAGACTCAAATCAAATCAAACCTCTCAACCCCTTGTGGATGACTTGAACCTGCTTTCCTAATGGAAGGTTCACCCACTCTATCCTTTAGTGGATTCTTCCCTCTCTCTTATGTCTTGGACATAAGTAAAGCCACATTGCACTATGTTTCGAATTCTTTCTATGCCTTGGGTCAAGGGTAGATTTTTTTTGTTAGTGTTTGAGATATTTCGGTGTTGTTGATTATTTCGGTCAACACTAGTATGTGCGGTGTTCCTTTTCAATTACACCACACCTATTGGGCGCCCTTTGTTGACCTCATTTTTAGAGTGATCTCTCAACCCTCCCATCTTAGCCATAGGACTCCTCTTAAACTTTAAGAGAACCTTAGTTTTAAGACTCATCTATTGATTAAGTGTGCAATCAACCTAGCCCTAAAGACTTGGAAAAGTTAGCCATAAAAATAGGTCATGACTTAGGGGTGCTAGGAAAACTTGCCTACCCTTAGCTTGAGCCATTCCTCACCTTCCTTCCTTCAAGTCAAACTCTAAATCAATCTTATTTGATTTACTCCAAACTCAAATCAACTTTATGTGATTGAAATATGTTATTGAAATCCATGATTAAAATCCTCATATCAAAATCCAAAATCATTTCATGAAATTCTTAAGTCCTTTAAGTTTTCCTTCTTAAGGACCTAGCCTAAATCATGATCAAATCAACTCAAACTCATGAGATTTTCACATAATCCATTTATTTTCACATATATAAATGAAATATAAATTCAAACAATCAAAACCTATCTCAAAAATCAAATTTAAATCCTCATATCAAAATCCAAATCTAAAATTTTCCTGAGTCCTTTAAATTCTCTCTTAAAGGACTTAGTGAAAATCATGATTAAACCACTTCAAATCCTTAAAATTTTCTCATGATCCATTTATATTCTCATTTATACTTTATATATATATAACAAATCAAATCAAACAAATTCAAATTCAAACTCCAAAATTTTCCTAAGTCCTTTTTACTTTAAAATAAAACTTCAAATTTATATTCTCACATATATATAAATGAAATATAAATTCAAACAATCAAACCAATTCCAAAAAAATTAAAAAGTCACTCCAACTAAGCCTTTCAAGTCAAAATCTTGAACTTATCCAAATCAATATCAAATCAAGCCAAACTCTTGATTGTCCTTCATGATTCAATCAATCCTACAATCATAAATTTATATATAACTACAAACTTCGATCACCAAATCAAAAATCAGTTCAAAAAATCAAATTCCAAACCCTTTCATATTCTTCCTTTGAATATGAAATTGTCAAATGAATCAAAACCCATTTGACTTCAAACCACTTGCAAATGGATTTATATTTTAATCATAAGTCCATATACAAGTTCAATCAAATCAATCAAGCTTTGACTGACCCAGACTCACTTGACCCAAAGTGACCTAAAGTACCCTTATGAGCTAATCCTAACCAAATTGGATTGAATCAAACTCACCTATGCCTCTCATCATGATAAAAAATCATCATGAGATGATCAATCAATCGAATTAGGTCAAATCAAGTCAAACCTAAGGGTTGACCAAGTCAACACTTAGCCCAAAATGAAATTTAACATAGCCAAAATCCACCATAGGCCAAATTCATTGAAACCATTGATCTAAGTTCATTCATGAACTAAGTTTGAACTTGACCAAGCCAACATTTGAGCCTAACCTAGCTCAATTGGCCACCTGACCTAAGTTGGCCCAACTTGACCTAAAAAGTAAAAATGGGTCAATACTTGATCTAAGCCAAATTTGTTGAAACCAATTGGTCAAGTTCATTCCAAATCACTTGTTGAACTTGACCAAAGCTCCGCATGGTCAACTAGACCCAACCTAGCCCAATTGGCCATGAACCCAACTTGATATAAAGGGTCATTTTGAGCAAACTCAAACTTAACCAAAATTTATTGGAAACAAAGATGCCAATCTACTTCATATGACTGACCAAGCCTAAACCTGCCCTTGACATAGCCCGTTAGGTTAAATGGGTCAAATAGGTCAACTTGACCCATTTGACCTAAATAAAGTCATATGAGCCAAATTCAAAACTATACCAAATTAAATCAAACCAAAGGAACCTAAATATTTCAAATGGTCAGATGAACTTGACCCAACCCTTGGTTTGACCCAATTTGACCAATTGATCAACTTGACCCAAGTTGACTCATTATGACCTAAATGGGCCAACATGATCCAAACCTTATCAAATGAATTCCAAATCTCATGAAATTTGGCCAAACATAGTTTCTCCACATACCGAACATATTCAAATTAAAAAATTAGCAAAATGACCATTTTACCCCTAGGCCATAGAACAAATAATGGACTAATCCATGGGTAATTTGGGCATACCCTCTTTATGTCCACTTGATACCTTCCTAATAGCTCAAGGGGACCTAATGAAGAGTAGTGCACCCAACCCAATGGATCAACCCATATGGACCCAAGGCCAAACCCGACCCCATGGGTCAAATTGGCTTATTCCAAATCCCTCTTCCACTCAATTGAATGCACATGGGAGGTTGGCAATCCACTCAAGGCCTCAAATTGACCATGTGCACACTCTTAATAGCTCAAACAGCCTCTCCAATATGATCAATTGGATCAAAATGGTAAGGGAGGTGTCGGCTGTCTGATTTCCATAGGGGGAGATATACTCCCCCTAATTCAATTCAATTCAGAGAGACTCATTGTCGATTGAAGGATAAGAATCCAGAGAAGCCATTGGAGATTGATCTTAAACCTCCTAGAGCTCTTCCAATTTTCCTTTCCTTTGGCTCTTGAATAGTGAAAATAGGGGAGGCAAATTGAAATTCAAACTCCTCCTACACTCCATTTCAACCCAATTGCTTTTGCATACTCCACCAGAGGATCAAGTCGAGCTTGCCCAAGCTCTCTCTGAAGTTCCAAAGATAAGGGGATACCTAGCTTGATCAAAGTCACAAGCTAGCTAAGGAGGAGGTGGTCCATAGAGAAATCCACTCAACCTCAAGTGCTCAAAACTTCTGCAAAGCTTCGTCTCAACCGGACGAAGCTCCTTCAAGGGAATCGAGCATCGATGATCACCTCCAGTGAGGTTAGTCATTTTTCGAGCTCAATTCTCATGAGTGTTAGTCCTTTGTGGAGTGAACTTTAATTTCATAGGATTTTAGTCATTGGATCTATTGGTAATTGCATGATGAAGGTGTGGGCCAAATTCTAGCCTAATCCAAACTCAATCGAGCTCAAATCTTGCCCTAGCGAACACACTTCCTCGTAGGATTTGAAAAGGATGAATCTCAAGCCATCCATATGCACATTTTGGATGGATGGCTGAGATCAAGATGCGTAGGATCCGTTATTTCCTCCCTCAGATCCATGAGTTTTCCCTAAACCGTCCCATCCTTGATGGAACATCTAAGGAGAAAGCACGTAGCACCGTCGTTGATGCGGTGCTATGACATGTAAACTTAAATAACTAGAAGGGAGGTACCGCGTGTAAAGCACTGTTGAGTCAGCTATTTGCGTGGCGCGTCATAAGGATTAATGATTTAATTAGGATTTATTTAATTTCTAATTAATTACCTAATCTTCTAAAATTTATATCTTTTTCAAGAAAATTAAAAAAAATATGAGGTAGAATCCTATGGAAAGATAATTCAACCTAAAAGATTTTAAAAATAATTTCAATGGATTTTGATTTATCTTTTTCTCTAATTTTGGGTTTTATTAAAAACTTTATTTTGCTGATTACCTCTTGATGAAACCTCTAATTAATCCCAAACTTCTTGAGTATGTTTTAGAGGATGACTTCTACCTCTCATAATTTTCTTGGGATTTATTTAAGGCCCATTTGGAGGAATTGCACATGGGTTTCCTAATTACTTCCATAACCTAATTAAGAATAATTAGGGTATGATTAGTGGTTTTAATCCATTATTAGAGTTGATTAAGGTCAGATCTAGTAGATAGGAGATTTAGGGAATAATTTTGGGATATTTTCCCTAAGCTATTCCCTAAATTACCTTTTCTTTCCTTAATCCTCTCTTAATTAAGGGTTAATTCATTAATTATCCCCTTAATTATTTTCTAAAAATTCTAAAAACTTCCATAACTTAATTAATATACTTTGGGTAGATGCTTAGGTGTTTAAGAGCCTAAATTCAATTAAGGAAATCAAAACTCAATTCATATGTGTGAATGGGTGTTTTGAAATTACTTAAGTTAAACCCAACCCCTTAGCTTAATTAACTATTAATTATAGCCAAATTGCATTAGGCACTTTTTTTCCTAGGTGCATTGCAAGTTTAAATTCTTGTGAGTTTTTATGTTATCTCATTACCTCATAATTACTTAATTAACTATACTAAGGTGGTGTAGGTAAGGGTTAATAACTTGCTTAATTCATACCTTAACCTAATCAATACATAAAAATGAATATAATCATCTAAAAATTAATAAAAATATTAAACACATGTGGGAATGGGTTAGGAATAGCAAACTCAACTCACCTTTTCAAAATTAAATCAAACTAAAAATTGAACAAATGTTATCTTAAATGAACTTTGACTTATTTTAAACTTTCTTATTCCATAAAGAATGTCATTAGGATTTAATTAAAGTGAATGTGTTTACATGATTTCATTACTTTGATTCTTTCCCCAACATGTTAAATTTGTATGTCATGTGTTTTCATGCATTCATATTTTTCAAGTTCAAATTTAAAAATAAAATTATTTACTTAATGTCAAATTTGCATGTGTTGGCTAAAATAGAAATGTGAATGGCTATTATCACCAGTAAATTCAAATTTATTTTCAAAATATATGAATAAAATGATCAAATTTGAAAGTATGCTACTTATATTTTAATTATAAGCTTGCATGTGAAAGAATATACAGGTGTATGGTTCATTTGTATAGATCTCATTTCTCCCTTAGCATAAATCTCATTTCTCCCTTATCTTAGTATAGTTTTGAATTGGAGTTAGTAAGATGTATGGTTCATTTGAAAAGAACCTAACACTTACCAAATTCCACATCTTATTCTTATGCTATCACTTAAGAAGGGTTAATTATACTTGTATACTTAAATTGCATAAATAAAATAAATCAACTAATACAACTTTTACATTCTTTCTTTCCAAATTATTTCTTTTATACACATATTCGTATTTAAGGAAAGTGGTATATTAGTCTAGACAACCTTGAGGTTGCAAGGATTTAAGTAGCCTTAACTAGGTTTTATACCTTACACCTCTGGTTAACAATGACACTGTACTCAGTTATGTCTTTCTTACTTTCATGTGTACATGTGAAAAATTGGATAAAGAAACCCTTTTATACTGAAAAAATCATGCATATCAAACTTCTAAATTTCCTTAAATGAATTAATCAGCATGCATCATAAAGTGTTTTAAATATTCTCATTTGTGTGTATAAATATGCTTAGGATTCATTCATATGCATGTTATACATGTTAGGAAAGAAATGAAGTAATGTATATTTTGTGAATTTAGTTCATTTTTCTTAATCTGAAATTGCCTTTCTTTTTGAATAGGTTTGTTTAGAGTTTATCTAAACTTAGAATTAATTAAAAGACTTAATCAAAACATTCACTAAATAAAACTAAAATGTGAATCTACTTTAGAAATTACTTAGGTTAGGGATGAAAAGAGAAGTCCCCTTCTCTTTCCCTCTCTTTATAACCTAGTAATTAATTATAAGATTCATTTGAATTTAATCAAAACATGAAATAAAATCAACCCAAAACAATTAAAAAAACTTAGATGAAACTCTCCTCTAAGTTAAACATGTTTTCACACTTTGAAATTTGAACCTAAAGCCATAGCTAAGCATACCACACAAACTTTCAAAGCACACACATTAGCCTAAGTCACCACTTCTAGCTTTAGGTTAGGGCGGTGCATGGTTTGATGTTTATTTTATTTTGTGATTTATATTTTAGATTGGATGTTAAGGTATATGCTCATATATTGAATGGTATGATGTTCTTAGTTTAACTATTCTTTTCTGCAGGGGATTGTGCTTAAGGGGTGCTATCATAAATAAAAATATAAATGGTTTTTGCTTGCAAGTGCTTTATACCCCTAAGCATAATCCATAGGCCAGGTGGACTTGAGTACCCATGTGTGGGGTACTAAGTCCAATATACATGCTTGGGATTTTTTTGTTTGTTTAGCTAACCTTTGTCATGCAGGTGTTAGCTAGATTTACTTTTCTTTTTCATGTAAATTTTGCAACTAGGATTTTGGAATGATTATTGTGGGGATTAGGATGAACATTGGTCATAAGATTGTATCTTATGTACCATGTGAAGCCTTGGAGCATCCACCTTCCAACCTTCTGAAAGAAAGAACCAAACAAAGAAGAAGAAAGAAAAAAAGAAGAATGCAGAAATGAAGCTTGAAGACCCCCATAATAATGAATTTCTTGCTTAATTATAATTTAATTCATTTGTAATCCAGGTTGTACAAGGGTAGAGCTTAGCTACCCAATTTATTTTTTGGATTTGTGTGGTGGTGTCAGACCATAACAACCACTTATTATTTTGCATTAGCTTTATAAATTGATTGATGATTTATTTAGCTTGAGTAATTAAGTGAATGCATTTCCTAGTTTATTTTTTGCTTTATGTATGGCCTGGATGACGATTAGGCTCTTTCAAGAAAAATAAATCTTTTACCCAACTTAACAACTCAAAATTAAAATAAAAAACTCATTACCTCACCTCAAATCTTAAGTTTAAAATCAAGATTAAAGAATTAGTAACCCCTTAGTTGGATGAGTACTTTTTTTTCTATCATCATGCAGAAATGAATCTTGTTTAACTCTTGATTAGAGGGCTTCCATCATTGCCAGAGAATCTTGGCTTGACCTGTGAGAGCCATGGTGGAAACACACCTACTCCCTTCTCGCTAATTTTGGCCAATAATTTTATTTCTCATGCATTAGGCATAAAAATTATATTAGCATAACTCAAATAATTATCCTAAAATGAAAATAAAATGAAATTTTAATTGCATTAGATTTAGGTCATTTGAAGCATACCTTTACCTAATCTAGTCTCTTTAGAGAGTGAGTATAAGGACTTAGTCTCTTTCTAAGCAAATAACAACCCTTCTATCTTGCATAAGAATAATGACTTGCCTACATAAATTTAAAAATCTTTGGAGTTAGTTGGCGGCCACCCCTAGGCGGTCGTAAGTCCAAGTAGTCGGGTGGTTTGTCCTCTCTTGTGGAGGTAAACTAAATACCCATTTTTTTTGTTAGATTTAGGTCATTCTTTCAGCCTTCACCAAAGCTCCCTAGATTTAGGTTCTGAGGTTACTTCTCCCTTTTATGGGCCATAAGTATAATTCCTCTCCTCCTAAGCATTTTCCTTAATCTTGTGTTAAGGAATCATAAGTCCTAAGTTACTAATGAAAAATTCAACTCAAACAAACTAAATCAATTTCAAAAATATAAAGCCTGACTATAGGATAGTTTGAGATGCTCACTAGGTTTCCTAACATTGTGGGCATATCCTCCTTAACTTCAATTTTAGCTTTGATAATAACTCAGTTTCATTGATTAATCCCATTTGATCTTCAAAAATAAACTAATCGATTGATAGTCCTTTCCTATTAAAATCTTTGAAGACAACAATCATTTACCTTAATCGAGAGTTTTTCTAAGGAATTACCATTCCTCAGGATGTAATTAACTATGGGGGCTTGCCCCTGTAGGGAACTTAATGAACCTGATTTAAAATAAACCTTACTTTATATCTCCATGTAAAGTAGTGGAAGAATCTCTAGTACATATGCAGATCCATCATCCTTATTGAGGTGATTAGGTCCATTAAAGGGTAGTGACTTCTATCTCTCAAGATGGTACAATATTTCTTTCATGATGTACCTGATCACTTGAATAAGTACATCTGCAGATCTTCATGGTATCCTAAAAACATGAATTTTATAGTCTTTAATTCTTTCCCCCATAGATTTGAAGGTGACTCTATAAAATTTTTTCACCACAGGACCTGACTGATGTGCACCACAAAGTCCTTCATGAACTTCAGTCATCACTTTGCTAGCTTCATCTACATTTAGGTATTGTAGCCACATTTGTTCATAGGATCTACGATACAAAGTATTATTGACGAAAGCATAGCACAATATTCTTTTCTCAATTTGAGCTGCTAGTGATTTATTATTTGGTAATTTCTTTTCTTTAAAGTAGTCGATGAAAGGTTACCTCCAATCATGTGCCTCTTCTACAATAAAGATTTCACACTACTTTTTTGAGGAAAAATCATACTTAGATGTTCTTATTATAACTCCTTGTTGATTTCGGGGTGAATGAGGAGCAACTTGAGTCACATTTTGTTATGTCAAATTTGATAACCCCTCTACTTGTGGGGATTGGTACTTTGCTGGTTCTAGAATTCTTCGAGTAAATATCTCGATCGTGACATAATCACCATTCATTCTTGTCATTTTCTTAGCTAATTTTACTAAGCAATCTGCTTTACTATTCTTGGATTGAGAGACTCTAGTTAATGTGATATTTGGTATCTGCTTCATAAGCTCAATAACTGGCTTGTGATAGATAGCTAATTCAAGCTTATTAATTTTATAGATGCCAAGTACTTGATTTATAATAAGCAGAGAATCATTAACAATATGCAAGTTTTGAATGCCTTTGAAAACAACTTCTTCAAGACCTGCCATTAATGCTTCATACTCAGCTTCATTATTAGTTCTTGGCTCAGTCAACTCATATGATCATCTCATTATCCCTCCTTCTGGTGTTCTGAAGATGATGTCAATTCCTACTCTTGCCCTTGGGAAATTTAGATGCTGAACTTGTTTGATCGATGAGGCTTCATCAAAGTACATTTCCCAAATTTATGATTTTTCTCTCTCATGAATGAGCATAATTTGTTCATTAGGAAAATCATCATTAAGAGAAGAGTCCATTGGGTTGGGATGTGCAACAAGAAAATCTGCTTAGACTTGCCCTTTTACTGCCTTTCGCGGAACGTATGTGATATCAAATTGAAAAGAAATTTTATCCCCTTTATCAATGTTATCATCATCAAGATCCTTGAGATGAGGGTAATCTTGTGAGATAACATATAGTGACGGAGCTTTTGGACTGCAAAGATCAATTCCAAACAATGCTTCTCTATCGGAGAGTTTCATTTTTGCTTCTATCAACCTTCGAATGATATAATAAAGAGCATTCTCTTTGCTTTCTTCATTGTATTGTGCCAATAATGCTCGAAGGGACACTTCTAATGCAGTTGTGTATATAATAAGGGGCTTCCTAGGAGTAGGCGTTGCAAGGATAGGTGGATTTAATAAGTAGCTTTTAATGCTATTGAAAGATTCTTGGCACTCCTTATCCCATTTGAATGGAGTATCCTTCATCATAAACTTTGTAAATGGTTGACAGCATCCTACTATATTTGATATAAATCGACAGATAAACACAAGCTATCCTTGTAAAGAATGAAGTTGATGTAAACTCTTCGATGGAGGAATCTCCACAATTGCCTTAATTTTAGCAGGATCAATTTCAATTTCTCTGTGACGTACAATATACCTAAGGAATTTTTTGGAGGATACCCCGAATGCATATTTTAGAGGATTCATCTTGATGTCATATTTTCTGATTCTCTCTAATACAATTCTCAAGTATTCAAAGAGATTTTCACGATTTAAACTCTTCACCACCAAATCATCAACATAACATTCTACCTTATGGTGATTCAAGTCATCAAAAATATGCGCCATGGCTATTTGGTATGTAGCTCCAGCAATTTTAAATATGAAGGGAATTACTATGTAGCAATATATACTAATTGGCATCTTAAAAGATGTGTGTTTCTCATCTTCAAATCCATCTTGATTTGGTTATATCCTGATGATCCGTGTAGGAATTGCTTAGGACGATCTTGAACATTACCCACTTAGAGTAGCCTTTTTATTGAAGCTTTCTCATTTTCTCTAATAATCAGACATTTATACTTTTTCTTTGTAAGACCCTTCTCCTTGATAACTTTCAGCACCATGTGCACTATAGAGGACAGAGTCTTCAGATGCCTCCTTTGTGGGATTATAGCTTGGTGCCACTGCCCCTAAAATGATTATTTCATATCACTAGTAGAGATGTTTCTTTTCACCCACTTGAGATTTTCAAACTTGTTGTGAAAGGGAACACTCGCTTCTCGTATTAAGTCTAGTCGCATGGTTAGTGATTCAAACAACAACTATTGAGCTCATAGTTCAACATTTTTTCTTTTTTTTCTTTCTACTCAATTTTCCTCCAGAAGAGGAGGCTTTAGCATTATACCTTTTTAGTATGGAAGGTTCGACCGGTAGAGTGGTCGCATTCATAGGCATGATTAAAACTTTCTACCCAGTGACGGTTCTTTTCATGACTAGCTCCTTAAAATGACCCAATCTTTCGAATAGAAAGGCTATCTTTTGAGGAACCTCAGTAGCAGTAGTGGCCATATTGATTATTCTCCTCCCCTGCATAGGTTGGTGTGTACAATATGCAGATATTTTAGGTGGAGTATTATTTACAATGATGATAGCTAGGAAGTTTACACTACCAATATAGATGGTAGCTCCAGCATCTCCAATATTTATTATAACATTATCTAGATATATATTGGCTCCATGACCAAGCTGTATAATAAACGGTGTGCTCTACAGATCCATCTTCACAAATGAAAGATGGGGATTAGTAGTCAGTAATTGTAATCCCCCCCCCCCCACATACTTTCAAAATGCAGAGGTACAATAAAACAAAATAATAGTGTAATAAAAATATACTCTATAAAATAATTCGTTCAACATAGAGTCTCATACATTAGTAATTTGAATTCATTACACATTTAAGCCACCATTTTTTATTTTGAAATTTCAAATATTTTATTGTTATTATAGTATGTATATGACTAGCCAAAGATGGATAGAGAATCTTATCCCTAGTGGAGTCATAAGAAATCTGTGGGCTCTGAAAATTCACCATCGACCTCTCAACATTGAAGAGAGTACAATTTAAATGTGTGAGTGTAATTTTCAGAAAGCAGATGAGATAGTAGATAAGACACTACCCAGAGATTTTGTCCTCATTTTGTGAGGACTTTAGATCTGGTTCTAGGTTTCCTATAGGCGCAAGCATCTATAGTTAATTAAGTGAGAGAGAACTTTTGATTAAATCTGGTCGTTACATCGCTATATACATAGCATATAGTAGTTGCATGTGGACTTTAAAATTTGTATTTATGAAATTCACCCTTTTTTAACTTAAAGTAGATGGTTGGGGGAATGTTGACGTGCCGTATCTAGATCCCATGGTTCTATCATCCCGGGCTATTGCGGTCCCTAGTCTACTTAGTCAGAGGAGGTAGTCGACCCAACCTAACCAAAGGATTCTTATCAGCAACACATGGGTTATGTTGTCCAAGAAATCCTTGTAAATCTAGGGTGGTGTTTGTCTAAAGAGACAGACTTAAGTTTTCCTCAACTAATAGAGGGCTTTTTGTTCTATCAGGTGTATCATATGATTCACAACTCAAATGGTAGAGCCATTGGGGAGCATACGGGCTATGTTCATGATCGTAATATAATGGTTCCATTTGGCGACAATCACCAGATCAAATAACTCTGGTTGTAACTTTATCATATGTGGAGCCTACTGACCAAGCCACACAGTCAGAGGACACAGGCCACATCTTTACTGGCATTAGATTGATTGAGAGTGAACATAATAGTTGTTAGCTAGAGTTTTTCTTAATTTATCATCTATAACAGATAATTACGAAATGTGGATAGATTGAGTTTTGCTTTAAGTTTTTAATGATTGAATTTCATTTAAGAAATTTTTAGATTGATACTTAAGTTGAGTTAAATTGATTTAAAATTAGAATCATATTTTGATGAAAGTATCCGCTCTGTTAAAATCTTCATTCAACATAGCCATCATTTGGGTAGTTAATTGATTGAATCAAATATATTTGAGAACTTTAGATCCTGTTAACTTTGTTTAGCTCTTAATAGAGGATCAGATCTACTATCACATGAAAGAATTAGCTTCTCAGATATTTTACTGAGATGAAATTCTTATAATAGTTGAACTTTTAGGTTTTGTTAATCTGAACACAGACCTATGACCAAATCAGGAAGCAACTCATGCAGCATTCTTAGACACTAAGTTTAATCATTCAACATAGTGGCAGTGCCCATGCAGGTTTCTAGTAATTCATATAATTTTATGTTTAAACTATAAGATTGACTTAATACTTTCATTTAATTCTAATTTAGCTTGCACAACCTTTTCAGATATTAAAATATGCACTTTAAATCTCTATGTCTAAGCACACGCAGACATCTATAGCTTAAATAATTTCATCTAATTAATGAAACCATTGACTTTGAAAATCATAATTAGAATGAAATTTCTTGATTTTTGGATTGAAAGAAGCCCTATAATTTTTGTAAAATTTAATTTAATATCGCATTCTATCTGCTTGTATGAAAAATTGCAAATCCGATGGTGAATTTGGAGCATAACTAAGTTTCTATTTGCAATTCAAATTATTGCATCTTTGCTTGTATTAAATTTATTTATTGAATCTCTAAAGTTTAATGATAGGTTCATACTCATTAGCAGGCTCTTTAATTGAACTTGTGCTTGCAAGCAAGCTATCAAACTTCTTACGAACTTTCATTCTCAATTTAGAATTATCTTTCAGGTTCATCACCAATCACCTGCTGTTCTACATTAAGTTGAGGTCTTCATTTCATTCAATATTGAATGTAGTTATCTCGGTGTTCAATTGATTATATTTCATGCTTACTATTTATTCATGAATTTTACACTTTAAATAGTCAAGAAAAATCTTATTCATGTTACTTTATGAGATGTCAGAACCTACTCTTGCTCAGAAGTAAGCTATCAAGCTTCATATAAGTTCTCCATATGTGTTCAATTGAAATCATTTTTAATTCACTTGGAATATGTTATAATAACCCTAATGTCTACTGCTTTGGTCATCTTCATGTTTATTGGCTAGCATCATAGTCACATCTATACTCATATAAGAGCTATTAAACCCAATCTGGATTCATCTTTAACTCCACATCAAGTTCCACAATAAGTTGAAAACTAGATTTCATATTTACTGTAAGTCTGTGGTGAAATGTTTATGTGAATTTCTAAATGAATTGAATACTTCCATCTTCAAATCTATGTGAATACTTCCATCTTCAAATCTATGTGAGATAAAAATAAAGATAGAGATATACTTTTCTTTTTATGCATTTTTAGATACCATGTAGATCGGTAGATGTTCTTATTGAGGGTGGTCGGGTGCGACATTGAAGAGAGGTGCATTATCTCAAAAGATAGACGTCACCACCCTACAATGGACTTAATCACCTCAATAAAGACTCCTAAGGACAATGAGTTTGCATATGTACCAAAGATTCTTCCCCTACTTTATATGGAAAAGTAAAGCATGGTTTATTTTAAACAGAGTTCATTAAGTTCCCTACAGGGGCAAGCCCCCATAGTTAATTACATCCTAAAGAAGTGGATTCCTTAAGAATACTCTCGATTAAGGTAAATGATTGTTGTCTCTAAAGATTTCAATAGGTAATACTATCAATCAATTATTTTATTTTGGAAGACCAAATGGGATTGATCAAAGAGAGGGAGTTATTATCGAAGCCAAAGGAAGATAAGTAAGAGATATTTTCGATGCTATGAAACCTAGCAAACACCCAAACTATCCTATGATTGGGCTTTATGTTTTTTGAAATTGATTTATTTGTTTGAGTTCAATTTTTATTAGAATGTTAGAGCTTATAATTCCATGATACAAGGCCATGGAAATGCTTAAGAGGTGAGGATTTATGCTCGTGGTCTGCAAAGGGAAGTAGTAACCTCAGAACTTAAATCTAGAGAGCTTTGGCGAGAGCCAAAAGCATAACCTAAATCTAAGGCAAAAATAGGTATTTGGTTTACATCCATAAGAGAGGATAAACCACCTGACTGCTTGGACTTACAACCACCTAGGGATGGTTGACAACTAACTCCTCCTATGATTTCTAAATATATGTAAGCAAGCCATATGCTTTATGTAAGATAGCAAGGTTATTATTTATTTAGAATGTGACTAAGTCCTTAAACTCACTCTTTAAGAGACTAGATCATGTAAGGGTATGAAAAATGATCTAGATCTAATGCAAAGCATATTACATGTTATTTTTATTTTTGGACAATCATTTGATTCAGGCTTATAGGATTCATATGTCTAATGCATGAGAAGTAAGATTTTTTTCCAAAATCAGTGAGAAGGGGGAGGTGTGTTTCCACCACGGCTCTCAAAGGTAAAGCCAAGTTCTCTGGCAAAGGTGGAAGCCCTCCAATCAAGAGTGAATCAATATGCTCTTATGCAAGATGATATAAAAGAAATACTCATCCCGCTAAGGGGTTGCTAATTCTTTTATCTTGATTTTAACTTAGGCTTTAAATGAGGTTATGAGTTGTTTATTTTTAATTTTAAGCTAATTAATTAGATAAAAGATTTAATTTTTCTTAAGACCCTAATCATCTTTCAGGCCATACATCAAGCAAGGAAGAAACTAGGAAAATATGTCATCTTAATGGATAAGCTAAACAAGACATCAAACATTTTATAAAGCTAATGCAAAAGAATAAAATTCCATTTATCGTCGAGCACCACCGTACAAACCTGAAACAAATTAGTTAGCCAAGCTCTACCCTTATACAACCCAAATTACAAATGAATTAATTTACAATCAAGTAAGGAAATTCATGTTATGGGGGTCTTCATTTCTTCTTTCTTCTTTCTTTCTTTTTCCTTTCTTCTTTTTGGTTCTTTCTTTTGGATGGTTGGAAGGTGGTTACTCCAAAGACTTCACATGGTATATAAGATGAGATCTTATGACCAATATTCATCCTAATCTCTTATAACAATCATTCTAAAATCTTAATTGCAAAACTTACTTGAAAAGGAAAAGTAAAGTCTAACTAACACCTACAAAATAGAGATTAACTTAAGCAAATCATATAAATCTCAAGTATGTATATTGGACTTAAAACCCCACACATGGGTGACTAAGTCCACCTAGCCTATTGGATTATGCTTAAGGGATAAGCACTTGCACAATGAATATAATTAATTTATGACAGCACCCCTTAAGCACAATCCCTTACAGAAAATAATGAAAAGACTAAATTATCCCACCATTCATTCTACGCACATTCACCCTAACATCTAGACTAGAACTAATACACATAAAATAAAAGCAAACATCAAGCTATGCACTGCCCTAACCTAAAGCTAAAAGTAATGACTTAACCTAATGTGTGTGCTTTAAAAGGTTTGTGTGGCATGCTTAACTATGGCTTTAAGGTTTGCAATTTCTAAGTGTGAAAACGTTCAACAAAGATGGGTGGTCTCATTTAAGTTCTTTAAAGGATTTGGGTTGATTTTATTTTGTATTTTGATTTGGTTCAAGTGAATCCTACAATTAATTACTAAGTGTTTTAAAGAGAAGGGAAAGAGAAGAGAACTTCTCTTTCCTTCCCTACCTTAAGTAATTTCTAAAGTAGATTCAAATTTGATTTTGTTTAGTGAATGTCTTATTATGTGTTTTAATTAATCCTAAGTTTAGATCTTCCCTAAATAAACCTATTCAAAAAGGAAGGCATTTCAAGATTAAGTAAAGTGAATTAATATCAAAAAATACACATCACTTCATTTCTTTCCTAACATGTATAACATGCATATGAAGGAATCCTAAGCATATCTATACATACAAATGGAAATGTTTAGCATACATTATGATGAATGCTAAGTGAGTTACTTAAAAAATTTGAATTCTTTGTGATGCATGATTTTTAATTAAGTAGAAAAGAGGGGTTTCTCATCCATTTTTTACATACACACATGTATGTATGGAAGGTATAAGTGAATATGGCAACGTTGTTAGCACCAGGAGTGTAAGGCACAAGACTTACTTAGGGATACTTAAATTCGCACAACCCCAGGGTTGTCTAGACTAATATACCACTTCCTTAAATACAAGCACATGTACAAAAGATCGAAAGGAAAGATGCAAAAAGTTTGTATTTGTTGATTTATTTTATTTATGCAATTTATATGTACAAGTGTAGATGTCCTTCTTGGGTAATAGCATAGGAATGAATAGGAATAAGATTAGGCAAGTGTTGTGTTCTTTTCAAATGAACTATATACTTTGTCAAATCCTATTCAAAACTATGCTAAAAGAAGAGAAAAAGGAAATTAACACTATGCACATCATTATGTTTTACTCACATGCAAGATTATAAATAAAGTGTAAGTAGCACACTTTCAGTTTTAATAATTAATTCATATATTTTAAAAATAATTTGGATTTAATAGTGATAATAGTTATTCATATTTTAATTTAGCCAAAATATGCAATTTGACATAAAGAAAATATTTTACTTTCAATTTGATTTTTGAATAACATGTATGTATGAAATTCATATAAAAAACACATTTGGCATGTTAGGAAAGAACTAAAGTAATGAAATCATGTAAACACATTCACCCTATTTAATTCCTAAAGACAATCTTATGAAATAAGAAAGTTTATACTAAATCAAATTATTTTTAAAGAAGGTTTGATTTTATTTTGAGTTTGATTTAATTTGAGAAATGTGAGGTGATTTTGCTATTCCTAATCCATTTCCACATATGTTTGTTATTTTAGTTTATTTTTGGGTGATTAAATCAATTTTATCTATTGCTTAGGTTAAGGTATGAATTAAACATGTTAATTACCCCTTACCTATACCACCTTAGCTTACTTAATCAAGTAATTATGAGCAATGAGATGACATAAAACTACACAAGGAATTTAAATGAGCAATGCACCTAGGAAAGAAAAGGGCCTAATGCAATTGGCTCATGATTAATGATTAATTAAACTAAGGGTTTAACTTAAGTACTTTCATAACACCTCTCCCATATGTCAGTTGAGTTTTGATTTTCTTAGTTGTACTTAGGCTCTTGAACACCCAAGCATCTACTTAAGATAGATTAATTGAGTTTTGGAAAGTTTTAGAATTTTATGAAATTAATTAAGGGGGTAATTAGTGAATTAACCCTTAATTAAGGATGGATTAAGAAAGAAAAGGGGCTTAGGGAATATCTTAAGGAAAGTATCCCAAAATTATTCCCTAAACCTCATACTCACTTAATCAAAACTTAATTGAGTCAATTAGAGGGGTTAAACCACTAATTATACCCTTAATAAAGCTCAAGTACATTAAGGGAGAATTAAGGAATGAACTACCAATTCCTCTAATTAAGCCACCAATAAATCCCAAAAAAATTAGAGGAGGCAAGAGTCATTAGAATAATCATGCAAAAGAAGTTTGGGATTAATCAGTGGAGTAATTAGAGGGTAATTAGAAAAATAACATTCCCAATAAAACCAAAATTCAGAGAAAAGAACAATTCAAAATCCATTGAAATCAATTTTAGAATATTCTATATTTAATTATCTATCCTATGCAATTTATTTATTTATTTTTTATTTATCTAGTCTTAGAAATGAATTTAGGAAGTTTCCATGGTTAATTAATAATTTAAAAAGCCTAGTTATATGTTTAATCATGTTGGCGCCATGTGGGCTGTTGATGCGACATGTACTTTCAACATGGCGCGACGGGATTGATAATAAAGTAGTCACATTGTAGCACCGTGTTAGTGGTGGTGCTACGTGCTTTCTCCTAGGCCATTCGATCAAGGATCAGATGGTTGAGATTAAAGGTGTGGTTCAAAAGATAAATATGATGGATCTACTTGGATTTAATCATCGCCGTCCACCCAAAATGTGCGGATGGACGACCTAAGATCTATCCTTATAATTCCCTATGAAGGATGGAGACCATCCATCTTTAAGGGGATGATCCAAGCTCGATTGAGCTTGTATTGATCCCAATACTTACCCACACCATCAACATGCATAGAAGATCACATATAATGGTTAACTTTTCATGGGATTAAAATCCACTTCACAAAGGATCAAACTATATTGAAATTATGCTCGGGTTAATGGCATACCTCACCAAAGGTGATCACTGACACTCGATTCCCTTGGAGAAGCTTCGTCTGGTTGAGATGAAGCTTTGTTGAGAGTTTGAGGTCTTGAGATTAGGTGAAACCTCCAATGGACTAACTCCACTTGCACTTGAGCTCAGTTTTGATCGAGAATATTCTTCCCTTGCCTTTGGAACTTAGGAAAGAGCTTAGACAAGTTCAATCGAGCTCACTAAGGGTTCTTGTAAAGGGAATTAGGTTGGTTTGAAGTGTGGAGTGAGTTTTCTTCTCAATGGAGCTCCCCTATTTTCAATCTCTAAAAATAGAGAAGATGAAATTTCAAACTCACTTGAGAAATCTTGGGATCACTTGGCAATGACTCCTCCAGCTTCCCTTGGCTCAATCAAGAATGAGAGTGATGGATTGAATTCAAATCAGGGGGAGTATATCTACCCCTTTCGCAATCGATCGGCCGAGCAAAGCTTTGCCATTTTGATCCAACTGACCATAAGGAGTGGGTTGTTTGAGCTGTTAGAGGTGTCCTTGAATTCAGTTTGGCTAGAGGAGTGGAATGGTGAACCTCCCATGTGCCTAATTCAAGTGGAAGGAGGATCCCATGTGCTCCATTTAAAGGCATATGGTCAGTTTTGGGTTTGGGTTTGGTTGATCCAAACCCATTGGGTCATGTGCACTAGGTCCATTAGTGACCATTTGGTCCACTAAGAGGAAGCTAAGTGTCTATGAAAAGGAATTCACCAAATTCCAAGTGGATTTGATTTTGGATTACCCTATGGCCTAGGGGTAAAATGGTCATTTGTCCTTAATTTCAATTTGGGTATGTTCAGTGTGATGAGAAAATAGGTTTGGCCAAGTTTCATTAAATTTGGAGTTGGTTTGATATGATTTGGCTCATGTTGACCCATTTAGGTCAAAATGGGTCAACTTAGGTCAAGTTGACCAAATGGTCAAATTGGGTCAAACTAAGGATTTGATCAAGTTCATATGACCATTTAAAATGTTTTGGAGACTTTTGTTTGATTTAATTTGGTTTAGGTTTGAGTTTGGTTCAATTTAGTTCATTTAGGTCAAATGGGTCAAGTTGACCAAATTGACCCATTTGACCTATTTGGGTTAGGTCATGGGTTGGTTCATGTTCTGTTGGTCATATGAAATTGATTGATATCTTTGTTTCCAATTAACTTATGTCAAGTTTGATTTTGGCTCAATATGACTCTTTAGGTCAAGTTGGGTTCATGGTCAATTGGGCTACGTTGGGTCTAGGTGGCCAATTGAGGCATTGGTCAAGTTTAACAAGTGATTTGGAATGAACTTGACCCATTGGTTTTAATCAATTTGGCTTAGATCAAGTTTTGGCACATTTTAACTTTTTAGGTCAAGTTGGGTCAACTTGGGTCAAGTGGCCAATTGATCTAGGTTAGGCTCAAATGTTGACTTGGGCAAGTTCAAACATTGGTCATGAATGAACTTATATCAATGGTTTCAATCAATTTAGCCTATAGTGGATTTTGGCTATGTTGGGTTTCATTTTGGCTACGTGTTGACTTGATCAACACTTAGGTTTGACTTGATTTGACCCAATTTGAGTGATTAATCATCTCATTATGATTGTTGATCATGATGAGAGGCTTAAATAGGCAATCCAATTCAATAGGATTAGAATTAGAATAAGGGGGTACTTTAGGTCACTCAATTGAGACTAAGTAGGTCAAATGGCTTAATTTGAATTTGATTGAACTCGCATATGGACTTATGATTGAAATATAAATCCATATGCAAGTGGTTTGAAGTGAAATAGGTTTTGGTTCATTTAACAATTTCAAGTTCAGGGGGTGAACATGAGTCTGACTTGGGTTTGATTTTTGAATTGATTTGGAGTTTGGTTATTGATGTTTGTATTTATATTTGGATTCATGAATGTAGGGTTGTTGAATTATGAAGAAAAATCAAGAGTTTGGCTTGATTTGGCTAAGTTCAAGATTTTGATTTGAAAGGCTTAGGTTGGATTTTGATTGAATTTGAGTTTAATTCTTGGAGTTGGTTTTGGTTGTTTGAATTTATATATCATTTATATATGTGGATATAAATGAGAGTATAAATGGGTTATGAGAAAATTTTGGGGATTTGAAGTGATTTGAACTTGATCTAGGCTAAGTCCTTAAGAAGGAAATCAAAGTGGCTTAGGAAAGATTTGTGATTTAGATTTGAATTTTGGATATAGTTTAATTTATTTGAATTTATATTTCATTTATATAGGTTAATATAAATGAGAATATAAATGAGTTGTGAGAAAATTTCTTAAGTCTGAATTGATTTGAACATGATTTTGGCTAAGTCCTTAAGAGGAAAATAATTGACTTTGGAAGTATTTTGAATTTTGATTTGAATTTTAGATTTAGTTTAATTGATTTGAATTTATATTTCACTTATATATGTGAATATAAATGAGAATATAAATGAGTTGTGAGAAAATTTCATGAGTTTGAATTAATTTTGGCTAAGTCCAAGAGAAGGAATCAAAGGCTTAGGAAATATTTTGTGCTTACAATTTCAATCATGGATTTCAATCATAGATTTCAATCATGGGTCTCAATCATGTAGAATTGATTTGAGTTTAAGGAAAATCAATCTAGTTGGAATTGATTAGGCTTGATTTGAAGAGAAGGAAGTGAGGAATGTGGTCTAAGATATAGGGTAGGCAAATTTTCCTAATACCTCTAAGGCATGACCTATTCCTATAACTAAAACTTCTAAGTCTCTAGGGCTAGGTTGAGTATCCACCTAATCACTATATGTGTCTTAAGACTAAAGATCTCTTAAATTATAAGAGGAGTCCTATGTCTAAGATAGAAGGGTTGAGAGCTCAGCCTAAAAATGAGGTCAACATTGGGCGCCAAATAAGTGAAGTGTGAATGACAAGGAACACCACACGTAATAGTGTTGACCGAAATGATGAACAACATTGAACGATCACAAGCACTAATAGAGATGATCTACTCCTAACCCAAGGTGTAGAAGGAATCCATAGCTTAGTGCAAAATGGCTCTACTTATGTCAAGGGCATAAGAGAGGGAAGGAAGAATCCACTAGGGATAGAGTATGTGACCTTCCATTAGGGAAGCAGGTTCAAATCATCCACACAGGGATGAGTGGTTTGATTTGTTTTGAGTCTCATTGGGAAGATATTTGATTTGTTTAACTAAGTTCTGCTGGGAAGATGGTTGAATTTGTTTCAATTTGTTATTTGTTTAGTTGTGTTTGTTTTGACCCCACCGGAGATAGAGAGGTGAACTTTCCACTAGGGAAGTAGGTTCAAGTCATCCACAAGGGAGGAAAGATTGTGAAATCTATTGAGGGATTATAATTCTCGATCCACTAGGGAACTAAAAAGATTTGCATCTTACTGAGAAGAAGCAAAATATTTTGATTTGGATTGATTGATTTTGTTTTATTTGTTTTTGATTTTTAATTTTGGATTTTGAAATGGACCCTGTTGGTTTACGATGAATTGTGCTGAGTAGGAGCCATGGAGGCTTAAGTCTAACTCAGATTTACCAATCCAAAGGGGTAGTCTACTAAACACATAGTAGGACAAGCCAACCAAAGGGAATGCCTTTTGGTGTGCAACAGCTATACTAGGAAGAAAGCATAGTAGACTTACATCCTCCAAGTAGGGACCAGTTGCTAGGGTGATCTATTGGAAAGGAAACAGATTGAACCCAACTTAGGGGTGACTATTGAGTGAATGCCACTGAGAGACTTAAATGAAGTCAAAGATAGTCAAGGTTAATTTCATTTTTTTAATTTGTTTATTTTGATGGATTCCATCAGTTTGCGATGGACTCTACTGAGTAGGGGCCATGGAGGCCTAGGTCTAACTCAGATTTACCAATCTAAAGGGGTAGTATGCCAACCATAAGGTAGGACTATCCAATCAAAGGGGTGTCTTCCAATTTACAATGGTCAAGTCTCAAGAAGAAAGCACGTGGACTCACATATTCTATAAATAAGAGACCACTAGGGTGATCACTTGCCTTAGGCAACAGATCAAACCTGACCTAAGCCTGACCATTGAGTGAATGCCACTGGGGGACTTAAATCAACTCAAGAATAGTCAAGAATAATTTTATTTTTAGATTTATTTTGATGGATTCCATTAGTTTGTGATGGATCATACTAATAAGGAGCTTATATAAACCTAGACCTATCTCAGATTTACTAGACCAAAGGGAGTAGTTTCACGACCGATGGGAGAACTATCTGACCAAAGGAGTGCCTTTCAATTTGCAATGGTCAATTTAAGGGAAGAAAGCTTGGGGACTCACATCTTCCACTACTAAAGACCACTAGGGTGATTGGTTGCTCTAGGCAACAAATCGAACCTGACCTAGGGCTGCCCATCAGTTTGCGACAGTCATGCTAGAAAGAATGCATCATAGTCTTACATCTTTTGAAGCAGAATGACTGTCAGGGTAACCATCTTGTGGAAAATAGATTAAACCTGACCTAAGGGCAACTACAGAGTGAGTACCGACCCGAGGATTTATCTCAACTCAAGTAGTTAGGCAATTTCTATAGGGAGTTATGTCGGCGCTGCCCTAAAGATAGGAAGCCTGCTTAGAAAAAGGGGCCCTTTGGGGGCTTGAATTCCTAATCCACAAGCAAAATAATTTTATTTATTTTGTTTAGTTTATTTTAACATGGATCTTGTTGGTTTACGAGGGATCATATTGAGAAGGAGCTTATATTAGCCTAGACCTATCTTAGATTCACTGAACCAAGGGAGAATCTACGCATCCGCTGAATAAATTCTCCAACCATAGGGGTGGCTATTAGGAAAGGGGGATTGTCCAATTCAAAAGTAACCCGGGTAGTGTCTAAATGGGATTACAAAGGACGTGATCCAAATAGAATGTTTGCAGGGAGAGTAGCCATAAAGGCTTATTCCAAAATCTTGGAGAAGATGACATGGCTAGTCATAAATCAAATAGGTATTCGATGGCCAACTCAAGGAGAAAGCACAAGGACTCACATCTACAAGAGTGGTGTATCCACCGTGAGTCGCCACGATAAATAACATCAACCAACCTAAGGTGCCCGCTTTGCAACAATCAAAAGAAAGCTCGGGACTCACATCCTTCTATAGAAATCGATTGTCGGGATAGTCTCTCTTTAGCTCAACAGGTGTCATCCTACCTAGGGTGACTACTGAGTGAATGTCATTGGGGGGACTTATACCAGCTCAAGTGTAGTTGAAAGGAAAGGAGCCTATGGGGGACTTACCCTAAACCTCAAAATATAATCAACCTAGTTAGATCATGATGATTAGTTCAAGAAGAAATTCTTGGGACTCACATCCTCTTAAACAGAATCAACATGAGGTACTGGCAAAGGAAGACCATACTAACAACAGCTCATTGTTTGCAATGGTCAAGTTAAAAGAAAGCTGGGGGACTCACATCTTCCAAACAAGTGACCATTGGGGTGACATACTAGAGATAGCATGTAGAACCTAGAGAAACTAATGAGTGAGTGCCAGGGGCTCCCATCAAAATATCTTGAGACAAAAAGATTTGTGTTTATTTTATGCTTGTGTTAAAGGGAATAGGATGCCTCTTGGGTTCTCTTACACCTACCTTAAACACACTAGGGATTTTGATGAAATGGTGCCATGGATGGCAACCTGGAATTCCCACTAAGAAAGGATGTCACTTGGGTTCTCTCACACCTAAATTAGTTGTGCTAATCAAAATAGGATGCCTCTTGGGTTATCTCATACCTGTTCTAGTAGCACTGCAAGAATGTGTTTGTGTAGTGAAAGAGGCATAGGATGCCGCTGTGGGACTCTTACACCTAACCTAAACACTTCATGGCAGATTTGCAAGACAAGCAAACAATGCTTCGAAAGAAGAGAAGATTTTGATGAAATGGAATCAGTTTTTTGTTGATTGATAGAATTATTTTCAAACATGAATTTTTATGGGTAATATTTCTTCAAATAGAGCCCATTAATTAGAAGCATCAGGTGTTCCCATTTACAATCAATTAGCTGATAAGATCCTCCTTAGTAGGACTTCTCTATGACATAGGGCCTAAGTGGGTTCAAACTTGCCCATCTTCAACGGGCAGCAATTTGTCTCCTTGGGATAACACAAGTTCTCTGACCAAAGACTGGGGTGGACTAGCTTATTGAGAGCTTGAATCATTTTGGCCTTGTACAACTCGAGGTTTTGGCATTCCCGTAGGTGACTCTCTTCCAAACCTTTGAGCTCTTCAAACATCAACTTCGCATTCTGTATGTAGTGATCTTACTACCCAATGTTATCCTTAGTGATGGGAGTTAAACTTATAAAGATAGAATGGCTTCGGACCCATACACTAAGCAAAATGGGGTAGATTGAGTTGGAGTTCAGTATCTGGTGCGGTAGGCCTACAAGGCTTCAGCCAACTGCTTATTCCACTGCCACTTATTATCATAAGGAGTCTCCTTTAGTATTTGGATGAGAGTTTTGTTGAATACTTCTACTAAACCATTTTCTCTAGGGTAGTAGATGGTGGAATATCTCCAATTTAAATAGTTTCTTCTGGCAAAGCTATTAATCTCAGTGCTTTTCAATGCAGTACCATTATCGGATATAATTCATCGAGACACCCTAAACCTATATACGATATGATTCCTAAAAAACTGAAGCACATGCTGAGCTATGAATTCTCTGAGTGGGATTACCTCAGCCCACTTGAAAAAGTAGTCGGTGGAAACTAAGATGAAACGATGACCCTTGGAAGAAGGAGGATCGATTGGACCCACAATGACGATACCCCAACACTCAAATGGCCATGAAGCTAAAGTATGGTGTGGAATGTTGGGTGGTTGGTGGAGGACCACCCGTGCACCTAACACTGATTGCATCTCCTAGCTACATCCATGCAATCTGTGATCATTGAAGGCCAGTAGTATCCCAGTCTCTTGATCTTCATCTTCATCTTCAAAATGGATTGATGTGCTCCGCATAGACCAAAATGTACCTCGATTACAATGCTACGGGCTTCATGTTTGCCTAAACAACATAACCACATTTGGTCAAAGGATAGTCGATACAGGGTGCCATCAACGAGAGCATAGGAGAGAGCTCTCTATTTCACTTGATGGGCTTATGACATTTCTTGAGGTAGTTTTTCGGTGTTCAAATAGTCTATGAATGGTTGCCTCCAATCCAGGCAACAAGAACTTCCCCTTTAAGAGAAAGTCTCTTGATGAGTTCAACATCAATAAGGGATAGGACTTGTCTATTTTGGACCCTTATTGGAATGGAATCAGCTTCTGGACATGCCAACTCTTTACCAAGTTTGACCAAAGCATCTACTACTATGTTCTCTACTCAAATAACCTTATAGATGGAGACTTCAAGGATTTGGGCCAACAATTTCATGGTATACTCATGGTAATGATGAAGATTGGGTTTGAGAACCTTATAGGACCTGAAAATCTGGTTGATGACCAGTTGAGAATCCCTATAAATGTTAATGCCTTGGACACAAACTATGATGGTTAATTCCAGACCAACAATCAAAGCCTCATACTCAGCTTCATTGTTGGTGCAAGGATTAGATAGATAGTATGAGAATCTCATCACATCGTTGTCTAGAGTTAGGAGAACTATTCCTACCCCTGCCTTTCCTAAAAGAGTAGATCGTGGTGTTTCCCCTTTATGAAAAGAAGCTACCCCATCAAAATACATCTCCCATCGGCGGTTGTCAACCTCCCCTAAGTTCAAGATTTGTTCATTAGGAGGTCATCACTAAGGGAAGAATCAAGAGGAAGTGGGTGTGCTGCTAAGAAATTCGCTAGCGCTTGTCCTTTCACCACAGGGAGGGGTATGAATGTGATATCAAATTATGAGAGAATCATGGACCAACATGCCAACTGTCAGGATAGCATTGGTCATGTCATGAGTACTCCAGTGGATTGGTTTTGGAGATCAACTTCACTTTATGTGAAAGCATATAGTGTCATAGCTTTTGGGAGGCAAAGATCAAAGCTAAGTAATGTTTCTCAATAGGTGAATAGTTTGCTTCAATAGGAATCAAATGACGACTAAGGTAGTAGAGAGCACTCTCCTTTCCTTCATCGTTGACTTGGTCCAATAGAGCATCGAGAGCGTCATCTAATACAGTAGTGTAGAGGATGACTGACCTGCCTAGGATAAGGGCTGCTAGAGCTTACGGCTTCACCAAATACTGCTTGATATCTTCAAAGGCGTGCTGACACTTGTCATCCCACTTGAACTTGGCATCCTTTTTGACAAGTGCTAAGAATGGCTTGCTTCTCCCTAATAGGTTGGAAATAAAGAGTCTTAGATATGCTAGCCATCCCTGAAAAGATCTAAGTTGAGTTAAACTCTTAGGAGGTGGAAATTCAAAGATATAATCTTTTCTGGATATATTTCTATTTCTCAGTGTCGGATAACAAACCCAAGAAATTTTCTTGAATCTACTCCGAATAGACACTTCATGGGATTCATTTCGAGGTTATATTATCTTAACATTTTGAAAAATACTCTCAAGTCAAAGAGATGGTCTTCCTTTTCTCTGCTCTTGACTACTAGATCATCAACATAACACTCAACTTGATGATGGATGAGTTCATCGAAGATCTGAGTCATGACACATTGGTATGTGGCACCAGCATTTTTAAGGCTGAAAGGCATGACTTTATAACAAAAAGATTCTAATCTGGATTCAAAAAGCATGCTTCTTTCATCTTCAAGAGACATCTTGATTTGGTTGTAGCCAGATGACCCATCCATGAAAGAGAACACTACATGAGATGAGGTGATGTCCACCATTAATTATGGTATAGGAAGAGGAAACTCATCCTTAGGGCATGCCTTATTTAAGTCCCGAAATAGCATATGCAAATTTAGCCATTCTTCTTCTTCTTAAGCACATTGGCTAACGGTAGGTATTTTCTTTCGTGATGAAACCAGCATCAATTAGTTTCTTGCCTTCAGAAATGACCTATTGTTCGATTTCTAATTGCATGCATCTAGGAGCTTGCTTGATAGGGTTAGCACTAGGATTTATTGCTAGCTTGTGGACTAATACGTCAGGAGATAATCCAGGCATCTCTTCATAACTCCATGCAAAATAGTCCTTAACTCAGTTAATAGCCTAACTAAGTCATTGGTTTCTTCTTCATTCAACAATAAACTGATCTACATCGGGCGTGGATTTTCTTCTGTCCTGAGGTTGATTTCTTAAAGCTTGTCTATTATTGAATGGATTTATTCTTCAAATTCTAGAGGTGCATCCTTGGTTTGAAGATCATCTGAATCATTTAAAGTTTCTAAACACACATTTTCATAAGAGTTGGTGTTGTGTGAAAAGAACCTATCAGACTCCAAATGATTGGTAACAACTAGCGATGTATCATCATCATCATTTGGACCCATATCCTAATCGATCTTTTGTGCTTCCATGCATATTGTTCCACACTCAAAATACTCGACTGTTAGACCATGTGTATGAGGAACCAAACTTTTACGTTTATGAACACAAAAGTAAAGTCAAATAGTAATTCCATTAATTCCTTAAATGAATCCTCCTTAAGTTCTGCATCAACTTCAGGACTTAAGGATGATGAACCCAAAAAGAATCTCTTTGTCTTTGCATCTATGGAATACTTAGGGGCTTCCTTAACTACTAAACCTTTAGCTTTTTGAGATGAAAGTGAGGTTAGAGCTAAGGTTCCCAGTTGCTGCCTAATAGTCTCACATAAACCTGATTTGAATACTTTGCTTTATCTGGAGTTTGGTCTTCATCACTGTCTGGATCAAAAATCACCTCCAATGGAACCTACCGAGAGGGGTTGGCTGGTTTACTAATCTCACGAGACTCATCCTCCAAGCTGGATTCCAAATCTATGTAAATAGTAAGGGTACTCCTAAGAACTAGAAAATAACCCTTTGGTGATGGCAAGTCTTCCACCTCTGGGGCCTCTATTTTTCTACCTGCCTGCTTGGTGGAGGTCAAGTCATCCTACCCACATGTCCATATGATGGAATGAACTGTGAGTGGAATGTGATATGTGGCTCTATTTCTTCTTCAATTCCCCTTTCTTGTTCACTTGAATTTTTATTTTTCTTTTTTTTTCTTTTGCTCTTTCTTTTTCTTCATTTTCTTTTTCTTTTGAATTTGAATTTTGTCCAAGTTCACAAGGAAGGGTGTTTTGAGGAAGATGTAGGTTGCATCCTGATAAATTTCAACCTCTCTAACTGAAAATGATTTTTTATCACCCTTGGCATGGTATTTAATCCCATTCATTCTAAACTTGATGCACTGATAGAGGGAAGATGGAATCATCTTGTTCTGATGTAACCAAGGCCTACTGAGCAAAGTAGTGAATGAGGTATTTGAATCAATTATGTAAAACTTGGCTTCAGTCTTCCAGTCACCTATCTCCAAAGCTAACACTATGGAACCTAAAGCTTGCTCGCATTATTCATTGTATCCTCTCAACATCATCCGGTCTCCTCGGAGTGTTGAGATTTTGATCCACAAATAGATAAGGGTCTTTAGACTCATAATGTTCACCAATGCACTTGGGTCGATGAGAACTCTAGCAAGTCTGAATCTACCCATGTTGACTATAATGTAGAGGGGGCGATTGCGCTCCATGTCCCCCACAAGAAGGTCTTCATCTGTGAAAGTGATTCACTGGGCTTCTTTTGTGTAATGTGCCTCCTCACCAATAGTAATCAGCTGAGCTAAGTATATCTCAGGATCAAAGAGAACCTTGATTAATGATTCCCTCATCTCTTTGGATAAGACAAGAGCATCATATTTGTTTAGCTTAGATGGCAACTTTCTTAGATGAGAGAGGACACTGTAGTCTAACTTAAGCTGATACTCCACAAGCATATCCAAGGGGGGAGCATCCTGTGGAGGGGCTTCTCGATCCTCTGTACCAATAACTTGTTTCCCTCTATCTTGAGGTGCTGCCCTAGGAGGTAGAACCTTGCCACTATGGAGGTTGAATTCGGTGATCTCTTGTGGCAGGGTAATGGAAAGTTCTACCTGCACATCAAGCTCACCTATTGCTTCTTCTATGAGACCCTCAAAATTGGATGATACCAAGTATATCTCAAGATGCGAGCTTGTAGTATTCAGAGTAGAAAAATTTGACTCTGAATTGGAAAGAGGAAGATCAGAATTATTATAATTATTTTGACTTGAAGAGTTATCATTAGGAATAGAAGTAGAGAACCCATCAGAAGTGACATAGATATAATTTATGCTAGCTTTATTCTTCAATTTCTTGGATTTGATAGAAGATACAAAGTATAAATCAGGTAAAGTAAGTGGGGTAAGAGATTTGATGCCCTTATCTACCGATACAAGAGTTCTACTAGTAGTAGAAGAAGAAGAGCTAGCTAAAGTAGGAGGCTGTGATGTAGTTGTAATGGTGGCTGGAGGTTGGACTCGGTCGGTGGTTGCTCTTATCCGTCAGCGGTTCTCTGCTGGCAGCTCCCTCTTTCCTTGAGTTGGGCGGCAACTTGCAAACTTCCTTGATGTTGGAGGTTTGGTGACTCCGTTGAAAGAAAAGTTTCTTGATCTTCACAATCTTTTAGAGGTTTTGGATAAGGAGATATCCCCCTTCTTTAGTTTTGGAAGGATCACAAGTATCCCCAAGGATTACCTAATGGAACTAGATGGTTGTTCCTGGTATTCCGGATTACTATAGCACCGATCTTGAAGCTATGTTCAAGCCAATCCTTAAATGTGAAGCAATCCTTCAAAACATGACCTAGCATATGGTGGTAGGGGCAAAAGTTAGGATCATGGCTTTTTCCCACTTCCTCCGGTCTCTTAGGTTCGGGTAGCTAAAAATTAGGCTTCTTTAATAGATATTTAAAGATCTTCCTGATTACCTCCCTCTTAAATGAATAAAGCTTGTTAAGCTTATCTAAAAGAGTAGGTGGACCATAACTACCTGGCGATAAGTATGTACCACTAATGATGTGGTGAGAGGGAGGTGCTGGAGGCCATGGTGTGGCTGATGCATGGTGGTGGTAGAGGAGATGGAAGTGAAGGCTGCTGAGGTCATGATCTCTTAAATTGATCTCTAGCTGGTTGTTTTCCCTTATCTACCACTGTCACTATTCCCAACTTCTTCTTATATACCTTTTGCGGATTTGGCTTTGGCAACTGGTCTTGAAAAGGCAACTGTTTAGCCTCTCCATCTAAACTACCCACCTTATTGATTAACTTCTCAATAGTTTTGATAGTGAAGCCCTTAAGCATGAAGGCGACCAGACCATGGATGTTCTTTAGAAGAATCTCAATGGCATGCTGTTTAGATAACTGTGGCTTGGATTTCATACTCAAGTTATGTCATCTGAGAATATAGTCAATAAGGGACTCACCTGGGTGTTATTGTGCAATAATGAGATTGCCCACAATGACCCTTTGCTAAGCTCCAGCAAACCTCTTGATGAAGAGTTACTCCAACTCAGCAAATGTCGGAGAAGCATACCAAATGATATATTTAAGCTACTAGCGAAGAATGGAAGAGTAAAGCATCACGCCACGGCATTGTAACAAGCCCACGAAAGTGATGTGCCCTTTTTCGCCATCAAAACTCTTGAAGGAAGGTGTCACGAAACTCTTAGGATATTGGATTGTATCAAATTCCTATGGGTAGGGTCTACCCATTGGAACTTATGATCCTCCTCGGGCTTGAGCCAATGCTTCCTTCACCTACTGCTCAACCATTGACTTTATATCTTTTTCTTTTATGGAGGTACTATCCGCTACCATCTTATACATGTTGGGGCTACCTTGCTCTACTGGAGGTAAGGTCTTGGCTGGGTCCAAGACATGCACCAACTCTGGCTGACTAGTCTCAGCTATGATAGGATGAACTGTCAGGGCTTGATTTTGTAATGCTAAGATAGCTACTAATAGATCTTCTAGATTCTTCTCCATTCTATCTATCTTTTCATCCTTCTACCTGATTTATGCTAGGAAGTGTTGGGTCGAGTGGGTTGTGTCTTCCTACTCGGGCTCATCACCTTCCATAGCCTATTGTTCTCTGAGGAGGGATCCCTTAATATCTACCATGCAAATCCCTACTGAATCTCCCAACAAATTGTCTTCATTAGGATCAAAGCTAATTTTCTCCTCATCAGACCAATTATAACCTAGGATTTCTTTCTTTTTCATGAAATAATGAGCTACTATCTCATCTAAAGAATGATCAATCTAAATAGGCACAAATTTCTTTGGCTGACTGGTGTGATCACTGTCATGTACTGAGAGGCACTAGATCTTCCTTACTGCTGAAGAATCAATCTTATGAGGACTATACTCAATGGAAGAAATACACTCCTAACTGTCACTAACTCTAAAAGGGGTGACACTTTAGGAGGTTCTTTGACCATAGCAGCAACTGGGTTTCCACCTTCTCCCTTTGCAACTGCGGTAACCATCTCTAGATCCTATTGCGATGGTGATGGTGAAGGGATGACCACTATGCTTCAAGGTCTCCATTCCTTCCACACCACAACTGCGGAAGAGGGTTGAGCAGAAAAGCTCAGCCTCGCCACATTAGGCTGTGTAAATGGAATAAGATCCCTTGGCCATAGTTGGATCACCAATGGGGTCCTCTTCTCCATGGATGTTGCCTTCATGGCCTTGGGCGGAACTAGAGATGTTGAAACATGAACGGGCGACAGTGGACGGGGAATAGAGCGGTGTGATGGAGGCACCACCGACTCTCTCAAAATAGGGTCTCTCCTTCTTTGATGAGTAGTCCCTAGAAGTAGAATACTATTTATATGATCTAAGTGGATAGCACATCGATCGAGAAAATCAATGAGTGTAGAGGCCACTGACTGCCGATCAAATCTCTGCCTCTCTTGGCTAATGATATGAACTATAATGCAGGCCTCCCTGGCCATCGCCTACCATAGATGCTTCCCCATGCTACAGGGGATGATAGATCTTAAGCAAAATTGATCCCCAGACTTAGAATATCCGTAAGCTTCACCAACCTGGTGTAGAATCAAATTATTAACCTCCCTTTTTCTAACCTGGCTTAAATTGAAGCCGTGATGGAGAAGTGATCCTCTAGCATGCAGGAGGAAGGATAGAATGGGTTCCTTGCATCAAGGAAGTCAAAATGAGCAACTCCTCAATAACTGATCGTGTAACTGCCTCCATCTCCCTGGCGATTCATGTATGATACTACTTTATCATGCAGTTTTTATTCCTCCTTTGAGTCCAAGTAGGGTGAGTGGGGCAAGAGCTAGATATAACCTCAAAATCTAGGGAGACAACCCCTGGGATCAGGGGAGCCTTACCCTTTAAGGGTGCTAATGAGTGGGTGCTAGCCCTCACTAAGGCAGCACGGGAAACAACCTGGCACACTGGCGCTGTCACAAACACTAGTACTAATGCCGGCACTACTATAGAAACTATCATTGCCTTCCTCTTCAGTGAGGGGATATTAGAGTCCAATGGCAAGTCAATCTGAATGATCGGCTTCTGCTTGACCACTATTGTCCTGCTAATAGTGGTGAGGGGACTGCCCTCACAAGAAATCCTCACCCCCTCAAAACCTCATCTAAAATGAATGAGGTGGGTGTAATCAAAATGGGGAAGGCTGGCCTGATCTAGGGCCAAGTCCATCCCATGAGGAAAAGTAAATTCATTCTTCTATGCAACCATCTCTGTCAATTGAAATTGAAACTAAACTGTAACGAAAAACTGTCGTTGAACGAGAGTCTATGATGTTGAAAATAAATTTAAATTAGATTCCTGCTGATTTTGAATTTTGAATTTTTAGAATTTGAACCCATACTCAACATCTTAGAAAAGTGTTAAGTCGAGCACAAATAAATTTGGAATAGATTTCAAAATTTTGATTAGGAGAGATGAATTTTTGAATATAGAATCCACTTTCAACAAATTTGGGTATGTTGAAAATGGGTTCAAATATTTTTTTGAAGAGATGCTTCCATAGGTTCATATTTGAATTTTGATTTTGTTTTTGAGGACCATTTACTTAACAAATTTAGGTATGTTAAAGTAAAGGTTCAATTGGTTTTTGTTTTGGATTTGAAATTTTGGAATTGATTCACTTAGCAAATTTGTGTATGCTAAGTGAGATGTTTGAAAATAATTCTTCTTTTTTGTTTCTTTCTTTACTCTATGAATCATTTTTTGATTTTGAAAGAGAAATAGAATTTCCTATTTAGCAAATTTGGATATGCTAAATGAGGAAATCCAAGTGTGTTTTGTTTTTGGAAATTTTTTTGAGAATAGGACTCTTAGAAAATTTAAGTATTCTAAGAAAATCCTAATGTGTCTTCTGTTGATTTTGATTTGACTTTGAAAGATAGGATTCTTAGCAAATTTAGGTACACTAAGAGAAATCCCAATGTAATTATTTTTGTTTTGAAAAATATGGAGACTTCACTTTAGTAAATATGGTATGCTAAAGGTGAAGTTCTGAAGTATTTTAAAGTTTTGTTTTGAAAAATGGGGACTTCACTTTATCAAATGTGGTATGTGAAAATGAAGTTCCAATGTGTTTTAAAATTTTGTGAAATGGAGATTTCACTTAGCAAATTTGAGAATGCTAAGTGAAATTGCAATGTGTTTTGAAAATTTTTGGTTTTGAATTTGGGGACTTTACTTAGCAAATTTGAGTATGCTAAATGAAGTTCCAAATGTGTTTAAAAATTTTTGACTTTGAATTTGGAGACTTCACTTAGAAAATTTGAGTATGCTAAATGAAGTTCCAAATGTGTTTCAATTTATATTATTTTTTTGAATTTGGAGACTTCACTTAGAAAAATTGAGTATGCTAAATGAAGTCCTAAAAGTGTTTGAAAATTTTTAATTTTTAATTTGGAGACTTCAGTTAGCAAATTTGAGTATGCAAAATGAAGTTCCAAATGTGTTTGAATTTTTTTTTATTTTGAATTTGGAGACTTTACTTAAGCAAATTTGAGTATGCTAAATGAAGTTCCAAATGTGTTTGAAAATGTTTGGTTTCGAATTTGGAGACTTCACTTAACAAATTTGAGTATGCTAAATGAAGTTCCAAATGTGTTTGAAAATTTTTTATTTTAAATTTGGAGACTTCATTTAGCAAATGAAATGCTAAATGAAGTTCAAATGTGTTTGAAAATTTTTGATTTTGAATTTGGAGACTTCATTAGCAAATTTGAATATTCTAAAAGAAGATCCAAATGTGTTTTGAACAATTTTGGAAAAAATTATTAACAAATTTGGGTAAAATGGAAGTCAATTTTATTTTTGAAATGTGAAATTTTTGTTTTGTGTGTGATTATTGCTTCTTGAAAGAGGAAATTACAACATGATCATATATGGAATATGTTAAGTGGGATTTCAAAAATGAGGTTATTTTTATTTTGAAATGAAGTCGTCATTCAATAAATTTGGGTATACTAAATGGAGATGTCTATATGTGCTTTTTTGAAAATTAATTTTAATTTTGATTGGAGATGAAACCTCCATTCAATAGATGTGGGTTTACTGAATGGGAAGGTTTCATATGTGATTTTTGAGATGTGAGAATTCCAACTTAACACATATGGAATGTGTTGACTGAAATTTCAAAATTGTGATTTTGGTTTGAAGATGTAACATCCATCCAACACATTTGGATGTATTGAATGGAAATGCCCATCTTCAAATTTTGTGCTTTTTGAAAGTTTATGATTGTTGGAATTTTATTTTTGTAAAGATGATCCTACATATAACAATCATGAAGATTATTAGATGAAGGTGGTTTAGGAAAGTTTTTGTGCAAAACATTTTTATTATGTGCATTTTAAAAGAGTGCTTTTTAAAAAGAAAGACTTTTATGCAAGATTAATTTTCTTTTGATTTTTGAAATGAATCTTTCCTTACCATAAAAATGATAAGGAGGAAGTATTTAATTAATTCTTTTTGATTAAGCTTTTATCTCCACCCATTGGGGAACCCAATGGTGTTTTAAGACCAATATGGGGTGAGGTCCTAAAACCTAAAGATGTTAGCTGGCTTAACTTAAGGATGAAATAAGCTAAGCGCCAACGAAAAGAAAGATAGTCTTGAATTCATACAGAAGTACAAACACACTATCGATACTTAGAGACAACAATCATTTACCAAATATGGAAAGAGGAACCTTCCCCAGCGGAGTTGCTAGAAAAAACTGTGGTGAAATTTTTATATGAATTTTTAAAAGAATTGAATACTTCAATCTTCAAATCTATGCAAGATGAAAATGAAGATAGAGATATACTTTTCTTTTTATGCATTTTTTGACACTATATAGGTCCGCAGATGTTCTTACTGAGGGTGATCGAGTACGACATTGAGGAGAGGTGTACTATCTCAAAAGATAGAAGTCACCACCCTACAATGGATCTAATCACCTCAATAAGGACTCCTATGGACAATGGGACTGCATATGTACCAAAGATTCTTCCCCTACTTTATATGGAAAAGTAAAGTAGGGTTTATTTTAAATCAGGTTTGTTAAGTTCCCTACAGAGGCAAGCACCCAAAGTTAATTACATACTAAAGAAGAGGATTCCTTAGGAATACTCTTAATTAAGGTAAAAGATAGTTGTCTCTAACGATTTTAATAGGTAGAACTATCAATCGATTAGTTTATTTTGGAGATCAAATGGGATTGATCAAAGAGAGAGAGTTATTATCGAAGCCAAAGGAAGATAAATAGGAGATGCTCATGATGCTAGGAAACCTAGCGAGCACCCCAAACTATCATATGGATGGCCTTTACATTTTTATAATTGATTTATTTGTTTGAGTTGAACTTTTATTAGAATGCTAGGGCTTATAATTCCATGATACAAGGCCATTGAAATGCCTAAGTGGTGAGGTTTTATGCTCGTGGTTCGTAAAGGGAAGTAGCAACCTCAGAACCTAAATCTAGGGAGCTTTAATGAAGGCCAAAAGCATGATCTAAATCTAAGAAAAAAATGGATATTTAATTCACCTCTACAAGAGAAGATAAATCACCCGACTGCTTGGACTTACAACCATAGGGGTGGCCGCCAACTAACTCCTCCTATGATTTCTAAATACATGTAAGCAAGTCATATGCTTTATGCAAGATAGCAAGGTTGTTACTTATTTAGAAAGAGACTAAATCCTTAAACTCACTCACTAAGAGACTAGATCATGTAAGGGTATGAAAAATGACCTTAATCTAATGCAAAACATATTACATGTTATTTTCATTTTTAGACAATCATTTGACTTGGACTTATAGGATTCATATGCCTAATGCATGAAAAGTAAGATTATTGGCCAAAATCAGTAAGAAGGGGGAGGTGTGTTTCCACCATGGCTCACAACGGTTAAGCCAAGTTCTCTGGAAAAGGTGGAAGCCCTCCAATCAAGAGTGAATCAATATGCTTTAATGCATGATGTTATAAGAAATACTCATCCAGCTAAGGGGTTGCTAATTCTTTTATCTTGATTTTAACGTAAGCTTTAAATGAGGTTATGAGTTGATTATTTTTAATTTTGAGTTGATTAATTTGGTAAAAGATTTATTTTTTTCTAAAAGCCTAATCATCATCCAGGCCATACATCAAGCAAGGAAGATACTAGGAAAATATGTCATCTTAATGCACAAGCTAAATAAAACATAAAACATTTTATAAAGCTAACATAATTGAATAAAAGGTCATTTATGGTTGGGCACCACTGCACAAACCTGAAAATAAATTAGGTAGCTGAGCTCTACCCTTATACAACCCAGATTACAAATGAATTAATTTACAATCCAGTAAGAAAATTCATGTTATGGGGGTCTTCATTTATTCTTTCTTCTTTCTTTCTTTCTCCTTTCTTCTTTTTGGTTCATTCTTTCAGATGGTTAGAAGGTGGTTGCTCTAAAGGCTTCACATGGTATGTAAGATGAGATCTTATTACCAATATTCATTCTAATCCCCCATAACAATCATTCTAAATTCCTAATTACAAAAATTACATAAAAAGGCATAGTAAATTCTAACTGACACCTATAAAATAGATATTAGATTAAGAAAATCATATAAATCCCAAGCATGTATATTAGACTTAACACCCCACACATGGGTGACTAAATCCGTAGGGCCTATTAGATTATGCTTATGGGTATAAGCACCTGCACATCAAAAGCAATTATATTTTTATTTTTGACAATGCCCCTTAAGCACAATCCCTTATAAACAATAATGATTTGGCTAAATCATCCTTCCATTCATAATACGTACATTCACCCTAACATATAGACTAGAAACAATACATAACAAAATAAAAGCAATCAGCAAGCCATGCACCGCCTCATCCTAAAGCTAGAAGTGGTGACTTAACCTAATGTGTGTGCTTTAAAAGGTTTGTGTGGTATGCTTACCTATGGCTTTATGGTTTGCATTTCCTAAGTGTGAAAATGTTTAACTTAGATGGGTGGTTTCATTTAAGTTCATTAACTAATTTGAGTTAATTTTATTTTGTATTTTGATTTGGTTCAAGTGATTCTTATAATTAATTACTAAGTGTTATAAATAGAAGGGAAAGAGAAGAGAACTTCTCTTTAGTTTCCTACCTTAAGTAATTTCTAAAGTAGATTAAAATTTGATTTTATTTAGTGAATGTCTTATTATGAATTTTAATTAATCCTAAGTTTAGATCTTCCCTAAACAAACTGATTCAAAAAGAAAGGCATTTTAAGATTAACTGAATTAATATCACAAAACACACATCACTTCATTTCTTTCTCAACATGTCTAATATGCATATGAATGAATCCTAAGCATATCTATACATACAAATGGAAATGTTTATCATACTTTATGATGAATGCTACGTAAGTTACTTAAGAAAATCTAAATGTTTTGTGATGCATGATTTTTAATTAAGTAGAAAAGAGGGGTTTCTTATCCATTATTCACATACACACATGTATGTATGAAAGGCATTAGTGAGTACGGTGCCATTATTAGTACCAGGGGTGTAGGGTACAAGACCTATTTAGGGCTACTTAAAGTCTCACAATCTCAGGGTTGTCCAGACTAATATACTATTTTCCTTAATACAAGCACATGTACAAAAGAAATGAATGGAAAGGAAAGATGCAAAAAGTTTGTATTTGTTGATTTATTTTATTTATGAAATTTATATGTACAAGTGTAGATGTCCTTCTTAGGTAATAGCATAGGAATGAGTAGGAATGAGATTAGGCAAGTGTTGTGTTCTTTTCAAATGAACTATACACTTTGTCAAATCCTATTCAAAACTATGCTAAAAGAAGAGAGAAGGAAAGCTACACTATGCCCATCTTTATGTTTTACTCACATGCAAACTTAAAAATAAAGTGTAAGTAGCACACTTTCAATTTTGATAATTAATTCATATATTTTGAAAATATTTTGTATTTAATAATGATAATCACCATTCATATTTTATTTTAGCCAAAATATGCAATCTGACATAAGGAAAACATTTTACTTTCAATTTGATTTTTGAAAAGCATGAATGCATGAAATTCATATGAAATAAAAAAGTATATAGTAAATCAAATTATATTTAAAGAAGGTTTGATTTTATTTTGAGTTTGATTTAATTTGAAAAATTTGAGGTGCATTTACTATTCCTAGCCTATTCCCATAAGTGTTTGTTATTTTAGTTTAATTTTTAGGTGATTAAATTAATTTTATATATTGCTTAGGTTAAGGTATGAATTAAACATGTTAATTACCCCTTACCTATACCACTTAGCTTACTTAATCAAGTAATTACGAGCAATGAGATGACATAAAACCACACAAGGAATTTAAATCAGCAATGCATCTAGGAAAGAAAAGGGTCTAATGCAATTGCCTCATGATTAATGATTAATTAAAGTAAGGGGTTTAACTTAAGTACTTTCATAACACCTCTCTCACATGTGAGTTGAGTTTTGATTTCTTTAATTATACTTAGGCTCTCGAACACCCAAGAATCTACTCAAGATAGATTAATTGAGTTCTAGAAAGTTTTAGAATTTTAAGAAATTAATTAATGGGCTAATTAGTGAATTAACCCTTAATTATGGATGGATTAAGAAAGAAAAGGGGGTTTAGGGAATATCTTAAAGAAAGTATCCCAAAATTATTCCATAAATCACATATTCCCTTAACCAAAACTTAATTGACTCAATCATAGGGTTAAACCACTAATTATACCCTTAATTAAGCTTAATTATATTAAAGGAGTGATTAAAGAATGAACTAGTAATTCCTCTAATCAAGCCACTAATAAATCCCAAAAAATTTATGAGAGGTAGGAGTCATTCCACTAATTATGTACAAAAAGTTTGGCATTAATCAATGGAGTAATTATTGGGTAATTGGCAAAATAACATTCCCAATAAATCCAAAATTCAGAGAAAAGCACTATACAAAATCCATTGAAATCAAATTTAGAATATTCTATATTCAATTATCTATCCAATGCAATTTATTTCATATTTTATTTAATTTTCTAGGCTTAGAAATGAATTTTAGGAAGTTTCCATGGTTAATTAATAATTTAAAAAGCCTAATTATATGTTTAATCCCGTCGGTGCCATGTGGGCTGCTGACGCGACATGCACTTTTCACGTGGTGCGACAGAATTGGATAATAAAGTAGTCACATCATAGTGCCACATCAGCGGTGGCGTTATGCTCTTTCTCCTTAACCATTTGATCAAGGATCAGATGGCTGACATTAAAGTTGTAGTTCTAAAGGATAAATTCGATGAATCTATGTGAATTTAATCACGGTTGTCCATCCAAAATGCATGGATGGACGACCTAACATCTATCCTTGTAATTCCCTGTGAAGGATGGAGACTGTCCATCTTTAAAAGGATGATTTGAGTTCGATTAAGCTTGAATTTATCCTAAAACTAACCCACACCATCAACATGCATAGAAGATCACATCCAACAGCTAACTTCTCATGGGATTAAAATTCACTTCACAAAGGACCAAACCATATTGAAATTATGCTCAGTTTAATGGCATACCTCACCGAAGGTGATCACTCGTGCTCAATTCCCTTAGAGAAGCTTCATCTAGTTGAGACGAAGCTTTGCTGAGAGTTTAAGGTCTTGAGATTTGGTGGATCCTCCTATGGGCCAACTCCACTTGCACTTGAGCTCAATCTTGATCGAGAATGGTCTTCCCTTGCCTTTTGAACTTAGAAAAGAGCTTAGTAAAGTTCGATTGAGCTCACTGAGGGTGCTTGCAAAGGGAATTAGGTTGGTTTGAAGTGTGGAATGAGTTTGCATCTCAATAGAACACCCCTATTTTCAATCTTTGAAAACTGAGAAGATAGAATTTCGAACTCACTTGAGAAAGCTTGGGATCACTTGGCAATGACTCCTCTAGCTTGCCTTGGCTCAATCGAAGATGAGAGTGATGGATTGAATTCAAATAAAGGGAAGTATATCTCCCCCTTTAGCAATCAGGTGGCTGAGCAAAGCTTTACCATTTTGATCTAATTGACCACAAGGAGTGGGTTGTTCGAGCTGTAAGAGGTGTCTTTGAATTCGGTTTGGCTAGAGGAGTGGAATGGTGAATCTCCCATGTGCTTAATTTAAGTGGAAGGAGGATCCCATGTGCTCCATTTCAAGGCATGTGGTCAATTTTGGGTTTAGGTTGGGTTTGGCTAACCCAAATGCATTGGGTCATGTGCACTAGGTCCATTAGTGACCATTTGGTCCACTAAGAGGAAGCCAAGTGTCTATGAGAAGGAATTGACCAAATTCCAAGTGGATTTGATTTTGGGTTACCCTATGGTCTAGAGATGAAATGGTCATTTGACCTTGATTTATATTTGGGTATGTTTGGTATGATGAGAAAATAGGTTTGGCCAAGTTTCATTGAATTTGGAGTTGGTTTGATATAATTTGGCTCATGTTGACCCATTTAGGTCAAAATGGGTCAACATGGATCAAGTTGACCAAATGATCAAATTGGGTCAAACCAAGGGTTGGGTCAAGTTAATATGATCATTTGAAATATTTTTGTGGCTTTGGTTTAACTCAATTTGGTTTAGGTTTGAATTTGGTTAAATTTAGTTCATTTAGGTCAAATGGGTCGAGTTGACCAAATTGACCCATTTGACCTATTTGGGTTAAGTTGTGGGTTGGTTCATGTTTGGTTGGTCATATGAAATGGATTGGTATCCTTGTTTCCAAACAATTTTGGTTAAGTTTGATTTGGGTATATGGTTAATTGGGCTAGGTTGGGTCTAGTTGGCCAATTGAGGCTTTTGTCAAGTTCAATAAGTGATTTGGAATGAACTTGACCCATTGGTTTCAATCAATTTGTCTCAGATCAAGTTTTGACACATTTTGACTTCTTCGATCAAGTTGGGTCAACTTGGGTAAAGTGACCAATTATGCTAGGTTAAGCTCAAATGTTGACTTGGTCAAGATCAAACATCGGTCATGAATGAACTTAGATCAATGGTTTCAATCACTTTGTCTTATGATGGATTTTGGCTATGTTGGGTCTCATTTTGTCTAAGTGTTGACTTGGTCAATTCTTAGGTTTGACTTGGTTTGACCCAATTTGAGTGATTGATCATCTCATGATGATTGTTGATGATGAGAGTGATGAATGTGGGGATTAGAATTTGGCTCATAAGGGATACTTTAGGTCACTTTGGCTCAAGTGAGCCTAAGTAGGTCAAATGGCTTCGTCAAAGCTTGATTTGAATTTGATTGAACTCACATATGAACTTATGATTGAAATAAAAATCCATTTTCAAGTGGTTTGAAGAAAAATAGGTTTTGGTGCATTTGACAATTTCAAGTTCAATGGGTGAACATGACTTTGACTTGGGTTTGATATTTGAATTGACTTGGAGATTGGTGATTGAAGTTTGTATTTATATTTGGATTCATGATTGTAGGGTTGACTAAATCATGAAGAAAAATTAGGAGTTTGGCTTGATTTGAAATTGATTTGGCTAAGTTTAAGATTTTGACTTGAAAGGCTTAGGTTGGATTTTGATTGAATTTGAGTTTAATTCTTGGAGTTGGTTTTGGATATTTTAATTTATATATCATTTATATATGTGAATATAAATGAGAATATAAATGGGTTTATGAGAAAATTTTGGGGATTTGAAGTGATTTGAACATGATCTAGGCTAAGTCCTTAAGAAGGAAATCAAAGTAACTTAGGAAAGATTTGTGATTTGGATTTGAATTTTGGATTTAGTTTAATTGATTTGAATTTATATTTCATTTATATATGTGAATATAAATGAGAATATAAATGATTTATGAGAAAATCTTATGAGTTTGAATTGATTTGAACATGATTTAGGCTAAGTCCTTAAGAGGAAAATAAAGGACTTAGGAAATATTTTGAATTTGGATTTAAATTTTAGATTTTGTTTAATTGATTTGAATTTATATTTCATTTATATATGTGAATATAAATGAGAATATAAATGAGTTGTGAGAAAATTTGATGAGTTTGAATTGATTTGAACATGATTTAGGCTAACTCCTTAAGAGGTAAATAAAGGACTTAAGAAATATTTTGAATTTGGATTTTGAATTTTGGATTTAGCTTAATTGATTTGAATTTATATTTGCTTTATATATGTGAATATAAATGAGTTGTGAGAAAATTTCATGAGTTTGAATTGATTTTGGCTAAATCCATGAGAAGGAATCAAAGGACTTGGAAAATATTTTGTGCTTAGAATTTAAATCATGGGTCTCAATCATGTAGAATTGATTTCAGTTTGGGGAAAATAAATATAGTTGGAATTAATTTAGGGTTGACTTGAAGACAAGGAAGTGAGAAATGTGGTATAAGGTATAGGGTAGGCAAATTTTTCTAACACCCTTAAGGCATGACTTATTCCTATGGCTAACACTTCTAAGTCTCTAGGGCTAGGTTGAGTGTCCACCTAATCATTAGATGTATCTTAAGACTAAGGATGTCTTAAAGTCTAAGAGGAGTACTATGTCTAAGATAGAGGGTTGAGAGCTCATCCAAAAAATGAGATCAACAAAGTCTCTTATGAGTTTGGCATTTTTCGCATCAAGTTTCACTTGCATTTAACTTGAGTATCCTCATTTGTTTAAACATATTAAACAATGGGTCAAGCATTCATTTAACAATAAATTAAGTGACTAATTCACCTTCACTTAATACATTTTCATTGGGTAATAATGTTTATTGAGCACGCTACCATCTATTATTACTTTAAGTTACATGTGAACTCCACATTCCCTTTTCATTTCTATAAATTGGAGGCTTTAATGATTCTTATTATTATGTTATTTGAATCCTTTTAAGAGTGTGCAAAGCTCTGATTGTTCATAGAAGCAATGAAGAGGGGGAAGGGTTCTAGCTCAAAGCCTATATGGGTTTTTAACTTGCTTAGAATCTCGTAAGCCTTTTTTTTCTTTGTTTGTTTAAAATATGAAGCAACAAAATTATAGCATTCATTCGGTGGTGTACTAAGTGAATGAACCCATTTTCACATAGTATAATCTTACATAACAAAAATACCTACGGTGCCTATTTAAATTCAATATTTGTAAATTTTTTATAGTTTAAAATCTCATATTTCATATTTAATTTAATATCAAATTAATTTTTAGATTTAACTTCCAAAAAATTTGACAAAATTTTGGTAGCACTTCGGCAGTATTTCGGCATCATCCCCGCGCAAGAGGCTACATGAGAACTATTTTGGCCTTCCCTTCACGCCCTGATGAGCGTGACAGTTAGTATTTTGAAGCACCTCGGCCAAATTTCAATCCTGTTACGCTCTGATAAGCATAACGAGGTCTTCAATTACCTGCATAAAAGTAACTTTATATGCAAATATTCTTCACCCATTTTTTAAGTCCAAATTTCAGTCAAATTTCTGATAGCATTTCGGCTTAGGGGTGCCACATCTAGAAGATTTTAGGCCTACCAGTCACGCCCTAATGAGAGTGACAGTCAGTGTTTTACAACACCTAGGCCAATTTTCATCTCCTCACACCCTAATGAGCGTAACGAGGCCTTCAAACTTGCAAAGAGACACATATCATACAATCCATACACGTAATATTTCCCCTTTTACACATTCAAGCTCAAATCTATTGCACATTCACCAAAGCCCATTATTCTAAATGATAACACTCATAAGTGATTTTTGGTTTGAGGGAAATAGAGGGGGAGATGAAGGAAACCAAGACAAGAACCCACCTAATGACAGTGTTCCTCTTCGGCTACGATAAAAGGAAAGATCGAAAGGATGAAAATCAATGGATGTGTGTTTAATTTAAAAAAAGTTATGCTTGCTATTTTAGGAAATGAATCAAGAGGGAAAGGAGTTTTGAGGATGAGGGAAAGAAAATGAAGAGGATTTTCAATTTGTGAGGATGAGGAAGAGGGAAATTCAATTTTGAGGATGGGGAAAGAGATAGGAAATGAGAAATAAAGAGGATTTTAGTTTATGAGGATGAGGGAAAGAGAAAGGAATTTTGATTTAGTGAGGATGAGGGAAAGTGCAAGGGATTTGATTTTGTGAGGATGAGGGAAAGAAAGAAATTTCAGATAGGAAGAAATGGGGGAAATGGAGAAGAGGGATTTTCAATTTTGTGAGGATGAGGGAAAGAGGGAAATTTCAGATAGAAAGAAATGGGGGAAATGGACAAGATGGATATTCAATTTTGTGACGATGTGGGAAAGAGGAAGGGATTTTCAGATAAGAAGAAAACCAAAATGATGAGGAAGAGAGGGAGAACTTACCCTTTGCTTGAGTGCAGTTTTGGATGAGAGAGAGAGAGAAAAAAAACCAGCCAAAATCGAGAGGCATTTCTTTAAGGAGGAGGAAGGAGGGGGAACGGTTGAGGAGAGGGTGCGTGCGATTCATCCATTCAAATGGAGGAGTGGGAAGAGGTCATGCTTGGAGTGTGCAGCTGAAGGGAGAAATTGAACGAATGTGGGGGAGCTTCCGTGCGGAGGGGAGAACAAAATGGAGCTCAGGTCGTGCGTGAAGAGGGTCAATTTTTAGGGTACTAGGTTATTAGGCCTTTTAATAATATGTTTTATTATTTAATCAACTGTAATATGAACTTTATGCTTACCTCAATATAGGGTTGATATATATGTTGATTTAAGATTATTTAGATATTTTGAACGTAACAGCATGGTCAGTTTCACGATCGAAAGTTATTTGGTTCAAATCGACGTCAAATTGGATCAATTTCAGCTCAAAATGCGCATTATCATTTTTGACTGCTTGATTTTCATGCAGACTTATCCGAATTGAGTGCAAACAATCTTACTTGATAGATTTTTGATGTTTTGAAACTAACAGCACAATCAACTTTATGAATGGAGGTCGTTTGGTTTAACTCTATGCCTCCTGACCTCGATATGTATGTTGGCATGTTGACAGCTCAATCTCTTGATCTATTGATTGTTATATTGTGGAATATGTATTTTTTGATTAATTTTGATGTTTTGAACTCAATGGCAGAGTTTTTTCATCGATCAAAAGTCATTTTGACTATATTTGATGATGTTCAGTGCATTTTAACCTTGATTTACGTGTTGTCACTTCCGATCATTCAACATTTACACAGACTCATCTGAATTGAGCATGGATAATTTCATTTAGTATTTTTTTGATGTTCCAAAGCCAAGGGTGCAACCAATTTTATGAACACAGGTTATTTGGACTTTATCGTAGTTTCCCTTCCCCGATATGCGTATTAGCACATTGACAGCTTGATCACTTGCTCAGTTGATCGTTAGATTATGCAATATTTATATTTTGACCAATTTTGGTATTCTTAATGCAATGGTATAGTCCATTCATTGAGCGGAGGTCATTTTAACTAGATTCGGTGAATTTTTGTGCATTTTAGCTCCAATTTGTCCTATGAAGCACTTGAAGTCGATCGAATTCATTTCATAAGCTCGATTCGACTCATGTGGTATATATGAAGGTCAACAATATGTCTTCAAATATACTAGAGATTTTTCTCCCACTTTACATGGATGAATAAGTTTATTTAAATTGGGTTCTAAAGTTCCCTATAGGGGCAAGCCTCCATAGTTAATTACATCCTAAGAAATGTGAATCCCTTAGGAATACTCTCGATTAAAGTAAGTAATTGTTATCTCCAAAGATTTCAAGGGTAAGACTATCAATAAAGTTATATTTGAAAAATCAATCGGGATAAATCAAAAGGAGAGAGTTATTATCAAAGCTAATAGAAATGATTAGGGAGTGCTCATGATACTAGGAGACCTAGTGAGCACTTCAATCTATCCTATAGTTGGATTTTATATGTTTAATGTTGAAGGGATTTATTTGTTTGAATGGAATTTTATTAGATTGCTAGGACGTATAATCCAATAATACAAGATTGTGGAAATGCCTAAGAGGTGAGAATTTATGCTTGTAGCACAGACCGATCCTAAATCTTGGGAGTTTTAAAGCATGTGTATATGGTTTCATATGGTGTATTTATTTATTCTTCATTATGGGGACAGTAGATCCGTAGATATTCTTATTTAGGTGATTAGGATACCACGTAAATCACCACACTACAATAGACCTAATCACCTAAATAAGGACTCCTAAGGACTATGGGTCTTCATATGTACCAGAGATTCTTCCCCTATTTTACATGAAAAAGTAAAATAGGGTTTATTTTAAACTAGGTTCATTAAGTTCAATATGGAGGCAAGCCCCCATAGTTAATTACATCTTAAGGAATGACATTCCTTAAGAATACTCTCGATTAAGATAAATAATCGTTATCTCTAAATATTTCAAAGATAGGACTATCAATCAATTAGTTATTTTTGAAAGATCAAGTGGGATTGATCAAGAGAAAAGAGTTATTATCAAAACCAAGAGGAAATGAGTAGGAGATGCTCATGATACTAAGAAGCCTAGTGAGCATCCCAAACTATCCTATGATTGGGCTTTACATTTTCAAAATTAAGGAGAATTGTTTGTTTGAGTTTAATTTTTATTAGAAATTTAGGGCTTACAATTCCACAACACAAGATCATAGAAATGCCTAAGAGGTGAGGATTTATTCTTGTAGCCTGCAAAAGGGAGAAGCAATCTCGAGACCTAAATCTAGGGAGCTTTGGCGAGGGCCAAAGCACGACCTAAATTTAAGGTGAAAATGGGTATATGGTTTGCCTCCACAAGAGAGGATAAACGACCCAGCTGTTTGGACTTACAAATGCCTGGGGGTGGCTGTCAACTAACTCCTATGATTTAAAATACATGTTGGCAAGTCATATGCTTTTTCAAGATAGCAAAGTTGTTATTTATTTAGAAAAGAGGCTAAGTCTTTAACTCACTCCTTAAGAGGCTAGATCATGTAGGCATGATTAATGACTTAAATCTAATGCAAATTTTTATTTATTTTACTTTCATTTTTTTTGGGCAATCAATTTGACACAAGCTTTAGGGTTCATATGCCTAATGCATGAGGAATTAGTTTATGGGCCAAAATCGGCAAGAAGGGTGGTGAGTTTCCACCATGGCTCTCAAAGGTCAAGCTAAGTTCACTGGCATGGGTGGAAGCCCTCCAAATAAAGAGTGAAATAATATCCTTTTTATGCATGATGTGAGAAAAGTAATACAACCTTCAGCTATGAGGTTGCTAATTCTTTTATCTTGATTTATAACCTAAGGTTTAGATGAGGTTATGAATTATTTATTTTTAGTTTAAATTGATTAGTTGGATAGAAAATTTATTTTTCTAAGAGCCTAATCAACATCTAGGCCATACATAAAAATTTATTAAGTTTCCACTAAAACCCTATTTAAGGAAAATACACTATTTAAAATCCATTAGAAATCATTTTAGTGAATTCTTTACTGAATTATCTTCATAATAAAATTTAATTTTATTTTTTAGATTTTTCTATAAATAGTTATGAATATTTAAAGATTCAGTGATTATCTGTTAATTGAATCCTTAATTGTATAATTAATCCCGTCGGTGCCATGTGGACCGCTGATGTAGTGCGCACTTTCCACATGGTGCGATGGGATTCATCACTTAAGTTATCACATCCCAGAGCAGCATCAGCAATAGTGCTACGTGCTTTCTCTCCTCACCCATCCAATCAAAGATCGGATAGTCAGGATTAAGCCCGTAGTATTAATAGGATAAATCAGAGATCCTATGTGAGTAGATCAGGATCATCCATCCAAAATGCACGGATGGACGGTCCATGATCTGTCATTGAGCTCGACTACAGAAGAGGGGAATCGTCTACTCTCTAGGGCAAGATCCGGGCTCGATTGAGCTCGGATTGAGCTCAAAATCAACCCACACCATCAAGAAGTGAGGGGATGAAGATCTAAAGATCAAATTCTTATGAGATGAAACTTTCTTTCAAAAAGGACCAAGAAAAATCTACCTTAAGCTTAGTTTTGAATAGTACCTCATCGGAGGCTATCACTGACGCTCCAATCCATCGAGGTAGCTTCATCTAGTAGAGACGAAGTCCCGTTGAAGATTTGAGGGCTTGAGGTTGAGTAGTTCTCTCTATGGGCTAAGCTCCTCTTTAAATGCTTGCGGCCTTGATCAAAGTCCCACCTCCCTTGTTTTTGAAGCTTTGAAGAAGCCTTGGATGAATTCGATTAGGTCCTCTGAGGGTGCTTGCAAGAGGAATTGGATTGATATTGTGTATTGGATCAGTTGGAAAAATGGTGGAGCTTCAGTATTTTTGTCTTGAAGAAATTGAGAAATGGAGAGAGCCAAATGTGTTGAGGAAGCTTGGAGGAACCTTAAGGTGCTAACTCTGAGTTCCCTAAGTTCAATCGAGTATGAGAGTGTGCAATTCAAATGGAATTAAGGGGAGTACATCTCCCCCTAGGTGGATCGAATGGTCAAGCTTCCCTTTGCCATTTTTGATCAATTGATTAGATTGGATGAGTTTGTTAGGCTGTTAGGGGTGTCATGTGATTCGATTTTGGGTGTGGAGTGGAGTAGTGAAGCTCCCATGTGCTTGAAATGAGAGTGGAAGTGATCTCATGTGGAGAAATTCCTATTGGGTGGTCAGTTTGGCCTTCGGGTTGAATTTGGCTGACCCAAACCCATTAGGTCATGTGCACCATCCTCATTAGTGACCATTTGGTCCACTAAGAGGATGTCAAGTGTCCATGAAAGGGAATTTACTGAATTCCCAAGTGATTTTGATTTTAGGTTACCCTATGGCCTAGGGTAAAATGAACATTTGGCTTTGATTTTAGTTTGAATATGTTTGGTATGATTGAAAAATTGGGTTGAGCCAAGTTGCATTGAATTTGGAATTGATTTGATATGATTTGGCTCATGTTGACCCATTTAGGTCAAAATGGGTCAAGTTGACCAATTGGTCAAATTGGGTCAAACCAAGGGTTCGGTCAAGTTCATATGACCATTTGAAATTTGTTGGCATCATTGGTTTGGTTCAATATGATTTACATTTGGATTTGGTTCATTTGATTTCATTTAGGTCAAATGGGTCAAGTTGACCAAGTTGACCCATTTGACCTATTTCGGTTAGGTCATGGGTTAGTTTAATTTTCATTGGTCATTTGAAATGTATTGGTATCTTTATTTCTAATCAATTTTGGTTTAATTTGATTTTGGCTCAATTTGACCTTTTAGGTCAAGTTGGGTTCATGGGCAATTGGGCTAGGTGGGTCTAGTTGGCAAATTGAGGCTTTGGTCAAGTTCAAAAATTAATTTAGAATAAATTTGACCCATTGGTTGCAATTAATTTGATTTAGATCAAGTTTTGACACATTTTGACTTTTTAGGTCAAATTGGGTCAACTTGTGTCAAGTGACCAATTGGGCTAGGTTAGGCTCAAATGATGATTTGGTCAAGTTCAAACATTAATCATGAATTTGTTTTGATCAATAGTTTCAATCAATTTGTCCTATGGTGTATTTTGGATAGTTTAGATTTTATTTTAGCAAAGTGTTGACTTGGCCAACCCTTAGGTTTGACTTGGTTTGACCCAATTTGAGTGATTGATCATCTCATGATGATTGTTCCTCACAATGTGAGGCTTAGATGGGCTTAGTTAGGATTAGAATTTGGCTCATAAGGGGTACTTTAGGTCACTTTGGGTCAAGTGAACCTAAGTAGGTTAAATGGATTGGTCAAAGCTTGATTTGAGTTTAATTGAACTCACATATGGACTTATGATTGAAATATAAATCCATTTGCAAGTGATTTGAAGTCAAATATGTTTTGATTCATTTAACAATTTTAAGTTCAAAGGGTGAACATGAGTTTCTCTTGGGTTTAATTTTTGGATTTAGTTTTGGTTTGATGATTGAATTTTATGTTTATAATTGGATTCATGATTGAAGGATTGATTGAATCATGAAGAGAAATCAAGGGTTTGGCTTGATTTGAGTTTGATTTGGCTAAATTCAAGAGTTTGACTTGAAAGGCTTAGGTTAAATTTTGGTTGAATTTGAATTTGATTTTTGGGTTTAGTTTTGATTGTTTGAATTTATATTTCATTTATATTTGTGAATATAAGTGAGAATATAAATGGGTTATGAGAAAATTTCTTGAATTTGAAGTTATTTGAACTTGATTTGTGCTAAGTCCATAAGACAGAATCAAAGGGCTCATGAAAGATTTTTGGAATTTGGATTTGAGTTTTGAATTTAGATTTATTAGTTTGAATTTATATTTCATTTATATATGTGAATATAAATGAGAATATAAATAAGTTGTGAGAAAATTTCTTGAGTTTGAATTTATTTGGATTTTTATTTAAGCTAAGTCCACAATAGGGGATCAAAGTGACTTAAGGAGTATTTTGGGTTTGATCATGGAATTCAATCATGGGTTTCAATCATTTGGAATTAATTCATGATTTGAGAAAATCCATTAGAATTGATTTGAGATTTTTTTTGGAATTGACTTGAGTTTGGAGTTTGACTTCAAAGAAGAAACTGAGGATTTGGTTGAAGCTATAGGGTAGGTAAATTTTCCTAACACCCCTAAGGCATGGCCTATTCCTATGGCTAACTCTTCTAAGTCTCTAGGGTTAGGTTAAGTGTTCACCTAATCACTATAAATCTCTTAAGACTAAGGAACTCTTAGAGTCTAAGAGGAGTCCTATGTCCAAGATGGACGGGTTGAGAGCTCATTCTAAAAATGAGGTCAACAAAGAGTAAACCACCCAACTACTAGACTTATAATTGTCTGGAGTGGCAGCAAGTTAACTATTCCTACGCTTTAAAACCATGTGGTCAAGTTATGTGATTTTGTAAGATGGTTAGGTTGTTATTATTTAGAATGAAAACTAAAGTCCTTAAACTCAATCCCTAAGAGACTAGAGCATGAGTGGTATGAGTAATGACTTAGTCTAATGTAAATCTTACCAATTTTTAATTAATTTTGACTCTTCATTTTGACAAAGGCCACAAGATTTTCATATATCTAAAAGTATGTTGAAATGAGGTTATTGACTAAATCAAAGAGAAAGAGGTATTTCCCACCACAAAAGAGAACCTCAAAGGTCAAGTCTTTCCTTATTGTGCAAGGATGGAAATCCTCTCTTAGTAAGAGTGAAGTAATATGAATGCATGATATTAATCATACAACATTCAGCTAAGGGGTTATTAAATCTTTTAGTTATCAAGGTTTTAGCCTAAGCTTTATGTGAGTGTGGTGTTTATTTTTGGAATGTGGATACACCACGTAGATCTTAAGGGGTACTTATTGGAGCGATCGGGTACGACATTAAAGAATGGTGCATTATCTCAACAAATAGAAATCACCACCCTATAATGGACCTAATCGTCTAATAAGGACTCCTAAGGCATGATGGGTCTTCGAATGTACCAGAGATCTTTCCCCTACTTTACATGTAAAAGTGAAGTAGAGTTTATACTAAGTTGGGTTCATTAAGTTCCCTATGGAGGCAAGCCTCCATAGTTAATTACATCCTAAGGAATGTGAACTCCTTAAGAATACTCTCAATTAAAGTAGATATTAAAGTATCCAAAGATTTCAAGGTTGGGCTATCAATAAATTGGTTATATTAGAAAGATCAATCAAAAAAGTTCAAGGAGAAGACTTATTTTTGAAGAGATTTATCCTATAATCAGGGAGAAAGTAGGGGATGCTCATGATATTAGAAATCCTAGTGAGCATTCTAATCTATCCTATAATCGGGCTTTATATGTTTGAAGAGATTTATTTATTTGAGTTGAAATTTTATTAGAAAGCTAAGACTTATAATCTTCAACACAAGATTATGGAAATACCTAAGAGGTGAATATTTATGCTAGTAGCCTAAAGGAAACAACTACCTCGAATCCTAAATCTAAGGAGCTTTAGCATGATGCTGAAGCATGACCTAAATCTACATGAAGAAGAGTGAATAAATTATCCGACTGCCAGACTTACAACTGCCTAGAGTGGTAGCCAGCTAACACCTCCTATATTTAAACCCATGAAGTCCAGTCATATGATTTTCAAGATTAGTTAGATTGTTATTTATTTAGAAAGAAACTAAAGTCCTTAAACTCACTCCCTAAGAGACTAGAACATGAGTGGTATGAATAATGACTTAGTCTAATGCAGAACCTTTCCAAATTTTATTCAATTTTTAACACTTCATTTGGACAAAGGCTTGGGATTTTTATATGCCTACATGCATGATAAAATTGATTATGGGCTAAATCATTGAGAAAGAGGTGTTTTCTAGCACAGAGGAGACCCTCAATGGTCAAGTCTTCCCCTATCGTGCAAGGATGGAAACCCTCTATTTAGCAAGAGTGAAATAATATGTTATGCATGTTGTGAAACATTCAACATCCAACTAAAGGGTTGCTAAATATTTTAATTATCTTAATTTATGTCTTAGGCTTTATGTGAGGTTTAAAATTATAGAAAATTTTAGTTTTGAGTGATTAATTAGGGTAAAAAAATTAATTTTATCCTAAGAGCCTAATCGTATCCAGGCCACACATTCAAACATCAAACATTGAAGAATCTAAGAAAAGCATGTCATTTCTATTGCGCAAACTAAATACAATGTCAAACAATTTTATAACACTAGCACAAAAAATAAAAGGTCGGTATCGGTACCAGACAACCAAAAGAGAAAAAAATGAGCTCTTGTATAACCCGTACTTAATAGAATAATTACAATTTACAAGTGAATGCTTGGGGTCTTCAAATCTACATTTCTTCATCTCTTCTTCATTTCCTACATGTCTTTTGATATGGTAGGCTTCAAGGCATCACATGGCACCCCAAGACTAAGCCTTATGGCCAATGCTCATCCTAACCCCCCATAGCACAAATCCTAATTACTAATGTAAAATTACATTAAAAATAAGAAAAGTAAATCTAACTACACCACAAAACAAGTGTTAGCTCAACATGTCATACAACCCAAGCAATTATATTTATAATTTGGACTTAGCACCCTACACATGGGTAACCAAGCCCACTTGTCCAAACTTGGATTATGCATTGGGCTTAAGCAACCTATAAGCAAAACATTTATATTTAATTTTATAGCAACCCCTTAAGCATAATCCCCTGCAAAAAAAAAAGATTAGGCTAATAACGGCCTACCATCCAGTCTATGAAGCATACACCTTAACATCCAGTCTAAAACTTCACATCATGAAAGAAAACATCCATCATTCCATGCAATGTCCTAACCTTGGACTAGAAGTGGTGACTTATTTCTAAAGTGTGTTTTAAGGCTTGTGTGGTATGTCCTAACTAGGTATTAAGGTTATGATTTTCTAAGTGTGAAAGGATTTAATTTAACATGAGAGATTGATTTCACTTTAAATGCTTTAATTGATTTGTAAATTTTATTTTTGTGCTTTCTTTTATTTCATATGACCTACATTACCCTCTTTCATTCCTACCTTAAGCCACTTTCTAAAGCATGTTAATTTGATTTAGTTCTCTTTAGTGAATTGATTATTACATATTTTAAATAATTCTAAGTTTAGGTTCACTTTAAATGACTCTATTCCATGTGAAAGGCTTCTTAAGATTAATTTAGTTGAATTACTACCACATGACATATATTAAACCATTCATTTCCATCACATGTAACATGCATATGATTTAATCCTAAGTGTATTTATGCATGCAACACATTTTAGCATACTTATATGATGAATTTAGACATGTATTTAAAGTTTATATTTCTATTTCTGATTGAATTATTTAATTATATTAATTTAAAGCTCTATCTAAATTCTTATACAAAAATATATAGGGATGAAATTAAATAGGTATGTATCATTATTAACCAAAGAAGTGAGATAATGAAATGACTTCCTTGGGGTTGACTAAAACCTCATATTCATGGGATGTCCAAATTATATACCCATTTACATTCAAACATATGTAAATTTGCATACATGAACATAAGAAAGAGAGCTCCAAATCACATGATCAATTAATTCAATGACTTAGCCAATCATGAATGCATTTATTTTCAAAAGAAAAGAGTATTTCCATTCTTTGATCATATACACTTACACATGTATAAAGACATAAACAAGTACGTGGCATTATTAACCAGGTAAGTGGGGTAATCAAATGACTTCCTTGGGGCTAGCTAAAGCCTCGTATTCCCAGGATGTCTAGACTATATACTTGCTTGCTTAGATACACATGAGTGTATGCACAATTAAGAGAGTAAAAATCATGCAAAGGTTGTATTTTCTTTACTCGAAGTATTTATGTATATGAATCAAAGCTTTATCTGTATCCTAATGTTGAAGTACATAAGAATGAAATCAAATGGGTACGTCGCCATTATTAACCAGGGGAGTGAGGTAAAAAATCTCCTTGGAGATACTTAAAGTCATTCATTCCCAGAATATCCAGACTAAATATACCCATTAACATTCACACTTATGCAAATTAACATATGAATAAAAGAAAGAAGGCTTCACTTCATACACTAAGCTTATAATCACATACACCTATTATGTACCTATGAACAACATACACTATTATTCATTAATAAACTTTTGAAAATACATTTGAGATTTAAAAATCATAATAGTCACACATATTATAAATTAATCCAACACATGCAAGCTTACATAAAGAAAATTTCATTTAATTTATTTTTGAAAGACATGAATGAATGATTCTGATGACATACAACATTTAACATGATCAAAAAGAAATTACTATATGTAAACACATGATTTCATTCAACCAAACTAATTCTTAAGAACAATTATATCAAATAAAAGCATTTAAAGACAACCAAAGCTTTTTAATGTCATTTTGGGTTTATGTTTAATTTGATTTAAGAATATGAAGTTTAGTTTGCTGGTCCTAAACCATTCCCATGGTAATGGATTAATTTATTTTAATGTGAAGGTAATTAAGTTAATTTTATGGGTTAATTAGGTTATAATATAAGTTAAATCCACTAATTATCCCTTTCTTACCACTTTAGTATAATTATCCAATTAATTATGAGACAACATAATATGCACATGTTTTGGACATAAAATCAGCAATAATCCTATAAAAATAAAAGGATATAATGCAATTGACTCATAATTATTGGTTAGTTAAGCTAAAGGGTCTAATTAAGTACTTTTATAACCCTCCCACACATGTAAGTTAATTATAAGTTTCTTATAATTCTCTTAGGTTATTACACACCTAAGAATCTACCCAAGGCTTAAGTAATTAAGTTCTGGAATGACTTGGATCTTAAGTTCATTGACTAAGTAATTTAATAAATTAATTAAGCCGTAATTAACTTGATTAATCAAATGAACCTGAAGGAATAGATTAAGAAGGAGGTCTCAATCTTATCTCATGGGCTCATTCACTATTGCTCAAAGAATTAATCACTTAATTAATTGATTCATTAATGTTCATGTGATTAATTAATCATTAATTAGATTAGGAGAATAATTAAGGTTAATTAATTAAATTCCCTAATTAAGCAATTAATAAATCCCAAAAAATTAGAGGAGGTATAGGTCATCCCCTTAAACAATCTCAGAATGTTTGGAATTAATCCTATGGTTAATTAAGGAGTAATTAAGTTAATTAAATTTTTAATTAAACCCTAATTAAGCCTTAATTATTATTAAAACTTAATTGGAAATATTTTTATTAAATTCTTCTATGAAATACTTTTAAAATGAGTATTTATAAAATCAACCTAAAATAATTAAAAAACTTAAATGAAACCCTCCTCTAAGTTGAACATGTTCTTCACACTTAGAAAATTTGAACCTAAAGTCATTAGCCTAAGTAGTAGAGAGGTGCATGGTTTGATGTTCTGGTTTAATGGTTTGATACTCGTCACACTTATACCACACAAGCCTTCAAAACACACACATTAGCCTAAGTCACCACTTTTAGCCATAGGTTAGTTTGGTGCATGGTTTGATGTTCTATTTTGTTTTGTGATATTATACAATTTGATATGATTTTCCAAAGTTTCAGCTAATTTAAATAATTTTTATAAAGCCTATTAATTTATTTTATTAAAATAGACTATATGAACTTCAAAATTCAATATCTTTTAATCCAAAAATTATTTTGAATGGAAATGTTTATGATAGGTAGATCTTAACTACAATTTCAATCTCTGAAAATTTCAACTCAATCTAATTTGTACTTTTAGAACAATTAGTGAAATTTAATTTTTGCTAAAACCTAAATTATACTCAAAATATTCAGTAATAATTAGTCATATTAGCTTTATTGGATTCTTCTCAAAAATATAAATCCAACGAGCTTTTACTTGTAATTGTTCGGTGAGTTTTTTATTTTCTATGAATTTTTGAAGTTTCAGGCAATTAAAATAACTTTTAAAAGTAGAAAATTCAGAATTTCGTACTTAACCCAGTAAGCGTCATGTGGCACTGATTGGGCATGCGGGGCCATGTGTCGAGCGTCGATTTCCACTACGGTCTGCATGGTCAAAATGAACGGGAATTGCTCATTTCCATGGGATCAGATCGCAGATCGAACGGTCAGATCGCAGATCGGATGGTCTGATTGTAGATCTGATGGACAAAATCTAGAGGTTTTGGCTTCTAATCTTAGACATCTATCTCTAACAAAGAGAGATTGGATGGCTGCTACTTTGTCTGCCAAAAATCCAACAAACAAGTGGTTGTGTGGGCTATTTTTTAATCAAAAATTGCTTATTTTGGTAATTTTGGGCTCGATTTCTGACGATCTTCACCAAAAAAACACCCCAAAATGCATGGGGATCACATAAAATGAAGAATTCTAGGGAAATATATGGGAAAATCTTAGAATTAAGCACACATTGAAGCAAACAAAAGCTCCTTAAGGTCGGTTAAAGTTTGACAAAATTATCTCGTCAGGGATGGTTTTTGGCGGCAGTGAAGATCTTAGCGAGCTCCTGGGTGTGAGAGGAAGCCTTAGAATAAGTTTGAACCTTTTCTTTGCATTAGAATATCATGATCACCAACCTTCACCTCACTCTCACTGGAATCTGCTTAGCGTTGATATTTTTTAGTCCAAATGGCTCAAAGGAAGTGGGGAAGGGATGTTCTTTGTTTGGGGATGCTCTTGGAAGCTGAATGAATGCATGAGCGAGAGCTTGGAGGCTTCAATTCTTTATCTTTTTGGGATGGTCAAAAATCATAATTAAAGGCGATAGTGAGATGCTTGGGAGGTGATGGCTTGATTGAGGACTCTGGATTTAGCTCCAAAGTCTTTCTTTGGGGCTGTGGAGTTTGTCCCCATTGATTACAAGTGAAGGGAAGAGTGGACTTTGCCATAAATGGTTGGAATCCTATATGGGGGAGGATCCTTGAGGGATTTGATTAGGTTGGGCTGATTTTGGGCTGATTCCAAGTGGGTTTGGGTTTGGTTTGATCAGCTCCCAAGATTCCATGGGTTGGTTTCAAAAAGTTTGGCTCAATTTGGGTTATTTGGGTCACATTGGGTCATGTTGGGTTAGGCTGACCAATTGGTCAAATTGAGTCAAACCAAGGCTTAGGTTAGGTTCAAATGATGATTTAAAGTGTTTTGGTGTGATCAATTTGATTTAATTTGGCCTAGAATTAATATTAACTTATTTGGAATCAAATGGGTCAAGTTGACCAATTTGATCGAAATTCATCAAATTGGCTTGGGTTATGGGTCGATTCATGTTCAATTAGCTAATTGAAGATGAACATAGTCTTTGGTTTTAATCAAATTAGATTTAATTTGGATTTAGACCAAATGGACCTTTTAGGTTAATTTGGGCTAATGTGTCAATTAGGCTTGGTTGGGTCCAATTAATCAAATTGAAGCTTTGGTCAAGTTCAATAATGAATTTGGAATGAACTTGAACCATTGTTGATTTGACCCAATTTGTCCCTTTTTCTAATTTGGGTCAACTCAGGTCGAAGGGCCAATTGGGTTAGGTTTGGCGTAATTAATGGTCAAGTCATGTTCAATCTTTGATCATGGGTTGATGTGAATCAATGGTTTCAACTAATTTAGTGTAGGATGAGTTTTGGCTAGTTTTGGTTCATTTGGACTAAAGGGTTGACTTGGTCAAGTTAACTTGGTTTAACAATTAATGGCATGGTCTGGTAATCAATGGTCATGGTATGAGGCTTGGATGGGCTTGGTTCAATCCAATTTAGGTTGAATTAGAACTTGGCTTCAAAGGGTCCTTTAGATCACTTTGGGTCAAGTGATCCTAAGTGGGTCAATTGGCTTTGTTTTGACCAGATTTAAGTTTAGTTGAACTAATATATGAGCCTAGGATTAAAATATAAATTCAACTGCAATCAATTTGGAGTCTAATTGATTTTAATTTATTTAAACTTATTTAAGTTGGGCTTGACTTAGGTTGACTTGAATTTGGTTTGATGATTGTAGGTTTCATTTATATTTAGATAGATGATTAAAGGAATAATTGATTCAAGAGAAAATTCATTAGTTTTGACTTGATTTAGATAGAATTTGGCTAAGTCCAAGGAATTGGCTCAAAGGGCTTAGATTGGGTTTTTATTTGACTTTAGATTTAGTTTTGATCATTTGAATTTAGATTTCATTTATATTCATGAATATAAATGAAGGAACAATTAATTTATAAGAATATCGATTGAGTTTGGATTTGTGTGAAGGCTAATTTGGTTAAGCAATTAGAGGTAGGTTCATGTGGCTTAGAAGGGGTTGTGGTTTAGTTTGATTTAGTTTGATTTGGTTTTGATCATTTGGATATGTATTTTATTTATATTTGTGAATATAAATTAAGGAATTATTTATTTATAAAGAAATTAATTGAATTTGATTTGATTTAAAGGAGGTTTTGGCTAAGCTTATGAAAGTGGTTCATATGGCTTAGGAAGGGTCTTGGGATTTGAATTTGATTTTTGGTTTCAATCAATTGGAGTCAAATTTGGAATTAGATTTGGAATTTGAATTTAAATTTGAGATTTGATTTGAGATTTGAATTTGGGTTTGGTTTGAGAAGGTGCATATGTATTGAGTTTAGGCTATAGGATAGGTGATTTTCTTAAGTCCTAAGGCATAGCCTAATCCTATGATTAACCATTCTAAGTCTCTAAGCTTAAGTTAAGTGTTCAACTAATCACTAGAAGTTTCTTATGATTAAGGAGATCTTAGTGTCTAGAAGATTCCTAAGTTTAAGAAGAAGAGGTTGAGAGCTCACTCTAAAGTGAGGTCAACAGTGAGGTTATGAGTTATTTTAAAATTTTAATTATGAGTTGTAGTTGGGATACAAAAATTAATTTTTTTTTCTAAGAGCCTAATTGGATCCAAGCCACACATTAAATCACCATTCATGAAGAAACTAGAAAAATGCATGTCATTTCTATTGTGCAATTGTAAACAAAATATCAAACTAATTTTTAAATATAACGTAAAAGATTAACAAGCCGGTGAGATCGGGTACCACCGTACAACCCGAAAAGAGAAATGGGTAGCCAAGCTCTGCCCTTATACAATCCAGTATATGAAATAATAATTACAAATTATAAATGGTAAGTTCTATGGAGGTCTTCAAATCTTCAAGTCTTCATGCATCCTTCATTTCTTCATTTGATTTACTTCTTTTAATTTGGTAGGGTTTAAGGCATCACATGACACCCGAGGACTAAACCTTCTAGCCAATGTTCATCCTAACCCCCATATCATTAATCCTAATTCTTAATGCAAAATTACATTAAAAAGAAGGAAAAGTAAATCTAAGTACACTTGTAAAACAAGTATAAGCTAACCACACTATACAACCCAAGAAGTTATATGGATAATTTAGACTTAGCACCCAACACATGGGTAACCAAACCCCCTTGGCTTAATTTGGAATATGCTTAGGGTCTAAGCAACCTGCAAAAGAGAGCATTTATATTTATTTTAAGCACCCCTTCAGCATAATCCCCTACATAAAATATGGTTAGGCTAATCACATCCTAACATCCAATTTATGAAGCATACACCCTAACATCCAGTCTAAAGTAATACATCATAAAACCAAACACACATCACTCCATGCACTATCTTAACATAAAACTAGAAGTTGTGACTTAATTCTAAATTGTGTGTATTAATGCTTGTGTGATATGCCTTAACTAGGTTTTGTTATAATTTTCTAAGTATGCAAGGGTATTTAATCATAAGAAGTTGATTTCACTTTAAGTGGTTTAGTTAATTTGGGAATTTCATACTTAGTGTTTTCTTTTGTTTCACTTGATTTACACTCAATAACTAAGTGTTATAAAGAGAAGAAAAGAGAGGATTACTCTCTTCTATCCTTACCTTAAGTCACTTCTAAAGTATATTGATTTAATGAATTCTCTTTAGTGAATGGCTTATTACATATTTTAATTAATCCTAAGTTTAGGTTCACTTTAAATAATTTCATTCAATAAGAAAAGCATCTTAAGATTACTTGGAATTAATTACTATCACATGATACATGTTAATTCATTTCTTTCTATCATATGTAGCATACATATGACTAAGGCCTAAACCTATCTATACATGCAATATGTGATGGCACACTTAAATGATGAATATGAACATGCACATTTAAAGTTTATATTTTTTTCTCTTAATTGAATTACTTTATCATATTAATTTAAAGCTCTATCTAGATTCTTATACAAAAATACATAGGAATGAAATTAAATAGGTACATGTCATTGTTAACCAGGGAAGTGAGGTAATCAAATGACCTCTTCGGGGCTAGCTAAAGTGTCGTATTCCTGGGATGTCCAGACTAAATACCATTTACATTCAAACATATGTAAATTTTCATACATGAATGTAAGAAAGAGAGCTTTCAGTCACATGATTAATTAATTTTATCACTTAAATAATTATAAATTCATGTATTTTGACAAAAGAAAGAGAGGTTTTAACTCCATAATTAACTACGCACACATATATGAGAGACATAAGCTAGTACATGCCATTGTTGACCAAGAAAGTAAGGTAATCAAATGACCTCCTTGGGGCTACTTAAAGCCTCGTATTCTCGGGATGTCTAGACTAAATATTTTCTTTTCTCAAAAACATATGAATGTATACATGAATAAAGGAGAGAAAACTATGCGAAAGTTGAAATTTTATTTGATCGAAAAGATTTATGCATATGGAGTAAAGTCTTATTTAAATTCTAATATTAAAATATGTAAGAATAAAATTAAATGGAGTGCGTGTCGTTGTTAAACCAGGGAAGTGGGGTAATCAAATGACCTCCTTGGGGCTAACTAAAACCTCGTATTCCTAGGATGTCAAGACTAAATACCCATTAACATTCTTACTTACACAAATCAATATAAGAATGAAAGAAAAGGGACTTTACTTCATACACTTAAGCTATAATCATTTACATTTCCTATTTATTTATAATTAGCATTCATAGCATATGTAATCATTTATTTATAAGATTTGGAAAATAGATTTGGATTTAATAATGATAGTAACCGCACATATATTAATTTAAATCAACACATGCAAGCTTGGCATAAAGGAGATCATTTATTTTTTAATTAATTTTAGAAGAAATAAATGCATGAATCAAGTGGTGTAAAACATTTTAATATGATTGGAAAGAAATAAAGAAATATAAGTGCATAATTTCATTCAATCCAACTAATTCCTAAGGACTACCATATTAAATGAGCTTATTTAAAATAAGCCAAAGTTTCTTAATGTCACTTTTGATCTTATGTTTAACTTGATTTAAAATATGTGAGAAAGGTTTGCTAATTCTAATCTCATTCCCATATGTATGAGTTAATTTGATTTAATACGAAGCAAATTAGATTAATTTTATGGAGTGATTAAGTTTAGCATGAATTAAATCAATTAATTAAACCCTTACCTATGTTATCTTAAGGTAATTGATTAAATGATTATGAGCTAATATAATTTGCAAATGAATTGAAAAGTAAATAGTGATGCTCCTATGAAATGAAAGAGGCCTAATGCAATTAGCTCATAATCATTTATTAATTAGGCTTAAGAAGCTCACTTAATTACTTTCATGATTTTCTCACACATATGAGCTATTCAAGATTTCATCAAACCTCTTTAGGTTATTGAACACCTAAAGCTCTACCCATGGATCAATTAAGAGAAACCAGATTTAATTAGATCTTTAATTTAATCAATCAAATGATTAATCCATTAATTCTTTTCTCCTTAATTAATTGCCAAAGTTAATTGATTATCTTTCAAAATTAGATGGGCTTAAGGGAAAAGGTTGTGAAAGAGGTCTCAACCTAATTCCATAATCCATCCATTTGATCAAGCATGATTTAATGTGATTTGAATTTTAATGTAGCTAATAAAGTCATTAATTAATTAATTAATCATTAATTAGCATTTTGGTTGAAAAGAGAAGGAAACTTAGGAAAAAGATTAGAAGGGAGGTCCTAATCCAATAAGCCCCACTCAACAATGATTAGGGAGTCCAAATAATTAATTAATCAATGTTCATATGCTTAATTTAATTAAGATGGTAATTAGAGCTTAACTAATCAATTCTCCTAATTTGGCAAGTAATAAATCCCAAGAAAATTAGAGGAGATAGAGATCATCCTCACAAATAATCTCAAAAAGTTTGGGATCACTCACTTGAATGACTAGAGGGTAATTAAGCTAATTAAGTTTTCAAATAAATACTAATTAAGTTCTATTTACTATTCAAAATTAATTAAAATATTCTTATTAAATGCTCCTCTGAAATACCTTTAAAATGAGCCATTATTTATATTTTGTAGATTTTTCTACAATTAGTTATGAATTATGGAAGTTTCAGCCTTTAAGATGATTTTCATAAAGTCCATTAATTTATTTTATTAAAATAAACTATTTGGGCTTCAAAAATTTAATATCTTCTACACTAGAAGTCATTTTAACTAGAAATCTTTATGGTAGATGTATCTTAAGTTCAATTTCAATTTCTAAAAGTTTCAACTCAATCCAATTTATCTTTTTAGAGTAATTGGAAAAATTTAATGTTTACTAAAACTCAAATTAATCTCAAAGTATTTAGTGAAATTTGGGAATTTTATATTTGTTGGATTCTTCTCGAAAAGACGAATCAAAAGAGCTCTTATTTGTAATTTTTCGCTAAGTATTTTATTTTCTATCAATTTTTTAAGCTTCGAGAAATTTAAATAATTTTTAAAATCAGAAAATAGTCAATTTTCTCACTTAAACTAGTCAGCACCATGCGGCGCTAATGTGGCGACATGGTGCCATGCAGCGCTGTGCGATCGACTATGTGGCATGCAGTTCCACGCATAACGTGCTGATTAGCTGGTGCATTTTCACGAGCAAGAAAATTTCTTGATCCATGAGATCACGATCAGATGGACCAAATCACGCCGAATGATCTAATGGACAAAATTGGGTGATTTTGGCTTATAATCTCAACCGCCCATCTCCTTAAATAGGAGATCAGATGGCTGCTACTTTGTCTTCCTCTCAGTTGACAATACAGTCATGTGAATAGTAAAAATGGGGTCCAAATCACTTGGTTTTAATATTTGGGCTCAATTTTCTAGTGATCTTTGTCAAAAAATGTCCCAAAATATGTGGAGATGATGTAAAATAAAAAATACAAAGGTAATATATGAGAAATTCCTAAAATCCCATGTACATTACCACAAACAAAGCTCCTAAGGCCGACTAAAGTTTGATGAAATTAACTCATCGGGGATGATTTCTGATAACAGTGAAGTTTCAAGTGATCTCCAGGGTGTGAGGAGGGGCCTTGGAATAAGTTTGAACCTCTGCTTTCCTTTGGAACATTGTGATCACCAACCTTCACTACGCCCTCGCTAGAATCCGCTTAGCTTTGATATTTTTCAATTCAAATGTCTCAAAGGAAGTGGGGATGGGATGTTCTTTGCATGAGAAAGCTCTTAGGAGCTAAATGAATGCATAATCCTAAGTTTTGAACCCTTTTATTTTATCCTTTCAAGTGGATGGCCAAAATTTCCCATGAAATGATGGGATTTAAGGAGCCCTAGCCTCCTTAGAGTGGGCTAAGAAGTTAGGTATGTCCCTATTTGGTTGATGGGTGGCTGCCAAAAGTGATGGGAGAGTGGACTTTGCTCTTATTTGGGTAAGATCACATATGAGATGGCATTTCCAAGAGGGATTATCTTGGGTTTGGCTCCAATTAAGTTTGGACTAATCCCAAGTGGGTTTGGGTCAGGTTTGATCAAGTCACAATGGGTCATGGCTTGGTTTCAAGGGATTTTGCTCAATTTGGGTCATATTGGGTCATGTTAAGTTAGGCTAACCAATTGATCAAATTAGGTCAAACCAAGACTTAGGTTAGATTCAAATATGATTTAAAGTGTTTTGGTATGATCAATTTGATTTAATTTAGCTTAGAATTAATTTTCGCTCATTTGGAATCAAATGGGTCAAGTTGACCAATCTGACCAAAATTGGCCAAACTGGTTTGGGTTATGGGCTGATTTATGTTTAATTTGCTAATTTAAGATGAATGTAGTCTTTGGTTTGAATCAATTTGGATTTAATTTAGATTTTGGCCAATTTAACCCTTTAGGTCAATTTAGGCTAGGTTGGGTCAAGTTGACCAATTGGTCAAATTAAGCTCAATTATGGCTTTGGTCAAGTTCAATAATCGATTTGGAATGAATTTGAGCCGTTGGTTGCAATCAATTTGGGTTAGATTATGATTTGACCCATTTTGACCCTTTAGGCCAATTTGGGTTAACTTGGATCAAATAGCTAATTGGACTTGGTTTAGCTCAATTGAGGGTTTGGTCATGTTCAATTATTGATTATGAGTTGGTTTTGATCAATGATTTCAATCAATTTGGTGTATGGTGGGTTCTGGCTAGTTTAGGTTTCATTTGAGCAAAAGGTTGACTTGGTCAAAGGACCAAGTTGGCTTGGTTTTACCCAATTGAGGTGATTGATCATCCTAGGGTGATTGTTGATCATGATATGAGGCTTGGTTGGCCTTGATTCAATCCAATTTAGGTTGGATTAGAACTTGGCTCAAAAGGATTCTTTAGGCCACTTTGGGTCAAGTGGACCTAAATGGGTCAATTGATTTGGTTTTGGCTAAATTCAAGTTTAGTTGAACTTATACATGAGCCTAGGATTAAAATATAAATACAACTGCAATCAATTTGGAGTATAATGGATTTTGGCTTATTTGAAGTTTTCAAGTTCAAGGGGCTAACTTGGGCTTGACTTGGGTTTACTTGAGTTTGGTTTGATAATTGTAGGTTTTATTTATATTTGGATAGATGGTTGAAGGAATGGTTGATTCAAAAAAAATTGATTGATTGGTTTAGGTGAATTTTAGTTGTGTCCATGAAATTGGCATAAAAGGTATAAACTGGGTTTTGGTTTAACTTTGGATTTGGTTTTTTCTATTTAGATTTATATTTCATTTATATTTTGGAATATAAATGAAAATATAAATGATTCATGAGAAATCACTTGAGTTTGGAGTGATTTGGAAGCAAATTTGACCAAGCTCATGGATGTAGGTTAAAAGGGCTAAGAAGGAAAACTAATTCTATTTGATTTATTTTTGGTCATTGGAAGGTGGGTTTCATTTATATTTGTGAATATAAATGAAGAAGTGATTGATTTATAAAGAAATCAATTAATTTTGGGTTGATTTGTTAAGATGGTTAGTTAAGTTTATGAATGTAGCTCCATATGGCTAAAGAAGGGCCTTGCTTTGGTTCGATTTAGTTTGAATTGGTTTTGGTCATTTTAGTATATATTTCAATTATATTTGTGAATATAAATGGAGGAGTAATTGGTTTATAAAGAAATCAATTGATTTTGGGATAATTTAGGTGGAGATTTGGCTAAGGCTATGAAGGTAGGTCATATGGCTTAAGAGAGAAATTTGGACTTGGATTTGATTTTGGGTTCCAATCATTTGGAATTGAGTTTGGATTTAGATTTGATAAATAATTGAGTGATTGAATTGATCTTTGAGAAAATCAATTGAATTGGATTTTGCTAAAGTTAAGGCTACGGAATTCAATCATGAGGTTTTATGGAGAAATTTTGAACTTAGATTTGATTATGAAATTGATTATGAACTTGGAAGATTTGGTTTGGATTTGGCATGAATTTGAGATTTGGTTTGAGATGGAAAGCATAAGTTAGATTTAGGCTATAAGGCGGGCAAGTCTTTCTAAAACCCTTAAGGCATAACCTATCCTTATGCTAAACCTTCTAAGTCTCTAGACTTAGGTTAAGTATTCTCCTAATCACTAGAAATGTCTTGGACTAAGGAGTCTTGTCTAAGAGTCCTAGATCTATGATGAGGAAGTTGAGAACTCACTCCAAAAGTGATGTCAACAATATCATAGCAGATCACATCATGTCGAACTTGTAATAGTCGATTAAATACTCAATATCTATTTAGAAAAAAAAATTATTCTTCAAATTCATAAATACATAGGTAACTATCATCACAATATTATATAATAAAAATAGTCAACATCATATCATATCATATCACAATTATATAATCAAAATAATTTACACAACAATAATGATATAATTCTTCCACCAACAAAACATGTATATCATCATGACTATCAAAAGATTAAATCTATAATAGTGAAATACTAAGGTCTCGCTCTCAACTATAAATAATAGCTTCTACTCAACTTAAGCCTTATCATTTTCTGAAATAACATGTACGAATAAAACAAAGGTGAGCAACCACAACTCAAAATGCTACTCAAAATCTACTATAGTTTTCAATACAAAAGAGACAAAAAAAAAATGATATTTGCTAAGATGTCATCTTATAGATAATAAAATGTATTTCAAGTGAACTAAAATAACATCTCAACAGGTCACGTGCTATGTCTATCAAGTATAGTGTTAGTATAAAAATTAACATCAATAGTAGGCATATATAAGCAATAGTGTGAGTAATATGATATAAACATTAAGTAAAATAACATGAAAAAATAATTTATTTCTTTATTTAGAATATTTTATAGTTTTCCCTTCACATCTTATATATATATATATATATATACTTTCATTTATATATCCACTTAATCATATTTCCCATTTGTTGTTTATGTCTTCACTTTTACTTATACTTACACTAGTTTGCATCTGTTTAAACATATAAAATGCAAAAATAGATAATTTTATTGATGCACTGGCCCTTATAAATTCATTTGTATGTACATAAAATATAGTCTTCTAGACACCTGCACTTTTCAACATTTTTCTTAGTTTTTCACATATACTTTGATATATATATATAAGCATAGAATATCATAAAATTTAGTATATATAAATATCATCAAATATGATACATAATTTTATAAATGTTAGTAACTATAACTAATAATAGAATTTATAAATAAATTTACATGCATACATCAATAATCATAGTTTATAAAATTATTTATATGCAATGTTCATAATAATATTTCAATGCTTTTATTATTTATTGTAAATTTTATTAAGCTTATTATACTAATTAAAATACACAAAATATTATACAATAGTAAAAATTTTATTTTTCTATACTAATATGTCCAACATAATTTATTATGCAATATATCTAAAGTTACGTGACTAAAAGTTTGTAATTAATCTCTATAGATATGAGTTTGAATAAAATCTAACCAAGTAAAATACCAAGAAATACATAAGCAATGAAATTGAAATCTTAAGAAGAAAAACATCTACCTACCTAGAGTCATACAATCTTTTCAATTAGCTCGATGAATAAAATCATTTTTATGACTTCTGAATCATACTTTCCCTCTCTAAAACTCTATCTTTCTCTCCTTTTCTCTCTCTAACCTACTCATGGGAAATGAAAAAAAATGTGGAAAGTGGATCTTGGGTAATGGAGTAAGATATTTATATATTAAAAATATTTATTTTTATAAATATACAAAAGGTTATAATGGGTATCATTAAAATTATTTTATTTATTAAAATTTTAATATAAACCAATTTGAATCTTGAAATTCATAACTCTAAAAATTATGAAAAAAATACCTATTAAATAAATTATCATGTCTAAAACACATTGGTAAATACAGCATGCAAAATGGATACCACATGTTCTAGAAACACACTTTTACAAAAAAAATTATTAATTTCTTAAGGTAGACAAATCCGATAAGATATATTTTATTTTCTAACCTATGATGCTCAAAAAAATAGATAAAAATACACATAAAATAAAGTTAAGAGTGGTCTACAATATAGTAAAGATAGTTTATGAGTTGAACATAAAACACATATAAATAAAATTAAATACAACAAGGTAAATTTCAATGTGCCAAAAAATCATTCAAATCAAGACTATGAAAATTTGTGAATAAATCAAATATTATATTTACTCTAAAATTCATAAAACAAATTAGTGAATATATAATAAACATGACGTATTACCAAATCATAAGTCTTATTATTATAAGTGGATCTAATTATTATAAAACTAATTGTCACAATGTATTTCTTCTTTTATAGAGTCTTATAAATCTTATAAAATGGCAAATACTCACAAACATCTCATTTCTAAATAGGGGAGTCACCTTTTTTAAAAGACACAACAAGATGGATTTTTGTTGTAATAATTTATTCCTCATAAATTGAACCCAAAGACTATGTATAATTTGGAAAGTCCACCAAAGTTTAATAGAGAAAACATAAGAAAAGTCATTCAAAAATTTACAACCTAGGCAACTGTTGACCTCACTTTTGGACTGAGCTCTTAACCTCCTCTTCTTAGACTTAAGACTCTTCTAGACACTAAGAACTCTTTAATAATTAGACATTTCTAGTGATTAGGTGAACAATTAACCTAAGCCTTGAGACTTAGAAAGATTAATCATAGGATTAAGCCATCCCTTAAGACTTAAGGAAATCACCTACATATAGCCTAAACCCAATCTAGATACACATTCTCAAATCAATCCCAGATTCAAATCTCAAACCAAACATCAAATTCAAATCCAAATGTCAAATCCATGTCCCAAGTTTGACTCCAAATGATTGAAATCCAAAATCAAATTAAAATCCTAAGACCCTTCCTAAGCCATATGAACCACTTTCATAAACTTAGCCACAACTCCATTTAATAAATACAAATTCAATTGATTTCTTTATAAATCAATTGTTCCTTCATTTATATTCACAAATATAAATGAATCCCAAATTCAAATGACCAAAACTATATCCAAAATTAAATATAAGCCTAATATAAACCCTCTGAGCCAATTCTTTTGACTTAGCCAAATTATATACATATCAAGTCAAAACCAATAAATTTTCTCTTGAATCAATCATTCATTCAATCATCTATCCAAATATAAATGAAACCTACAATCATCAAATCAAATCAAGATAAGTCAAAACCTAGCCCTTTTGACTTGAAAATTTTAAATGAGCCAAAATCCCTTAGACACTCTAAATTGATTGTCATTGAATTTATATTACAACCCAGGGCTCATATGTAAGTTCAATTAAAATCTTAATCAAACCAAAACCAAACCAATTGCTCCACTTAGGTCCACTTGACCCAAAGTGACCTAAAGGACCCATTTGATCCAACTTCCAATCCAACCCATGAACCAAAGCTCAAAACCTTCCATCATGATTATTGATCAGCCTAGGATGATCAATAGCAATCAATTGGGTCAAACCAAGTCAACTTAGTCATTTGACCAAGTCAACCCTTAGCCTAAATGAACCAAAACTGACCAAAACTCATCCTACATCAAATTGATTGAAACCAATGATTTGAATCAACCCGAAGTCAATATTTAAATATGATTTGACCACCAATTGATCCAAACTAAGTCCAATTTGCCAATCGATACAAGTTGACCCAAATTAGCCTAAAGGACCAAATTGGGTCAAATCATGTTCTAACCAAAACTGATTGCAACCAACGACTCAAGTTCATTCTAATTTGATTATTGAAGTTGACCAAAGCCATAATTGAGCCTAATTTAACCAATTGGTCAACTTGACCCAACCTAGCCCAAGTTGACCTAAAGGATCAAATTAACTAAAATTCAAATTAAATCCAAATTGATTCAAACCAAAGATCACATTTATCTTCAATTAATCAATTGAACATGAATAAACCCATAACCCAGGCCAATTTAGCCAATTTTGGTCAAATTGGTCAACTTGATCCATTTGACCCATTTAATTCCAAATGAGCTAAAATCAATTCTAAGCACAATTAAATCAAATTAATAATACTAAAACTCTTCAAATTATCATTTGAACCTAACCTAAGCCTTGCTTTTACCCAATTTGACCAATTAGTCAACCTAACCCGATATAACCCAATATGACCCATATGACCCAAATTGAGCCAAATCCCTTGAAACCAAGCCATGACCCATTGGGGGCTGATAAAACTTGACCCAAACCCATTTGAGATTACTCCAAAATCAACCCAACCCAATTAATACCCTCATGGATCCTCCCCCACATAGCATTCCACCCAACCTTATTTAATTCTCCCCCATCACATGCACTTAACTTCTCCCCAACATTTACATTCAATAGAGCTGATCATATGGCAATAAGAGAGAACTTTGGAGCAAAAATCTAAAGTCCTCAATCAATCCATCATCCATTCCAACCACTCCAAGCAAGATGACAACATTTTGGAGCCAAAAAATTAAAAAAGAATGGATTTTTGCCCACTATTAAAGATGGGGGAAATGAGGCTTTATTCCTCTTCCTCTTGCCATTATTCAGCCCCCAAGAACTCCCCAAAGAAAAAAGGAACCCACCCCCACCACTTTGAGCCATTTTTAGCTCAAAAACACAAATAGAAGCTTTTCCGGATGGTGAACATTAGAGAAGACGATGTTCCAAAGGGAGGCAAAGGTTAAAAATCATTCCAAAGCTTCCTCACATACCTAAGAGTTTGCTCGGATCTTCACCGCCACCGGAAACCATCCCTGATGAATAAATTTCTCCAAAATTTAGCCGGCCTCAGGATTTCTCACTTTTTGTGATTATTTTCTTAAGATTTTAAGAATTTTCCTTAGATAAACCCCGTATTTTTTATTTTGTTTAATCCCAATACGAAGTAGAATTTTTTTGGAGAAAATTTACTTAACAATGAGCTCAATTGAACTTCATTTCACTTTTTTTTTGCATTTTTCTCGTTGATTTTGCATGTCGGTGAGCAGCAGCCATCTAATCTCACGTTCAGTGGATCGGACAGCTTAGATCATGTCGGACCAGTGTCCTTCCAACACCTAGAACACACGATCCACTCTCTAATCCGGCGGATCGGATCTGGATCGCCCAATTTGCGATTGGACGATCCGGATCAAACAACGCATCATTTTCCCAAAACCCACATTTTCCCGCTCATGCGCTACGTCAGCGCCGCAAGGCCCAACCATGTAGCGTCGCATGTGTCATAGCGCTCAATCACGCGGTGCCACGCGTGGGCGCATTTGCTGCGTGATTGGGTTAAGTGGGAAAATGTCTATTTTCTGATTTTAAAAATTATTTAAGTATATTAAAACTTTGAAAATTCATAAAAAAATAAAATGCTTAGCAAAAAAATTACAAATAAGGGTTCGTTGGATTCATCTTTCTGGGAGGAATCCAAAGAACCAAAAATTTTCAAATTCCACTAAATCATTTAAGCTTAATTTATGTTTTAGTAAAATTAAAGTTTAATTAATTATTCTCAAAATATAGGTATGATTGAGTTGAAATTTTTAGGGACTGAATTAAAGTTAAAATACACTTACCAAAAAAATCTCAAGTGAAATGGACTTTCAAAATAAGAGAAATTAAAATTTGAATTTCACATTGTCCATTTTAATAAAATAAATCAAATAAAAATTCAGAAATTTACAAAAATCTTCAAAATGGCTTAAATCAATTCAATTGATATCTAGAACTCTTAAAGAAATAATGTGATTGTTTGAATCCTAATGAATCCTAAAAAAATACTTAAGATTAAAACTTAATCAAACATAAATGCAATTAAATACCAATCAAATCCTAAATCAAACATAAATCATTAAGTCATTAATTACATCATTAATCTAAATAAATAGAAAACCAAATTAAGAATTAAATAAATCTTTATTTAATTTAATAATTAACTTAAACACACTTCTTAATTAAACTAATTACCCTTAAGCTAATCCAATTGAATAATCACCAAATTAATGCAAACTTAATGAATTAATCCATCATCCAAATGAACCAGATTAACTTTTTAAATCAATTTCACATCAAACACTTAATTAATAAACTAATTAGTTTGATCACACATCTTAAATAAGCTAATTAAGTCAATCAAATTAATCATATTAAACTTAAACATAATTAAACATAAATCCAATTAAATACTAATCAAAACTTAAATTATACATAAGTTATTAAGTCATTAATTACATCATTAACCTAAATAAATATGAAATTAAATTGAAAATTAAACAAATCTTTATATTTAACTTAAAAATACTTCTCAATTAAACTAATTACTAAATCACATTGAACCTAAGCAAACCCATAGACTAATAAAGCTAAACAAATAACCTAAATCAAATCAAATTAAATTAAATTAAGAAAGACTCATCAATTTAATACGTAATCAAAGAAAATCTCATTCAACCTACTTAAATAAGATAAACTAATTAACTATCCAATGTATGAAATCAAAATACAAACTAAACTTTGATAAACATGACAAATGGATGAGATTAAAAATAAAGTCCTAATTACAAAGAATCAAACTCAATTAAAATCAAAGTAAAATCTCAATTAATCCAATATGATCAAACTACAAATAAATGAACCATAATCAAATCAAATAAACAAAAAGTTAAGTCACATAAGCAAAATAAAAAAATGAATTAAATATTAATTTAAAGGATATTGAATTATTAAGATTTAATTAAACCAAGATATCTAATCTAAAATTAATTAATCAAAAACACATGAATTTAAACAAACTTAAACTTCATTAGATATTAAAGATACTGAATTATCAAGATGTAATTAAACCAAACATCTAATTCAAAATCAATCAATTAAATACTTAAACAAATTCAAATTCTAAATCTAAGTAAAATCAAATGAATTACACATTGAAATGGGCTAATTAAGATACATAAGGACCTTAGTTAAATTCTTTAGGAGTTAGGATGTAGAATAGGGTGAGTTTTATCTATAAATGGAATTCAATCTACTCTTTATTCTTGAAAATCTAAACATCATTTTAACCAAATAAAAGTGAAATAAAAATGAAAAATAAATCATTAAATCATTTAAATTGAAATCACCCAAAGGTAAAATTTAAACAAATTCAAACACCAAATTGAAACTTAAACTAAAGAAGCCTAGTAAAGTCTTTCCACATAAGCCTTAACCACACACATTATAATACTAAGTCACCACTTCTAGTGCTAAGTTAGGGCATTGTGTGCAAGATGTTCTGTTTTCTTTTGTGATGTAATATTTTAGACTGAAAGTTATGGTGTATGCACGTAGTTGGATGGTAGGCGGTAACTAATCATATTTTTGTAGGAGGTTGTGCTTAAGGGGTCACTGTAATAAAAATATAAATGCATTTGTTGTGCAAGTTGCTTAGCCCCTAAGCATAACTCACGTTAGGATAGGTGGCCTTGGTTACCCATGTGTGGGGTGCTATGTCCAAATTATTCATATAACTGCTTGAGTTATATGGTGTGTTTAGCTAACATTTATTTTGCAGGTGTAGCTAGATTTATTTTTCCTATTTTTAATGTAATTATACATTCATAATGAGGATTAGTGTTATGGGGGATTAGGATGAGCAGTGCCAGAAGGCTTAGTCCCTAGAATACCCTATAATGCCTTTGGAGAAAATCAAATCAAAAGCAAGAGAAGGAAGAAATGAAGAAAAGAATACCCCCATAGCATGTATTATTTTTGTAATCCGGGTTGTATAAAGGTAAAGCTCGGCTACCCATCTTTTTTTATTTCTCTCTTTTCAGGGTGTATGGTGGAACCCAATCACACTGGCATTTTATTCTTCTATGACAGTCTATAAAATTATTTGATGTTATGTTTAGATTGTGCACTAAAACATCATGCTTTCCATAGTTTCTTTATGATTGATGTTTGAATGTGTGGCTGATCGATGGCTCTTAGTATAAAAATTAATTTTCTAACCCAATTAATAACTCAATCAAAATTTAAAATAACTCATAACCTTACATCAAAGCCTAGGAGTTAAATCAAGATAATAAAATATTTAGCAACTCTTTAGATAGATGATTGTATATATAATATCATGTATGTCATATTCTTCCACTCTTGTTAAGAGGGAGCTTCCATCTGTGCTAGAGAATGAAGGCTTAACCTGTGAGAGCGTTTGATGGAAGAACACCCCTTTTTCTCTTAATTTGGCCCATAATCAAGTTCTCATGCATTTAGGCATACAAAATCTCATAGCCTATGTCAAAACAAAGGGTCCAAAAGAATCAAATAAATTTGATAAAATTTGCATTAGATTAAGTCTTGATTTCATATCACTCATACTTTAGTCTCTTAGGGAGTGAGTTTAAGGACTTAGTTTTCTCTCTAAATAAATAATAGCCTAACCATCATACAAAGCATAAGACTTACCTACATGGATTTAAAGCATAGGAGGAGTTAGCTGGCTGCCACTCCAAGCAGTTATAAGTCCAGCAGTTGGGTGATTTATTCTCTCTAGGTAAACCATATACCCATTTTTGCCTTAGATTTAGGTCGTGCTTTAGCCCTCGCCAAAGCTCCCAAGATTTAGGATCTGAGGTTGCTATTTCTCTTTGGGGCTATAAGCATAAATCCTCACATCTTAGGCATTCCCACAATCTTATATTGTGGTATTATAAGTCTTAATATTCTAATAAAATGCCAACTCAAATAATTAACTCTCTTCAATTTCAAAAATATAAAGCTCAATCACAGGATAGAGTGGAATGCTCATTAGGCTTCCTAGTATCATAAGCATTCCCTACTCATCTCCTTTGGCTTCCAAAATAAATCTCTCCTTTGATATATCTCATTTGATTTTCTAAAATATCCAATCTTTTGATAGTCTTAACCTTGAAATTTTTGGAGACCCTAATTGTCTATTTTAATTGAGAGTATTCTAAAGGAATTCCTACTCCTTATGATGTAATTAACTATAGGGGCTTTCCTCCATAGGGAATGTAACGAACCGGGCTTAAAATAAACCCTACTTTACTTTTCCATGTAAAGTAGGGAAAAGATCTTTGGTATATTGGAAGACTCATCATGCCTTAGGAGTTCTTATTAAGTGATTAGGTCTACTATAGGGTGGTGATTTCTATCTTTTGAGATAGTACATCATTCCTTAATGTCATACCCGATCACTTCAATAAATATCCCCTAAGATCTGCATGGTGTCCCACATCTCAAAAATAAACACCACAGCAACCATCAATGAAAGAGCCACAATAGTAACTCCATGAGGCCCAATGGACCTTCTAAGAGTCATTAGTGGACCCACAAAAAATTTTGTTTAAAAACTTTTCAATGCGATTACACACAAGCACCATGGTGTTAATGGATTTAAGAAGATAAATAGGAAAAGAGCATAGAACACTTTTAAAAAGAATTAATTTGCAATGGAAAGAGAGAAGCTTAAATTCTCAATAAGAAATTTTATTTTTAATTGATTGAATTAATTCAGAAAACAAATACGGTCTCTTTTTGTTCTTATAGAGAGGAATCCCAAAGAGTCTAAGAGGCAGAGATTGGTGTTTAAATACTATTAAATCCTTCAATTGATTTAGTCTATTATCATTGATGGAATAATGGACAATGAAAGATCTTTTCTCTTTACTAATAATAAGATGGCTAATTGATTGAAATATATCACAAAAAAGTCTTAATATTTTTAATGACAAGAGTAGCCCTATTCATAAAAATTATGAAAAGTCAAGTCTTTCTCTATTATTTTTAATGGCACTTTGCTTTTAGACTCCTTTTTGGCTAAGCAAAGTCGAGTCTTCCTCTATTATGCATTTATGAAGGAAAAGATTAGGTGAGAATATTATATATAGATCTCCTATTTTTATTACGGTGAATTTAAATGATGATATATTTAAATAGGTTATAATTAAGATTTTGATTATAATTTCTACATGATATATATATATATATATATATATATATATATATATATATATATATATATATATATATATATATATATATATATATATATATATATATATATCCTTGAACTTATTTGATATGAAAATATAACAATATGATATAATTTTAAGACTCAAATTACACTATTTAAATATTCATGACACATGACATAAATTGCCAAATTATTGAGATTATATTTTGTGTCGTGTGCTAAATTTTAGAGTTTATGCTTGTTGTGTGCTAGAAAACTAGTTGCGGTAGAGTAAAAATTTACGCCTTAGCTTTATTGCGGAGTTTAGCACATACACATATGTTTGCAGAATTAATAAGAAAACTCCAAAATTTTTACATGAAAAAACCTCGAAAAGAAGGAAAAAATCACGAGGCCTAGCCCACTAAAAATCTTCCACTATGTATCTGTTTCAGAGTACAAAATTTCTCCGATAACGGGATTACAGAAGGGCTGACAATGGGAATCCCAGAATTAGACAACAACAACTATATAGTCATGGTCAAGTTGCAACAGTTGCTAGTGATAGTAGATGATGGTGAAAAGTAGGGGTCAGCGACTGACGATGAAGGTCATCGTGGTGATGACCAGCGGAGATGGCCGGCGGTGGTCGGCGGTGGTGACCGACGATAGTAGTCAGCGGCGGTGACCGGCGTCGGTGGTCGGCGATGATGACCGGCGATGGAGATTGACGACGATGAGGATCGACGGTGGCGGCTGACGGCAGAGGCCGTGGTTGGCAACCAGCAGGGGTGGTCGACGACTATTGAGTGGTGGCATGATTATGCTTGAAGGATTTTTAAGCTTTAGAGCTCTCTCCTCTCTTTTGCTTGAGCTCCCCTCATGTGAAGAATGATGAGCTATTTATAGATTTGAGGAGTGACGTTTATGTAAATACATGCAAAATCCGAACCACTCCACTCCATCGGACGGCTCAAAATGAATTCTTTGACCATTTGATGTATTTTAAGTATTTGAATGCTCAAATGAAGTCAGAATTATGAGATCTTGGGCTTGTTAGATCTGGCTCGTCAAGATGCTCGATTTGACTATAAACACTCCATGTTTAAATGTTATTTAGGGATTTAACTGATATCCTAAATTTTCTAATGATATTTTAAGTGCTTGATCTCAACTAGTTTCAACTTAGGATCAACTTGCTTTTGACATCAAGATTCGTGCTTCGACTAGTAGTATTTTAAGTGTCATATCAATGCTAATATAAATTGGGCCACAATATTCTTGCTTTTTTTCCTTACCTTTTCAGCCATTAAAATTGTTGGAATCAATTTTTTTTTTAGTGGAAAGTGAGAATTCAAAGAGGACAAATAAGAGAGAACTAACGTTGATAATGTTGTAGGAAACTTCCATATTTAACATATCGATATCATTCTTGGATCTCAGACTCAAAAAGTCTATACTTGCTCTTTTGCACTTTTCTTTTCTGCCGCTTAATTCGTAGTCGTTGAATGACCGATAGATTAAAAATGCAATATTTTATTTTATTTTTGGTATGTAACGTAACAGTTAATGATGTAAAAAAATATGTTAATGCTATCAATAATTTCTTTTCTCTGCATAGACAATCTCTATATAAATTATAACGCTATGTTATCAATTCCAACACATCAAAAATGGCAACTAATTGCAAGGATGTTCTCATCACCCTTCTGCTCCTCCTCCTCCTCCTCCTCTTGCACACAACGGATTCTACAGTAAGTGGTGAAGATAATTTACAAATGGAAAAAAGTGAGTTGATGAATATGTCTTCTTCTCCTTCCATTGTTTTTGTTTAGAAATGGGAAATCAGAGTTAGAAGTTTAGATCCCTGATCTTTAACAAATCAAACAAATTGCTATGTATATATTTTGTAACATATTTTCATTCTTATCATGACCAACACCTTTCATTAGAACTCATATCTCAAATGTTAATGAACTTAGTCAAACTGAAATAATTAATTTAAAATTTTAATTGTCTTGCAGAATGCATTCATAAAAATATATTCGAGATAGACAGATCTCATGGCTGAAAATTTAGATCCTTGATCTTATATTCATGAATAGATCGATTAAAAGGTCAAATATCTTTTATCTCCGGTGATGTGTATGTGTTTGTATATTAATATATTCTCTTTCTTAATTATCCTCATCATCAACATCTTTGATTAGTACTTATTATCTCAATTGTTAGTAATCTGAATTTATCAAAACTGAAAAAAAAAAACTAATATAAATTATTTATGCAGGAGGCATCCAAAAAAATTCCTACACCATGTAGTGGCATCTCTGACTGCGACCCAGTTGTGGGAGTTATATCATGTTCCACTCATTGTGAAAATTGTATAAAGATGCCACAGAGTATACGATGCAGTTTCAAAATCTGAATCTTCGAGGCATTTATATGTCATTATTTGGTTAATCGCGACTTAATTAGAAGTAATATTAATACTCCATTATCTTTAATGTTTTTTGCATTGCTATCTTTTAAAGTTAATATTACATAATTAAGATTGTTATGATATATGATTTCATCATTAACTTAAGGTTTGAATGTTTGAGTTTCTGTTTTTGTATGGAAGGTTTTAGAACATATTGATGGGAGTAATAAATGTATAATCGTGAAAAAATATGGTTTATAGTCAACAATAATGTATCATAATTTCCATATAATTTAATTACTTTTTTTAAGTAGTCATGTTGAAAAACATTGTCGATATCTTTTGAGCAATTTACTTATGGAGAGAGAGCAAAATTCAGAAATGATTGATGAACATTTACCTATTTGATTGTGAGGCTAAATATTTCATGATAATTAATGTGAGCATGTTGGTGAAAATCTTTCTTTATAAAACAATAATTATAGTAATTAATAGAGCCATTCGGATTGTGTTTTATGCAAAACACATACCTCCCATCCAATAAGGTTTTGGTTGTTGTAATGAAAATTCTAGTATTTTTTTTGGGGATTAGGTCATAATTAGGAATCATTAGAGAAATTTTTAGCAGGACTAGTGATAACAGGCATGTGAGAGAAGCTTATTTCCTTTTCTTACTTTTCTACTTTTGAGTAAGGTATTAAAGTTTTTAACTTTCTGTATGTATATAAAAATTAATAAATAATTAAATAGAGATTTGAAGGCATGCAGTGCGAACTAGCTACTCAGCTCTTGTTCATCTTGAGGGAGGAACAATTGAAGGTTTTGCTATGTGGAAGGAGAGAAACAAATGCCATGGCTAGTAATAAACTTGTATTTTGGATAATCGAAAGATCCATTTTCTGTTGAGATTTCATCAAATAAACTTCAGCCGAAATCATTCGTGAGGTGGAGAGAATTATTTTCTTTTAAACACATTTTTAATAAAAGAGTCAATTCTTCCTTAATTAAAAAAAATAAAAGTCTTTCTCAATTAAGCATTTGTGGAGGAAGAAAATTGGGCTAGAATATTATATATGGATCTCAACTATCCATAATGGCATAGTAGTCTTGGACATCCCAACAACTAGACTCTCTCTCTCTCTCTCTCTCTCTCTCTCTCTCTCTCTCTCTCTCTTTTTGTGTGTGTGTGGGCACGCACAAGCTTGTAATATGTCATAACCTAACCCAAAGATCTATTTGGAAAAAAAATTGACTTTTCAAATTCATAAATATAGAGATAGCTATCATCAAATTATAATAACAAAAAAGTAGTCAATATCAGATCATATCATAATTATATAATCAAAATAATTTACAAAACAATAATAATATAATTCTTCGACTAACAAAACATATATATCGTCATGACTATCAAAAGAATAAATCTAAAGCAGTAATATACTTAAGGTCTAGCTCTAAACAATAAACAATTGTATCTACTCAAGTCTTATCTTTTTCTGAAATAACACGTGCGAATAAAATAAAGGTGAGCAACTACAACTCAAAATACTAGTCAAAATCTACTATAGTTTTCAATACAAAAAAAACACAAAAATAGATAATTGCTAAAATATCATTTTATAGATAATAAAATATATTTCAAGTAAACTAAAATAACACCTCAACAGGTCACATGCTATGCGTGTCAAGCATAGTGTTAGTATAAGAATTAACATCAATAGTAGGCATATGTAAGCAGCAGTGTGGGTGATATGATATAAAAATTAAGTAAAATAACATGAAATAATAATTTATTTCTTTATTTAGAATATTTTATAGTTTTTCTACACACCTTATATATATACTTTCATTTATATATCCACTTATTCATATTTCCCATTTGTCACTTATGTCTTCACTTTTATTTATATTTACACTAGTTTACATCTATTTAAACATATAAAATGCAAAAATGGATAATTTTATAAATGTACAGGCTCTTATAAATTCATTTGAATGTACATAAAATATAGTCTTCTAGCCACTTGTACTTTTCAGCCTTTCTCTCATTTTCTCACATATACTTTGATATATATATATATATATATATATATAATAAGCATAGAATTTCATCAATTTTAGTATATAAATATCATCAAATATGTTGCAGAATTTTATAAATGCTAGTAACTATAACTAATAATAGAAATTACAAGTAAATTTACATGCACACATCAATAATCACAATTTATAAAATTATTTATATGCAATATTCATAATTATATTTCAATACTTTTATTATTTATAGTAAATTTTATTAGGCTTAATATACTAATTAAAATACACAAAATATTATAGAACATCAAATACCTAGTAAAAATTTTATTTTTCTATACTAATATGTCTAACATAATTTATCCTGTAATATATCAAAAGTTACATAGTGAAAAGTTTGTAATTAATCTCTGTAAATGTGAATTTGAACAAAGTCTAACTAAGTAAAATATCAAAAAAAAATATACAAGTGATGAAATTGAAATCTTGAAAAGAATAACTGCTACCTATCTAAAGTCAAATAATTTTTTCAACTAGCCAGATGAACAATATCATTTTAATGACTCCTGAATCGCAATTTCTCTCTCTTAATCTCTCTCTTTTTCTCTCTTAAACTCTCTTTTTTTCTCTCTTAGGCCTCGTTTGTTTAACTTTTCCTCGTTCATTTTTTAAAATGGGTTTATAAATTTTAAAATCGTTTGAAAAGCTTATTCTTCTCTTTATAAACGTTGTTTATATACGTTTTAAAATATTTACTTCAAAACAAATTTTTTTAAAAGTAAAAGCTTACCCAAACTAAGCCTTAAACTCTCTTTTTTTTCTCTCTCTAGCATGTCCATGGGAAATGAAAAAAATGGGGAAAGTGAATCTTGGGTATTGGAGTAAGATATTTAATATTAAAATATTTATTTTTTATAAATATACAAAAAGAATATAATGGGTATTATTAAAATTATTTTATTTATTAAAATTTTAATATAAATCAATTTGAATCTTGAAATTGTAACTCTAAAAATTATGAAAAAAATAGTTATTAAAGAAATTATCATGTTTAAAACACACAGATAAATACAGTTTGCAAAACGGATACCAGATGTTCTAGAAACACACTTTTGCAAAGATATATTAATTTCTTAAGGTTGACAAATCCAATAAGATACATTTTATTTTTTTACCTATGATGCTCATAAAAATAGATAAAAATATACATAAAATAAAGCTAAGAATACTCTACGTTATAGTAAAGATAGTTTATGAATTGAACATAAAACACATCTGAATAAATTAATTAATTACAGTAAGATAAATTTCAATGTGCCAAAAAATTTCTTCCAAATCAAGACTATGAAAATTTAAAAATAAATCAAATATAAAATATACTCTAAAATTCAAAATATATATATATATAGTGAACATAAAATAAGCATATAAGTATTACTAGTTCATAAATCTTATCATTATAAGTGGATCTCTTTTATAGAGTCTTATAAATCTTATAAAATGTCAAAAGGTCACAAACACTCCTTATCTTAGTCTACTACTTTTACTTTTCATCCTCTTGAAATACTATATTCTAATGTGTGAGTTCGTTTCCTAGTACTTTCTACTCAAGTTTATAGATAATATTTTTTTAATTATCAATGAATTTTCTCACTATTCATAAGTATTTCCAATGAAAAATAAATCTAAAATTACAACCCAAATCTTACAATTTCTCAAAATATTTGAAAATCAATTCAATTCTTCAATCAAAATATTTCATTCCAATGGTGGGGGAGAATACAAAACTATTTCCCTCACTAATCTCTTTTCACAAAAAAATGGCATTACTCATCAATTCAAATGCCATTATCTAAAAAAATGGATGACTAAATGAAAACACATCATTCAAACTCTTCTCATCAAAGCTAAATGTCTATATCACATGGATTAATGTGCTACTTATAGTTCCCCAATTATTAACATCCAATCACAAAGTCCAAATCACCATATCAACTTCTATAATAAACCACCATACTCTCACTCGTAGTCATTAGTAGCAAGTGTTATCCATTTTCCAACAAATTCCTCCACAATTTATCCCCTAAACCCCTTCCACATACTTCATTGACTATGCTTCTAATTATAAAGGCTATAAATGTTATAAGTCTAATTTAGGTAAAATATTCTTCTCGAGGCATGCCAGGTTTAATGAATCTAGCTTTTTTACAAAATTAAAATTCTTTAGTACTAAACCAACTTCATCTTAGTCCTTAAATCCACTAACTCTTGATCTAGTATACCAAATCACACCATCAACCCATATTACATATCATCTCACCTCCAGTTAATTATAATTTCCACCTCCATTCACATCAATCTTGATATACACATTCCTCTCAAATTAACAAAAGTATCACATCGTCAAATAGTGATGTAAGGATAAAGGCTTGTTGTTGTTGTATTTATTTTTCTTATCCTATTCCAATTAAATATTGTTCAAATAGTCACTTATTATGCAGTGAATATTACATTCAAGCATATAATTGTCAACACAGGAATGAGCTCAATCAAAATAAATATTCTGTATTAAAGCTAAATATGTAAGGAAACATCATCAAGTGGCTTAAATATATAAGTCTTATAGCCTCTAAAGAATTAGTGCTCACCCAATAATAAAAACTAGGACTCTATAAGAAATAATGCTAGCATTAAATCTAAATATAAAGAGAGACTAAATTGCAAAAACAAAAAAAACAAAAAAGCATATAACCGATGATTTTTTTTCATCAATTACATAGTAAAATTTGTTAGTTTATTATATCTTAGATTGGTTTTATGATGGCCATCAAATCATGCTAGTGAAGTTATTATGAATTATTGAATATTAATCGAAATAATTATCAAGCATAAATTAAATTTAGAAATTAAAATGAATTTAATTACAATTCAATAACCACACTGTGATCATGCATATCTATCTATATTTGTAAGTGCATTTTTGTAACCTATGATTTTTTTTGTTTATAAAATTTAATTATGCTAGTAAAGTTGTCTCTTTTAAGTTTAACGTATCATGTAATATGACACTTTTTTAATAAAATTAACCTAAATTAATATGAGGATATCTACATCGTTTATTGTGACAGGATTACATTTAATTAATATACAATAAATAAAAATAGAATCCTTAAAATATAAGCTGGATGTGTGTAGGATTATGCATTTTTTTTATTAATTTAACTTACATGTATTGAGTAAATAAGGAATAGCAAGAATTACCTAAGAGAGCTTACTATCAATAACACTATTATCTCCTCTCAAGATGACTTAGCAAATGCAGCTATCTCTCATTTTCAATCTCTGCTTAACTCCTCTGCCCATTCATCTAGCATCTCCTATGCCCTTTGGTCAAATTATCAGCACTACTAAAAGGGAGGACCTCATCCTTCCCTTTTCTAACATGTATATCAAAGATGCCTTTTTTAGTATTGACTCCAATAAGGCCCCTAGTCATGATGGTTTCAATTCAGAATTCTTCAAAGACACATGGTAAATCACCGATCCTTCATGTATCCATGTCGTTAAACACTTCTTCAACACTGCAACTTTACCTGCTAGAGTTACTCGTGCAGCGATCACCCTTATCCCCAAAAGTCCACATGCTCAATCCCTAAATAATTTTAGGCCTATTTCTCTTTGCAACACCATCTATAAAGATGTGGCTAAACTACTAGCTGAAAGGATTAAAATCATCCTCCCAAAAATCATACATCCCGCCTTGCCTTTTCATCTGGCCATGGCATGAAAAATATTAATGAATGAGCTCTTATATGGCTTCAATTCTACTTCTTCCAAGAAGTTCTATGCCAAAATTGATTTGTTAAAAGCCTTTGACAGAGTTGACCATAACTTCTTATATTTCATAATGGAAAATCTTGGCTTCCCTACACTATTCATCAAATAGATTAAAGCCTGCACTGCCAATATCCCTTTTTCTATTATAATTAACGGTGAATTAAAAGGTTATTTCCATTCCTCTTTTGGTTTAAGGCAAAGTTGCCCATGCTCTCCCCTTCTCTTTGCAATCATCATAGATGCCCTCTCTAGAATTCTAGATTTCCATCTGCTAGAAACAAATACTAATGGTGTTGCGGTCAATGATCATAACATTTCCCATGTCATTTATGCAGATGACTTGCTTATCTTTGAAAAAGTTGATCTTACCACTATTAATAACCTATCTTTAGCTCTTCAGAGCTTTAATTTGGTCTCCAACCTCTGTGTTAACTTGGCTAAATTTGTTTTATGTTTTCCAAAATAATTGAGATCAGCTTATAGCAGCAAATCTGTGATCTTAGTGGATTTAATTCTAGATCTCTCCTCTAGAACTATTTAGGGGTCACTATCTCTCACTCTAAGATAAAAGCAACAGATTGATCTAAGGTTATGGATAAACTATTGCTCTAGCTCTCTTCTTAGAAGCAAAAATTCCTCTCCTTTGTTGGGAGGCTACAACTCATCAAACATACCATATGGTTATATCTCTATTACTGGTTTCATTCCTCTTTTATCCCCAAATGCATGATCAAGAAGTTTAATTCCATTTTCAGCAATTTCCTATATAACAATGGTGCTGAAAGAAAATTACACACCATTGCCTAGAATACCATTAATAAACCTAGAGAACATGGAGGGCTGGGTCTTCCCAATCTTGATGTTATCAATCTCATGTGCAAATCTAAAATTATATGGAGACATTATAACTCGAACTCTTACCTGGCTAACTAGTGCAGAAAGATTTATGGCTCACTATGATACAAAATGAGAACTAATTCTTCTCCATTCTAGAAAAGTCTAATGCAAACAGCTACCCGTGTAAGGAAATGTATATCTCTCAAAGTCACCCCTAAAAGTAATTTACTTTCCTTCTTCGATCCATGGTTTTTGGGTTACTCCTTTTATGAAGTTTTTGGCTCACAGATTTCTAATTGGTTCCTTTATCCGATTCACACTATGCTCTTTGATCTTATTGTGAATCTGAGATGGGTCTTAAATCATACTCAAAATGCTCCCATTTCATGCATCTCTCTTATTAATAACATCTCCATTGAGGATAACAAAATTTTCTGCACCTGGAATGGCTTGGATTTATATTCTCATAAAGCTACCTTCTCCTTTGCTTATGACATTTATGACAAAAAGGATTGGTTTGGCCATCTTTGGATCAAGGGATACTCCCTCTACTTTTCTTCCACTGCTTGGAAAATCCTCCTGAATGGCTTAAAAACAAAAGACATCCTGTCAAGAAGAGGTCTTCATATAAATCAACAATGTGTTTTTTACCTAGAATCAATGGAACACTCATATGTTCTTTGATTGTCTTCATTCTCGAGCTCTTCTAACAAACTGTGTTCCAGAAAGGAAGTTTTTCCTTATTGCAAGTAACTTTCACCAAGTTCTTAACCATGCTAATACCATATCTAGCGAAATTTTGAAAAGATATTATATGCTAGCAGTTCACGCAATTGCACATTTCATTTGGAAGGAAAGGAACTTCAGAATTTTTAGGAATGCTTATGCAAGTCTAAATTAGCAAGTCGAGAATATCCACTTTGCTATCATTCAGAAATCTAGGAAGGGGAAATTTAAAGAAGGGATTCCTAAACAGATTAAAAGGCCATATTACGCCTAACTTTTTGTTTACTTATGGCCTCTACCTCTTAACAGTTTTTTGTTTTGTTATATACATATGAAGTGGCGCATTACAAAGGGGACTTTGCAATTTTTGGTGAGCAATGATATAGAATTCTTCTTTTTTTTGGGCTCAACCGACTACCTTCCCTTTCCTAGAACTTGCTGCCCATAGGGTGCCTTCTCTCTTTCTATTTGTGTTTGGCTTTATCCGCTTATACTTAGTTCTTTTACTTGGTAATTGTCTTGACTGGTTATCTTATTGGAATTTCTCATTTTGGAACAACTTTCATCTATACTGCTTCTTTCTGCTACTACATGACTACCCTTTGGATAGTTCTGGCTTAATGTTTGTTAGTCTTGACTGAGCTCTTTTTTTCAGTTTTTCTTAGATTCCTGAGCTCCCTTTCCTTTCTTTAATTTTCATTTTTTCCTTCAGTTTTTCATATGTAATCTCTCCTCATTGTTTCTTTGAGGGTCCCTTTTTCTTCTATTTTTTCATGCATTTGTAACCTCTTAGTTTCTAATTGAATTGTTGGGCGTGGCCCTTAATTTTCCAAAAAAAAAAAAAAAAAAAAAAAACAAGCTTTCACATTCTTGTGTTGCCCTCTTCCAACCAACTAATAATGTATTAAAATTAAAGAAACCTAGTCTTCGAGGTAGAATTTTTATAGGTTGTTTGTTTTATTTCTCTATCAGTGTGATTAAGTTCTTATTATTTACTCTCTCTCTCTCTCTCCCAATTCAAAAATATTTTTCAGAACAAGCCTTCCTTCCGCCTTTATTCCCCGGAGTTTAGAGATCGCTTCAAAGATAGATGAGACTCCATCGGAAGAGAGAGCACCCTTAGCGAGCATAATCTCTATGATATGCCCTCTTCCGGATCTACTTTCAAGATACAGGAAATAGATCTCTAAATCTGATCTTTTCATGGAATTTCAATTCAATTTTTTTTCATGTTTATTTGATAGTTGTTTGATGAATTTTTCTCATGTTTTCTTGATTTATTCTAAAATTATTTTGTTTTATTGTAAATTTCGTGTTCATTGATGATATGCCGCTATGCAGTAACCAGACTTTCAGTTTTCAGCATATTTTTATTTTTGCCCGTGTAATTTTAAATATTTTTGTTCTGACTTCAACTATTTTTCTGACTTTTTTGAATTTTTTTTAACTTTTTGCAGTATTTTAATATTTTTTAGTTTGCTTAATTTTTCATACAGAAAAAAATTAAAATAATGCATAAAGTTAAAAAAATTAATAAATAAGCCAGAAATATAACTAAAATTTTACCTTTAAAAAAATACACAAATTAAGTGGACAAAAATAAAAATATGGCATAAATGATAGTTACAAATTCTGTAAAATGAAAGGATTGTTACTAACATACTTGCAATGAATATAAAATTTGTAAAAAAAATAGAAGAAATCTAGAACAAATAAAGGAAACATGAGAAAATTTATAGAAGTCACTATGAACCTCTTTGTATCTCAAATAAATATCAAACATATTATAAAAATAAAAAATAAAACTTTGCCATAGAACTCAAATCTATAAAACTACTACCACAACTATGAACTCAGAGCAGATCCGAGCAGAAAGAGATAAGTTTCTAAAGATTGTGCTCTTCTAAGAAGAACTAGAGGATATCTTTCTTTGAAGCAATGATCACTAAGGGAATAAAGGAAGAATAAAGGCTTATTTTGAAATATTTTTTATTGAATGGAGATAGAGAGAGAGAGAGAGAGAGAGAGAGAGAGAGAGAGAAGAGAAAAAGAATGCCAAAATGGTCATGTTGGGTAGCATGTTTAAGCTGGCTGGCTTACCAACAATGATGCTTTGACCATTGCCGTAGAAATAGGGAAGAAAGAGTATGGAGACTATCGTTTAAAGCGGGATTAACTAAATAAAGAATTGACGATCACTCATTAATCGCCCCAATTGAGTCAAGTTTCTGAAGAGATGTTTGAAAGAAGATGCAGTGAGGAAGAAGAGAGGCTTTTTAAAGATGCATCAATTAGCTCCTTGGCTTAAGGAAGTGTGCTTATTTTTCAAAACAATGATGTGAATGAGGTGTTGGTTAGGAGTTATGCCAACTTGTAGAACTGATGAACAAGCATTGATTGAATAATGTTCACTTTTCTAAGAAGCTAAAATTATAATAACTATTATTAAATTTGAGATAAGAATGTATGTATGAATGTATGTATAGATATATAGGCACTAAAAGAGAGTAATAAAGGAAAATATAATAAACGAAAATTTTCTCATTAATATGGGTATATTATGATAATAAATAGTCTAGATTCATTCCACTATAAGTGCTGAAATATTTTTATTAATTAGATGGTAATAAATAATTTCAATAGCAATAATAAATTTATCCTAAAATACTATAGTTATATGGTAGAGAATAAAATATAAAAATAGCCAAATATTATACTTTTGGTCTATACTTATCAATGAAACTACATTATTTAGGATAATTATTTCAGGCATTTTAGGACCCATTGCTTCACAAGTTCTCAAACTTGTATTGTGTCTTGGAAACACTTGTCTTGGAAGAGCTATTATTGACATTTTTTGGTCTAACATATATTTGATTCCATTTGATTAAGTCGGTAACTTAATCAATAAACACACTCTGCATGTAGTCAACTTATGATAACTTGCCACTTCTTCTAGATTTTACTCAACACCCATCTTCTGATCAAACTCATATTCTAATCAATCTATATTTGACACTTTAGCACATGCATGTAAAGCTTTCTCATTGCTATAGTAGCCAACATTAGCATTAGAGAGACCTAAGTTGGTCTAGCTAGACCTTAGCCATTCTACATTCTAGACCATCGTTTAAGATGAACTTAACATTTCTAATCTAGTCCACAAACTAATCTCATAAATCTTAGAACCTTAAACATAGCTTAGCCTAGTCCCTATTCTAAGGGATCAAATTAAAGTAATTCAAGCTCACTAGTCAACTTAGTAATTAACCTAACCTTCTTCCTAACATAATTAACCTTATGCCAACCTGGCATAACCTAGTTATTATCAAATGTTATATCTTTCACTTTAAACATATTAAGTAAATGATCTAATTTACCCTAGGATAAATCATTTTGTGTAGCAACAAATCCACATACATCTTAGTATATGGCAATTGCCCATCCTAGATTATGTAAACTATTTTTATTATAGGAGTGCAAATCTCTCCCTCATCATTGCTCTCATTCTCTCGGTCTCTCCTATTCTTCACATGTCGAGCCAAATGCCTTCACAGCCCATGTCAAAAGAATAGCGGAGGTTGTTGCACTAATCTACAAGGTAATCTAAGTTCTCATTTCTTATTCGTATTGCCTTAAATAGACTAACCCAAATATTTAAGAAATCTCAATTATTTATATTATAGCTATTTGATTAAGAAATCTCAATTATTTATAGTGTAATAAAGTATTTTTTTTGTATTTAGGATTTAGTAAATAGATTATTATTTGAAGGGGAAAAAGAGTTGAGATTAATATTAACAATCTTCTTGCTGACCTTAGGCTTCATCATTTGATTTAGAGTTTCGATATTAATAACTGGAATAGAATGTGAAAAGTATATTTTGGTGAAGGGATCACATCATCTCAAAAGTCATAATTTTTCTCAAATAGTGATAACCAATGTTGCAAATAGATTTAGTTCAAAATGGTTTGAGAAATATCCAAACTATTTAAAGTATAACATATAAAAAGATGTAGCATATTGTCTATATTGCTATATAGTTAAGCATCAAAATTTTATTATTACAAGTCAAGGAGTTCAAGAATCATTTATTGGTGAATGATTCAAAAATTGAAAAAGGAAAGAAAAACTTTTAATTCATGTTAGTTAACACAATTGAGTTCATAGTAAGGTAATGCAAAAAAATATGAGGATCTAATGAAATCTCAAGTATAGAGTGTTCCTACTTTGCAGTTGACTAATTGACTAAGGATAAGAGAAATAAAAAAAAAAGATTATGTTGATAAAAGCGATTAATTATGTTCAATTTTTTCTGCGATAGGAATTATCATTTCATGTTCATATGAATCTTCTATCTCAATCAACTAAGAAAACTATTGGAAACTATTTTACTTTCTTATAAATTATAATGAAAAAAATAAAAAAAAATTACATTTTAAATGCTAAAACATAGCTAAAGTTCAATTCACCAAATGTATTAAAATAATCTTTTCATGCTCCAACATCTAATATTTTAATTTTCATTATGAAAGATACGTGTGATTCTTACTTTTTTATTATATTGGATTAATTTTGTGATGTGGCAACAAATGAGAAATTAGTTGTTGCAATGAGATATACTGATTAAGAGAGACAAATTATTAAAAGATTTAAAGATATTAAATATGTTTTCTTAATAAGTATAGATGCACTCAAGACAACTCTTTAATCTATACTTTTCAAAAATTTATTAAGCCTGGATATGATACGAGATCATGACTATGATGTGGCATCTAATATGTGAAATGAGTTTAATGATTTAAAATACTCTTTATTAATGATAATTCTCAAATATTTTTATTTCATTATTTTTCTCATTAATTTTAAATATGTATAGTGGATGTAGCAAACAATTATTAGAAAGTAATATATTGTTTAAGTTCACTTCAAGAATTTTGAACTATTAAAATTTCCTGTAAAAAAAGTGATGCTCTGAAAATCACTCAACATAAAAATATTCTTTCACACCTAAAGACAAGAGATTAAATAGTAAGTGTGGTTTGAATCAAGAAACTATTTTGCAACTAGCTAATAACACTTATTAAAGCTCACATTTTCACACTTTTATTAGACTTATGAAAATGTAGATACCGATATTTGAAGAGCTTGAGGTAATAAAAAATAATTAGGTATATGATCAACAATCAGTTCAAATTAGTATTTTAATCAATGCAATAGATTCTTTTAATTTTACATTCAAAATATTTAAAGATTAATAATTTAGATATTATAAATGAATTATTATAACCTCCAAAAAAATAATATTAAGAATGCAATGAAATTAATACAAGTACTTGTTACAGATGATGAGAGAGAATGGTGTGATTGTTCAATATATAAAGTGTCTCATTATTGCAATATTTTTTATGTTGATGTTCTATATATAATTCTAACTTCAACACTCGTTGACGATCTATATGAAGAAGTAAAAAATAATAATAATTTAATATTATTATCTTGTTGAGTTATTCCATACTATGGTTAAAATGTAACTTTAGAATTGAACAATTATTTCTTTGAAGTAAGTATTAAGTTACTTATTTGTGTGACATTTAAACTCAAGTGACTTATTCTCTATTTTCTATAAGGAAAAATTAATTTATTTTAGAGATTTATATCCTAGTGATTTTTTTAAAGTTAAGCTTGTGGCTCTTGAGCATCAACAATCCACTTATCTTATTGATATGTGCAATTATGAGAATTTCTTCATCTCGTCATCCACTTATTCAACTTAGGACAATCTTATCACATCTCTTTTGTCTAACTCAATATCCATGCTTTGATCATACCTATAATCTAATCAATTCATCTTTAACAATTTCACACATGCAAATTGAGCCTACTCATTGTCATAGTAGCCTAAATTTACATTAAAGAAACATAAGTTGGTTAGGCTAAAGCTTAAGCCAACCTTTTGCCCTAATTGCAATGTGGTAAACTTATCATCTCTAAGTCAATCGATAAACTACTCTAGTAAATCTTAGACTATTTAAACATAGCCTAGCTTAGTTCTTAACCTAATGGTTAAATTAAGTCAACTTTATGGTCCTTCCACCTAATTTTATGTTGACCTTTTCTCAACCTAGCTTGACTTTACCATCATTAGAGGTTCTATATAGGACTCTGTTGACCTCACTTTTGGAGTAAGTTCTCAAGTTCCTCATCATAGATCTAGGACTCTTATAGACACTTAGAGTTTCTTAGTCCTATGACACTTCTAATGATTACGAGAACACTTAACTTAAGCCTAGAGACTTGGAAGGGTTAACCATAAGGATATGTTATGCCTTAGGGATTTTAGGAAAATTTGCCTACCCTATAGCCTAAACCCAACCTATGCTTTCCTTCTCAAACCAAACCTCAAATTCATGCCAAATCCAAACCAAATCTTCCAAGTTCACAATCAATCTCATAATCAAATCCAAGCTCAAAATTCTCTATAAAACTTCATAATTAAATTCCATAGCCTTAACCTTAGCCAAATTCAATTCAACTCTAATTCAATTGATTTTCTCAAAGATCAATTTAATCACTCAATTATTTATCAAATCCAAATCCAAACTCAATTCCAAATGACGGAAACCCAAAATCAAATCCAAATTCCTAGATTCTTTCTTGAGCCATACGACATACTTTCATAACCTTAGCAAAATCTCCACCTAAATTATCTCAAAATCAATTGATTTCTTTATAAATAAATTATTCCTTCATTTATGTTCACAAATACAAATGAAATCCATACTCAAATGATCAAAATCAAATCAAACTAAATCAAACCAAACCAAGACCATTCTTAAGCAATATGGACCTACCTCCATAAACTTAACCAAGTATTAACCCAAATCAACCCAAAATCAATTGATTTTTTTATAAATCAATTAATCCTTCATTTATATTGACAAATATATATGAAACCCATCTTCTAATGACCAAAAATAAATTAAACTAAATTAATTTCCCTTCTGAGCCCTTTTGACCTACATCCATGAGCTTGGTGAAATTTACTTCCAAATCACTCCAAACTAAAGTAATTTTCTCATGAATCATTTATATCTTTATTTATATTCATAAATATAAATGAAATATAAATATAAATAGTCAAAACCAAAGCCAAAATTAAACCAAAACCTGATTTATACCTTTTAAGCCAAATTCTTGGACTAAACCAAAATCCACCTAAACCAAGTTAAAATAAAAGCATTTTTTCTTGAATCAATCATTCTTTCAACAATCTATCTAAATATAAATGAAAATTATAGTTATCAAATGAAACTCAAGTCAACCCAAGTCAAGCCTAAGTTAACCCTTTTAGCTTCAAAACTTCAAATAAACCAAAATTCATTGGACTACAAATTGATTGTAGTTGGATTTATATTTCAATCCTAAGCTCATATCTAAGTTCAACTAAACTTGAATCAAGTCAAAACCAAATCAATTGACCCATTTAGGTCCACTTGACCCAAAGTGGCCTAAAGAACCCTTTTGAACCAAGTTCTAATCCAACCCAAATTGGATTGAACCAAGGCTATCCAAACGTCATATCATGATCAACAATCACCCTAGGATGATCAATCACCTCAATTAGGTCAAATCAAGCCAACTTTGTCCTTTGACCAAGTTAACATTTAGCCCAAATGAAACCTAAATTAGCCAAAACCCACCATATACTCAATTGATTAAAATCATTTATTCAAATTAAATCATAATCAATGATTGAATATGTCCAAACCCTCAATTGAGCCAAACCAAGTCCAATTGGCCTTTTGACCCAAGTTAACCCAAGTTGGCCTAAAAGGTCAAAATGGGTCAAATCACAATCTAACCCAAATTGATTGCATCCAATGGCTCAAGTTCATTCCAAATTAATTATTGAACTTAACCAAAGCTATAATTGAGCCCAATTGACCAATTGGTCAACTTGACCCAACCAAATCCAAATTAACCTAAAAGGTTAAATTGGTCAAAATATAAATTAAATCCAAATTGATTCAATCCAAAGCCTACAATCATTTTCAATTGACCAATTAAACATGAACCAACACCTAACACAACCCAATTTAGACACCACCCAGATCTGAGGATGTATTTATTGAGGTGATCAGGTACGATATCAAGAATAGTGCACTATCTCAAAAGATAGAAATTACTACCCTAGGATGGACATAATCACCTAATAAAGACTCCTAATGAATGATGGGTCTTCAAATGTACCAAAGATTTTTCTCTTATTTTATATGGTTGAATAAAGTGGGGTTTATTTAAACTGGGTTCTAAAGTTTCCTATGGAGATAAGCCCCCATAGTTAATTACATCCTAAGAAAGGTGAATTCCTTAAGAATACTCTCGATTAAAGTATGCAATTATTATCTCCAAAGAATTCAAAGACAGGACTATCAATAAATTGGCTATATTTGGAAGATCAAATGGGATAAATCGAAATAAAAGACTTATTAGGACTATCAATAAATTGACTATATTTGGAAGATATGAGATAGATCAAAATAAAAGACTTATTATCGAAGCCAAGGGGAGAGGATGCTCATGATACTAGAAAACCTAGTGAGCATCCCAAACTATCCTATTATTGAGCTTTATATATTTGAAGTTGAGGGAGGATTATATATTTGAGTTAAAATTTTATTAGAAATCTAGGACTTATAATTCCACAATACAAGATTCTAAAAATTTCTAAGAGGTGAGGATTTATGCTTGTAGCCCCAAAGAGAAACATAAACCTTGGATCCTAAATCTATGGAGCTTTAGTGAATGCCAAGCATGACTTAAATCTAAGGTGAAAGTGGGTATATTGTTTACCTCTTCAGGAGAGAGTAAACCACCCAACTAGTGGACTTATAACCATCTAGAGTGGCAGCTACATTTTAAAACCATGTGGTCAAGTCATATATTTTACAAAATGGCTAGGTTGTTATTATTTAGAAAGAGAACTAAAGTCCTTAAACCCACTCCCTAAAAGACTAGAGCATGAGTGGTAAGAATAATGACTTATTCTAAGGCAAATATTATCAAATTTTATTCAATTTTGACTTTTTATTTTGACATAAACTATAGGATTTTATATGCCTAAATGTATAAGAAAATTAATTTTGGGCTAAATCAAAAGAGAAAGATGTGTTTTTCCATCATAGGCTCTCAAAGGTCAAGCCTTTTTCTATTTGGAAAAGATGAAAACCCTCTCTTAGCAAGAGTGAAATAAAACGACATGCATGATATTAAGCATACAACATCTAGCTAAGAGGTTGCTAAATATTTTATTATCTTGATTTAATGCTTAAGTTTTATGTGAGATTATGAGTTATTTTAGAAAATTTAGTTATGAGTTATAGTTGCGATAAAAAAGTTAATTTATCCTAAGAGCCTAATTGGATCTAGGCCACACAGAAATCATCAATCATAACTAAACTATGAAACATGATTTCTACAATAAATGTAAATAAATCATCAAATAATTAATAACCTCAATGTGAAAGAGTAACAAAGCCATGGGTAGCATTCTAAAAAAAAATATGCTTTAGCTTTACCCTTATACATCCTGGTACAATGAAAGAATAATTATAATTTGATTACAATAAATGAATGGGAGTTATAGTGGTCTTCAAATCTTTAGAGCTCATTCTTTCCTTCATTTCCTTTTTTCATTTGGTTGGGCAAGCTCCATAGGATCACATGGTACCTAAGACTTGGTCTTGTAACCAATATTTATCCTAAGCCTCCATAGCACTACTCCTAATTCCTAATGCAAAATTACATTAAAAAAATGGAAAAGTAAATCTAACTATTGCTACAAAATAACTGTTAGCTAAATACACCATACAACCCAAGCAGTTATATGAATAATTTGGACTTAGCACCTTGTATATTGGTAACCAAGTCCACCTGTCCTAATATAGATTATGCTTAGGGGTTAAGCAACCTACACAACAAAATATTTATATTTTATTTTAAGCACCCCTTAAGCATAATCTTTTGCAAAGAACATGATTAGGTTAATCCTAAGACTTGCTCTTGTACCTAAGACTTGGTCTTGTGACCAACATTTATCCTAAGCCCCCATAACACGAATCCTAATTCCTAATGCAAAATTATATTAAAAGAATAGAAAAGTAAATTGAACTATACCTATTAAATAAATGTTAGCTAAATATACCATACAATCCAAGCAGTTATATGAATAATTTGGACTTAGCACCCTCCACATGGGTAACCAAATTCACCTATCCTAATATAGATTATGGTCAGGGGTTAAGCAACCTACATAGCAAACCATTTATATTTTATTTTAAGCACCCCTTAAGCATAATCTTTTGCAGAGAATATGATTAGTCTAATCACGACCTAACATTTGGTCTATGAAACATACACCCTAACATCCAGTCTAAAATAGTACATCACAAAACAAAATATTTATCAAACCATGCACCACCCTAACATAAAGCTAGAAATAGTGACTGAATCTAATGTCATGTATTAAGGTTTGTGTGGTTTGTTCTATCCAGGCTTCAATGTTATCATTCTCTAAATATGAAGAGATTTAATTATAAAAGGTGGTTTCACTTTAAATGGTTTAGTTGATTTGTAATTTTTACTTAATATTTTCTTTTATTTCATTTGACCTACACTTAACAACTAAGTGTTATGAAGAGAAAGAAAGAAAGGATCACTCTCTTTTATCCCTACCATAAGTCACATTTGAAGTAAATTAATTAATCAATTCCCTTTAGTGAATGACTTATTACATATTTTAATTAGTCCTAAGTTTAGGTTCACTTTAAATAAACTCATTCAATAAAAAAGGCATGTTAAGATTAGTTAGAATGAACTACTATCACATAACACATGTTTGTTCATTTTTTCCATCATGTATATCATGCATATGATTAAATCCTAACCATATCTATACATGCAATTTATGTTTTAGCACACTTAAATGATGAATGTGAGTAAATGTATTTGAAATTAATATTCCATTTCATTGAATGATTTTTTTCATATTAATATAAAGCTCTATCTAAATTCTTATGCAAAAGCATAAGGAAAGAACCTTAAATCATATGACTAATCAACTCCACTAAATAAATAAAGTATGAATGCATGTCTTTTTAATAGAAAAAAAAGGTTTTCATTCATTAGCTAAGTACACATTCATATGTATAAAAGTTTTAAGCAAGTATGTCGCCATTGTTTTACACTAAGGGAAAGAGATAGGAACCTCCTTTGGGCTACCTAAAGCCGTGCGTCCCTAGAATGTCCAGACTAATATACCCACAATCCTTAGATACATGTGGATGTATAAATAACTACAATAATAGAAAGCCATGCAAAAATTGTATTTTGACTTGATTGATTTATTTTGTGTAAATGAATTAAAGTTCTATCTAAATTCTAATATCCAAATGTATAAAAATGAAGTTAAGTAGGTACGTCGCCATTTTTTTGCACAAAGGGAACGAGGTAGGAACCTCCTTAGGGCTACTTAAAGCTGTGCGTCTCTAGGATATCCAGACTAATATACCCGCTAACATTCTTACTTATATTAATCACCATATGAACGTAAGAAAGAGACTTTATTTCACGCACTAAATTTATATTCACTTGCATTTCCTATGTATATGTGTAATTAAATTTAAAATATATATGTGTATTCAATCATTAATAAACTTTTGAAAATACATTTGAGATTTAAAAGTGATACTAGCCACACATATTTTAATTTAAATCAACACATGCAATTTGACATAAAAAATCATTTTATTTAATTAATTTTAAAAGAGATGGATGCATTAATCATATGAATTAAATATTTAGCATAATTGAAAAGAAATAAAACAACACAAGAATGTGATCTCATTCAATCCAACTAAGTCCTAAGGATAATCAAACTAAATAAGATTATTTAAGACAAACTAAAGTTCTTTAATGTCATTTCAGTTTCATGTTTGGTTTGATTTAAGAAATTTGAAAGAGGTCTACTAATCTTAATCTCATCCCCCATGTGTGAGTTAATTTGGTTTAATGATGAAGAATTTAAGTTGATTTTATGTCTTAATTAGGTTAGGTTATAAATTAAATTAATTAATTAACCCTTACCTACATCACCTTAAGCTAATTAACTAATTAATGATGAGCCAATATGAGATGCAATCACATGAAAAGTAAATTGGCAATGCTCCTAAGAAATGAATGGGGCCTAATGCAATTGGCTCATAATTAATAGTTGATTAAGTCTAAGGAGTTCAATTAACTACTTTTATGATTTTCTTGAACATGTGAGTCAACATAATTTTATTTGCTCTCCTTTTAGGTTATTGAACACCCAAAGAGCTACCAAAGGTTGATTAAAGGTGATTAAATGTGAATGGATTTTAGATTGGGTTAATTAAGTTCATTAATCCATTTGGTTAAGCATTAAGTATATTCAATTAATGAAATGAAATTAACTTAAGGAAAGAGATCAAGAAAGAGACCTTAATCTCAATCCTTAAGTCCTATACTATATCACTTAAGCTCTAACTTTATCTTGGATATTAATTAATTAATTAATTAAGTGATTAATTACATCATTAATCATTAACTAATTTGTTTCCAAAAAGCAAAGAAAACTTAGAAAATGAATTAAGAAAAATATTCCAATTACATCCCCTAAGCTCCCTCACTGTTCAACAAAAGTAAGTAGGCTTAAATAATTAATTAAGCTACTATTCATTCATTAATTATCACTAATTAAATTAAGAAAGTGATTAAGGTTTTATCTATTAATTTTCCTAATTAAGCAACCAATAAAATCTCAAAAACATTGGGGAGGAAGAGGTCATCCCCCTAAACAATCACAAAAAATTTGAGATTAATTAAGGAGTAATTAAGCTAATTATATTTCTAATTAAATCTTAATTAAGCTAAAAGTACTATTCAAATTAATCAATAATACTTTTTCTAGATTCTACTCTGAAATATCTTTAAAATGAGCCTTAATTTGTATTTTGTTTAGATTTTTCTAGGATTAGTTATGATTTTTAGCAATTTCAGCCTTAAAATAGATTATTTAAGCCTAATTAAAGCCTTAATCCTGTCGGGCCACGTGGCAGTTGAGGCGGCGTGTTTTTCATTTGGTGTGAAGAGATTGGCTATTTAAGTTGTCACATCTGTCACTGACTCGGATTACGGTGGACGCGCTAACTCCTTGGACCGCCTGATCTAAGATCGGATGGCCATGATCAGATCTATAGTTTAGGAAAGGAATCAAAGGATCTAATGCAGGATTAGATCATGACCACCCATTTCGATCACGCAGAATAGACGATCCATTATCCATCCCATTCATGAGTGACAAAAGACGGATGTCATCCGTCTTTCCCCATTCGATCTGAGCTCACCCGAGCTCAGATTGCCACCAAATTGATCATACACCTTCAGAGAGGGGAGGCAGCACATCCAATGGCTAAAAAACACATGACATTTGAATTTGCTTCATAAAAGACCAAATGATTTTCGATACAAGACTCAGTTTTGCAAAATTACCTCACCAGAGCTAATGACCGGTAGTGAGATCGACGGAGATAGCTTCACCTAGTTGAGGTGAGGCCTTGTTGAAAAGCATAGGTTTTGATTTGGTGTAGAATGCTCGATCAACTAATCCATGTGCGTAAAGGCTTCGGCTCTGATAGAACATCAATCTCCAGTGGTCAGGAAGGCTCGGGGATTGTTTGGTTTGGCTTCGATGAAGTATAAGGATGGTGTGGGTGCAAGGAATTTAGGTTTGATCAAGTGGAGGAGGAGTATTGATCGAAGGAAGGCTGCCCTATTTTAAGTTTCGCACACAGAGAGAAAATTTGATCGAGGGAAGCTACTGTAAGTCTTGGAATGGATCTGAGGAGTTTTGAAATCCCTTTTCGAACTTTTGTAATGTCAAATGTGTCAATTCCCACTCCAATTAGGGGAGTTTACCCACAAATATTGCATGAAGACTGAGGATGGGTTAAGAGCCAGCCAGCCACCGTGTCTGAAGAGGTCATGTCCAACCCACGTGGCTCAACTTGAGTGGAGGGAGCTATGAGAGGAGTCTCCAAGGCTGGTGTGCAAGATCTAATTTGCTTTGTCCATGGGGTTCTCAGTTTGGCTTGAGTGAGGAGGAGTTAAACTCTCATTGGTCCTTGGCCAACCTAAAGGGGATTAGGTGAGCTAGGCGGGTTAGGTTGAGCCTCACTTGAGTACTTGGAGGCTGCCATGGTGATGGGGTGGTTAACTTAGTGGTGTGAAGATCCAATGGAAAGAGGGTTTGTCTAATGGTTCAATGCTTGGATGGGGCCAATATGGATTTAGGCTACTTTGGGTCAGGTTAGGCTAGGTCATAGGGTCCCATAGGTTGGTTTTGGGTGATTTGGCTTCATATGGTCAAAAAAGCTCATTTGAGTTAGGTTGGGTTAGGTTGACCAATTGGTCAAATTGGGTTAAACTAAGACTTGGGTTACGTTCAAATGATGTTTTGAACGGTTTTGGTTCAAGTGGTTTTAATTAATTTGGCTTAGGTTTGATTTTGGCTCATTTGGATTCAAATAGATAAAAATGGGCTAAGTTGACCAATTTGACCAATTTGACCAAATTGAGTTGGGTTTAGTGTTGGTTCATGTTCAATTGCTTAATTGAAAATGATTGTAGGCTTTGGTTTAGTTTAATTTGGATTTAATTTGAATTTTGACCAATTTGACCCTTTAGGTCAATTTGGGCTAGGTTGGGTCAAGTTGACCAATTGGTCAAATTGGACACAATCATGGCTTTGATAAAGTTCAATAAGTGATTTGGACTAAACTTGAGCGATTGGTTGCAATCAATTTGGATTAAATCATGATTTGACCCATTTTGGCTTTTTAGGCTAATTTGGATCAACTTAGGTCAAATGGCCAATTGGACTTGGATTGGAACATTTGAGGGTTTAATCATGTTCAATTATTGATTATGAATGGGTTTGAGTCAATGGTTTCAATCAATTTGGCATGGTGGGTTTTGGCTAGTTAGGTTTCATTTGGGCTAAAGGTTGACTTGGTCAATGGACCAAGTTGACTTGGTTTGACCCAATTCAAGGTAGTTGATTACCCTAGGATGATTGTTGATCATGATATGAGGTTTAGATGGGCTTAGTTCAATCCAATTTTGGTTGGATTAAAAGTTGGCTCAAAAAGGTCTGTTGGGTCACTTTGGGTCAAGTGGACCTAAATGAGTCAATTGGGTTGATCATGGTTTTATTCAAGTTTAGTTAAGTTGGTATATGTGTTTGAGATGGAAATATAAATCCAATTGCAAATGGTTTAAAGCCATATTGGTTTTGGTTCATATGATAATTTCAAGTCAAAAGGGGTCAACTTGGGTTTGACTTGGGTTTGGCTTGATAATTATAATTTATGTTTATATTTAGAACAATGATTGAATCATGAAGAAATCTGTGGGTTTTGAATTGATTTGGGTATCATTTTGCCAAGTTCAAGAATTTGGCTAAAAAGGCTAGAATTGGAGATTTGATTTGATTTGGGTTTGGTTTTGGCTATTTGGATTTATATTTCATTTATATTTGTGAATATAAATGAAGATATAAATGGTTCATGAGAAAATCAGTTGGGTTTGGAGTGATTTGGAAGCAAATTTGACCCAATTGAGGGATGTAGGTCGAAAGGGCTTATGTTGGGAATTAATTTAGTTTGAATTATTTTTGGTCATTGGAGGGTGATTTTCATTTATATTTATGAATATAAATGAAGGAATGATTGATTTATGAAGAAATCAATTAAATTTGATTTGGTTTGAAGGAGGTTTTGGCTAAGCATATGAAGGTGGTTCATATGGCTTAAGAAGGGATTTGGAATTTGAATTTAATCATGGATTTCAATCATTTGGTTTGGGATTGGATTTTTGATCTTGGATATGAATTAGAGTTTTGGTTTGGAAGAAGGAATCAAGGATTGGGTTTAAGGTTATAGGGTAGGCAAGTCTTCCTAAATTCTTAAGGTATAACCTCTTTCTATGATTAACTCTTCCAAGTCTTTAGGCTTAGGTTAAGTGTTTACCTAATCACTAGAAGTGTCTTAAGACTAAGGAGCTCTTAGTGTCTACAAGATTCCTAGATCAATGATGAGGAAGTTGAGAGCTCACTCCCAAAAGTGAGGTCAACAAAGGCGCTCAATAGGTGTGGTATAACTGGCTAGACACACCACATGTATTAGTGTTGATGGAGATGATCAACCACATTCGAAGGATCTCAAGTGTTAATAGAGAGGTTCTACTCCTAAACATGAAGTGTTGAAGGAATCAGGATCTTAGTGCAATATAACTCAACTCATGCCAAGGGTATAAGAGAGGAAGGAAGGATCAACTGAGGGATCATGCATGTGAACCTTCCACTAGGGAAGCAGATTTAGATTATTCATATAGGATAAAAGTTGAGTTGAACGTGATATAATTCAGCAAGAACAGATTTGCTAGGGATGAGTGCAAGAACCTTCCACTAGGGAAGCAGGTTCAGATCATCCACTAGGAATAGGGATTTAATTTGGTTTGATTTTATGAGGGCTCCACTAGGGAGAGGATATGATTTACTCCTCGCTGGGGAGGAAATTAGTTTGATTTAATTGGTGGGGCATCCACCAAGAATGAGAATTTAATTTAATTTGTTGACCTATGGCTTAAGGTTCCATTGGGGAGAGGATATGATTCTGATTTTGAGGGCACATCTACTGAGGATGTGAGCTTGGATCCACAGGGGATAAAGTAGATTTAAATTTAGACTCCCCTAGAGGGAGGATGGTGAATTTGATGAAATGGACCCTGTCGATGTGCGACGGATCCACTAAGAAGGGGCTAACATCAGCCTGGACCTGTCTTAGATTTACAAATCTAAAGGGATAGTCTACCGGCCATTAGGTAGGACTAACTAACCTAAGTGTTTCCTTTCGGTGTGTAATGGTCAAGTTAGGAATAAAGCTTATAAACTTATAACTTCCTAAATAAGAAACCACTAGGGTGATCAGTTGATAGCTCAATGAATTGAACCCAACCTAAGGTGGCCATTTAAGTGAATGCCACTATGAAAGCACATTGAATCAAGGATAATTAGAATCAATTTAATTTAGGATGGATCCTGTTGGTGTGTGATGGATCGACTAAGAAGGAGCTAATATCATCCTAGACTTGTCTTAGATTTACAAGTCCAAAGGGATAGTCTACCATCTGTGAGGTAGAGCTACCCAACCTAAGGGGTGCCTTTTGGTGTCAATTGTCAAGTTAAGAAGAAATCTTGTAGACTTACAACTTTCTGAACAAGGAACCACCGAGGTGATCAATTGATAGCACAATAACCCGATCTAAGGTCGCCCCATCTGGTCCATGCCGAAAGAATGCGTTATAGACTTATATCTTCCAAAGTCAGGATGATCTCTAGGGTGACTCATTGGTGGCACAAGTTGAACCCAAATTAAGGGTGACTACTGAGAAAGTGCCGACCTAGAGACTTATCTCAACTCGAAAGTAGTCAGGCGATTCCTATAGGGAGTTTTGTTGACACTTCCCTAAAGATAGGTTGTCTGCATGGGAAAAGGTACCGCTAGGGGTTTTCCTCTTTATCCACAAGAGAAGATATATATTTATTTTATTTGTTATATGTTCGTATGGACCCTGTTGGTGTGCGAGGGACCACATTAAGAAGGAGCTTATATCAGCTTAATCCTATCTCAGACTTACTATACCAAGACAGAATCTGTATATCTGCAAGACAAATTCTCCAACCACAGGGGTGGCTACTAGGAAAGGGGGATAGTCCAGTCCAAAAGTAATCGGGGTAGTGTCTAAATGGGGTTGTTAAGGATGTGATCTAAATAGAGTGCCCACGGGGGAGGTGTTGCCAGGGGCTTTATCCAGAACCCTATAAAAGAAAGCATGTAGGTATTCAATGGCTAACTCAAAGAGAAAGCATAGTAGTCTTACATCTACCAAGAGTGGTGTATTCACCGGGTGGGTCGCTATCAACATAGTGATAACCAACAAACCTAAGGTGCCCGTTGATGTGCAACAATCAGTCTAGAAAGAAGGCATGTAGACTTATATCTCCCTGAAAAAGAACTGATTGTTGGGATAGTCTGCCTTCATCTTGACAAGTGCTATCCGACCTAGGGATACTACCAAGTGGGGAGTCCTGTGTAATGACTAGACCCATACTTGAAGTAGTCAGGAGGAAAGGAGCCGCTGGGGAACTTACCCTAATCCTTAAATATACTCAACATAGTTAATGCATGATGGCTAGTTTAAGAATAATGCATGTAGACTTATATCCTCTTAAACGAAATCAACATGAGGTAGCTTACTGGCCATGCAGTAAGGCTTACCAAACTAACAAGGCACTCATCGGTGTGCAGTAGTCAAATCAAGAAAGAAAGCATATCAAACTTATATCTTTTTGAACAGGGGACCAGGGGTAAGACACTAGCAAGGTAGCATATTAGCCCAACCTAGAGTAGCTAATGAGTGAGTGCCACAGGGGGCTTACTCCCACATCAAAATATCCCGATACAAAAGATATGTTTTTGTTTGATATGTGGTTGTGTGTAGTCTATGTTGGTTTTTTATTGCTAAAGGATAAGACGCTGCTTAGGTTCCTTACACCTACCCTAAACAAATTGTGGCGGATTCGCAAGCAAAGATATTTCTAACCAATATGAAGGGATGGAATTTGAAATGAAAAGAAGTTTAATTGATGATTATTTTCAAATAAGATTTATGGATAATATTTCTTCAAGTAGAGCCCTCTTTTATAATTTTTAAGTGGATAGGATCCTCCTTGATAGGCCTTTTTATGGCGAAAGGGTCTTCCCAAGTGGGTTCAAACTTGCCTCCCATCTTTTGATGGGCAATAATTGGTCTTCTTAGAACTAAAATAAGCTCTCCTACTTGAAAAGCTCTAAGATGGACCAACTTGTTATAAGCTTAAATTATTTTGGCTTTATATAACTCGAGGTTCTAGCATGCTCGAAAGCATCTCTCCTCCAAACCTTCGAGCTCTTCTAACCATAACTTGGTGTTCTGCTCAGTTGTGATTTTACTACCCACAGTTATTCTTAATATGGGAGTTGGACTTCTAAAGGTAGAACTGCTTCAGATCCATACACTAAGGTGAAAGGGGTAGATTGAGTTGGAGTCCTGTATGTGGTGAGGTAAGCCCACGATGCTTCAACTAATTGCTCATGCCACTCCCACTTGTTGTCGTCAAGTGTCTTTTTCAATATATAGATTAGAGTTTTGTTGAAGGTTTCTACTAAGCCATTTTCCCTTGGGTAATAGATGATAGAATATCCCCAATCCATGATATGTCTTAGGAAAAGTGTTGATTTTAGTGATTTTGAATGCAATACCATTATTGGATATAATTATCGAGGCACCCTGAACCTATATATGCTATGGTTCCTGAAAAACTAAGCACATGCTGAGCTATGACCTCTCTAAGTGGGATCACCTCTGCCCACTTGAAAAAGAAATTCGTGGCAGCTAGAATGAACGAGTGACCTTTGGAAGAAGGAGGATCAATCAGACTCACTATGTCAATACCCCAACACTCGAATGGCCATTAGGCCAATGTTGGATGTAGAATGTTGGGTGGTTGGTGTAAGACCACACTGTGTACCTAATATTGGTGGCATCTCCTAGCTATGTCCATGTAGTCTGTGATCATCGAAGACCGGTAATATCCTAGTCTCTTGATCTTGGCTTTCATCTTCAGACCAGATTGGTGAGCTCTGCATAAACTTGAGTATACCTCAGTCACGATCTTACGGGCTTCATGTCTATCCAAATAATGTAACTATATATGATCAAAAGATCACCGGTATAAAGTGTCATCCATGAGAGCGTATGAGAGAGTTCTGTGCTTCACTTGATGGGCTAATGACTTCTCCTGAGATAGTTTTCCTATCGGTAGGTAATCCATGAATGGTTGCCTCCAATCTAACTCATCATCCTTTTTGGCAATGACAACCTCCCTTTCAAGTGATAGTCTCTCGATGAGTTCAACATCAATAAGAGATAAGACTTGTCTATCTAACTCATCATCCTTTTTGGCAATGACAACCTCCCTTTCAAGAGAGAGTCTCTCGATGAGTTCAACATCAATAAGAGATAAGACTTGTCTATTTTGGACCCTTATTGATATGGACTCATCTTCCAGACATGCCAGCTCCTTGGCAAGCTTGGCCAATGCATCTACTATTGTGTTTTCTCTTCGAGGGATCTTATAGATGGTAACATCTAGGATTTGAGCTAACAACTCCATGGTGTACTTGTGGCAATGATGGAGCTTAGGCTTTAAAATTTTGTAGGACCCAGTGATTTGGTTGATAACTAATTGAGAATCCCCGAATATGTTGATCCTCTAGACACATGGTGTAATATTTAACTCCAGACTAGTAATCAGAGCCTTATATTCAGATTTATTGTTGGTGCATGGATTGGATAGATAATATGAGAATCTCATCACATCGCAGTCCAGAGTTAGAAGGACTATTCCTACCCCTGTCTTTCATGGAAGAGTAGATCGTGGTTCTTCTCCTTTTTGAAAGGAAGCCACAACATCAAAATACATCTCCCAATGTCGAATGCGAGTGTCCCCTAAGTTCATGATTTTTTCATCAGGGAGGTCATCACTAAGCGGGGAATCAATAGGAAGTGGGTGTTCTGCTAAGAAGTTTGCTAGTGCATGTCCTTTCATTGTACGGAAGGGTACGAATGTGATGTCAAACTATGATAAAATCATTGACCAACGTACCAATCATCCAGATAGCATCAGCCGTGTCATGAGATATTATAGTGGATTAATCTCAGAGATCATATTCACCTTATGAGAAAGCATGTAGTGTCATAGCTTTAGGTATGCAAAGATTAAAGCTAGGCAGTTCTTTTCAATAGGTGGGTAGTTTGACTCAACAAGGATTAGATGATGACTAAGATAGTAGAGAGCATTATCTTTCTCTTCATCATTGGCTTGAGCCAACAAAGCTCTAAGAGAGTTATCTGATGCAATGGTATATAATATCAATGGCTTGCTCGGGATAAGGGGCTGCTGGAATTGGTGGTGTCATCAGGTAGTGCTTGATGTCTTTGAAAGCATGCTGACACTTGTCATTCCACTTAAACTTAGCATCCTTTTTGACAAGTGCTGAGAATTGTTGGCATCTTCCAGATAAGTTGGAAATGAAGCATCTTAGATACGCCAATCGCCCTTAGAATGATTTGAGTTGAGTTAGAATTTTAAGGGGTAGCATTTCTAAGATAACCTTGATCTTCTCTGGGTCGATCTCTATTCCACGGTGTCGGACAACAAACCCATGGAATTTTCCTGAAGCTACTCCGAATGCACACTTCAGGGGGTTCGTTTTGAGGTTAAATTATCTTAACTATTTAAAAACTACTATCAAGTCAAAGAGATAATTTTCCTTTTCTTTACTTTTGACTACAGGATCATCAACATAACACTCAACCTGATGATGATTAAGTTCATTGAAGATCCGAGTCATGGCCGCTGGTATGTAGCACTGGCATTTTGAAGGATGAAAGATATGATCTTATACCATTAGATTTTGATCGGGGTTCAAAAAGTATTATTTTTCTCATCCTTGGGGGCCATCTTAATTTATTATAGCCAGATGACCCATCCATGGAGGAGAATACCACATAAGATGAGGCAATGTCAACCATCAACTCTGGTATAGGAGTAGAAATTTATCCTTAGGACATGCCTTAGTTAGATCCCTAAAATTGACACATATGCAAATTTTACTATTTTTTTTCTTAACTGAAATGACACTGGCCAACCAAGTGGATATTTTTCTTCCTTGATAAAGTTAGCATCAATTAGTTTCTTGATTTCAGGAATGACTTGCTGCTCAATGTCTAATTGCATGCATCTAGGAGCTTATTTGATAGGGTTAGTATCAAGATCTATTGCTAATTTGTGGACTGCTACGTCAATAGATAAACCATGCATCTCTTCATAACTCCATGCAAAGTAGTCCTTAAACTCAATCAATAGCCTAACTAAGTCATTGATTTCTTCTTCATTCAATAAGGAACTGATGTATGTCAGTTGTGGATCTTCTTTTGTTTCTAAGTTGATTTCTTTGAGTTCATCGAAGGTTGATCTGATTTCTTCTTCAAACTTTGGCAGTGCATCCATGACTTTAACATCATTTGGGTCATCTAAAGTTTCTAAACACACATCCTCACAAGAGTTAGCATGGTTTGAAAAGAACCTATCAGATTCTAAATGATTAGTGATGACTAGGCAATTGTTGTCGTCATCGACTGGACCCATCGTGTCAAATCCTAATCCTGGTCTTGATTGAGAATGTCTACTTTGGTTGTCACATAAGTTTTCAAAGTAATTTGACCTGTGTTTAGACCAAGGATTTGGGATTAATCCCTTCTTTACTAAATTAATAACACAAGGTGAATACCAATCAAAATGTAATTGTATTAAATCTTTATATGAATCATCCTCAAGTTCTACATTAGCTTCCTGACTTGAGGATGATGCTCCCAAAAAGAACTTCTTTGGCTTGACATCTATGGATGACTTGGGGGCCTCCTTAACTACCAAACTCTCAACTTTCTGGGAAGAGCGTGGGGATAGAGCTAAGGTTCTCAATTGTTTCCTGAATGTTCTACATAATAATAATTCAGATACATTGACGCTTTGCATGGAGGCCTGATATTTATCATTATCTGGCTAAAGTGTCACCTCCAAGGGGACCTGCTGAGAGGGGTTGGTTTGCATGCTAACCATATGAGAGTCATCCTTCGAACTAGATTCTAAATCTATGTGGATAGCAGGGGTACTCTTATGACCTGGAACATAGCTCCTTCTGGCTGGCCACCAACAAGGAGGTCTTCAACCTCAAGAACTGCCCTTGGATTTTTCTCTTCCTCTACCTAGTGGGGTCAAGTCATCCTACCCATGTGTTCATATGTAGGAACAAACTGTGGGTGGAATCTAACATCTAGCTCTACTTCCTCCTGAGTGTTTGATTCTCGCTCACTTGCATTTTCATTTTATTTTCCTTTTTCATTTTCTTTTTCATTTTTCTTTTCTTTTTTTCTTCTTCTTCTTTTTCTTTTTCTTTTGTTTTTGAACATTGACCAAGTTCACGAGAATAGACTTTTTGATTTTGAGGAAGGTAGTAGGCTGCATCCTCATATATCTCGACCTCTCTAACTGAAAATGGCTCCAAGTCTCCTTTGACATAATACTCGATTCCACCTCTTCAGAATTTGATGCACTGATGTAAAGAGGATGGAATTATATTATTTCCATGTATCCAATGCCTACTGAGCAAAATAATGGAGGATGTATCTAAATCAATTTATGTAGAACTTGGCTTCCATCTTCGAATCATCTATCTCTAATGGCAACACTATGGAGCCTAAAACCCTCTCATCTTGCTCATTGAATCCTCTCAACATCATCTGATCTCTTCAGAGTTCGGAGATGTCAATCCTCAAGTAAGCAAAGGTCTTTAGACTCATAATATTCACTGATGCACCTGAATCAACTAACACCCTGGAGAGTCTGAATCTGCCCATATCGATTGTGATGTAGAGGGGATGGTTGTCCTCGATTGTCCCCAAAAGAAAGTATTCATCAGTGAATGTAACTCCACAAACTTCTCTTGAATACATACCTCCTCTCCAATAGCAATCAGCTGAGCTAAACATATTTCTAGATCAAGAAGAGCTTTGATTAATGACTCCCTCTTCTCTTTGGATAAGACAAGGGCATCTTATATGCTTAGCTTAGCTGGGAACTTTCTCAGGTGAGCGAGGACATTGTAGTCAACACTGGGCTGGTCCACCATAAGCATATCCATAGGTGGAGCATCCTGTGGAGGGGCTATTGACCTTATTTTTGGAAGAGATCATTTTAGCAATGAGAAGATCCAAGTTCAAATAAGGATTTCCTAATTCAATATTCAAGTCACTATGCTTAGTAACTTAGGAAATGCATTTTGAGCTAAATCCAATCTACTTGGTTTAATGCAAAATCAAGTCAAATATCCAACATAAATTAAATTAAGTAAATCAGTAAAAATAAAATGGAAGTTCAAAGTCAAACTTAAAGTCAACTTTAGTCAACCTAGGATTGACTTAAGTGGGCCCACTTGGTCAAAAAGTCAACCTAATAAATTTGACCAAATTAAATTGTCAAAAATATTTCAAATGATCAAATAAATATGTTTGATCATAATCACAAGTCCATTAAGGCCTAGATTATGTAAATTAAATTCCTTAAATCAAAATAACCTAAATAGGCTACATTGAACTCAAACCCAAGGAAAATCAAAATAAACCCAAGATGATTGTCTTAAATTATTTGGAGATGATGATGGGATATAACCCAATTCCCCATTGGGTGTAATTGGGTCAAATGAGTAATTTGCTCCATGTGAAATCAAGATTAATTCACTTAACCCCATTTGGGTTAAGTGAGCTAAATAAAAAGAAATTAATGGGGAAGCAATTAAAATATTTAATGAACTTTGATTAACTATTAATAAAATCCCTTAATTATTTCATGCTAAGCTCCAAAGGGGAAGAAGCTAAGTGCAAAGTCAAAGGGAAGAAGGAAAAATTCCTTTTGCCCTCATCATCTTCCTACCTCTTCCTCAAAAAAAAAAAAACACTTGTAATACAAAGAGGAGGGTAACAAGAAGAATCCAAGCTTTACCCATCCCTCTGGTTGACCAAAACAATAAGAAAAGAGCTACATAACCCACAGCCAAATAGGGAAATCCCACCTACACATAACCTCAAGCCAAATTGACTTCTCCAACACCTTCACCACTCTAAACCAAACTTAATCGAAGTCTTTCCCACATTTCAAGTGGCTGGGAATAGTGCAAATCTCCAAAGCTTCAAAACTGAAAGCCTAGTTGGTCTAGGGAATGATCCAGAGAAAATTAACTCAATCCCTTTGGCACAAAACCTTCTCTTAAGTGGGCCCACTTGGTCAAAAAGTCAACCCAATAAATTTAACCAAATTAAATTGCCAAAAATATTTCAAATGATCAAATAAACATGTTTGATCACAATCATAAAAAAAAATTTGAGTCCATTAAGGCCTAGATTATGTAAATTAAATTCCTTAAATCAAAATGACCTAAACAGGCTACATTGAACTCAAACCCAAGGAAAATCAAAATAAATCCAAGATGATTGTCTTAAATCATTTGGAGATGATGATGGGATATAACCCAATTCCCCATTGGGTGCAATTGGTTCAAATGAGTAATTTGATCCATGTGAATTAAAGATTAATTCACTTAAACGCATTTGGGTTAAGTGAGTTAAATAATAAAATTTAATTGGGAAGCAATTAAAATATTTTATGAACTTTGATTAACTATTAATAAAACCCCTTAATTACTTCATGCTAAACTCCGAAGAGGAAGAAGCTAAGTGCAAAGTCAAAGGGAAGAAGGCAAAATTCCTTTTGCCCTCATCATCTCCCCACCTCTTCCTCAAAAAAACACTGGTAATGCAAAGAGGAGGGTAACAAGAAGAATCTAAGCTTTACCCATCCCTCTGGTTGACCAAAACAATAAAAAAAGAGCTACATAACCCATAGCCAAATAGGGAAATCCCACCTACACACAACCTCAAGCCAAATTGACTTCTCCAACACCTTCACCACTCTAAACCAAACCTAATCGAAGACTTTATCTTGAATAGGGCAAATCTCCAAAGCTTCAAAACTGAAAGCCTAGTTGGTCTAGGGAATGATCTAGAGCAAATTAACTCAATCCCTTTGGCACAAAACCTTCTCTTAAGTGGGCCCACTTGGTCAAAAAGTCAACCTAATAAATTTGATCAAATTAAATTGCCAAAATATTTCAAATGATCAAATAAACATGTTTGATCACAATTACAAAAAAATTTGAGTCCATTAAGGCCTAGATTATGTAAATTAAATTCCTTAAATCAAAATGAACTAAACAGGCTACATTGAACTCAAACCCAAGGAAAATCAAATTAAACCCAAGATGATTGTCTTAAATCATTTGGAGATGATGATGGGATATAACCCAATTCCCCATTAGGTGTAATTAGGTCAAATGAGTAATTTGATCCATGTAAAATCAAGATTAATTCACTTAACCCCATTTGGGTTAAGTGAGTTAAATAAAAAGAAATTAATGGGGAACCAATTAAAATATTTTATGAACTTTGATTAACTATTAATAAAACCCCTTAATTACTTCATGCTAAGCTCAGAAGGGGAAGAAGCTAAGTGCAAAGTCAAAGGGAAGAAGGCAAAATTCCTTTTGCCCTCATCATCTCCCCACCTCTTCCTCAAAAAACACTTGTGATGCAAAGGGGAGGGTAATAAGAATAATCCAAGCTTTACCCATCCCTCTGATTGACCAAAACAATAAGAAAAGAGCTACATAACCCACAACCAAATAGGGAAATCCCACCTACACACAACCTCAAGAAAAATTGACTTCTCCAACACCTTCACCACTCAAAACTGAACCTAATCGAAGTCTTTCCCACATTTCAAGTGGCCGGGAATAGTGCAAATCTCCAAAGCTTCAAAATTGATAGCCTAGTTGGTCTAGGGAATGATTCAGAGCAAATTAACTCAATCCCTTTGGCACAAAACTTTATCTTGAAGCTTTGAAGCTAATCAAATCAACTCCCCCGCTCAAAACTCAAGGAAATGAAGTATGCCATTAATGACCTTCACTTTCTTTTAATAGTTTTCAGCCATGGTCATTTTCAAAGAAAATGTGATCTCCAGTGAGATCAAGGAGTATAGAATCATAGGATTTCCTTCAATGATCATGTAGCAAATGAAATCGTGTGATTTCATTGCCTAGATCAAAATAAATTAGCAAAATAAGATGGATGGCTCTTGTCTCCTTCAATGACCATGTATTTGATCTGACGCATCTGAGATGATTTTAACTTTTAGAACCGTGGATCGATCGCCAATGCTGATCGCTCGCGATAACAAGGGCTGAGCGGGTTGCCATCGCATGGACCAACCCACACGTACCATGCAGTGGGATACGTCACGTAAGCGCGTGCCACATGGTACGCGGATCCCACACGGGCTTGTCACTTAAATTCCATTAAAATTAGTTAAATAACGATTTTAAAATATTTAAAAATCCTTAAAATTTATAAAATTTATATTAAAATAAATATAAATCAAAAAATGTAAATGAGGGCTCTATGAATTTGTATTGATGAGAGGAATCCATAGAAATTAAAATCCTTAATTTCTATTGGGTATTTTTCCTTAATTTTGGTTTAATTGAAAAATATTAAACCCTATTTACTCTCAAATTAATAATCCAATTAATTTGAAACTTTGGGAAAATGAAATTAAGCATAAAAAACACCTTAGATGATTTTTTAGGGATTTAATTCTCTGAATTCAATGGAAATTAAAATTTCATATGCTTAACCCTTAAATTAATTAATTCTTAATTAAATAATTAGGAAATTTTAAAATAACTACCTTAAATTACCCTAATGAACTTCAGTGAAAATTAAAACATCACTTAAACTCAATTAAACCTAGTAATCCCTAAATTGACCTAATTAGGCAATTAAATGAATTAAATAATTCAGTTAAATAACTTGAACTTAATTAAATCATAGTAAATCAACTATTTAACCCAAAATTATAAATAAACCCTCATTGGAAAGGTATTTCAATGAAGAATTTATGAAAAATAAAACCCTTAACTGAATATCAATAAATTAGGCTTAATTTAAGTTTTAATAAAATAATTAAAACTCTAATTACTCCCTAATTACAAATCTAATCAAGATGAAACTTTGAACATTGGAAATTGGCATGTAACCCCAGCTGTCAAAAAATTTTCAATCCCAATTGATCTCTATATTAGGAGTTGTTAAATTTATAAATCCTTAGGTCAATGTTAATCAAATTTTAGGTTAAGGAAATCAATTAATCTATTAAATAAAACGGTAATTCAAATTAATTTCAAAAAATTATTAAGAAACTTATCTAAATATCCTAAGTCAATTAAAGTGATGAAATTCAATCTTAGATTAATGAAATAAAATCTTAGTTTAACAAAATTATTAATTAACTTAAATCTTAAATTTTGAATCAATAAAATTTAATTAAACCACTCATCTCTAATGAATTTAGGATTGAATCTGAAACTTAGGTCAATTAAATAAAATCAAATAATTAACCAAAGTACTTTAGGTTAAGCCTAATCCATTAACAAACTTAAGGTTTTAATTCATATTAATGAACTTAAACCTTAAGCTTACAAATCCATGATTTAAACAACTTAAGTTAAATTGAATGAAATCAAATTTTAATCTAAACTCTTTAAATTAACATAAGCCAAATCAAATGAAACCCACATAACTTAAATTCAAAATGAAACAAATCAAACAAATCTAATCAAATAAAGTAATTCAAACAAATGAAATAATTCAAATCAAATTTAAAAAGAAAAGAAACATAAAACCATTCCAAATATAAACATCATCAAAGGGATTAATTAACATACTTAAGGATCTTAGATAGACTTTTGAAAATTTCATTAGGATTTAGGATGTGGAATAAAGTGAGTTTCACCTAAAAATAAAATTCACTATATTTATCATTCTTGAAAACCTATATTACTTAACCAAATAAAATGATCATGAAAATGGGAATTAAACCACTAAACCATTTGAATTGAAACCAACCAATGATAAAAATTAAACAAATTCAAACTTCAAACTTAAACTTGAACTTAAAGGAGTTTAGAAAAGTCTTACCACACAAACCCCTCTTTTACACACACTAGATCATTTAGGTCATGAACTCTAGATCTAGGTTAGATTGTTCTATAATTTTCTTTAATCTTTTGTGTTGTGCTTCACATATTTGGGTGATGTATTACTTTAGAATGGATGTCTAAGCTTGTTTGTTTGTTAGACTGAATATTAGGGCATTCTTGCTAGATTTAACACTATTTTCTACATGAGACTGTGTTAAAGGGATCATTATAATAAATAAATCATAAAATTGATGTTTGCTTGCAGGTGCTGAAAATCCCTTAATATAGCCCCTATGTTTATGAAATATAAATTGCTTTTTGTATTGTATGTATTTCCTAACATCAGTTTTGCAGGGCTTAGGATTTCTTTTAAATTTTAAATATAAATTTGAGCTTAGAATTAGATTAAGATCTATGGGTTCTAGGATTACAGGAGCTGACCTTACTAGGAGATGGTGTAGTGGTTCCCTGTGGAGCCCGATGAATGTCCCTGAAGAAGGAGGATTTCCTAAAAAGAAGACCCATAAATCTAAACTTGTTATTCTAGGCCAGGTTGTATATGGGCATAACTCAGCTGCCCATATTTCTTTCTTCTAGGATGTATAGCGGTACTCAGCCGCATTGGCCTTTTTCCTATAAAATTTAATTTGGTTTGATTTATTTTGGGTGCGTAATAGAAACAACATGCTTTTTCTTATGTTTCTTTCTATGCTATGTTTATACTATGATGAATGCTTGGATGTAGGCTCATAGGATAAACTAAATTTTCAACCCAACTAAATCAATCGAAACATAAAAATAAATACAACTCATAACCTCATATAAAAACTTAGGTATTAATGCAAGATAAAATTGTAGCAACCCCTTAGCTGGATGTTGAACATCATGAATAAATCATATTATTTCACTCTTCATTAAGGAAGGGCTTCCATCTTTGCCAAAGAACTTGGGTTTGACCTTTGAGAGCCTATGATGGAAGAACACCTTCTTCTATTCTAATTTGGCCTATAACCTTTTTTGAATTGCATGCATTAGGCATAGAATGCATACTTATGGCCTTAAATGAATCTTGAGTAAAAAATCATTAAAATTCGAAAAATATGCATTAGTTAAATGCATCCTCATGATTAGGGACTAAGTCTAGGTTCATAGATTTCTTTCCTAAAAATGCAATAGCCTAACCATCTTGCATTCATGTGACTTGAATTCATGAATTTAAAATGCGCTTAGGTGGTGTTAGCTGGTAGCCTTTTCCAGGCAGGTTGTAAGTCTAGAAGAGTCAGGGATAGGCTAGTTCCCTCAAGTGAGGAGAATGACCAATGATTCCCAAGGATAGTATTAGGTCAAGCATCTGACATGTGTCAAAAGCACTTGTATACTAGGTTTTGAAGCATCCTTTTAGGAATAAGTCTTCCAACTCTAGTCGTTTCTATAGTATTATGTTGCTAAAATCTAAGCCCTAGATTTCTAAGAAAATTATAACTCAAAATCTAAAATCAAATCCTAAATTTGAAGCCCAATCATAGGATAGTTGAAATGTCTACTAGGCATCCTAGTATCAATAGACATTTCCTACTCTTTCCCATTTGACTCTTGAAAATAACTCTCTCCAATTTGGACCTCTCATAATTGAATTTCCAAAAATCAATCCTTTGAAAGCTACCTTAATAGTCTTTAGGAATAACCACTTATTTCTTTAATCATGAGTATTCTTAAGAAGAGACCCCTTCCTAAGATGTAATTAACTATAGAGGCTTTACTTTATAGGGAACCATGATCCTAAGATAAAATAAACCATGTTCTACTTTTTCATGTAGTTCAGGGGAAAATACTTTAGTACACAAAAGACTCATTTGCCTTAGATATCTTTTATTGAAATGAGTGAATCCATTATAGGAGAGCATGTTTATCTTTCAAGGTAATATGTTTATTCCTTAATGTCTTATTTGGTCATCTAAATAAAATATTCTTAACTCTATATGGTATCATTTCTTTTCTCAATTCCACAAAAAACACCAATAGGGGCTACTTGATCACTAGAGCCAATGACTTGATTACCCTTATCCTGAGATGCTACCCTAGGAGGTAGAACTTTGCCACTACGAAGGTTGACTTCAGTGACTTCATGAGATGGTTTAGTGGAAAGTTCTACCTGCTCATCAGATTCACCTACAGCTTCTTTTATAGTATCATCGAAGTCAAATGACTCCAAATCAATCTCATTATGCGAACCTGAATGATTCAAGAATGGAAAATCCATTTCTAATCAAAAGAGGAATGATCGAAACTAGAGTTATCATTAATTAGACTTAAAGTGCTATATTTTGAAATAAACTCAAGAAGATTATCAAAAGTGACACAAATGTAAGTGGAATCAGTTTTCCTCATTGATTTCTTAGATTTGGATGGAGGTATAAATTAGAAATCAAGTAAAGTAAGCAGAGTGAGGTATTTAGCACCCCCCTCTGCTAATACAATACGACTGTGTGGTGTTTATTTTTGGTTTGTGATGTGTGAGTATATGTGAGGGGATATCACGCAAATTTGAAGGTGTACTTATTGAGGTGATCAGGTATGACATTGAGGAATAGTGTATTATCTCGAAAGATAGAAGTCATTACCCTACAATGGACTTAATCACCTAATACAGACTTCTAAGGCATGATGGGTCTTTGAATATACTAGAGATTTTTTCCTACTTTATATGGTTGAATAAAGTAGGGTTTATTTAAATCAGGTTCTAAAATTCCCTAAAGGGGCAAGCCCCCATAGTTAATTACATCTTAAGAAAAATGAATCACATAATAATACTCTTGATTAAAGTAGGCGATTATAGTCTCTAAAGAATTCAAACATAAGACTATTAAAAAATTGATTATATTTTAGAAAATTAAGCAAAAGAGATCAGGAAGAGAAGAGTTATTATTGAAACCAAAAGAGATGAGTAGAGAATGCTCATGATAATTGGAAGCCTAGTGAGCACTCCAATTTAACCTATGGTTGGGCTTAATATATTTGAAATTGAGGAGATTTATTTATTCGAGTTGAAATTTTATTAGAAATCTAAGACTTATAATTTTACAATACAAGATTGTAAAAATATCTAAGAGGTGAGGATTTATGCTTGTAGCCCGCGAAGGGAAACAACAACCTCATGTCCTAAATCTAAGGAGCTTCAGTGAAGGCCAAAGCACGACCTAAATCTAAGGCAAAAATGGGTGTATGGTTTACCTCCTTAAGAGAGAGTAAACCACCCGACTGTTGGACTTACTACTACCTGAAGTGGCAGCCAGCTAACTCCTCCTATGCTTTAAATCCATGTAGGCAAGTCATATGCTTTGAAAGATGGTTAGGACGTTATTTATTTAGAAGAGAAACTAAGTCCTTAAACTCACTCTTTAAGAGACTAGATCATGAAGGGAATGAAGAATGACTTAATCTAATACAAAATTTTGTCAAGTTTTATTTGATATTTGGACTCTTTATTTTGACACAGGCCATAAGATTTTGTATGCATGGATGCATGCAAAATTGATTATAGGCCAAACCAAAAGAGAAAGAGGTATTTTTCCTTCAAAGGTTCTTACAAGTTAAGCCTTTATTCTCTAGCACAAATGGAAGCCCTCTCTTAACAAGAATGGAAGAATATGACATGCATGATATTAGATATTCAATCATCCAGCTAAGGGATTGCTAAACATTTTGTTATCTTGATTTAATTTCTAGGCTTTTATGAAAGGTTATGAAACATTTTAAAATTTTAGTTATGAGTTGTTAGTTTGGGTAGAAAAATTAATTTTTACCCTAGGAGCCTAATCGCATCTAGGCCATACAATAATCACCAATCATAAATAAACTATAAAAATGCATGCTTTTTTAATGCACAAGCTAAACAAAATATCAAATAATTTTATAAAGCTATCGCAAAAAAATAAAAGGCCAGTGCGGTCGGGTACCACCGTACAACCCAAAAACAAAAATGGGTAGCCAAGCTCTACGCTTATACATACCGGTATAATGATAGAATAATTATAATTAAAAAATGATAAGTGTTATGGTGGTCTTCATTTTTCATCCTACATTCTTCAATCTTCACCTTTCATTCCTTCATTTTTGATTTGCTCCATTTCCTTCTTTCTTTTGGCTTGGTTGAGATGTAGCTTGCTCCAAAGGCATCACATGGTATATAAGACATGGTCTTATAACCAATATTCACCTTAATCCCCCATAACAATTATCCTAATCCTAATATAAAGTTACATTAAAAGAAGGAAAGTAAATTTAGCAACACCTACAAAATAAAAGTTAGCTAAACACACCATACAACCCAAGAAGTTATAGGAATAATTTGGACTTAGCACTCCGCACATGGACAACCAAGTCCACCTGTCCTAACTTGGGCTATGCTTAGAGGCTAAGCAACTTGCACAATAAAAAAACATTAATATTTTTATTATAGCGGCCCCTTTAGCACAACCCCCTACATAAAATATGATTATATTAATATCGGCCTAACATCCAGGCTACACACATACACCCTAACATCCAGTCTAAAATAATACATTATAAAACTAAACATTCATCAAACCAAGCACCTCCCTAACATAAAGCTATAAATGGTGACTTAGTCTAATGTGCATGTGTTAGAGCTTGTGTAGTATGCCCTAACTAGGGTTTAGAGTTATGATTTGCTAAGTATGAGAGATTTAATTTATAAAGGGTTGATTTCTCTTTAAGTGGTTTAGTTGATTTGAGAATTTTTACATAGTATTATCTTTTGTTCCATATGGCCTACACTTAGCAACTAAGTGTCATAAAGAGAAGAGAGAGAAAGAGAGAGTATCTCTTTTATCCCTAGCTTAAGCCATTTCTAAGGTAAGTTGATTAATGAATTTCCTTTGGTGAATGGTTTATTATGTATTTTAATTAACCCTAAGTTTAGGTTCATTCTAAATATCCATATTCAATAATAAAGACATCTTAAGATTAATTAGGTTGGATTACTATCACATAACACACACCAATTCATTTCTTTCCATTATGTATATCATGCATATGAATGATCCTAAGCATATCTATACATGCAATGTAAATCTTAGCACACTTTGATGATGAATGCAAAGAAGTATATTTAGAGATTTAAATATTTCATTTTTTTATTGAGTTATGAATACATATCTTTATTATGTAGAAAATAGGGATTTTTCATCCATTAGCTAAATACACATTTACATATATAAAAGTTTTAAGTGAGTACAGTGCCATTATTTTCTACACTAGGGGCGAAAAGTACAAGACTTACTTAGGGCTACTTAAAGCCTCGCATCCCCGGGATGTCCAGACTAATATACCACTTATCTTAGATACATGTAAATGTATGAATAACTATAAGGATAAGACAATCCATGCAAAAGTTATGTTTTATTTATTTGATTTATGATTCTCTATTCATTAGTTACATCACACATGTATATGTATAAGAGTTTTAAGTGAGTACGGTGTCATTGTTTTCTACACCAGGGGCGTAAGGTACAAGACATACTTAGGGCTACTTAAAGCCTCACAACCCTAGGATGTCCAAACTAATATACCACTTTTCTCAAATATAAATGAATTACTAAAAGAACCAAATGGATAGGGAATCATGCAAGAAATTATGCTTGATTTGGTTGTATGATTTACATGTGTAATATGAAATTCTTGCTAAGTCCTAACATGGATATGAATAAGAATAGATTTAATTAAGTGTTATGTTCTTTTTAAATGAACTATACACTTACAAATCGTATGTGAATCCATGTTAAGGTAGGGAAAGAGAACTTCATATTACACATCTTATGCTACTATCACATGCAAGCTTATAAATATTTATAATTAACATTACTTCATTTATAATAATTGATTTTTAAGTTTTGAAAATAGTTTTTGGTTTAATAGTGATCATAGCCATTCATATTCTTAATTTAAGTCAACACATGTAATTTGACATAAAAGAAAAAAATTTATTTAATTAATTTTCAAAAGAAATAAATGCATGATTTTATATGGTAAACAATATTTAGCATGATTGGAAAGAAATAAAGGAATGTAAACACATGATTTCATTCATCCCAATTAATTCCTAAGGACAATCAAATTAAATTAAGCTATTTAAAATAAGCCAAAATTCCTTATTTGATCACTTAAGTTTTAATTTTTTTTATCTTGGAGATTAATTAAATAATTAAGCGATTAATTATTTCATTAATTATTAATTAATTTGGTTTTAAAAGTAAAGAAAACTTAGGAAATAAATTAGGAAAAACATCCCGATCACATCCCCTAATCTACCTTACTGTTCAATGGAGGTAATTAGGCTTAAATAATTAATTAAACTATTATTCATTCACTAATTATCACTAATTAAATTAAGAGAATGATTAAGGCTCAATCAATTGATTTCTCTAATTAAGCAACCAATAAAATCTCAAAAAATAGGTGAGGCAAAGGTCATCCACCCAAACATCCGCAAAAAAATTAAGATTAATTGGGTGATTAATTAAGGAGTAATTAAGCTGATCAAATTTTGAATAAAATCTTAATTAAGCCAAAATTACTATTCAAAATCAATTAGCAATAATTTGTTCAGATTCTAATCTAAAATACCTTTACAATGAGCCCTTATTTGTATTTTTGGGTTTTTTCTAGGATTAGTTATGAGTTTCCAAAGTTTCAATTGATTTAACCAAATTTTATAAGATATACTGATTTATTTAATAAAAATAGACCATTTAAACTTCTAAATTCAATAGCTTTCAATCCAACCATCAATTTATTTTGAAATTTTCATGATAAGTAGATTTTTAAGCTTAATTTTAATCCTTGAAAATTTCACCTCAATCTGATTTGTATTTATAAAGTAGTTGATGAAATTTAATTTTCACTAAAACTCAAATTAAACTCAAACTACTTTGCAAAAAATATGAATTTTTTTTCTTTGGATTCCACTAGGAAAGATGAATCTAACGAGCCTTTATTTATAATTTTTTATTAAGTATTTTATTTTCTATGAATTTTTGAAGTTTCAAGCAGTTTAAAAAAATTTAAAATCAAACAATACCCTAATTTTCCACTTAGCATAGTATGACTGCAGCGACATGGAAGACGATCACACTATTCGATGTGACACATGATACACGTTGGCGTGATTACGGGCCCGTTAGCGTCGAAGGAAAGAATGAAAGCTTCGGGATAGCGGCGACGGATCGGTATCGCCCAATCATAGATCAGTGGTCATCCAATCCTCGAAGGGCAAAATGTGTAGATCAAGTGCATAATATGGATCAATCGGATAAGGCTGTCGGATCCAATCCATGGATCGGGATCTGAAACATGCGGCGTGATCGGTCGACCCGTAATCATGGGATCGAATGGTCGCTCTCACCAAACAAATAGAAATACTATTCTCCTAAGCAATTTTTGAATTTTTTGGGCAAAATTCCATCCAATTGGGCTCGATTTTGCGGCTACCTTCGCCAGAAAATACTCCAACTCATATTGGGAAGGTGTAAAATGAAAAGTGCAAGGGTAATCTATGAGAAATTCCTATAATCGAGCATACATTTGTGCAAATGGAAGATCCTAAGGTTGGCTATGGTTTGATAAAATTACCTAACCGAGGATGGTTTCTAACAATAGTGATGATCCGAACACGCTCTTAAGTGGAGGAAGAAGCCTTGGAATGAGCCTAGACTTGTGCCTTCACTTTAGAACAATGTATTCTTCAATTGTCACCGCTTCTTCACCAAAATCCACATGGTTTTGATATTTTTAGCTCAAGAGAAGTGGGGAAGTGATGCTCTTGGCTATGGGAAGTTTTTTTAGGGGCTGAATGAGCTCTAGATTTTTTGGAATGAGCCTTCTTTTATTGCTTTGAAAGGGATGGCCAAAAATTTGAATAAATTTGATGGAGAGGTGATTTTTATGGATGATGGCTTGATTGAGGACTTTGGATTTAGCTCTAAAGTCCTCTTTTGCTACTATAGGATTAGCTCCATTGAATGCCATGGATGGGGGGAGTTGAATGAATGTGGTGGGGAGAATTAAATGAGGTTGGGTGGAATCCTATGTGGGGGAGGATCTATGAGGGATTTGACTGGGTTGGGTTGATTTTTGCTTGATCCTAAATGGGTTAAGGACTGGTCCCAAATGGGTCATAGCTTGGTTTCAAGGGATTTGGCTAAATTTGGGTCATATAGGTCACATTAGGTCATGTCAGGTCAGGTTGAACAATTAGTCAAATTGGGTCAAACCAAGGCTTAGGTTAGGTTCAAATGATAATTTGAAGTGTTTTGGTATGATCAATTTTATTTTATTTAGTTTAGGATTGATTTTGGCTCATTTTTACTTAAATGGGTCAAATGAGTCAAGTTGACCAATTTCATAAAAATTGGCCAAATTAGATTGGGTTTTATGTTGATTCATGTTCAAATGGCTAATTGAAGATGAACATAGCCTTTGGTTTGAATCAATTTAGATTTAATTTGAATTTTGTCTGATTTGACCTTTTAGGTTAATTTTGGCTAGGTTCGGTCAAGTTGACCAATTGCCCAAATTAGGTTCAATTATGGCTTTGGTCAAGTTCAATAATCAATTTAGAATGAACTTGAGCCATTGGTTGTAATCAATTTGGGCTAGATTAGGATTTGACACCTATTTTGACTTGTTGGGCCAATTTGGGTCAACTTGGGTTAAATGGTCAACTGGATTTGGTTTGGCTCAATTGAGAGTTTGGTCATGTTCAATCATTGATTATGAGTGTGTTTGGATCAATGGTTTTAATATATTTAGTATATGATGGGTTTCAGCTAGTTTGTTTCATTTCGAATAAAGGTTGACTTGATAAAAGGACCAAATTGATTTGGTTTAATCCAATTAATCACAATCAATCATCTTAGGGTGATCAACAATCATGGTGGAAGGTTTTGGTTAGCTTGGTTCAATCCAATTTGGGTTGAATTGGAAGTTGGCTCAAATGGGTACTTTAGGTTTAGGTCAAGTGGACCTAAGTTTGGCTTAATTTTGGTTTAGTGGTTTTATATGTTAGGCTAGGATTGAAATATAAATCCAACTATAACTAATTTGGAGTCCAATAGGTTTTATCTCAATTGAAAGTTTCAAGTCAAAAAGGCTAAGTTAGGCTTGACTTGGGTTAACTTGAATTTGGTTTAATGATTGTAGGTTCCATTTATATTTGCATAGATAATTGAAGCAATGATTGATTCAAAAGGAAATCCATTGATTTTGCTTTGAGCCTGATAGAATTTGGCTAAGTCCAAAGAATTGGCTTTAAGGGCTTAGATTGGGTTTAGATTTGATTTTAGATAGTTTTGGTCATTTTAATTTAGATTTCATTTATATTTGTGAATATAAATAAAGGAACAATTAATTTATAAGAAAATTGATTGAGTTTGTATTGGTTTAAAGCTTAATTTGGTTAAGCACATGGAGGTGGGTACATCTAGCTTAAAAGGGTTTTAGTTCAGTTTGATTTAGTTTTGATTATTTGGATATGGATTTCATTTATATTTGTGAATATAAATGAAGGAATAATTGATTTACAAAAAAATCAATTGAATTTGATTTGATTTAAAAGGGTTTTGGCTAAGCTTATGAAGGTGGTTCATATGGCTTAGGAAGAGTCTTAGGATTTGAATTTGATTTTGGGTTTCAATCATTTGGAGTCAAATTTGGAATTAGATCTGGAATTTGAATTTGAATTTGAGGTTTATTTTGAGATTTGTATCTTGTTTTTATTTGAGAAGGTGTATATGGAGTGGGTTTAAGCTATAGGGTAGCTGATTTCCTTAAGTCCTAAGGCATGGCCTAATCCCATGATTAACCCTTCTAAGTCTCTAGGCTTAGGTTAAGTGTTCACCTAATCACTAAAAGTGCTTTATGACTAAAGAGCTCTTAGTTATTAGAAAAGTCCTAATTCTAAGAAGAGGAGGTTGAAAGCTCACTCCAAAAGTGAGGTCAATAGGCTGCTAGAAGAAGAGCTGACAAGAGGAACTATAGCTGCAACTGTGGAAGGAGTGCCGAAATCGGTCGGTGGTTGTGCTACTGTGCTATCCCAAGCAAGTGGAGGCTATCACTGCTACTACTGGGCTCCAACTTCTCTCAAGTTATACTTAGCAACTTTCAAACCTTCCTTGGAGTTGGAGGTTTTAGCTACCTCGGGCACCTACAAGGGTAATTTTCTGATCTTAGAAATAATTTTCTTGGAGGTTTGGGATAGGGCGATATCCCAACCTTCCTTTGTCTTAAGAGGATCACATGTATCCCCAAGGATTACCCTAATAGAACTAGAAGATTATTTTAACAGGTATTCTTTGGGGGTGACAATGGTACTCGACTTGAAGCTATGCTCAAGACAGTCTTTAAAGGTAATGCAATCTTCTAAGACAAGGCCTAAGATGCGATGGTAGGGGCAATAGTTTGGATCATGATTCTTGCCCACTTCCTCTGGCCTCTTAGGATCTCATAACTTGGAATCAGGATTCTTTAAGATATTATTATAGATCTTCCTGACTACCTCCCTCTTGAATAAATAAGGTTTATTCAATCTGTCAGCAAAAGTATGTAAGTAATAGCTACCTAGCGACAGGTAAGAATGCTGCTACTGATGATATTGATGAGGAGGCAGTGGTGGAAACTACTGTGGCTACTGAGGTGGAAGGTATGACAACTGAGGTGGTGGCAGAGGAGGTTGCTGAGTTCAAGGCTTCTCTGACTGAACCCTAGTTGGCTGCTTCCCCTTATCAACTACTGTGACTACCCCTGGTTTCTTCTCAAATGCCTTCTAAGGTTGGGGCTTGGCTGACTGGTTCTAGAAAAGTAACTGTTTGGCTTCCTTTTGTAGACTGGCTGCCTTGTTAATTAATTTCTCAAAGGTTTTGATTGTAAAACCCTTGATCATGAAATCAACTGGGCCATGGATATTTTTTCAGGAGAATCTCTATGACGTGTTATTCAGATAGTTGTGGTTCGCAATTCATACTCAAGTTTTTCTACCTTAGAATGTAATCAATAAGGGACTCATTGAGGACTTATATTGCTACAATAAGATCGACTACATTAACCCTTTGATGAGCTCGAACAGACTTCTTGATGAAGAGGTGCTCTAACTCAGCAAATATCATTACCGAACCATTGGCTAAATCGGCATACTAGTTAAACATAACATCTGCTAGACTGCTAACAAACAATCTAAAAAGAAGGGTGGCACTATCTTCGGCGTTGCAGTAGCCGGCCTTGAAATGTGCAATGTCCTTGCCAGGGTACCCACTACTATCAAAGATTTTGAAAGAAGTAGGTACAAAACCCTTAGGATATTGGATTGCATCAAATTTCTCCAGATAGGGTTTACCCTTTGGAATAGATGAGCCACTTCGAGCTTGTGCCTATGCTTCTCATATCTGTTGTTCCACCATGTTTTTGATATCCTTCTCATGCATGGAGGTACTATCCACTAACTTCCTATGTAAGCTACCATTGTCATCCTCTGCAGGAATGCATCTAGGATGATACGAGGTGTGTGCCAACTCTGCTATGTCGGCTACTATGGGAGAAGGCTGTGAAATTGGAGCTAAGTTCTGCAATTGTGAAACCATTACCATCAACTCCTCAATATTCTTCCCCATTTTATTGATAGTATCATCCCTCTATCTAAGTTGGTGGAGGATACATTGAGTTGAATGTTTGGTGTCATCCTCTTCAACTATAATACCTTCCTAGCTCTACGGGTCTCTATGGAGGGAGCTCTTAATATCGATAATGTGGACTTCGACTGAATCCTCGAGAAGGACATCCTCATTAGGAAAAAATGCTACCCTCTCATCCTCTAAATCTGTGTGATCACTGCCTAAGAGTTCCCTCTTCTCGGTAAAGTAGGCTGCTACAATATCATCTAAGGAATGATCTCCTACCTTGTCAAGCTGCACTGAAATAAAGACTCGCTGATGACTGGTAGTAGGACTATGCTCATTGACAGAAATACATCTAACACTGCTTTCCACTGGAGTGTTATCTCTGGGAGGACTACGCTCACTAGAAGATATATGTTCATAACTACCCACTATCGGTGGAGTGCTATCTCTAAGTGGGTCCACTGCCATGGGAACTGCAGAATTGTCTCCCTCCCCCTCTACTACTGCCGCTATCACTGGCTCTGATGGTGGTGGTGAGACTACGATGTTGTAGGGTCTCCACTCCTTCACCAAGACTAAAGTATGAGGTCAAGTAGGGGAACTCACCCTCACCTCAGTCGGTGGAGTTGATGGAGTGGGATCCTTTGGCCATAGCAAGATCACCAAAGGTGTTTTCTTCTCCCCAGAAGCTAACTTTTGGAGTTTGGTGGGAATGGTGGATGGCGGGACCTGAACTGGCGATGGCGAACAAGGAGTGGATCGGTGTGGTGGAGATGTCACTGGCCCCACCATCTCCTGGGATTTACCCCTATGACTGGTGGTACCCATTAATACTATGTTATCAGTCTTATCGACCCTAGTGGCCCGATGATTGAGAAAATCAACTAGAGTGGAGGCCGTCGATTGCTTGGAAAACCTCTGTCACTCCCTACTCTCTGACTAATCTATTATTTTGTCCTCTGATGCTCTATCCTTATGGATCTGCCTGGTAGCACTTCTGGGAATGATCGACCTCAAATCAAATAGTGTGCTGGACTCTGAGTGTCTGTGGGCTCTACTAACCTAGCATAGTACCGTCCGTAGACTGGCATAGGGCTTCCTCCAATCCTTAGTTGAAATCTCATGGTATGTAGGAAGTGAAGCGATGCAACTATCCTCATGTAGTCCTCCTCTCCATGTGATCCTGAGAGGGAATAAAACTTGTTACCACTAAGTAATGGGGAAACCTCCTGGGGTGAGCCCTCCTCTACAACATGGGATGCTGTGTCTATCTCTCGGGCTACACGCTCGTGATAACATTTGATCTTATGGCTTCTGTTATGGCACTATGTGCAGCTGAGTAAGGTAGTTTGAGAACTAGATCCTACCTTGAAGGTAGTGGAGATTATCTCTGAAGCCAAGATAGCCTTCCCCTTAGAGGGGACCAACGAGGAGGTGCTAGTATGCACCTAAGTGGATGTAGGAGCAACTGACTGCGTGGGAACTGAACAAAATGGTGGAACCTCAGTCACCTTCCTCTTCAAGGAAGGATACTGATATCGGGATGTAGATGGCTTGCTTGCCACCCATCTCACGATAGGTGAGGGTCACCCCCCCTTACAGTGTAATGCTCCCCTTAAATCCTCGGCCAAAGGAAACCAAGTGAGTGGAGTCTATCTTAACGAGTATGGCCCGATTCAAGGCCAAATCCATCCTGAATGGAAAGGTAAAGACGAACTTCTGGGAGGTCATGTATAGTGACTATGAAAACAAAATGCACTGACTAGTCTGCACTGTATCTCTACATGTGTTAAAATGTAACTTGAGTTAGGTCTCTACTTTAATACTTATCCCAAAAGAGTAATAGATATTTGGAGTTTTGAACCCACACTCAATAATTCAAATATGTTAAATGGGGTTCATTAGAGAGATTTTGATATATGAGGAGGGTCTTTGCCATTTGATTTTGATTTGAGACCCATACTCAACCAATTTAAGTAGATTAGGTAGGGTTTAGATATTTGAAGATGTTTGTGTTGTTATCTTGTTTGAAAATTTTGATTTTGAAGAACTTTACTTAGCAAATTTAGGTATACTAAGGAAAGATTGTAATTGTATGTTTCAAAAATTTTGTGAAAAATCTTTGCTTGCGGTGATTGATTATGTGTACGATATATGTTGATATGATTTGAAAATGGAAGGGCTTTGATTTGTTTTTGAGAATAAGACTCTCGCATAACAAATTTGGTATGCTAAGTGAAAGCCAAATGCATGTTTTAAAAATGAGACCCTCACTTAACAAATTTGGTATGTTAAGTGGAGGTCGAAATTATGTTTTAAAAATGAGACCCTCACTTAACAAATTTGGTATGTAAGTGAAAGTCATATTTTTTTTTTGAAGATGAGACACTCACTTAACAAATTTGGCATGTTAAGAGGAGGTCAAATTTGTTTTTTGAAAATGAGACCTACACTTAACAAATTTGGTATGTTAAGTGAAATCCAAATGCATGTTTTTAAAATGATCCAAATGCATGTTTTTAAATTGAGACACTCACTTAACAAATTGGGTATGTTAAGTGAAAAAATGAGACCCTCACTTAATAAATTTGGTATGTTAAGTGAAAGCCAAATGCATGTATTGAAAATGATACCCTCACTTAACAAATTTGGTATGTTAAGTGAAAGACAAATGCATGTTTTGAAAATGAGGCTCTCACTTAACAAATTGGTTATGTTATGTGAAAGCCAAATTTATATTTTGAAAATGAGATCCTCACTTAATAAATTTGGTATTTTAAGTGGAGACCAACTATGGCATGATTTAAAAAGTAAGATTCTCACTTAGCAAATTTGGTATGTTAAGTGGGAATCAAATATGACATGTTTTGCTTTTTTTTTTTAAAAAGAGGGAAGCTTCAATTCTAACATATGTGAAATATGTTAAGTGAAGTTTCAATTTTAAGCTATGATTTTATTTGAAAATAGATTCCTCATTCAACAATCTTTGAGTATGTTGAATGAATATGGTCATTTTCAAAAATGTGCTTTTGAAAAGATGGAAACTCCAACTTTAGCATATATGAAATATGTTAAGTGGAGTTTCAATTTTATGCTATGATTTTATTTGAAGATAGACTCTTCATTTAACAATTTTGAGTATGTTGAATGAATATGGTCATTTTCAAAAATGTGCTTTAGAAAAGATGGAAACTCAAACTTTAGCTTATATGAAATATGTAAAGTGGAGTTTCAATTTTATGCTATGGTTTTATTTGAAGATAGACTCCTCATTCAACAATTTTTAGTATGTTGAATGAATATGGTCATTTTCAAAAATGTTCTTTTGAAAAGATGGAAACTCCAACTTTAGCAAATATGAAATATGTTAAATGGAGTTTCAATTTTATGCTATGATTTTATTTGAAGATAGACTCCTCATTCAATAATTTTGAGTATGTTGAATGAATATGGTCATTTTCAAAATTGTGCTTTTGAAAGGATGGAAACTCCAACTTTAACATATGTGAAAATGTTTAGTGGAGTTCTATTTTATGCAATGGTTTTATTTGAAGATAGACTCCTCATTCAACAATTTTAAATATGTTGAATGAATATGGTCATTTTCAAAAATGTGCTTTTAAAAAGAATGGAAACTCCAACTTTAGCATATGTGAAATATGTTAGGTGGAGTTTCAATTTTATGTTATGATTTTATTTGAAGATAAACTCCTCATTCAAAAATATTGAGTATGTTGAATGAATATGGTCATTTTCAAAAATGTGCTTTTGAAAAGATGGAAACTCCAACTTTAGCATATATGAAATATGTTAAGTGGAGTTTCAATTTTATGCTATGATTTTATTTGAATATAGAATCCTCATTCAACAATTTTGAGTATGTTTAATGAATATGGTCATTTTCAAAAGAGTACTTTTGAAAGGATGAAAACTTTAACTTTAACATATGTGAAATATGTTAAATGGAGTTTAAATTTTATGCTATGGTTTTATTTGAAGATAGACTCTTCATTCAACAATTTTAAGTACATTTAATGAATATGGTCATTTTCAAAAATGTGCTTTTGAAAAGAATGAAAACTCCAACTTTAGCATATGTGAAATATGTTAAGTGTAGTTTCAATTTTATGCAATGGTTTTATTTGAAGCTAGACTCCTCATTCAACAATTTTGAGTATGTTGAATGAATATGATCATTTTCAAAAATATGCTTTTGAAAAGAACCTCCATGTAATAATCATAGGGATTGTTAGGTGAGGTTTAGTTATATGAGTTTTGTACTTTTTGAAATTTTTTGTACAAAATTATTTATTAGGTGAGTTTTGAAGAAGGTGCTTTTGAAAAATAATACTTTGCAAAAGAGTTCATTTTCTTAATCATTAAGATGTACCTTGCCTCACCCAGCTAGTGGTAAGGAGGTTCTAAATTTTTGTCATTTCTTTTCATGAGTTAGTTTTATTTTTCACCTATTGAGAAACCGAATAGGAGTTCTAGGACCTACAAGGAGTGAGGTCCTAAAGCCTAGAGGATGTTGGCTAGCTTTATTTAAGAATGAAATAAGCTAAGTGCTAATAAAAAGAAAGATAGTCTTGGACTCATATGAAATACAAGTCCACTATCGATGCCTGGAGATAACAAGTGTCTACTAGAGATGGAGAGACGAATCATCCCCAGCGAAGTCACCAAAAAAATTTGTGGTGTTTATTTTCAGTGTCATGTCATATGTGTGTTTGTGTATGTGGAGGGACTCCACACAGATATGAAGATGTTCTTATTAAGGTGATTGGGTACGACATCAAGAAATAGTGCACTATCTTGAAAGATAGAAATCACTACCATATGATGAACCTAATCACCTAAAAAGGACTCTTAAAGCATGATGAGTCTTCAAATATACGAGAGATTTTCCCCCTACTTTAGATGGATGAATAAAGTAGGGTTTATTTAAATTGAGTTCTAAAGTTCCCTATGGTGGCAAGCCCCTATAGTTAATTATATCCTAAGGAAGGTAAATTTCTTAGTAATACTAACAATTAAAGTAAATTTGCTATGTTTAAAAGATCAAATGGGATAGATCAAAAGAACATATTTACTATCGAAGCCAAGGGGAGATGAGTAGGGGATGCTCATGATACTAGGAAACCTAGTTAGCATCCTAAACTATCCTATAGTTGGGCTTTATATATTTGAAGTTGAGGAGAATTATATATTTGAGTTGAAATTTTATTAGAAATCTTGGACATATAATTTTATAATACAAGATTATGGAAATGCCTAAGAGGTGAGGATTTATGCTTGTAGCCCCAAAGAAAATAGCAGCCTTGGATCCTAAATCTAGGGAGCTTTAGCGAGGGCCAAAGTATGACCTAAATCTATGGCCAAAGTGGATATATTATTTTCCTCCATAAGAGAGAGTAAACCAATCAACTACTAGACTTATAACCACCTGGAGTGGTAGCTAGCTAACTCCTCCTATGTTTTAAAACCATGTGGTCAAGTCATATGTTTTGTAAGATGGCTAGGTTGTTATTATTTAGAAAGAGAACTAAAGTCCTTAAACCCACACCCCGAGAGACTAGGGATTGAGTGGTTTGAATAACGACTTATTCTAATGCAAATCTTATCAAATTTTATTTGATTTTGACATTTTATTTTGACACAGGATATAGGATTTTATAAGCCTAAATACACGAAAAACTTAATTATGGGCTTAATCAAAAGAGAAAGATATGTTTTTCCATCATAGGCTCTCAAAGGTCAATCTTTTTCTAGAAAAGATGGAAACCCTCTCTTAACAAGAGTGAAATAAAATGACATGCATGATATTAAGCATACAACATTCAGCTAACGGGTTACTAAATATTTTATTATCTTGATTTAATGTCTAGGTTTTATGTGAGGTCTTGAGTTATTTTTGAAATTTTAGTTATGAGTTGAAGTTGGGATAGAAAAAGTGAAGTTTATCCTAAGAGCCTAATCGGATCTAGGCCACATAACAATCATCAATCATAAATAAATTATGAAAAGGCATTACTATTTCTATTGCACAATGTAAATAAATCATCAAACAATTTATAATCTCAATGTGAATGAATAATAGGCCGGTATGATCAGATACCACCATACAACCCGAAAAGAAATATGGTAGCCGAGCTTTGCTCTTATACATTCCGGTACAATGAAAGAATAATTATAATTTGATTACAATAAATGAATGGGAGCTATGGGGTCTTCAAATCTTCAAAGCTCCTTCTTTCCTTCATTTCCTTCTTTAATTTGTTTGGGCAAGCTCTATAGGATCACATGGTACATAAGACTTGGTCTTGTAACCAACATTTATCCTAAGCCCTCATAGCACTAATCCTAATTCCTAATGTAAAATTATATTAAAAGAATGAAAAAGTAAATCTAACTATACTTGTAAAACAAGTGTTAGCTAAACACACCATATAACCCAAGCAGTTATATGAATAATTTGGGCATAGCACCCTGCACATGGTTAATCAAGTCCACCTGTCCTAATGTAAATTATGCTTAGGAGTTAAGCAACCTGCATAGCAAAATATTTATATGTTATTTTAAGCCCTCTTAAGCATAATCTCCTACAGAGAACATGACTAGGCTAATGACAGTCTAACATCCAGTCTAAAATAGTACATCAAAAAATAAAATATTCATTAAACCATGCACCGCCCTAACATAAAGCAAGAAATGGTGACATAATATAATGTGTATGTGTTAAGGTTTGTGTGGTATATCCAAACTAGGCATTAAAGTTATCATTCTATAAATATGAAGAGATTTAATTATAAAGGGTGGTTTCACTTTAAATGGTTTAGTTGATTTGCAAATTTTTGCTTATTTTTTTTTTTTGTTTCATTTTACCTACACTTAATAACTAAGTGTTACGAAGAGAAAGAAAGAGAGGATCACTCTCTTTTATCCCTACCTTAAGTCACATTTAAAGAAAATTAATTAATCAATTCCATTTAGTGAATGGCTTATTATATATTTTAGTTATTCCTAAGTTTAAGTTCACTTTAAATAAACTCATTCAATAAGAAAGGCGTCTTAAGATTAGTTAGAATGAATTACTATCACATAATACATGTTTTTTCATTTCTTTCCATCATGATATCATGCATATGATTAAATTCTAAGCATAGCTATACATGCAATTTATGTTTTAGCATACTTAAATGATAAATATGAGTAAATGTATTTGAAATTAATATTCCATTTGGTTGAATGATTTTTTCATATTAATTTAAAGCTCTATCTAAATTCTTATGCAAAAGCATAAGGAAAGAACCTTAAATCATATGACTAATCAACTCAACTAAATAAATAAAGTATGAATGCATGCCTTTTTAATAGAAAAAATGGGTTTTCATTCATTAGCTAAGTACACATTCACATGTATAAAAGTTTTAAGCAAGTACATGCATTGTTCTTACAAAGGTAGGAACCTCCTTGGGGCTACTTAAAGTTGTGAGTCCCTGGAATGTCCAAACTAATATACCTACTATCCTTAGATACATGTGGATGTATAAACAACTTTAAGAATAGAAATCCATGCAAAAATTGTATTTTAATTTGATTAATTTATTTTGTGAAAATGAATTAAAGTTCTATATAAAATATAATGTCCAAATGTATAAGAATGAAATCAAGCAGGTATATCACCATTATTTAACACTAAGGGAATGAGGTAGGAATCTCCTTAGGGCTACTTAAAATCGTGCATCCTTGGGATGTCCAGACTAATATACCCACTGGCATTCTTACTTATAGAAATCAACATATGAATGTAAGGAAGAGACTTTATTTCACACACTAAATTTATATTCACTTGCATTTCCTATGTATACATGTAATTAAATGTACAACATATATGTGTATTCAATCATTAATAAACTTTTAAAAATATATTTGAGATTTAATAGTGATACTAGCCACACATATTTTAATTTAAATCAACACATGGAATTTGACATAAAAGAAATCATTTTATTTAATTAATTTTAAAAGAGATGGATGTGTGAATCATATGACATACAATATTTAGCATGATTGGAAAGAAATAAAATAACACAAGTATGTGATCTCATTCAATCTAACTAAGTCCTAAAGACAATCAAACTAAATAAGATTATTTAAAATAAATCAAAGTTCTTTAATGTCATTTCATTATTCATGTTTGGTTTGTTTTAAGAGATGTGAGAGAGGTTTTCTAATCCTATTCCCATCCCCCATGTGTGAGTTAATTTGGTTTAATGAAGAAGAATTTAGGTTGATTTTACATTTTAATTAAGTTAGGGTATAAATTTAGTCAATTAATTAATCCTTACCTACACCACCTTAAGCTAATTAACTAATTAATGATGAGCCAATATGAGATGTAACCACATAAAAAATAAATTGGCAATGCTCCTAAGAAATAAAAGGGGCCTAATGTAATGGGCTCATAATTAATAGTTAATTAAGCCTAAGGAGCTCACTTAATTACTTTTATGGTTTTTTGCACATGTGAGTTAACCACAATTTCATTAACTCTCCCTTTAGGTTATTGAACACCCAAATAGCTACCCAAGGTTTATTAAAGGTGATTAAATGTGAATGAATTTTAGATTGGGTTAATTAAGCTCATTAATCATTTGGTTATTCAATTAATGAAATGAAATTAACTTAAGGAAAGAAATCAAAAAGAGGCCTTAATCTCAATCCTTAAGTCCTATACTTTATCATTTAAGCTCTGATTTTATCTTGGAGATTAATTAATTAATTAAGAGATTAATTACTTCATTAATCATTAATTGATTTGATTCCAAAAAAGTAAAGAAAACTTAAGAAATGAATTAATAAAATATCCCAATCATATCGCCTAAGCTCCCTCACTGTTTAATAGAAGTAATTAGGCTTAAATAATTAATTCAGTCAATGTTCATTCACTCATTATCACTAAATTAAGAAAGTGATTAACTTAATCAATTAATTTCCCTAATTAAGCAACCAATAAAATCCCAGAAAAATAGGGGAGGCAAAGGTCATCCCTCTAAACAACCATAAAAAATTTGAGATTAATTGGGTGATTAATTAAGGAGTAATTAAGTTAATTAGATTTTCAATTAAACCTTAATTAAGCTAAAATCACTATTCAAAATTAATCAATAATATTATTTGTAAATTTTACTCTGAAATATCTTTAAAATGAGCCTAGTTTGTATTTTTTAAGATTTTTCTAGGATTATTTATGATTTTTAGAAGTTTTTGCCTTAAAAATAGATTATTTAAGCCTAATTAAAGGCTCAATCCCGTTGGACCACATTGCAGGTGATGCGGAGCACTTTCCACATGGCACGACAGGATTGGCTATTTAAGTTGTCGACTCTGGATGCTAAGATCGGATTATGATTCATGGTTTAGGAAAGGAATCAAAGGATCTAACGTGTGATTAGATCATGACCATTCATTCGAATCATGTGGAACGGATGGTCAGTGATCCATCCCGTTCATGAGCAGCAAAGGACAGATGTCATCCATCTTTCCCCGTTCGATTCAAGATCACCCGAGCTTGGATTGCCACCAAATTGATCCCACACCTTCATAGAGGGGAGGCGCACACATCCAATGGCTAAAAATACATGACATTCAAATTTTCTTCATAAAAGACCATATGGTTTTCTATACAAGGCTCAATTTTGCAAAATTACTTCACCAAAGCTAATGTCTAGCAGTGGGATCAATGGTGGCAGCTTCGCCTAGTTGAGGTAAGGCCATGTTGAGAAGCTTGGGGTTTGAGTTAGGGTAGAATGCTCAGTCGACAAATCCACGTGCATAAAGCTTTTGGCTCCAATCAAAATTAAATCTTCGGTGGTAAAAAAAGCTCGAGGATGGTTCGGTTGGCATCAATGAAGTATAAGGATGGTGTGGGTGCAAGGAATTTAGGTTTGATCAAGTAGAAGAGGAGCATTGGTCGAAGGAAGGCTACCCTATTTTGATTTCACACATAGAGAGCAAATTCGATCGAGGGACGCTTCGGGGATGCTGAGAATGGCTCTGAGGAGTTTCAAAATCCCTCCTAATGTGTCAATTCCACTCAATTGGGTGCATGAAGGATGGACGTGATGGGTTGGGTTATTTCGGCCTGTAGGCCATCGTCAAGGCGCCAAAGAGGTCATGTTCAACTCCACGTGGATCGACTTGAGTGGAGGGAGCTATGGGAGGAGTCTCCAAGGATGGTGTGCGAAGATCTCATTTTCTTTGTCTATGGGGTGCTCAGTTTGGCTTGAGTGAGGAGGAGTTGAACTCCCATTGGTCCTTGGTCGACCTAGCGGGGATTAGGAGAGCTAGACTAGGTCAGGTCGAGCCTCACTTGAGTGCTTGGAGGTTGTCATAGTGATGGGGAGGTCAACTTTGCTTGTTGGTGTGAAGATCCAATGGAAAGAGGGTTTCTCTAATGGCTCATTACTTTGGTGGGGCCCACTATGGATTTGGGCTGGTTTAGGTCGGGTTAGGCCAAGTCCTAGGGTCGTACAAGTTAGTTTTGGGTGATTTGGCTTCATATGGTCAAAATAGGCTCATTTGGGTTAGGTTGGGTTGGGTTGACCAATTGGTCAAATTGGGTTAAACCAAGACTTGGGTTAAGTTCAAATGATATTTTCTAGAGTTTTGGTTCAAGTGGTTTTGATTATTTTAGCTTAAGTTTGATTTTGGCTCATTTGGATTCAAATAGGTAAAATGGGCTAAGTTGACCAATTTGACCAAATTGGGTTGGGTTAAATGTTGGTTCATGTTCAATTGGTTAATTGAAAATGATTGTAGGCTTTGGTTTGGTTTAATTTGGATTTAATTTGAATTTTAGCCAATTTGATCCTTTAGGTCAATTTGGGCTAGTTTGGGTCAAGTTAACCAATTAGTCAAATTAGGCTCAATCATGGCTTTGGTCAAGTTCAATAAGTGATTTAGAATGAACTTGAGCCATTGATTGTAATCAATTTGGATCAAATTATGATTTGACCCATTTTGGCTTGTTAGGTCAATTTAGGTCAACTTAGATCAAATGGCCAATTAGACTTAGTTTGGGACAATTGAGGGTTTGATCATGTTCAATCATTGATTATGAATGGGTTTAAGTCAATGGTTTTAATAAATTTAGCATATGGTGCACTTTGGCTAGTTTAGGTTTCATTTGGGCTGAAGGTTGACTTTGTCAAAGGACCAAGTTGACTTGGTTTGACCCAATTTAAGGCAATTAATCACCCTAGGATGATTGTTAATCATGATTTGAGATTTAGATGGGCTTAGTTCAATCCAGTTTGGGTTGGATTAGAACATGGCTCAAAAAGGTCTTTTAGGTCACTTTGGGTCAAGTAGATCTAAATGGGTCAATTGGCTTGATTATGGCTTGATTCAAGTTTAGTTGAGTTGGTATATGGGTTTGAGATCAAAATATAAATCCAATTGCAAATGGTTTAAAAGCATATGGGTTTTGGTTCATATGATAATTTCAAGTCAAACGGGGTCAACTTGGGTTTGACTTGGGTTGACTTGGGTTTGGCTTGATAATTATAATTTATGTTTATATTTGGAACAATGATTGAATCATAAAGAAATTCATGGGTATTGAATTGATTTGGGTATCATTTAGCCAACTTCAAGAATTTGGCTAAAAAGGTTAGAATTGGAGATTTGATTTGATTTGAGTTTGATTTTGGCTATTTGGATTTATATTTCATTTATATTTGTGAATATAAATGAAGATATAAATGGTTCATGAGAAAATCAATTGGGTTTGGGGTGATTTGGAAGCAAATTTGACCAAGTTGAGGGATGTAGGTCAAATGGGCTTAAGTAGGGAATTGATTTGATTTGATTTGATTTATTTTTGATAATTGGAGGGTGGGCTTCATTTATAATTGTGAATAAAAAAGAAGGAATGATTGATTTATAAAGAAATCAATCAAATTTTATTTGGTTTGAAGGAGGTTTTGGCTAAGCATATGAAGGTGGTTCATATGGCTTAGGAAGGGATTTGGAATTTGAATTTAATCATGGATTTCAATCATTTGGTTTAAGATTAGATTTGTGATCTTGGATTTGAATTAGAAGTTTGGTTTGGAAGAAAGAAGCAAGGACTGGGTTCAAGATTATAGGGTAGGCAAGTCTTCCTAAATCCCTAAGGCATAACCTATTCCTATGGCTAACTCTTCCAAGTCTCTAGTCTTAAGTTAAGTGTTCACCTAATCACTAGAAGTGTCTTAAGACTATGGAGCTCTTAATGTCTACAAGTGTCCTAGATCTATGATGAGAAAGTTTAGAGCTCACTCCCAAAAGTCAGGTCAACAAACCACTTGAAACAAAACTCTTCAAAACATCATTTCAACCTAACCCAAGCCTTGATTTGACCCTATTTGACCACTTGGTTAACCCAACCCAACATGAACCCATTTAAACCCATTTGACCAAATGAAGCCAAAATCCATAAAACCAACCCATGGGACCTTAGTGGCTGACCAAACCTAACCCAAACTCACCCTAGGTCTATCCAAAACCAACCCAAACCCATTTAGAGCCAAGCCCAATACAAATCTTTCTTGGATCCTCTCTCCTATGTGGAATTTTGCCAAATATGGCAAAGTCCACCCTTCATTTCACCTTGGCAGCCATCCAACTTCCAAATAAGGAACCTCTAAGCCTCCTAGCCCACTCTAAGAGGAGTAGGACTTGCCATAGACCAATGGGAGGTGACTTAACTCACCTTCCTCCCAAATCGAAACCCAAAGGATCCAATCAAACCCAATCTACCCAAATCAAGAATGGAGCCTCTTGCCATGGCTTCTCCCAATCCATACGAGCCACGTGGACTTGATTGAGACCCCTTCGGTGCTCTGATGACAGCTTGCCACCAAAAAATGGGAAGCCATCCTGTCCGTCCAACTCATCAAATTAAGGGGTATACCCCCTCAATTTGAATGGGAAACATATCACTTCAATTTGTGAGAGCTTCTTAACATGATTTTGATCTTCCTTGCAATCCCTAGAGCAATACCAAGCTTCCCACCTTTGGCATTCCCTCTTCCCTTGTGAAACTGAAATAGGGAGGCTAGTTTTAATCCTAACTTCACCAATACTCCATCTCAATCTAATTCCTCTTACACACACCTTCCACGCATGTCGTTGATGCCATCCAAGCCATTTCCCAAACTCTAAAGCCACCAGAGGAGAGACTTCAATCAAGACCGAAGCTGTAAAGCTCAATCCTTGGCCTTCAGAGCTATCCACTTGGAATAAACTCAATTACTGCTCAATAGGGCTTCATCTCAACTAGACGAAGCTTCCTCGAGCATGCAAGCCACCAGTCTTAGCTTCGGTGAGGTATTTCAGTGAAAATTGATCTCTAACTTAAGTGTGGTTGATCCTTTGTGAAGGAAACTTGCATATGAGCTCATCCTAGCCATTAGATCCTTGTGGATCCTTTGCACGAAGGTGTTAATTGAGTTTGGAGTGAATCTAACCTTAGATCGAGTGATCCATGGTGGACGGGCTCCGTCGTTCGTTGTTCGTGTGAAGGAGGATCACGGACCATCCGTTCCACATGGCCAAAATAGATGACTATGATCAGATCACATTAGATCTCCCCTATTTTCTCCCTTTATGCCACGGGTTTGATCATCTCGACCGAGATCGGTCTCAATACCGCATCACACGACTTAGTGCACATATGTGATAACTTAAATAGTCAATCCCATGGCACCACATGGATAGCGCGCCGCATCAGCACGCCACGTGGTGTCGACTGGATTAGGCTTAATTAAGGTTAAACATTGTATTTTTTTTAAGGCTGAAACTTCCATAATTCATAACTAATTATAGAAAATTCCAAAAAATATAAATAATGGCTCATTTTAAAGGTATTTCAGAGGAGAATTAAATAAAAAATATTTTCAATTAGTTTTAAATAGTAAAAAAAGCTTAATTAGGGTTTAAGTAAAAACTTAATTAGCTTAATTACTCTCTAATCATTTAAATGATTGATCCCAAAATTTTTGAGATTATTTGAGAGGATGACCTCTGCCTCCTCCAATTTTCTTAGTATTTATTATTTACTAAATTAGGAGAATTGATTAATTAAGCCCTGATTACTTTCTTAACTTAATTAAAGGATAATTAAGCATATGAATAGTAATTAATTAATCATTTGGACTCCCTAATCACTGTTGAATAGTAAGGAGACTTAGTTAATTGGATAGGAGCCTCCCTCCTAATTATTTTCCTAAGTTTCCCTCTCTTTTCAACCAAAATACTAATTAATGATTAATTAAATGATTAATGACTTAATTAGCTAAAATTAAAACCTAAATCACATTAAGGCATGCTTGATTAAGTAAGGGGTTTATGGAATCAAGTTGGGACACCTTTTCCAACCTTTTCCCTTAAACCCATGTCATTTCAAAAGATAATCAACTAAATTTAATAATTAAGAAAGAGACATGAATTAATGGATTAATGATTTGATCAATTAAATTAAAAACCTAATTAAAATTTTGATTTCTCTTAATTAATATTGGGTAGAGCTTTAGGTGTTTCAAGAATCTAAAGAGGTTTAATGAAATTATGATTAGCTCACATGTGTGAAAAAATCATGAAAGTAATTAAATAAGTTCCTTAAGCCTAATTAATAAATGTTTATGAGCTAATTGTATTAGGCCCCCTTTCATTTCATTGGAACAATGATATTTACTTTTAAATTCACTTGCATATTACATTAGCTCATAATCATTTAATAAATTACCTTAAGGTAATATAGGTAAGTGTTTAATTAATTGATTTAATCAATGCTTAACTTAATCAATTCATAAAATTAATCTAATTACTTTTTATTAAATCAAATCAACTCATATATGGGGAATATGATTAGGATTAGATAATCTTTCTCACATCTCTCAAATCAAGTTAAACATAAAAAAAAGTGACATTAAGAAACTCTGACTTAATTTAAATGAATTTATTTAATATGATTGTCCTTAGGAATTAGTTGGATTGAATGAAATTATGTACGTATGTTTCTTTATTTCTTTCCAATCATATAAAAAATGTTGTATGTCACTTGATTCATGCATTCATTTCTTCAAAAATTAATTAAAATAAATGATTCCTTTATGTCAAGCTTGCATGTGTTGATTTAAATTAATATATGTGTGGCTATTATCACTATTCATCTAAATATATTTTTCAAGTCTTATAAACAAATGATTACATATGCTATGAATGCTAGTCATAAATACATAGAAAATACATGTGATTATAGCTTAAGTGTATGAAGTAAAGTTCTTTTCTATCATTCATCTATTGATTTATGTAAGTAAGAATGTTAATGGGTATTTAGTCTGTACATCCTGTGAATACAAGGCTTTAGTTAGCCCCAAGGATGTCATTTGATTACCTCACTTCCCAGGTTTAACAATGACACGTACTCCATTTGATTTCATTCTTACATATTTCAATATTAAAATTTAAACAAGACTTTACTCCATACACATAAATGTTTTAATCAAACAAAAATGCAACTTTTGCATGGTTTTCTCTCCTTTATTTATGTATACATTTATATGTATTTGAGAAAAGTAAATATTTAGTCTAGACGCCCCAAGAATACGAGGCTTTAAGTGTCCCCAAGATGGTCATTTGATTACCTCACATCCCTAGTTGATAATGGCATGTACTAGCTTATGTCTCTCATACATGTGTGTGTGTGTGTGCATTTAATTATGGAGTTAAAACCCCTCTTTCTTTTATCAAAATTCATACATTTGTAATTGTTTAAGTGATAGAATTAATTAATCATGTGATTGAAAGTCCTCTTTCTTACATTCATGTAAGCAAACTTATATCTTTGAATGCAAATGGTATTTAGTCTGGACATCCCAAAAATACGAGGCTTTAGCTAACCCTAAGGAGGTCATTTAATTATCTCACTTCCCTAGTTAACAATGACATGTACCTGTTTAATTTCATTCCTATGTATTTTTGTATAAGAATCTAGATAGAGCTTTAAATTAATATGGTAAAATAATTTAATCAAAAGGAAAAATATAAACTCTAAATATACATATCCATATCCATACCCATAATTTAAGTGTGCTAACATATATTACATGTGTAGATATACTTAGGACTTAATCATGTGTATGCTATATATGTGGGAAAGAAATGAATGAACATGTGTCATGTGAGAGTAATTAATTTCAATTAATCTTAAGATGCATTTCTTATTGAATGAGATTATTTAAAGTGATCCTAAACCTAGGATTAATTAAAATATGTAATAATCCATCCACTAAAGAGAACTCATTTAATTAATATGCTTTAGAAGTGACTTAAGGTAGGGATAAAAGAGAGTAATCCTCTCTTTCCTTCTCTTTATAACACTTAGTTATTAAGTGTAAGTCAATTGAAATAAAAAAACACTAAGTAAAAATTCCCAAATCAACTAAATCACTTAAAGTGAAATCAACATCTTATGATTGAATACCCTTGCATACTTAAGAAATTATAATAAAACCTAGTTAAGACATACCACACAAGCCTTAAAATATACACTTTAGAATTAAGTCACCACTTCTAGCTTTACATTAGGGCGGTGCATGGAGTGATGTGTGTTTGATTTTCTGATGTATTATTTTAGACTAGATGTTAAGATGTATGCTTCATAGACTTGATGTTAGGTCGTGATTAGCTTAATCATATTTTCTGTAGGAGATTATGCTTAAGGGGTGCTTAAAATAAATATAAATGCCTTCTTGTTGCTTAACCCTAAGCATAATCCAAATTTGTTAGGGGTTTGGTTACTCATGTGCAGGGTGCTAAGTCCAAATTATTTAGATAATTGATTGGGTTGTATGGTGTGTTTAGCTAACACTTATTTTGTAGGTATAGTTAGATTTACTTTTCCCATTTTTAATGTAATTTTTCAATAGGAATTAGGATTAGTAGGGGTTAAGGATGAACATTGGCCAGAAGGTTCAGTCTTGGGGTGCCATGTGATGCCTTGAAGCTTACCAAATTGAAAGATGCAAACCAATTGAAGAAATGAAGGAGATATGAAGAATAAAGATTTGAAGACCACCCTTGCCCAAGCACTTATCATTTTATAAATTGAAATAATTATTTTATTTGCTAGATTATATAAGGGTAGAGCTCGGCTACCTATTTCTCTTTTTGGGTTCTATGGTGGTAGCTGACCGCACTGGCCTGTTATTCTTTTGCATTAAATTTATAAAATTGTTTGACATTTTGTTTACAATTGTGCAATAGAAATGCCATTCCTTTTTTTAGTTTCTTTATGAATGGTGATTTAATGTGTGGCCTAGATTCGATTAGGCTCTTAGAGAAAAATAAACTTTCTACCCCAACTACAACTCACAACTAAATTTTCTGAATAATTCATAACCTCACATAAAGCCTAAGCATTAAATCGAGATAATTAAAATATTTAGAAACCCCATAGTTGAATGTTGTATGCTTAATATTATGTATCATATTACTTCACTCTTTCTAAGAGAGGGTTTCCATCCTTGCACAATAGGGGAAGACTTGACCTTTGAGGGTCTTCTCTGTGCTAGAAAATACCTCTTTCTCTTTGATTTAGCCAATAACCTCATTTTAACATGCATTTAGCCATACAAAAATCCTATGGCCTTTATCAAAATGAAGATTCCAAAATTAAATAAAATTGATAAGATTTGTATTAGACTGAGTCATTACTCATACCACTCATGCTCTAGTCTCTTAGAGAGTGGGTTTAAGGATTTTAATTTCTTTCTAAATAATAATAACCTAACCATCTTGCAAAATCATATGACTTGACCACATAATTTTAATGCATAGGAGGAGTTAGCTAGCTACCACTCCAGGGGGTTATAAGTCCAGCATTCAGGTGGTTTACTCTCTCTTGTGAGGTAAACCATATACCCATTTTTGCTTAGATTTAGGTCATTATGCCAAAGCTCTCTAGATTTAGGATCCGAGGTGGATGTTTCCTTTGGGCTACAAGAATAAATCCTCACCTCTAAGGCACTTCCACAAACTTGTATTGTTGGATTATAAGCCCTAGTAATCTAATAAAATTCAATTCAAATAAATAACTCTCTTTAATTTTAAGCATATAAATCCCAACCTTATAATAGAATAGAATGCTCACTAGGTTTCCTAGTATCATGAGCTTCCCCTACTCATCTCCTTTGGCTTCAATAATAAGTATCTCCTTTTGATCTATCCCGATTGATTTTTTCAAATATAACTAATTTATTGATAGTCTTACCCTTGCAATCTTTGGAGACAATAATTGCCTACTTTAATCGAGCATTTTTCTAAGAGACACACATTCTTTAGAATGTAATTAACTATGGGGGCTTTCCTCAATATAGAACTTTAGAACCTTATTTAAATAAACCATGCTTTATTCATCCAAATAAAGTTGGGGGAAAATCTCTAGTATATTTGAAGACCCATCATGCCTTAGAAGGCCTCATTAGGTGATTAGGTCTATTGTAGTGTATTAATTTCTATCTTTCGAAATGGTGCATCATTCCTTAATGCCACACCTGATCACTTCAATGAGTACCCCCTTAGATCTACATGGTGTTCCCCATACACATCTCAAAAATAAACACCACAGTCTCACTCTAATGACCTAAGACTTTAAGCGATCAACCTAATTTTCCTTAGGTTAAAGCATTTTGCCACAAGTTAAGCTTATATTTACAACCCCTAAATCTATTCAGACCTAAGACAATATGTAGATCCATGGTCCAACATATCCTAAGTTAGTCTAACTAGCACGTAAGAGCCCTAAACAATTAATCCATTCCCTAAGATTCACTTAGGTCAGCCTATGTAGTTGATCCATCTAGCTTAACTTAGTCAAACTAATTTTTAAATTTATTAATCTAGTCAACCTAACTTGATTAGTGTAATTGATTAAGCCTTATGTTATCTAGGCTAGTCTACCTCAGAAAACCTAAGACCTAACATGCCACCTAGACCCTCTTTGAATCCACCAAGGTCAATTCAAACACACTTAGTTAACCCTAGCATTTAATTGATTAATTTAATTACTTCAAGTTATATAATTTAATTATAATTTAATAATTATTAGTATAACTTATGCTATTTTCCCTAATAATTTAAGATCTTAATCTACCACTTATGAGTGACTAACCTAAATCAACTCAAAGCCACTTGATCAATTTGAGTTTTACCAACTTCAAATAAGAAGAGCATCTAAACAAGCAATTTGTCAACAACTTTAAATATTCATATCTCAATAAATGAAGTAAAAACATAATCACCATGCTAACTCTTAAAATCACAAAATGAGCTAAAGCAAGATCCAAAATAGAAAGTGGGCCAAATGATGAGTTGTAGTAACAAAGATATGCAAATGCATAAATTGTAAACCCATATAGAGTAGCTATAATCCCCAAATTTGGGGACATCAATAGTTAAGATTCAACCCTCTCCACAAAATATAAAATAATAATTTTTGAAATCATTATGTGAGACATCATTAGAAAATGGTGTAAATCAATTGCCAAGTATGCATAAACATAAAACAATTCCTTACAATAGGATCTAGAGAGAACCAAATCATATTTTCAGCTTCTTGAAATAGAAGGAATCAGATTTATCTAGATTGATAAGATCAAACAAATCCTTAGGGATACTATGATGGAAAGATTCAACAAAATTACTTATACATTATCCATTTTTAGCTAACCAGTAAACTCTAAATTACCCTCTCTCTCTAAATATGAGATATAGTAAAGTTTAGCTATGCCCCTTAATGAGCTTATAATCTTTCTCAAACTATAAAATATTTCAGCATTTTTATCATCATTAGAATGAATAAAATGAAGAATAGATATGGCATCAACTTCAATCCAAAAATTATAAATATTAAGATTATGACAAAGCTCAAAGCAAAATGTAGAAAAGCTCAACATAAATAACTGAGGACATCTGAAGATGACTTGAAAAAGCATTTATAACATTCCAAAATTAGTGACTACTAAGACCACAACCAGTCCTATGATTAAAAATAGAATCATCAATATTGATTTTTTTTATAAATTTTGCTAAGATATAACCCAATAATGAATTTTATGAGAATGGATAGAAGTATCATTATTAAAAAACATTAAATTGCATAGCTAAATAATAATAGCCTTTAAAACTTATATGATTAATAAGATTAGCATTAAATAAGGATTTATTCTTAACACTTACTTTAGTAATAATGTGAAGATAGTTCATAGGTATGTTGTTATGTTTAGCGTCATAATGACCCATCCAATAAATCATAAGATATAAAGAGGTAGAATAACATTAATATGACCCTTGCATTAAGTTTAATAGTATTAATCCAAATCTCCAAGAAAGCTTTTTTAGAGTTAGCTCTCCCAATTATGTTAAGACCAAATAAAGCATCAACCAAAGCCCAAACATGAATAATAATAGGTCCTAGTAAGAAAAACATGATTTATAATTTTATAAGCAAAACAATGTTGACATTTATATGTAATAATTATGCATTTTCTTTTAAATTCATTATCAATAGGGATATAGTCATTCAAAATGTAACATAAGATGGAGATAGAGGTAAGAATTGAATTGTGCCAAATATAAACAAAAAATAGATGAAATATCATGCTTAGTTATAATATTATCTTAAATATATTTATAAGAGAACATTCTAGATGTAGAGAATGTGAAAAAAGGAAGGTCTTTAGCTAGTGGGTCAAGAGGAATCTTGACAACTTCATTAACCAAATCCATAGGGATCACAAAGCTAAAATCCAAGATATTATAACCATTCTGATTAAAGAAAATGTTAACCTTGGTAGAAGACAAAGAAAAAGTATTAAAATATGAGTCTAAGGAGTCCCATCTACTCCAATTATCTTGTGAAAAGAAAATAGATCCTTCACTAATGCCCCATTGAATCGATTTCTCTCTTACCTAGTTAGTTTTTACATGGTCTTCTCCAAATAGGGGAGTTGCATTTTTTAAAGACACAACAAGATGGATGCTTTTTTTTACAATATTTTTCACTCATAAATTGAACCCATAGGCCATGCCTAATTCTAAAAGTCCACCAAATTTTAATAGAGAAAACATGAGAAAGGTCATTCGAAAATTTACAACCTAGGCTATCATCCATGAAAGTGCCACAATAATCACTCTAAGAGACCCAATAGAACTTCTTAGAGTCATTAGTGGACCCCCAAAAAATTTTGTTTAAAGTCTTTTCAATACTATTACACATAAACACCATAGTGTTAATAGAGTGAAGAAGTTAAATAGGAAAAGAGCATAGAACACTTTTAAAAGAGGTAACTTGCAACTGAAAGAGAGGAGCTTAAATTCTCAAGAAGAAAATTTATTTTTAATTGATTATAATAGTTCATCAAACAAATAAGATTTCTCTTTTTGCCTTTATAAAGAGGAACTCCAAGAAATTTAAGAGATAGAGATTGGAGTTTAAATCCTATCAAATTCTTCAATTAATTCTATCTATTATCATTGATGGAATAAGGGAAAATGAAAGAACTTTTCTCTTTACCAATAATAAGATGACTAATTGATTGATATATATCACAAAAAATTCTTAATATTTTTAATGACAAGAGAAGCCCCATTCATAAAAATTATGAAAAGTCAAGCCTTTCTCTATTATTTTTAATGACTTTGCTTTTATACTCATTTTTGGCTAAGCAAAGTCAAGTCTTCCTCTATTATGCATTTGTGAAGGAAGAGATTAAGTGAGAATAATATATATAGATCTCTTCATTTTTATTATGATGAATTTAAATGATGATATATTTAAATAGCCTATGATCAATTTTGATTATAGTTTCTACATGAAAGTAAAATATATATATATATATATATATATATATATATATATATATATATATATATATATATATATATATATATATATATATATATATATATTCTTGAAGTTATTTGATATGAAAATATAACAATCTGATATAATTTTATGACTCAAATTACACTTTTTAAATATTCATGACACATAACATAATTCACCAAACTATTGAGAATATATTTTGTGTCATGTGTTAAAATTTAGAGTTTATGCTAATATAAATTGGGCTACAATATTCTTACTTTATTTCTTTACCTTTTGAGCCATTAAAATTGTCAGAATTGAAGTTTTTTTGTTAAGGGAAAGTGAGAATTCAAAAGAGGTTAAAAATTTTTTCAACAATCACTTGGTCAAATAAGAGAGAACTAATGTTGATAATGTTGTTGGAAACTTCCATATTTAGCTTATCGATATCATTCTTAGATTTTTAGACACATAAAGTCTATACATGCCCTTCTGCACTTTTCCTTTCTGCCACTTAAATCATAAAATGCCAAAAAAAAAAAGTTGAATGGTAATCATTGAATGACCGATAGATTAAAAATACATTGTTTTATTTAATTTTGGTATATAACATAACAGTTAATAATGTCAAAAATATGTTAACGCTGTCAATAATTTCTTTCCTCCGCATAGACAATCTCTATATAAATTACTACACTATGTTATCAGTTCTAACACATCTAAAATGTCGACTAATTGCAAGGATAATCTCATCACCCTTCTCCTTCTCCTTTTCCTCCTCCTTTTGCACACTACGGATTCTACAGTAAGTGATGAGGATAATTCAGAAATGGAAAAAAGTAAGTTGATGAATATGTCTTCTTGTCCTTCCATTGTTTTTGTTTATAAATGGTAGAAATGGGAAATTGGAGTTAGAAGTTTTGATCCCTAATCTTTAACAAATCAAAAAAATTGCTATGTATATATTTTGTAACATATTTCCATTCTTATCATCACCAACACCTTTCATTAGCACTCATATCTCAAATGTTAATAAACTTAGTCAAATTGAAATAATTAATTTAAAATTTTAACTATCTTGCAGAATGCATTGATAAATAGATCAATTAAAAGGTCAAATATCTTTTATCTCTCGTGTTGTGTAGGCATGTGTATATAAACATTATCATTTTTAATTATCCTCATCATCAACATCTTTGATTAGTGATTATTTTCTCAATTGTTAGAAATCTGAATTTATCAAACTGAAAAAAATATATAAATTATTTCTGTTACTTGCAGGAGGCATCCATAAAAATTCATTCAACATGGATCAAAGTAGACGAATGCTAAACCCAGTTCCTACAATACCCCATTGTAGCAGCTTCATGCATGATCTCAACCTAGTTATGGGAGTTACACCATGTTGTGGGCTAAAAAAATTCATCATCAACCTCTTGATGAAGAGAGCTGGGAATGATGTCAGTGAAATTTTCATAAGGCAGATGTAATAGTAGATAAGACACTACCTAGAGATTTCGCCCTCATTTTGTGAGGACTTTAGATCTGGTTCTAGGTTTCCTATAGGCTCAAACACCTATAATTAATTACCCCTCTGTGGTGAAAAATTTCTATTTGTGAGTCATCGCCTTCAAATCTGTTGGTGAGAAATGAAAGAAGGACAAATAATATAGAAATTCAACTTTTTAGGATACCACATAGATCTGTAGATGTACTTATTCAGGTGATCAGGTACGTCATCAAGGAAATAGTGTACTATCTTGAGAGACAGAAGTCACTTACCTTTAATGGACCTAATCACCTCAATAAGGACTCCTAAAGATGATGAGTCTGCATATGTACCAGAGAATCTTTGCCTACTTTACATAGAAAAGAAAAGCAGGGTTTATTTTAAATCGGGTTCATTAAGTTCCCTACAAAGGCAAGCCCCCATAGTAAATTACATCCTAAGAAGTAGGGATTCCTTAGGAAAACTCTTGATTAAGGTAAAAGATCATTGTCTTTAAAAGATTTCAATATGAGAGACTATCAATCGATTGGTTTATTTTGGAGATTCAAATGGGAATGATCAAGAGCAAAGAGTTCTTATTGAAGCCAAATGGAAATAAATAGAGAGTGTTTAAGATACTAAGAGGCGTAATAAACACCTCAGACTACCCTATGGTTGGGCTTTATATTTTAGAAATTGAATTTGTTTGTTTGAGTGGGATTTTTACTAGAATTTTAGGGCTTACAATTCCATAACACAAGGCTATGGAAATGCCTAAGAGGTGAGGATTTATTCTTATGACCCATAGAAGGGAGAAGCAACCTCAGAACTTAATTCTAGGGAGCTTTGGTGAGAGTCAAAAGCGCAACCTAAATCTAAGGCGAAAATAGGTAATTAGTTTGCCTCCACAAGAGAGGACAAATTTCCTGATAGCTTAGACTTACAACCGCCTGGGGGTGGCTACCAACTAACTCCTCTTATGATTTTAAATCCATGTAGGAAAGTCATATGCTTAATGCAAGATAGTTGGGCTATTATTTATTTAGAAAGAGACTAATTTCTTAAACTCACTCCCTAAAGAGACTAGATCATGTAAAAGGTATGCTTCAAATGACCTAAATCTAATGCAATTCAAATTTCATTTTATTTTTATTTTGGACAATTATTTTCACTCAGGCTAATAGGATTTTTATGACTAATGCATGATAAATCAAGTTATTGGCCAAAATCAGTGAGAAGGGAGGAGATGAGTTTCCACCATGGCTCTCATAGGTCAAGCCAAAATTCTCTGGCAAAGATGGAAGCTCTCCAATCAAGAGTGAGACAAGATGCATATGTGCATGATGTTATAAAGAAAAGTACTCATCCAACTAAAGGGTTACTAATTATTTTATCTTGATTTCAAACCTAAGCTTTAGGTGAGGTTATGAGTTATTTATTTTAATTTTGAGCTATTAAGTTAAGTAAAAGATTTATTTTTTCCTAAAGAGCCTAATCCACATTGAGGCCATACATAAAGCATAGAAGAAACTAGGAAAAGCGTGCCACTTAATACAAAAGCTAAACAACAACCAATTTATAAAGCTAATCGCAATATAGTAAGAGGCCGTTATGGTTGGGCACCACCGCACAAACCTGAAAATAACAAATTGGGTAGCCGAGCTCTACCCTTATACAACCTGGATTACAATTGAATTAAATTACAATTAAGCAAGGAATTCATTGTTATGGGGGTCTTCAAGCTTTTTTTCTTCATTCTTCTTTTCTTCTTTCTTCTTCTTTTTCTTCTTTCTTCTTTGGTTCCTCCCTTTTGATGGTTGGAAGGTGGATGCTCCAAGGCTTCACATGGTACATAAGATAAATCTTATGACCAAAATTCATCCTAATCCCCATATCAATCATTCCAAAATCCTAATTGCATAAATTTACATGAAAAGGAAATCTAACTAACACTTGCAAAATAAAGATTATCTAAAATAATCCACACAAATCCCAAGCATGTGTATTATACTTGGTACCCCACATATGAGTACTCAAGTCTACCTGGCCTATGAATTATGCTTAGGGGTACAAAGGGCCTGCAAGCAAAAGCATTTTTATTTTTATTTATGATAATGCCCCATAGGCACAATCCCCTGCAGAAAAGAATAGTTAGACTAAGAGCATCCTATCATTCATTCTATGAGCATACACCCTAACATCCAGTCTAAGACATATATCACAAAAAAACAAAGCATCAAACCATGAACCAACCTAACCAAAGCTAGAAGTGGTGACTTAGCCTAATGTGTGTGCTTTGAAGGTTTGTGTGGTATGCATAGCTATGGCTTTAGGTTCAAATTTTCTAAGTGTGAAAATATGTTTCAGAAGTTGTTTAATTTGGATTGATTTTATTTCATGTTTTGATTTGTTTCAAGTGGATCCTACAATTAGTTACTAAGTTATGAAGAGAGGGAAAGAGAAGAGAACTTCTCTTTCCTTCCCCAACCTTAATAATTTCTAAAATAGGTTCACATTTTAGTTTTGCTTAAGTGAATATTTTGATTAAATTATTTAATTAATCCTAAGTTTAGATGAACTCTAAACAAACCTATTCAAAAAGAAAGGCATTTTAAGATTAAATAAAATGAATAACATTCACACATTACTTCATTTCTTTCTCAACATGTATAACATGCATATGAATGAATCCTAAGCATATCTATACACAAAAATGAGGATGTTTAACATACTTTATGATGCATGCTAAGCAATTCATTTAAGGGAATTTGGAAATTTAGGATGCATGATTTTCTCTGAGTAGAAAATGGTTTCTTATTCCAAATTTTCACATGCACACATGAAAGTAAGAAAGGCATAAGTGAGTACAACGTCATTATTAACCAGAGGTGTAAGGTATAAAATATAATTAGGGCTACTTAAAGCCTCGCAACCTCGAGGTTGTCCAGACTAATATATCACTTTTCTTAAATACAAACATATGTATAAAAGAAATGAAATAGAAAAGGAGAAAACAAAAGTTGTTTAATGGATTCATTTTTATTTTATGCAATTTATGTAGGCAAGTATAGGTAACCCTTCTTAGGTGATAGCATAAAGATGAATAGGATATGGAATTAAGTGAGCCTTTTCAAATGAACCATGCATCTCACCAAATTCCTATTCAAAATTATGCCAACATAAAAGAGAAAGGAAACCTCTAAGCATGCCTTTATGATCTATCACATGCAAACTCATAATTAGAATATAAGTAGCATACTTTCAGATTTGATATTTAATTTATATGTTTTGAAAATAATTGGATTTATTAGTGATAATAGACATTCACATTTCTACTTTGGCCAACATATGCAAATTTGACATAAAGTAAACAATTTCATTTTAAATTTGAATTTGAAAAATATGAATACATGAAACCACATGACATGAAAAATTAACATGTTGGGGAAAGATTTAAAATTTAACATGTTTGGGAAAGATTCAAAGTAATGAAAGCATGTAAACAAACTCACTTTACTTAAATCCTAAATACATTCTTATGGAATAAGAAAGTTTAAAATAAATCAAAGTGAATTCAAAGTGATTTTTATTTAGTTTGGAGTTTTATTTAATTTTAAAAAGGTGATATGAGTTTGCTTTTCCTAACCCATTCCCTCATGTGTTTGATATTTTTGATTGATTTTTAGATAATTAGATCCATTTTTATGCATTAATTATATTAAGGTATGAATTAAGTAACTTAATTAACCCTTACCTACACCACCTTAAAAGAATTAACCAAATAATTATGAGCCAATGAGATGACATAAAACTCACAAAGAATTTAAATTTGTTATGCACCTAACAATGAAAAGGCCTAATGCAATTTGGCTCACAATTAAAAGTTAATTAAGCTAAGAGGTTTAGCTTAAGTAATTTCAAAACATTCTTTCACACTTATGAATTGGGTTTTGATTTCCTTAATTCAACTTAGGCTATTAAACACCAAAGCATCTACCCAAAGTAGATTAATTAAGTTATAAAAACGTTTTTAAAATTTTTAGAAATTAATTAAGGGGATAATTAATGAATTAACCCTTAATTAATAGGAGATTAAGGAGAGAAAAAGGAGGTTTAGGGAATAACTTAAGGGAAATCCCAATAAATATTCCATATACCTCCTACTTACTGGATCTAACCTTAATTAACCCTAATCATGGATTAAAATCACTAATTATACCTTAATTATTCTTAATTAGATTAAGGTAGTAATTAAGAGACTCACATGCAATTTCTCTAATTAAGCCTTAAATAAATCCCAAGAAAATTAGGGAAGGAAGAAGTCATCCCCTAAAATGTACCCAAAAAATTTAGGATTAATCAGATGCTTAATCCAAAGGTAACTAACAAAATGAAGTTTCTAATAAAACACAAAATTAGAGAAAACCATAATTCAAAACCCATCGAAATTAATTTTAAAATATTCTAGATTAAATTCTCTTTCCATAGAATTTTGTTTTCTAATTTTTTGAGCTTTCTAGAGAGGGTTATGAATTTTAGAAGATCCTTAAGTTAATTAGAAATTAATTAACCATTTTAAGTAATCCCCTGGCTCAAGGTACGATGTGTGGCGGTGGCAGTCAGCGTGCTTTACACACATCACACCGTGAGGGGGTCACTTAAGTTGGCAAATCTTGGATGGCGGCTGGCAGAGCACGCGGTTTGATCCCTGTCATCCAATCAAAGATTGGACAGCCAAGGATCTCCCCGTGGTTTAAAATGGATAAAAGAAAATCTAAATGTACAGAATTATCTCAGCCGTCCATCCAAATTGTGTGGATGGATGGCTAAGATCTTCCAAGTTCTTCCCCTTGATCAATAAAGATCATCCATGATCAAAGGGAAGTTCCAAGCTCAATCTAGCATGGATTCAAATCAAACTCAACCCACACCATCTAGAGCTAAAGAGTGGCAAATCCAACGGTCAAAAATTGATGGGGTGAAAATTTCTATCACAAACCTCCACACCACATTGAGTTTAATGGTCGAAAAATCACATACCTCGTCAGAGGTGATCAACGCATTCGATTCCCTTGGAGAAGCTTCGTCTGGTTGAGACGAAGCCTTACTGAGAGTATAAGCACTTGGGGTTGAGCGGATTGATGTATGGACCAACGCCTCCTTAGCTAGCTTGCAGCTTTAATCCAATTATGTTCCCCTTGCCTTTAGAACATGGGAAAGAACTTAGATGAGCTCAACTTGGTCACCTAAGAGTGCTTGCAAAAGGAATTGTAGTGTATTGTAGTGAGGAAGAAGTTAGAGAATGGATTGAGCTCCCCTATTTTCACTATTTGAAAAAATTGAGAAATGGGGGATTGGCAAGAGCTCTAAGAGGCTTGCTTTTACTCTCTGATGGCTCATAAGTCTCACTAGTACTCAATCGAATTCAGGAATGGTTCATTTGAGTTTGTTTAGGGTGAGTATATCTCCCCTTTGAAGGATCAAATGACTATAAGTCATTGTGCCATTTTGATCTAATTGATCATATTGGGGAGTTGGTTTTAGCTGTTAAGATTGTGCACGTGGTCAATTTGAGCCAAGGAGGGGATTGCCAAGCTCCCATGTGCTTGAATTTGAGTTTGAATTTTGCATTTTGACCCATAGGGTCGGGTTTGGTCTAGGGACCAATTGGGCTGACCCAAACCTATTGGTGCATCACATTTTAGTCCCCTTGAGCTTTTAGGAAAGCCTCAAGTGAATATGAAGAGGGTATGACCAAATTACTCATGGATTAAGAAAAAAATTGTTCTATGGTCTAGGGGTAGAATGGTCATTTTGCTATTTTTTTCACTTTTGGTATGTTGGGTTTGTTGAGAAAATGGGTTTGGCCAAGTTTCATTGGATTTAGAGTTCATTTGATAATGTTTGCCTTATGTTGACCCATTTAGGTCAAAATGGGTCATCTTGGGTCAAGTTGACCAATAGATCAAATTGGGTCAAGCCAAGGGTTGGATCAAGTTCATATGACCATTTGAAATATTTTGGTAGCTTTGGTTTGATTCAATTTGGTATTTTTTTGAATTTGGCTCATATGACTTCATTTAGGTCAAATGGGTCAAGTTGACCTATTTGACCCATTTGACCTATTTGGGCTAGGCCAAGGGTAGGTTTAGGTTAGGTTAGTCATATGGAGTGGATTAATCTCTTTGTTTCCAATTAATTTTGGTTAAGTTCAAATTTGGCTCAACATGACCCCTTTAGGTTATGTCGGGTCTAAGGTCAATTGGGCTAGGTCAGGTCTAGTTGGCCAATTGAGGCTTTGGTCAAGTTTAACAAGTGATTTGGAATGAACTTGACCCATTGGTTTGGATCCATTTGGCTTAGATCAAGTTTTGATACATTTTGACTTTTTAGGTCAAAATCAATACAAAGTTAGCTCAAATGTTGGCTTGGTCAAGTTCAAACATAGGTCATGAGTGAACTTAGATCAATGGTTTCAAACAATTTGTCTTATAATGGAATTTGGCTATGTTAGGTTTCATTTTGGGCTAAGTGTTGACATGGTCAACCCTTAGGTTTGACCCAATTTGATTGATTGATCATCCCATGATGATTGTTGATCATGATGAGAGGCATTGATGAGTTTGGTTCAATCAAATTTGGCTAGGATTAGAATTTGGCTCATAAGGACACTTTAGGTCGCTTTCGGTCAAGTGAACCTAAGTGGTTCAAATGGCTTGGTCAAAGCTTGATTTGAGGTTGATTGATCTTGTATGTGGACTTTTGATTGAAGTATAGATCCATTTACAAGTGATTTGAAGCCAAATGGGTTTTGATCCATTTGACAATTTCATATTCAAAGGAAGAATATGGGTTTTGACTTGGATTTTGATTGTTTGATTGAAGTTTGGATTTATATATGAGCTCATGATTGTAGGGTTGATTGAATCATGAGAGAAAATCAAGAGTTTGGCTTGATTTGAAATTGATTTGGCTAAGTTCAAGGTTTTGACTTGAAAGGCTTAGATTGGATTTTGAGTGAATTTGAGTTTAATTTTTGAAATTGGTTTTGATTGTTTGAATTTATATTTTAATTATATATATGAATATAAATGAGAATATAAATGGATCATGAGAAAATTTTAAGGATTTGAAGTGATTTAATCATGATTTGGGCTAAGTTCATTAAGAAGGATTTAAAGGACTTAGGAAAATTTTTGAAGTTTGGAGTTTGAATTTTTGAGTTTGGTTTGATTGATTTATATTTATATTTCATTTATATATGTTAATATAAGTGAGTATATAAATGAATTATGAGAGAAACCCATGACTTTGAGATGGTTTGATCAAGATTTAGGTTAAATCCATTAAAGGGAATTTAATGGATTTAAAGAAATTTTAAATTGGAATTTAATTCCAAGATTAGATTTGATTGATTTATATTTATATTTCATTTATATATGAGAATATAAATGAGAATATAAATAAGTTATGAGAAAATCCCAAGGATTTTAATTGATTTAGATCAAGATGAGGCTAAGTCCATTAATGAAAAATTAAGGGACTTAAGAAACTTTCATGAATTGATTTGGAATTTTGAGTTTGGTTTGATGGGTTTGAATTCATATTTAATTTATATATGTGAATATAAATGAGAATATAAATAGATTATAAGAAGATCTCAAAGATTTGAATTAGTTTTGATCATGATTTTTGCTAAGTCCTTAAGAGAAGAATAAAGACTTAGGAAAATTTGGACTTAAACATTTTTGATGGATTTTGATCATGGATTTCAATCATGGATTTCAACCATGGAATTGATTTGAGTTTGGAGAAAATGAAATGAGATTAATCTGGAGTTTGATTTGAAAGAAGGAGAGTGAGGAATGGTTTAAGCTAAGGGTAGACAAATTTTCCTAACACCCCTTAAAGCATGACCTATTCCTATGGCTAATTCTTCTAAGTCTCTAGGGCTAGGTTGAGTGCCCACCTAATCAATAGATGTGTCTTAGGACTAAGAAACTCCTAAAGCCTAAGAGAAGTCCTATGTCTAAGATGGAAGTGTTGAGGACTCATTCTAAAAATGAGGTCAACTCTCTCCCAATACTGAGAGAGAACTTTCAATTAAGGCTAGTTGTTAGATCGCTAAATGTGTAGCATATAATAGCAACATGCAAATTTTAAGATTTAGAATTTATGAAATTCATCATTTTAACTTAAAGCGGATGGTTGGAAAAACGATGATGCGCCTGATCTAGATTCATAGTCCTGTCATCTTGGGTTGAGGCAGTCACAAGTCTACATAGTCAGAGGAGGTAGTCGACCCAACTTGATAGAAGGATCCTTATCAGCAGTCATGGGTTGCATCATTTAAGAAATAATTGTTGACTTGGGGTGGTGTTTGTCTAAGGAGACAGGCTTAAGTCTACTTTACTAACAGAGAGATTTTTTTTTCCTATCAAGTATACCCTATGGTTGACAACTCAAAGGGCAGAGCTATTGTGGAGCATACGGGCTACAATCGTGACCGTGATATAATGATATCATTTGGTGACAACCAATTGGTTAGAGGACTCTATTAGTAAATACATCATATGTGGAGACTGCTGGCCAAGCCACGCAGTCAGAGGACACGGGTCACATCCTTGCTAGCATGAGATTGATTGAGAGTGAATATAGATGTGTACTTGACTTGACATTGGCTCCTTTATGAGCTAGAGTTTTCTTAATTTGTCGCCATCAACTAACAATTGTGAAAGGTGGATTGAATTTATGCTATAAGTTTTTAGATTGATAAATTTCATTTAACCATTTAAGACTTAGTAATTTATTTGATTTTATTTTTGTATTGATAATCGATTTTGATTAATTCAATTTGAGCCTGCAAGCACATTTTGATGGTAAGTATCCCCTCCGATTGAAATCTTCATTCAACACAGTCATCATCGGGGTAGTTTATTATTTCACTATTTAAGATTCTGTATACTCTATCAATTTCATAATAGAGGATTAGATCTACTGCCATATCACAGAATTAGCTTCTGAGATGTCTTGATAAGTTAATATTCTTATAATATTATTATTAGATTTTTAGATTTCAACAGCCTCACGGCCTCATCCCCACATAGGGGGCTACAATAGAGGGGTTGGACCTACCCACTATCAAGAAAGTCATATATATGCATGGTGTAAACACCACGATCGAATGCGTCATCCCACCATGCCAAGAAAGGCATGTATGGGTCTCTAAAGCACCTACATATAACACAGATTTTTCAGCCACGTCAAGAAAGGTGTGTATAGGTACTTATATACTTGCAATGTTAAGTTAAAATATTAATTTTAGCTTTGTAGTTAAATTTTTAATAAGCTGTTTATGCCTCATGTCAATGTAAAGTTTGATTTTGTAGCATTTTGGCGATCCGATTGCCCCTCTATATATTACTGGTATGCTGCCCATCACACCACCCAATCATAGCCTAAATGCGCCATCCCACCATGCCAAGAAAGGCATGTATGGGCTCTAAAGTACCAGCTGAAATAGAATTTCCTGCCATGCTAAGAAAGGCATGTACGAGTACTTATACACCTGTAATATTAGTTTAAACAATAATTTTATATTGTGGCATAGATTTGTGTCAAGCTCTATCATCATCCCCATATAGCAGGGCTACTTCATGTATGATGGGCCTGCTCACCGTGCCAAGAAAGGCGTGTATGGGTGGTATAAACCACAGCTTGAATGCGCCATCCCACCATGCCAAGAAAGGAATATATGGGGCTCTAAAGTACCTGCTCAAACAGATTTTCCCGCCATGCCAAGAAAAGCATGTACGAGTACTTATACACATGCAAGTAAGTACTAATTTTTCCGCCATGCCAAGAAAGGCTGTCACTATAGTCAACATAGGCTCAAGAGTGACCTGTGTGGAGATATGCGGTGCACGTAAGGCACTCATGGCTCTCATGGGGCTCGCGCACGCGTGAATAAGAGCTCAGACGCGATGCGGGTGACGCACCGCAGGCATGAACGCACACGCGCACGTGACATGGGTCGGGTTCGGACAAGGTGTCAATGAGACGATGCTGGCCGCGTCAATGAATGTGCGGAAGCATTACGTGAACAAGAATGATGAAGTACTATGGTCACGCTACCGTGGGATGAAGGGAAGCAAGGAGATTACAGTTGGGCTCTGTAGTCAAAGAGGATCCCATGAGACGTGTCTCCTTCGACTACTGTAGGAGAAGGAGGGGATATGTCGACTGAGTGGAGATTCTTTGGGCTGTGTAAGGTTAGGGTTAAGGAATAAGAGAGATATTTATATGATTTATTTTTTAGTATTATTATTTTTTTAATTAGGCATAATTTAGGTTTTTGCATTGACATTATCATATAGGCAATTAATATGTCAATTATAGGTTATTCTGATGTTTCAAATGCAACCGCACAATTCGTTTCACGATTGGAGGTCATTTGTTCAAGTCAGTGTCGAATAGGGGTCAATTTCAATTCAAATTTGCGCATCGTCGCTTTTGCTCGCTCGATATTTATGCAAACTCATTCAAATTGAGCACAGATAATCTCATTTGAAAGGTTTATACATTTCCATGCTAATGGCATGATTAATTTTACGAATGAAGGTCATTTGGGCATCAACGTGACTTCCCAATCTCGATATATAAGTTAGCACATCGACGGCCCTCCTTCTTAATCGACTGATCGTCGAATTACACAAGATGCATATTCTAATCAATTTTGATGTTCTGAATGTGATGGAGAAGTTCGTTGGTCGATCAGAGATCATTTCGATTAATTTTTAGCACCATCAAGTTTATTTTAGCTCTTATTTATGTGTTATTATATCTGATTGCCTAATACTCACGCATACTCATCTGAATTGAGCATGAACAGTCTCATTTAATATGTTTTTATGTTTTGATGCTAACGGCATAATTAATTTTGTGGAAGGAGGTCATTTGGGCATTGTCGCAGCTTCTTGACCTCAATATACCTATCAGCGCATTGACTGCCCTCTTTCTTAATCGATCAATTGTTGAATTGTGTAAGATGTATATTTTGATCAATTTTGATGTTATAAACATGATGGAAAAGTCTGTTCATCAATCAGAGATTATTTCGATTAATTTTCATCACCGTCGAGTGTATTTCATCTCTGATTTGCACACTATTTCATTCGAAGCCCATCAAATTTGCATTGTAAGCTTGACTCGACTCACGAAGCATGCATGGAGGTCAACACATCTTCCCTTCATTGTGAAAATTATATAAAGATGCCCTTGTAATCGTTAAGTTCTTGCAGTTTCAAAATTTGAATCTTCAAGGCATTTATATGTCATTATTTGGTTAAGCATGACTTGGTTAGAAGTGATATTAATACTCCATTATCTTTAATGTTTTTGCATTGCTATCTTTTAAAGTTAATATTACATAATTAAGATTGTTATGATATATGATTTCATCATTAACTTAAGGTTTGAATATTTGAGTTTATGTTTTTGTATGGAAGGTTTGAGAACATACTGATGGGAGTAATAAATATATAATCATGAAATAGTCAACAATAATGTATCATAATCTTTATATAATTTAATTCATCTTTTTAAAAGTAGTCATGTAGAAAGGATTGTCAATGTCTAGTTGTTTGAGTGATTTAGTTATCGAGAGAGAGGAAAATTCAGAAACGATTGATGAACATTTACCTGTTTGATTGTGAAGCTAAATGTTTCATCTGTGGGCATGTTGGTGAAAATATTTCTTTATAAAATAATAATTATGGTAATTGATAGAGCCATTTGGATTGTGTTTTATGCAAAACACATACTTCCATCCAATAAGGTTTTGGTTGGTGTCATGAAAATTCTAGTACTTTTTGGGATTAGGTCACAATAAGCAATCATTAAAGAAATTTTTAGTAGGATTTGTGATAAGAGGTATTTGAGAGAAGCATATTTCCTTTTCTTACATTTTACTTTAAGTCAGGAACAATTGAAGGTTTTGCTATGTGGAAGGAGAGAAAAACAAATGCCATTGCTAGTAATAAAATTGTATTTTGGATAATCGAAAGATCCATTTTGTGTTGAGATTTCATCAAATAAACTTTAGCTGAAATCATTCACGAGGTGGAGAGAATTATTTGCTTTTAAACTCCTTTTTAATGGAACAGAGTCAAGTCTTTCTTAATTAAAAAATAAAATAAAAGTCTTTCTCAATTATGCATTTGTGGAGGAAGATAATTGGGCGAGAATATTGTATATGAATCTCTATTATCCATAATGGCATAGTAGTCTTGGACATCCCAACAATAAGACTCTCTCTCTCTCTCTCTCTCTCTGCCTCTCTCTCTCTCTCTCTCTCTCTCTCTCTCTCTGTGTGTGTGTGTCTGTGTGTGTCTATGTGTATGTGTGTGTGTGTGTGTGTATGTGCATGCTTATAAAATAGTATCCGTCTTTACGTATGTCACAACCTGACCCAATACAAACTATCATATCATGACAAATCACATTGCGTAGAAATTGTAACAGTCGATTAAATACTAAAGATCTATTTGGAAAAAAAAATTTATTCTTCAAATTCATAAATACAGAGGTAACTAACATCAAAATGTTATAGAATAAAAGTAGTCAACATTAGATCGTATAACACTTATATAATCAAAATAATTTACGCAACAATAATGATATAATTCTTCCACCAACAAAACATGTATATCATCATGACTATCAAAAGATTAAATCTACAATATTGATATACTTAAGGTCTGGCTCTCAACTATAAATAATAGTTTCTACTCAACTTAAGTCTTATCCTTTTCTAAAATAACATGTGTGAATAAAATAAAGGTGAGCAACCACAGCTCAAAAGGCTACTCAAAATCTATTATAGTTTTCAATACAAAAGAGACAAAAAATAGATAATTGCTAAAATATCATCTTATATATAATAAAATGTATTTCAAGTGAACTAAAATAACATCTCAATAGGTCAAGTGCTATGTCTATCAAGTATAGTGTTAGTATAAGAATTAACATCAAAGTAGGCTTATTTAAGCAACCGTGTGAGTAATATGATATAAAAATTAAGTAAAATAACATGAAATAATAATTTATTTCATTATTTAGAATATTTTATAGTTTTCCCTTCACATCTTATATATATGCTTTCATTTATATATCCACTTATTCATATTTCCCATTTGTTGCTTATGTTTTCACTTTTACTTATACTCACACTAATTTACATCTATTTAAACATATAAAATGCAAAAATAAATATTTTCATAGGTGTACTTGCCCTTATAAATTCATTTGAATGTACATAAAATATAATCTTCCAGCCACCTGCACTTTTCAACAATTTTCTCATTTTTTCACATATACTTTGACATATATATGCATAGAATATCATCAAATTTAGTATATATAAATATCATCAAATATGATACAAAATTTTATAAATGATAGTAACTATAACTAATAATAGAAATTATAAATAAATTCACATGTATACATCAATAATCATAATTTATAAAATTATTTATATGCAATAATCATAATAATATTTTAATACTTTTATTATTTATAGTAAATTTTATTAGGCTTAATATACTAATTAAAATACACAAAATATTATACAACATTAAATAACTAGTAAAAATTTTATTTTTTTATACTAATATGTCCAGCATAATTTATTCTGCAATATATCAAAAGTTACATGACTAAAAGTTTGTAATTAATCTTTGTAGATCTGACTTTGAATAAAATCTATCCAAGTAAAATACTAAGAAATACACAAGCGATGAAATTGAAATCTTAAGAAGAAAAATAGCTACCTACCTAGAGTTAGACAATCTTTTCAATTTGCCCGATGAACAAAATCATTTTTATGACTCCTGAATCACACTTTCTCTCTCTAACTTGTTCATGGGAAATGAAAAAATGTGGAAAGTGGATCTTGGATAAAGGAGTAAGATATTTATATATTAAAAATATTTATTTTTATAAATATACAAAAAGGTAATAATGGGTATCATTAAAATTATTTTATTTATTAAAATTTTAATAAATCATTTGAATCTTGAAATTCATAGCTCTAAAAATTATGAAAAAAATTGTTATTAAATAAATTATCATGTCTAAAACACAGTGGTAAATACAGTTTGCAAAACGGATACCAGATGTTCTAGAAACACACTTTTACAATGATGTATTAATTTCATAAGGTAGATAAATCCAACAAGATACATCTTATTTTCTTACCTATCATGCTCATAAGAATAAATAAAAATATGCATAAAATAAAGTTAAGAGCGCTCTACAATATAGTAAAGATAGTTTTTGAATTGAACGTAAAACACATCTAAATAAATAAATTAAATATAGTTAGGTAAATTTCAATGTGCCAAAATTTTGTCTAAATCAAGACTATGAAAATTTGTGAATAAATCAAATATAAAATTTACTCTAAAATTCATTAAAAAAATTGGAGAACATAAAATAATCATGTACATATTACCAAATCATAAATTTCATAATTATAAGTGGATCTAATTATTAAAGAACTAATTGTCACAATGTATTTCTTCATTTATAGAGTCTTATAAATCTTTTAAAATGGCAAAAATTCACAAACACGCCTTTTCTAAATAGGGGAGTCACCTTTTTTAAAGTCACAACAAGATGGATGTTTATTTTAATATTTTTTTTCTCATAAATTGAACCCAAAGACTATGTCTAATTTTGAAAGTTTGCCAAAGTTTAATAGAGAAAACCTAAAAAAAAGTCATCCAAAAATTTGCAACTTAGGCTACCATCCATCAAAGGGCCATAATAGTCACTCCAAGAGGCCCAGCGGACCTTCTTAGAGTCATTAGTGAGCTCCAGAAAATTTTGTTTAAAAAACTTTTCAATACTATTACACACAAAAACCATGGAGTTAATGGATTGTGGTGTTTATTTTCAATTAAGTCTATAGGGGACAGGACGCAGATCCGAGGGTGTACTTATTGAAGTGATCGGGTATGACATCAAAAAATGATGCACTATCTCAAAAGATAGAAATCACCACCCTACAATGGACCTAATCACCTAATAAGGACTCTTAAGGCATTATGGGTCTTCGAATATACCAGAGATTTTTTCCCTACTTTATATGACTGAATAAAGCAGGATTTCTTTAAATCGAGTTTTAAAGTTCCCTATTGTGGCAAGCCCTCATAGTTAATTACATTCTAAGGAATGTGAGTTTCTTAAGAATACTCTAGATTAAAGTAGACAATTGTTATCTCCAAAGATTTCAAAGATAGAACTATCAATAAATTGGCTATGTTTCAAAAATCAATCGCGATAGATCAAAAAGGAGAGACTTATTATCGAAGCCAAAGGGCGATGAGTAGAGAATGCTCATGATATTAGAAAACTTAGTGCACATTCCAATCTATCTTATGGTTAGGCTTTATATGTTTGAAGTTGAGGAGAATTATATGTTTGAATTAGAATTTTATTAGAAAGCTAGGACTTATAATCTCACAACACAAGGTTGTGGAAATGCCTAAGAGGCGAGGATTTATTCTTATAGCCCAAAGGAAATAGCTACCTCAGTTCCTAAATCTAGGAAGCTTTAGCAAGAACCAAAGCACGACTTAAATCTAAGCTGAGATGAGTATATGATTTACCTCCATAAGAGAGGATAAATCACTCGACTACTGAACTTATTACCACTTGGTGTGTCAGCTAGCTAACTCCTCCTACACTTTAAAATCATGTGGTCAAGTCATATGTTTTTCAAAATGATTAGGTTATTATTATTAAGAAAAAAACTAAGGTCCTTAAACCTACTCCCTAAGAGACTAGAGCATGAGTGGTATGAATAATGATAGTTTAATGCAAATCTTTTCAATTTTTATTTAATTTTGGACTCTTCATTTTGACAAAGGTTGTAGGATTTTGATATGCCTAAATGCATGTTGAAATGAGTTATGGGTCAAATTATGAGAGAAGAGGGTGAAGCTCCATCAATAAGAGTTGCTCTCATAGGTCAAGTGGTTCTCATATGTGCAAGAATAGAGGCCCTCATTTTACAAGAGTAATTCAAGATGATATCATGATATTAAGCATAAAACATCCAGCTAAGAGGTTGCTAAAATCTTTTAATTAACTTGATTTAATTCTAAGGCTTTATGTGAGGTTATGAGTAATTTATTAAATTTAGTTATGAGTTTTAGTTGAGGTAGAAAATTTATTTTTTCCTAAGAGCCTAATCAGATCCAGGCCACACATTAAATCACCGTATATGAAGAAATTGGAAAAATATATGCCATTTCTATTACATAATTATAAACAAATTATCAAGCAATTTATAAACCTAATGTAAAATAATAACAGGTTGGTGCAGTCACGTACCACCGTACAACCTGAAAAGAGAAATCGGTAGTCATGCTCTACCCTTATACAATCTGGATTACAAAAGAATAATTACAATTATAAATAAATAAATGCTTGGGGGGGAGTGGGTCTTCTTATCTTCTTTCTTCATTTCTCTTCCATTTCTTCATTTGTTTGCTCTAAAGCATTATGGAGGCTTACCCTCCCTCATAACACTAATCCTAATTCTTAATGCATAATTACATTAAAAATAGGAAAAGTAAATCTAACTACACCTGTAAAATAAATATTAGCTAAACACACCATACAACCCAAGCATTTATATGTATGATTTGGACTTAGCACCTTGCACATGGGTAAGCAAGTCCACCTATCCTATTTAGATTATGCTTAGGTTAAGCCTACAAAAAAGAGATCATTTATATTTATTTTAAGCACCCTTTAAGCACAATCTCTTACAAAAATATAATTAGGCTAATCACGGTCTAACATCTAGTCTACGAAGCATACACCCTAACATCCAGTCTATAACAATACATCGTAAAACCAAACATACATTAAACCATACACTGCCCTAACATAAGGTTAAAAGTGGTGACTTAATCTAAGGTGTGTGTATTAAGGCTTGTGTGGTATGCCATATCAAGGCTTTGTTATCATTTTCTAAGTAAGAAAAGATTTAATTATAAAGGATGATTTCACTTTAAGTGGCTTAATTGATTTGTAAGTTTTACTTAATGTTTTCTTTTGTTTCACTTATTTTACACTTAACAACTAAGTGTTATAAAGAGAAGAAAAGAGAGGATCACCCTCCTTTATCCCTACCTTAATCCATATGTAAAGCATATTAATTAATCAATTCTCTTTAATGAATGGCTTATTATATATTTTTAATTAATCTTAAGTTTAAGTTCACTTTAAATAATCTTATTTAATAAGGAAGACATCTTAAGATTAATTATAATTAATTACTATCACACAACACATATTTGTTCATTTCTTTCCATCATATGTAGCATGCATATGATTAAGTCCTAAACATATCTATGCATACAATATATTTTTGGCACACTTAAATGCAGGATGCATGAATGATTTTATAGAAAAAGATGATTCTCATTCATTAACTAAGTACACATTCAAATGTATGAAAGTTTTAAGCAAGTACTTTGCCATTATTTGACCAGAAGAACGAGGTACGAACCTCTTTGTGGATACTTAAATTCGTGCATCCCCAAGTGTCTAAACTAGATATACCCTCTATTCTTAAATACATATGGATGTATAGACAAATATAAGAATGAAAATCATGCAAAAAAATTGTATTTTTGTTTTGAATTATGCATATGGAATAAGGTGAGGTTTTCATTCATTAGCCAAATATACACACAAGTGTATAAAAGTTATAAGCAAGTTCTTCACCATTGTTTGACCAAGATAATGAGGTAGGAACCTCTTTGCGGCTACTTAAAGCCTTGCATCCCCGGGTGTCCAGACTAGATATACCTGCTATTCTTAAATACTCATGAATGTACAAACAACAATAAAAATATAAACCATGCAAGAATTGTATTTTAATTTATTTATATATGTGAGCTAAAATTCTATTTAAATTCTAACATGGATATACATAAAAATAAACCCATGCAAGTGTTGTGTCCTTTTCAAATGAACTATACACTTGTTAATATTCATATTCTTATGTAAATTCATGAAGATTAAAGAAAAGAACTTCATATCACATGTTCTAAGTTGTAAGCAAGCTTATAAATACTCATAATTATCATTACTCCATGTGTTATAGTTGATTCATATACTTTTTTATTTAATAGTGATAATAGCCACACATATCTTTAGTTAAGTCAACACATGCAAATTTGACATAAAGGAACCCATTCATTTTAATTGAATTTTGAAAGAAATGAATGCATGATTACAAGTGGCATCAACATTTAAATATGATTAGAAAGAAATAAAGAAACATAAGCATGTAATTTCATTCAATCCAACTATTTCCTAAGGACAATCACATTAAATAAGATCATTTAAAACAAACCAAAGTTTATTAAATCCATTTTTTATTTTGTGTTTAATTTGATTTAAGAAATGTGAGAAAGATTTGTTAATCCTAATCTCATTCCCGATATGTGAATTAATTTGATTTAATGAAATGCAATTAGGTTGATTTTATGAATTGGTTAAGTTAAGCATGGATTAAATCAAATAATTAAATCCTTACCTATGTTACCTTAAGGTAATTAATTAAATAATTATGAGCTAATATGATATGCAAATAAATTGAAAAGTAAATAGCAATGCTTCTATGAAATGAAAGGAGCCTAATGTAATTATCTCACAATCAATAATTAATTAAGCTTAAGGAACTCACTTAATTATTTTTATAGTTTTTTCACACATGTGAGCTAACCATAATTTTATTAGCTCTCTTTAGGTTACAACTACCCAAGGATTAATTAGGGAAATCAAATTTTAATTAAAATTTTTAATTAAATTGATCAAAGGATTAAACCACTAATTCATTTTTTTTCTTAATTATCAAATATGATTATCTTTCGAAAATGAGATGGACTTAAGGGAAAAATGTTGAAAAAGAGGTCACAACCTATTTCCATAAGTTATCCAATTAATCAAACATGAATTCATAACACTTGAGTTTTAATTTAGCCAATTAAGTCATTGATTAATTAATTAATCATTGATTAGAATTTTTGGTTGAAAAAAGAGAGAAAATTAAAGAAAGGATTAGGGGAGAAGCCCCAATCTAATTCCCTAAGCCTCCTTATTGTTCAATAGTAATTAAGAAGTCCAAATAATTCTTTAATTACTGTTCATATACTTAATTTTCACTTAATTAAGTTAAGAAGGTTATTAGGGCTTTATCAATTAATTTCCCTAATTATGAAAAGAATAAATTCCAAAAAATAGGGGAGGCAAAGGTCATCCCCCTAAACATCCTCAAAAAGTTTGAAATCAATTAGATGATTAACTAAAGAGTAATTAAGCTAATTAAGTTTTCAATTAAATAATAATTAAACTAAAATTATTATTTAAAATTAATTAAGAATAATTTTAATGGATTCCTCTCTAAAATACCTTTAAAATGAATTTTGGAAGTTTCAGCATTAAAAATAGATTAATTAACCATGATTAAAATCCAAATCTGTCGATGCCACGTGGCATGCTGGCGTGGCACGCTTCCACATGGCATGATGGGATTGGGTATTTAAGTTGTCATATTGCATAGCTAAGTCAGCCGATGATGGGATGCGGTTTCTCATGAGCCGTTCGATCTAAGATCGAATGACCACGATCAAACCCGCAATTGAGTAGGATTAATTTGGTTGATGTAGCATGATTTGATCAGGATCATCCATTCTGATCACATGAAACAGATGGTTCATTATTAGTCTCCTCCTGAGGGGCAAGAGACGGAGACCGTCCATCGTTCGTCGCTCGATTCGAGCTCACCTAAGCACGAATGGAGATCAAATCGATCTCACACCATCAGGAAAGAAAAATGAACAGTTCTAATTATGGAAATCTCATGACATGCAACTTTTTTTGAAAAAGCTCCAAACCATTTTAAGCTAGAGGTCAGTTTCAATGGTATACTTCATCAAAGCTTAGGACCGACGGTTCCAATTATTGAGGAAGCTTTGTTTAGTAAAAATGAAGTCCTGTTGAGCGGCACGAGTTTTTATTTGAGGTGGATTGCTCGGAAGGCCAAGGCACAAGATGGAAGTGGTCGGCTTCGATCGAACTCCACCCTCCCATCGTCGGGAAGCTTGGGGGATGATTCATTCAAGCTAGTTTGGCTCCAAGGATGGTCTGTGCAATGTTAATTGTACTTTGATGGATGTTTGAGCAAATGGTAATCGGATTGGGGCTCTCCTATTTTGATTTTTTGTAAAATTGATAGAGGAAAGTTGGGGAGCTAGAAAAAACCTGAAGTGCATCTCACTGGGGTTGAATCGAGTGTGAGTGTCTTGAATTGAGTGAGAATGAGGGGGGTATACCCCCTCATTCCTTGGATCGAATGGCTAGCCTTGTTTATCCATTTTGATTAAATGGCTATCATGAGGAGCTCAATTTGGGTAGGGAATCACCTTAGATGGCTTCATTTGAGTGGAGGAGAGTGTGAGAGTGGCTGCCATGGGAGTAGTGGTGTCCTATGGCTTTCCAAGTGTTCCAATAGGAATGAGGAGGTGATTTTACCTCCCATGAGTCATGGCCGACCCAACCACCCTTGGGTCACATTAGCCAGTGCCTAAGTGGACCAATGGATGGGTGCCAAGTGGCCAAGAAAAAGAAATGACCATTGCCCCAAGTGATTTGCCTCATGTGATACCCTTAGCCCAAGGGTATCTTGGTCATTTGGTAATGGATTTGATTTGGGCAGATTTAAGATGAGTCAAATGTGGGTTAGCCCAAATTTCAAGTGATTTGGAGTTCATTTAGTTTGATTTGGCTTAATTTGACCTATTTGTGCCAAATTGGGTTAGGTTGGGTCAAGTTGACCAATTGGTCAAATTGGGTCAAACCAAGAGTTAGGTCAAGTTCACATGACCATTTGGAGTATATTGGTGTCATTGGTTTGGTTCAATTTACTTTGGATTTGATTTTGACTCTTTTGGATTCATATAGGTCAAATGGGTCGAGTTGACCAATTTAACCAAATTGGCCAAATTAGCTTGGGTTGGGTGTTGGTTCAAGTTCAGTTGATTAATTGAAAATGATTGCAGGCTTTGGTTTGAATCAATTTAGATTTAATTTGGATGTTGACCAAATTGATCCTTTAGGTCAATTTGGGCTAAATTGGGTTAGGTTGAACAACTAGTCAAATTGGGCTCAATTATGGCTTTAATCAAGTTCAAAAATTAATTTGGAATGAACTTAAGCCATTGGTTACAATCAATTTGGTTTAGGTTGCAATTTGGCTAATTTTTTATTCATATAGGTAAATGGTTGACTTGGTCAACGGGCTAGGTTAACTTGGTTTGACCCAATTCATGACAATTGATTAACCTAAGATGATCAACAATCATGGCATGAAGTTTGGATTGGTATAATTCACTTTGATTTGAATTGAATTAGATTTTGGTTCATGTAGGTCAAATTGGCCACTTTGGGTCAAGTGAGCCAATTGGGTTTAGTTGGCTTGATTTTGAGTTGAGTTTGATTTAGTTGAGTTTGTGAATAGATTTGAGATTGACATATAAATTCAATTGTAATTTGTTTGTGTTCAAATGAGTTTTGGTTCATTTGAATATCTCAAGTCAAATGGGTTAGGTTGGGTTTGACTTGAGTTGATTTTGATTTGGCTTGATGATTATGTATTTCATTTATATTTGGATAGATGATTGAAGGAATGATTAACTCAAGAGAAAATTCATTAGTTTTTACTTGATTTGGATAGGATTTGGTTAAGTCCAAGAAATTGTCTTAAAAGGTATAAATTGGATTTTAGTTTGATTTTGGATTTGGTTTTGGCTATTTGAATTTATATTTCATTTATATTTGGAAATATAAATGAAGATATAAATTCGTGAAGAGATCAATCAAATTTGTGTTTAATTGGGTGGAGATTTGGCTAGGTTTTTGGAATTCAACCATAAGGCTTTGAGGGGGATTTTGATTTTAGATTTGATTATGAGTTCTAATCATTTGGTTTGGAATTTGGATTTGGAATTGGTAAATGAATGAGGGATTGACTTGATCTTGGATAAAGTCAATTGAATTTGGATTGATTTGAATTTAGTTAAGGCTAAGTCCATAAGATGAAATCAAATGGCTTAAGAAGGGTTCTGGTTTTGTATTTTATTATGGGTTTCAATCATTTGGTTTGAAATTTGGATTTAGATTTAGTATTTGAGTTGAATTTAAGGTTTGGTTTGAGAAGGAAAGTATGGATTGGGTTTAGGCTATAGGGTAGGCAAGTCTTCCTAAGTCCCTAGGGCACAACCTATTCCAGTAGCTAACACTTCGAAGTCTCTAGGCTTAGGTTAAGTGCTCGCTCAATCACTAGAAGTGTCTTAAGACTAAGGAGCTCTTAGTGTCTATAAGAGTCCTAGATCTATGATGAGAAAGTTGAGAACTCACTCCAAAAGTGAGGTCAACATGGATTGAAGAAGATAAATAGGAAAAGAGTGTAGAACACTTTTAATAAGAGTTAATTAGCAACTGAAAGAGAGAACCTTAAATTCTCAAGAAGAAACTTTATTTTTAAATGATTGAATTAATTCATCAAACAAATAAGTTCTCTTCTTGCCCTTACAAAGAGGAACCCCAAGAAATTTAAGAGATAGAGATTGGTGTTTAAATCCTATCAAATTCTTCAATTAGTTCTATCTATTATCATTGATGGAATAAGGGAAAATGAAAGCACTTTTCTCTTTACTAATAATAAGATGACTAATTGATTAATATATATCACAAAAAAAGTCTTAATATTTTTAATGACAAGAGAAGCCCCATTCATAAAAATTATGAAAAGTTAAGCATTTCTCTATTATTTTTAATGACTTTGCTTTTAGACTCCTTTTTGGCTAAGCAAAGTCAAGTCTTCCTCTATTATGCATTTGTGAAGGAAGAGATTAGGTGAGAATATTATATATAGATCTCCTCATTTTTATTATGATGAATTTAAAATGATGATATATTTAAATAGCATAGGATTAAGATTTTGATTATAATTTCTACTTGAAAATAAAACAAATTTAAGATATATATATATATATATATATATATATATATATATATATATATATATATATATATATATATATATATATATGTGTGTGTGTGTGTGTGTGAAAATATAACAATATGATATAATTTTAAGACTCAAATTGCACTTTTTAAATATTTCATGACACATGACATAAATTGCCAAATTATTGAGAATATATTTTGTATCATGTCTTAAATTTTAGAGTTTATGCTAATATAAATTGGGCCACAATATTCTTACTTTTTTTCCTCACCTTTTTAGCCATTAAAATTGTTGGAATCGAAGTTTTTTTATTTTTTTTAAAGGGTACGTGAGAATTCAAAAGATGTTAGAGATTTTTTTTCATCAATCACTCGGTCAAATAATAGAAAACACATTGATAATGATGTAGGAAACTTCCATATTTAACATATCCATATCATTCTTAGATTTCAGCTCGAAAAGTCTATAGATGCTCTTTTGCACTTTCTTTTATGCCGCTTAAATCATAAAATGAAAAAAAATAATTAAAAAAAAAAGTTCAAAGGTTACCATTGACTGACCGATAGATTAAAAATGAATTATTTTATTTTATTTTTAGTATATAACATAACAGTTAATGATGTCAAAAAGATGTTAACGGTGTCAATAATTTCTTTCCTCTGCATAGACAATCTCTATATTAATCATTACACCATGTTATCAGTTCTAACACATCAAAAATGGCGACTAATTGCAAGGATAATCTCATCACCCTTCTCCTTCTCCTCCTCCTCCTCCTCGTCCTGCACACAATGGATTCTACAGTAAGTGGTGAGGCTAATTTACAAATGGAAAAAAGTGAGTTGATGAATATGTCTTCTTCTCCTTCCATTGTTTTTGTTTAGAAATGGGAAATCGGAGTTAGAAGTTTAGATCCCTGATCTTTAATAAATCAAACAAATTGCTATGTATATATTTTTTTAACATATTTCCATTATTATCATCACCAACACCTTTCATTAGCACTCGTATCTCAAATGTTAATGAACTTAGTCAAACTGAAATAATTAATTTAAAATTTTAATTGATAGATAGATCTCATGACTGAAAATTTAGATCCTTGATCTTATATTCATGAATAGATCGATTAAAAGGTCAAATATCTTTTATCTCCCGTGATGTGTATATGTGTGTATATAACTATATTCTCATTCTTAATTATTCTCATCATCAACATCTTTGATGCGTACTTATTATCTCAATTGTTAGTAATCTCTATTTATCAAACTGAAAAAAAACATATAAATTATTTTTGTTATTTGCAGGAGTCATCCATAAAAATTCATTCAAGATGGATCAAAGTAGACGGAAGCTAATGCCAAGTATTATTTCCAATGACAACGACCCAGTTTTGGGAGTTACACCACGTTCCCATCATTGTGAAAATTGTATAAAGATGCCAGAGAGTATACCATGCCCTTGTAACCGTTAAGGTCTTGCAGTTTCAAAATCTGAATCTTCGAGGCATTTATATGTCATTATTTGTGTTAAGCACGACTTAATTAGAAGTGATATTAATACTCCATTATCTTTAACGTTTTTGCATTGCTTTCTTTTAAAGTTAATATCACATAATTAAGATAGTTATGATATATGATTTCAGCAACAACTTAAGTTTTGAATATTTGAGTTTCTGTTTTTGTATGGAAGGTTTTAGAACATATTATGGGAGTAATAAATGTATATTCATGAAAAAATATGGTATAAAATAGTCAACAATAATGAATCATAATTTTTATATAATTTAATTCCTCTTTATAAAAAGTAGTCATGTAGAAAAGCATTGTTGATGTCTAGTTATTTGAGCGATTTACTTATGGAGAGGGAGCAAAATTTAGTAATGATTGCAGAAGATTTATCTGTTTGATTGCAAGGCTAAATATTTCATGATAGTTAATGTGGGCATGTTGGTGAAAATCTTTCTTTATAAAACAATAATTATAGTAATTGATAGGCCATTTGGATTGTGTTTTATGCAAAACACATACTTCCATCCAATAAGGAACAATTGAAGCAGTTGCTATGTGAAGGAGAGAAAAACAAATGCCATTGCCAGTAATAAACTTGTATTTTGGATAATTGAAAGATCCATTTTGTGTTGAGGTTTCATCAAAAATAAACTTCAGCTGAAATCATTCGTGAGGTGGACAAAATTATTTGCTATTAAACTCTTTTTAAATGGAACAGAGTCAAGTCTTCCTTAATTAAAAAAAATAAAAGTCTTTCTCAATTATGCATTTGTGAAGGAAGAAAGTTGGGCGAGAGTATTATATATGGATCTCAACTATCCATAATAGCATAGTAGTCTTGGACATCCCAACAACAAGACTCTCTCTCTCTCTCTCTCTCTCTCTCTCTTTCTGTGTGTGTGCGCACCCGCACGAGCTTGTAATATGTCACATCATGCTAAAATTGTAACACTCGATTAAATACTTAAGATCTATTTGGAAAAAAAATTGATTTTTTTCAAATTCATAAATACAGAGATAGCTATCATCAAATTATAATAAAATAAAAGCAGTCAATATCAGATCATATCATAATTATATAATCAAAATAATTTACACAACAATAATAATATAATTCTTCGACTAACAAAATATGTATATCATCATGACTATCAAAAGAATAAATCTAAAGTAGTAATATATTTAAGGTCTAGATCTAAACAATAAACAATAGTTTCTACTCAACTTAAATCTTATCTTTTTCTGAAATAACACATGCAAATAAAATAAAGGTGAGCAACCACAGCTTAAAATACTACTCAAAATCTACTATAGTTTTCAATACAAAAGTCACAAAAAATAGATAATTGCTATGATATCATTTTATAGTTAATAAAAAAAATTTCAAGTGAACTAAAATAACATCTCAACGGGTCACGTGCTATGTCTATCAAGCATAATGTTAGTATAAGATTAACATCAATAGTAGGCATATGTAAGCAACAATGTGAGTAATATGATATAAAAATTAAGTAAAATAATATGAAATAATAATTCATTTCTCTATTTAAAATATTTTATAGTTTTCCCTTCCCACCTTATATATATATTTTCATTTATATATTCACTTATTCATATTTCTCATTTATCGCTTATGTCTTCACTTTTATTTATACTTAGACTAATTTACATCCGTTTAGACATATAAAATGCAAAAATGGATAATTATATAGATGTAGAGGCTCTTATAAATATATTTGAATTGACATAAAAATATAGTCTTCTAGCCATCTGCACTTTTCAACCTTTTTCTCATTTTCTCACATATACTTTGATATATATATATATATATATATATATATATATATATATATATATATATATATATATATATATATATATATATATATATATATATATATATATATAAGCATAAAATATATATAAATATCATCAAATATATTACAGAATTTTATAAATGTTAGTAACTATAACTAATAATAGAAATTATAGGAAAATTTACATGCATACATCAATAATCACAATCTATAAAATTACTTATATGCAATATTCATAATAATATTTCAATACTTTTATTATTTATAGTAACTTTTATTAGGATTAATATACTAATTAAAATACACAAAATATTATGCAACATCAAATACCTAGTAAAAAAAATTTTATATATACTAATATGTCCAACATAATTTATCATGCAATATATCAATAGTTACATGATGAAAAGTTTGTAATTAATCTATGTTGATCTCAATTTAAACAAAATCTAATCAAGTAAAATATCAAAAAAAATACACAAGTCATGAAATTAAAATCTTGAGAAGAAAAACAACTACCTACCTAGAGTCAAACAATTTTTTCAACGAGCCCGATGGCCAAAATCTTTTTTATGACTCCTATCGCACTTTCTCTCTCTTAAACTCTCTCTTTCCCTCTTTTTCTCTCTCTAACGTGTTCATGGGAAATGAAAAAAATGGGGAAAGTGGATCTTGGGTAATGGAGTAAGATATTTATATATTAAAAATATTTATTTTTTATAAATATACAAAAAGAATATAATGGGTATTATTAAAATTATTTTATTTATTAAAATTTTAATATAAATCAATTTGAATCTTGAAATTTGTAACTCTAAAAATTACGAAAAAATAGTTATTACAAAAATTAGCATGTTTAAAACACACTGATAAATACAGTTTGCAAAACGGATACCAGATGTTCTAGAAACACACTTTTACATAGATATATTAAATTTTTTAAGGTTGACAAATCCAATAAGATACATTTTATTTTTTTACCTATGATGCTCATAAAAATAGATAAAAATATGCATAAAATAAAGTTAAGAGTGCTCTACGTTATAGTAAAGATAGTTTATGAATTGAACATAAAACACATCTAAATAAATTAATTAATTATAGTAAGATAAATTTCAATGTGCCAAAATTTCATCCAAATCAAGACAATGAAAATTTGAAATAAATCAAATATAAAATTTACTCTAAAATTCATAAAAAAATTAGTGAACTTAAAATAAATATGTAAGTATTACCAGATCATAAATCTTATCATTATAAGTGGATCTAATTATTATAGAACTAATTGTCACATGGTATTTCTTCTTCTATAGAGCCTTATAAATATTATAAAATGGCAAAAAGTCACACACAACCCTTTTCTTAGTCTACTACTTTTACTTTTCATCCTCTTGAAATACTATATTCTAATGTATGAGTTTTTTTTTCCAAGTACTTTCTACTCAAGTTTATATATACTATATTTTAATTATCGATGAATTTCTCATTATTCATGGGTATTTCCAATGAAAAATAAATCTAAACTACAACCCAAATCTTACAATTTCTCAAAATATTTGAAAAGCAATTCAATTCTTCAATCGAAATCTTTCATTCCAATGGTTGGGGAGAATACAAAACTATTGCCCTCACTAATCTCTTTTCACAAAAAAGGCATTACTCGTCAATTCAACTGTCATTATACTTCTAAGCAAAATAGAGCGACTAAACGAAAACACATCGTTTAAACTCTTCTCATCAAAGCTAAATGTCTATATCACTCATGGATTGATGTGCTACTTATAGTTGTCTACTCGTTAACAGATTAACGTCACCAATCACAAAGTCCAAATCACCATATTAACTTCTGTATAATAAACCACCACAGTACTCTCACTTGCGAGTCATTAGTAGCAAGTGTTATCCATTATTCCAACACATTCCCCCCACACAATTTATCCTCTAAACCCCTTCCTCATACTTCATTGACTATGCTTCTAATTATAAAAGGTTATAAATGTTATAAACTTACTTCACGTAGAGTATTCATCTCGAGGCATGCCAGTTTTAATGAATCTAACTTTTTTTATGAAGTTACAAAATTCTAGTACTAAACAAACTTCATCTTGGTCCTTAAATCCACTAACCCTTGATACAATGTCTACCAAATCACACCATCATACTTCCCATCAACCCATCTCTACCTCCATTAATCATATTACCTCATCTCCATTCCATCCATCTCTATAGCCTATAATATACACCTCCATTACATCATTCTCGAATACAAATTCCCCTTGTCCTAAATTAACACCAAAATGTAGCCCCACAACCTCACACATAGCCCCTTATCATCAAATGGTGACACAATTAAACAAAAACAAACTTTTAATCTCTTACATGGCCTACATATATCTTCTCCCTATGGCATAAAGCCATGCCAGATGAATTTCATGCTCTACAATCGCAAGGGACATGGACTCTTGTCTCTCCAAATCCTAATCAGATGTTTGATAAGCGTAAAGTTCACACCATTTATTGTTGGGGCATTTACATATATAACACATAATTCTTATATATTTACATACCTAATATTTAAACTTTTATATTTACATATCTAATACCTAAACTTCTATATTTATATAATTAGCACACAAATATTTAATATAATATCAAAAATAATACCATGTTAATTTTTTCACGTGAAATAAATATTTTCAAGCATAAGAAGTATTTTATTTGTAAATATCAAACTTTAAGTGTTAAATAACTTAGAATTATGTGCTACATATGTAAATTTTCCTTAATTATATCTAGGACAATGAGCCTAAAAATATTCTTGATTATGGATGTTCTTACACTGCATTTATAGGAGGATGTACTTTGGTGTATGCTTTTTGCTGATGGCATTCTTCTTGTTGATAAGATTAGAGAGAAACTCCAAGAGAAACTTGAATTATGGAGTTCAACCTTAGAGTCTAAAAGTTTTTATTTGAGTAAATTTAAAACTAAATATATGGTGTGTGATTTTAGTTGTAGAAGTTCTAGTAGTGTTATTGTGACATTGGGTGATTAAGTCATTAAAAGGAGTGAACATTTTAGTTATCTCGAGTCTATTGTTCAAAATAATGGTAAAATAGATGGGGATGTTATTAATAGAATTCAATTTGGATGGTTGAAGTGGAGGAATGCATCTGGCCTATTGTGTGATAGAAAAGTACAACTTAGACTTAAAAGAAAAAATTTATAAAATGATGGTAAGATTTGCAATGATTTAAGGTGCAGAATATTGATCAGTAAAAGAGAAGCATAAAATTAAGTGTTGTAGAGATGAGGATGCTCAGGTGGATGAGTAGCTTTACTCTTAGAGATAAAATGCAAAATGAATAAATTCATGAAAGGTTGGAGTAGCTCCAGTGTCAGATAAGATTAGAGAGAGTTGCCTTAAATTGTCTGGTCACATAAAGCGTCGGTCGTCTGATGACTCAATTAAGAGAGTAAATGTATTAATTAGATTTATCTTATGTTAAGAAAAATAGAGGTAAACCTAAAAAGTCTTGGTTATGATGTATAAAAAAAACCTTAATTTATTAAATTTAAATGAGAATTTGACACTTAATAGGACACAATAAAGAAGAAGGATTCATGTAGCCGACCCCACATAGTGGGATAAATGCTTGTTGTTGTTATTGTTGTTGTTATTGTATTTATTTTTCTTATCCTATTCCAATTAAAAATTGCTCAAATAGTCACTCATTATGCAATGAATATTACATTCAAGCATATAATTGTCAACATAGGAATGAGCTCAATCAAAATAAATATTCTATGTTAAAGTTAAATATGTAAGGAAACGTCATCAAGTGGCTTAAATATATAAGTCTTATAGTCAATAAAGAATAAGTGCTCACCCAATACTAAAATTAGGACTCTATAAGAATAATGAGAGACTAAATTCCCAAAAAAAAATAGGGCCTATAACTAATGAATTTTTTTCATTATTTACATAGTAAAATTAATTAGTTTATTATGCTTCAATAGATTTTATGATGGTCATTAAATCATGCTAGCGAAGTTATTATAAATTATTGAATATAAATCAAAATAATTGTTAAGCATAAATTAAATTTAGAAATTAAAATGAATTTAATTACAATTCATTAACCGCCCTTTGATCATGCATATCTATCTATATTTGTAAGTACATTTCTATAACCTACGATTATTTTGTTTATAAAATTTAAGTATGCTAGTGAAGTTGTCCCTTTTAAGTTTAACGTATAATGTAATATCACACTTTTTTTTAATAAAATTTAACCTAAATTAATATGAGGATATCTGCATCGTTTATTGTAACAGGATCACACCTAATTAATATACAATAAATAAAAATAGAATCCTTAAAATATAAGCTGGATGTGTAGGATTATTTTTTTTGGAAAAATTGTTAACGGTTTAGCCCAATTTCATTCCAAAAGAACAAGCATGAGTTACAAAAGGTAATCCCCTTGAGGACTGAAGAACGAGGACCAATTTATAAAATTGAATCCTTATTCAACTACATTAGAACATAATACGAAAAATGTAAAGAAAAAGTTGAAAACACATAACGAAATGAGTAGAGCAACATCGGACTCAGAGATAAAACCCCAGCCTTGATTAGGCCAATATGTGCTCAAGGGACTTGAATCAAAAACACAAGCCTCTAATGAGTAGGCGCTCTAACGGTTACCTTCTCCGCCCTCCAAAGAGGATCAAGACTATGAAAATTGTAACTCTGGTGAAATAAAAATGATGAACCGCAGATCCCCTGTTTGCAGAGGAAGGATGTCTAATAAGAAGGCCATGAACAAGAGAGAAGCTTGTTCTCTAGCATCTCATATATAATAGCATCACAGTGCTTCTCATCATTGTCTGGAATGAAACGATCAACTTCCAACAAAAGAACCTGCAAGAGGAGAACAAAAAGAAAAAAAAACAAGACCAAGAGAAAGCTTCTCCATGTTAATCATCTGATAAGCTCCAGGTTCTCATAACATGAAGAACGTGAGCTGGCCACGATTTGAATTTCCATCTACGGAGTTTATATGCAACAGATGTTCTGATCTTAAGCTGTAGACCCTACATCAAAGTAAGTTCATTCTGAAATAACCTATAGTTCCTTTCCTTCCACAGAGTATATATAGTGATAGGGATAATGAGATATGAAAGCGATCTAATAACCTTATGGTCCAGTTCCACAATTGCATTAAGAACTTTCTTCAAGGTGGCTTGCATAAGAAAAAAGTTGGGAGTGGGACTCTCACAAGATTCATATACACAGGGCACTCGAAGAAAAGGTGGGAGTGGGACTCCAGGAAAGTGTGGCATAAGTTGCAGTTTGCACTACTACCCAAACCTCTAGATGCCAAGACATCCGAAGTTTTATGACCACCCAGATACGCCATCCAACATAAAATTGCATAGTTTAAGGCATAACCCTTGTAACATATACCACTGGACCAATCAACTGAAGGGAAGTTCTCAAAAATAGCCCTTTTGAACAGGGAGTTTAAAGGTAGATCACCTCCCTTCCATTGGACCACATCCTTCCTATGGCCAGGGGCAATACTACGAATAGCATTATAACAATGAAGGAATCTCCTTTCAAGAGATTCTGGAAGCTACCAAACCCCATCTGAGATTATTGCATTTAGACATGAGGAAGAAGGTGTTTTAAGAAGATGGAAACAATCATCCCCCATAATTTTAAATAATGATTTACCATCACACCAAGGGTCATAATAGAGAGAAAAAGAATCCCCAAATCCAGGTTTATACAATAATTTCTCCCTAAATCATGCAGCATAATTTTTTAGATCCTTCCAAAGTTGAGAGGCCTTACATAGATTAGACCTCTAAATAGAGCCATATTTAGTGAGACACCACTCAACCAAAAGGGACAAGCAATTTAGTATTTTCCAGAGAGATTTAGTTTTACAAAGAAGATTAAGAGAAGAAGCCGAGAGAAGATCGATTGCTCTCTGATCTTTGGGGAGAGTGGTTTTGACCCATGATATGAGATGAAGTTTTTTAGTCTCTCCACTATGATAAAAGAACCTGACAGCGAAAGAGGAGATTTTTTATATAATGCCTTTAAGAATGGCCATAGCTCTGAACCAAAACTCAAGGAGATTATTAACTGAAGACCTTAACATTTGAAATCTACCCCCAAAAGATAAGAATTTGCTCTTCCAACCAACGACAAAGTGTGCAATTTATCAAAAAGAGAGTTAAAATGAGCAGATTTCAGAGCACGAGGAAGCAGCGGGAGCCCCAAATATTTAATAGGAAATTCTTCTGGTTTCACATTTAGCGTCTGTCTAAAAGCCTCGGCTCTTTGAGAGCCCTTAGTGAAACAAATAAGAGACTTATCTCCATTTACCTCAAGCCCCAAATAAGTAAGAACCTCTAGATTCATTTTCAAAGAGCCTATAGTGTTAACATTAGCTTTTCCCATTGCCAAAAGGTCGTCAGCAAGGAGTAAATGATACACTTTGCATTGGCCACCAAAAAAAAGATTATGGTGTAAAAGCTTTACTTTAGAGTCCAATAGACAAGAGAAGGTATCCATAGCCAGAGTAAACAGAAAAGGTGAGAGTGGACAACCCTGCCTCAGACCATTGGAGGAGCCAAAATGGCCCTTGATCACACCGTTTAACACCACATAAAAAAGTCACGTTAGTGATACAGGCTTCAATACAATTTATAAAAAGCTGAGGAAATTCTTTTTATTTCAGTCTATAGAGAAGAGATTGCCTATTTATCATGTTAAAAGCCTTACGCAGGTCAAATTTGGCAAGGAACCACTCCTGCTGATTTCAAGAATAGAACTCATGGCTGATTTCATGAGCCAGAGCAATATTATCAGCTATATCCCTGTCTTTAATGAAAGCCAATTGAGCAGGGTGAATGATGATAGGAAGAACCTTCTTTAACCTATTGGCTAAAACCTTAGCAATCACTTTATAGAAAGTATTGCAAAGCGATATGGGTCTGATATCTACCAAAGAATTGGAGTGCTTGATTTTTGGGACCAAGGTGATCAGACTATGCTTGAAGATACTAGGAAGCTTCTGAGTTCTAAAAAAATAGTGAACAGCATAGAGGAATTGATTTCCAATAATGTCCTAGCTATGAGTAATGAATTTGGAATTAAAGCCGTCTGGACCTGATGACTTGTTCTCGTTAATACTATGTAGTGCATCAATGATCTCTTGATCAGAGATATTTGAGATAAGATCAAACGCCTGATCAAACGAGAGAGAAGTACCCATTGGGATCTCATGAATGTTCAATGTGTTGGAGCTTTCCTTATTAAAGATTGAAGTATAGAAGGCATAGATTTCGTTTGCAACATCAGTAGAATCTGAGATAACCCCTTGGGGAGTGAGGAGCTCCCGAATGAGATCAGAGCTTTTTCTCTCTTTAATGGAAAGATATAGAAATTTCAGGTGGTCATCTGAGTTAGTTAGCCAGTGAGCCTTTGCTCTTTGCTTCAGCCATTGACTTTCCATCTTGATCAAGTCTGAGTATCTCTCATTGAGGTCCTTAATGTTTCAAGGAAGTATAATATTACCAGGATCTTTTTCTATATCTTGAAGAAGGAGAGCTTGATCTTTCTTGAGGGATGATATTTGATGACTAAGAGAAGTAGTATCCCACTTTTGTTTTTTCAAAGCCACTCTAAGGTTTTTGAGTTTATTGGAAAAAATAAAGAGGGGATCTCTAGATATGAAATTGCTCCAAACCTTCCTTGTAACATCTTCAAGCGTAGAATAGGAAGTCCAGTAATTTTTAAACATAAACCTACGTGCATTCGAAAGCTGATGATGGAGAGAAGTTATTTGGGGGTAGTGATCAGAGGAGAGAGGGGCCACAGCTTTATAAGAAGAGGAAGGGAAAGATTCCAAATTGCAAAGAACTCTATCAATCCTTGAAGAGATTGGGTTAAGAGATTGTTGATTGGACCTGGTAAAGTAAAGACCTGAGCTTGGGAGCTCCATAAGCCCACAATCTTGGATACAATTCCTAAAGTCGGGGGTCTTATTAAAGGATGTAGGATTTCCTCCACTTTTCTCCTCGCTATATAAAAAATAGTTAAAATCCCCCATCGGGATCCAAGGAGAATGCATATCAGAAGGAATGGCTCACAAGTCATTTCAAAGAGGAAGTCTACCTCTAGCTTCATTATAAGCATAAATACACAAGATAGAGATAATCAGAGCTGTTGTACTTGATTTTACCATGAATAAGTTGAAGAGAGATGAAGATAGGTCTAAAATGGATCTTAGATGTACTCCATTTTAACCAAATTCATCCTCCACCACTAGTATCAAAGTTGTTAACCTATCTCTCGATGGGAAAGAGGGAGAGTTTGTTAAGAAGGTATTGGTCAGAGATATAATCTTGATTGACCTTAGTCTCGAGAAGACACACAACATCAAGATGATATTTCCTAATGACTCTAGCACAATCATTAGTTCTGTCCCCAACCAAAAGACCACGAACATTCCAACTACCAAAAGAGGGGTACCACATCATCAATTAGAAGAATTGGAATGTTTTTTGCCTTTTTTCTTCTGATTAGCCTTTTGGACATCACACGACTGATTTGCTGGAGACTTGGTATGATCTACCTCCTAGGATGATTTCCTAAGAGTCTTGGTGTGATTTTCCAGGTTCTTCAAACCCTACTCTTTATTCGGAGACATGGCCACAGATTAGGTAATAACACCCGAGAAGAATGTGGCATTCTGAAGGAGTTCAGAAGGGGATTTGGTCAATAGGTTTTTAGAGTTTGGATCAACAATAACTTCTTGGGAGGGGGAAAAAGCTGGTAATTGGTTAAGGTCGTTAATAGTAGAGGTAGAAGGAAGGGAGGTTGAATCAATAGAAGCCCCAGGAACTATATCAAGGGAGTCATCAAGTGTACCTAGTGTAGGAGGAATGAGGAGGGGGGGGTGGAGGATTGGGCAACAATACTAGTAGTATGAGTAGGGTCACGGGTGAGGATTCTCGACCCTCTAATTTTCTATGAGGATTGAGGATTGAGAGGACATGTCTTTTCTTCATGGGAGAAAGATTGGCACTTTGAGCATGCTTTAGGCTTCCAATCATATAAGATATCTTGCTGAAATTTAATCATGGTCGTCCGATCTTAGATCAGACAGTCCACGAGAAGGCGTGTCCACCACCGGATGACTCAATCGTGCGATGTGATAACTTAAATAACTAATCCATCATGCCGCATGGAAAGTGCGCCACGTCAGCAGCCACATGGCACTAACAGGAATAGGGTTTTAATTAGGGTTAATTAATCTATTTTTAAGGCTAAAACTTCCAAAATTCATAACTAATTGTAGAAAAATCCCAAATATGCAAATGATGGCTTATTTTAAAGATAGTTCTATTAAAAATTTAATAAAAATATTTCCAATAGATTTTGAATAGTAAATAGAGCTTAATTAAGGTTTAATTAAAAATTTAATTAGCTTAATTATTCTATAATTAATCATTAAATTGATTTCAAACTTTCTAAGAATGTTTAGGGGGGTGACCTCTGCCTCCTCTATTTTTCTTGGAATTGATGGGTTGCATAATTAGGGAAATTGATTGATTAAGCCCTAATTATCCTCTTAATTTTATTATGGGGTGACTAAGCAATTAAATAGTGATTAGTTAACTATTTGGACTTTCTAACCACTGTTGAATAGTAAGAAGGCTTAGAAAAGTGGGTTGGTGCCTCTCTCCTAATCCTTTCTCTAATTTTTCCCTCTTTTTCAACTAAAGTCCCAATTATTAATTAGTTAACTAATTAGAAACTTAATTAGCTAAATTGGAATTCAAATCATTTTAAACTATGCTTAATCTAGTGGATGGTTTATGGAAATAGGCGGGGATCTCTTTCCCTACCTTTTCCCTTAAGCCCATCTCATTTCAAGATAATTGTTAACTTTGGTTAGTCTCTTTTTAGGAGAGATGGATTAATGGATTATTAGTTTAATGGATTTGAAAATTCTAATTAGATTTGATTTATCCTTAATCCATCTTGGGTAGAGCTTTAGGTGTTCAAGAACTTAAAGAAGCTTAATGAAATTATGATTAGCTCATATGTGTGAGAAAATCATGAAAGTAATTAAAGTGAGTTCATTAAGCTTAATTATCGAATGATTATGAGCTAATTGCATTAGGCCCCTTTCATTTCATAGGAGCATTGATATTTGCTTTTCAATTTCTTTGCATATTATATTAGCTCATAATTTTTTAATTAATTACCTTAAGGTAATATAGGTAAGGGTTTAATTAATTGATTTAATTCATGCTTACCTTAACCAATTCATAAAATCAACCTAATTGCTTTTCATTAAATAAAATTAATTCATATATGGGGAATGGGATTAGGATTAGCAAATATTTCTCACACTTTTTAAATCAAGTTTAACATGAAATCAAAAGTGACTATAAGAATCTTTGGTTTATTTTAAATAAGTTTATTTAAAGTGATTGTCCTAGGAATTAGTTGGATTGAATGAAATTATGTGCTTATGTTCTTTTATTTCTCTCCAATCATATTAAAATTTTGCATGCTGCTTGATTCATGCATTCATTCCTTTTCAAAAAATGATTAAATGAAATGATTTTCTTTATGCCAAATTTGCATGTGTTGGCTTAATTAAAAATATGTGTAGCTATTATGACTTTTAAATCTCAAATATATTTTCAAAAGCTTATTAATGACTAATAATACAAGTTGTGACATTAGTTATACATACAAAAGAGGTGCATATGAATATAAGCTTAGCGTATGAAGTGAAGTTCCTTTCTTTCATTCATATGTTGATTTACATAAGTATGAATGTTAGTAGGTATATTAGTCTGGACATTCCAGGGATGCACGGCTTTAAGTAGCCCCAAGGAGGTTCCTCCTCACTCCCCTGGTGTAAAATTATGGTGATGTACCTGCTTGATTTCCTTCTTATGCATTTTGACATTAGAATCAAGATAGAGCTTTAATTTATTCACACAAATTAATCAATTAAATTAAATTCTACCTTTGCATGGTTTTCTATTCTTACAGTTGCTTATACATCCATATGTATTTAAGAATAGTGAGTATATTAGTTTGGATATTTCGGGGATGCACGGCTTTAAGTAGCCCCAAAGAGGCTCCTACACTCCCCTGGTGTAAAATAACGACGAAGTACTTGCTTAGAACTTTCATACATTTGAATTTGTATTTAGCTAATGAATGAAAATCCTCTTTTCTATAAAAAACCATTTATGCATCCTGCATTGAAGTGTGCCAAAAATATATTGTATGCATAAATATGTTTAGGACTTAATCATATGCATGTTATATATGATGTAAAGAAATGAATGGATATGTGTCATGTGATAGTAGTTCATTCTAATTAATTTTAAGATGCCTCTCTTATTGAATGAGATTATTTAAAGTGAACCTAAACTTAAAATTAATTTAAACTATGTAATAAGCCATTCACTAAAAGAAAATTTCATTTAATTAATTTACTTTAGATGTGACTTAAGGTAGAGATAAAAGTGAGTGTCCCTCTCTTTTCTTCTCTTTATAACACTTCGTTATTAAGTGTAAGCCAAATGAAACAAAAGAAAACATTAAGTAAAACTTACAAATCAATTAAGCCACTTAAAGTGAAAACATCCTTCAAATTAAATCATTTCTTACTAAGAAAATCATAACAAAGCCTAATTAATGCATACCACACAAGCCTTAAAACACACACCTTAGAATTAAGTCATCACTTTTAGCCTTATGTTAGGGCGGTGCATGGTTTGATGTATGTTTGGTTTTATGATGTATTATTATAGACTAGATGTTAAGGTGTATGCTTCGTAAATTGGATGTTAGGCTGTGATTAGTCTAATTATATCTTTTGCAGAAGATTATACTTAAAAATAAATATAAATGCTCTCTTTTGTAGGTTGCTTAACCCCTAAGCATAATCTAAAATAGGATAGGTGAACTTAGTGACCCATGTGCAGGATGCTAAGTCCAAACTATACATATAACTGTTTAGGTTGTATGGTGTGTTTAGCTAGCACTTATTTTGTAGGTATTGTTAGATTTACTTTTTTATTTTTAATGTAATTATACATTAGGAATTAGAATTAGTGTTATGGGGATTAGGATGAACGGAGGCTAGAAGGTTTTGTCCTGGGAGGCCCCCGCGATGCCTTTGAAGCAAGTAAATCCAAACAAAGAAAAAAAGAAGAGGAAAATTGAAGATATCAAGAATGAAGACCCCCATAGAATTTATTTATTTGTAATTGTAATTATTCTTTCATATACTAGGTAGTATAAGGGTAGAGCTCGGGTACCCTTTTTTTTTTCGGGTTGTATGGTGGTATCCGACTGCACCGGCCTATTATGCTTTTACATTGAGTTTATAAATTGTTTGATATTTTATTTATAATTATGAAATACAAATGACATGTCTTTTCTTAGTTTCTTCATATATGGTGATTTAATGTATGGCCTAGATCCGATTAGGCTCCTAGGAAAAAATAAATTTTCTACCCCAACTACAACTCATAACTAAATTTTCTAAATAACTCATAACCTCACATAAAGCCTAAGCATTAAATTAAGATAATTAAAATATTTAGTAACCCTTTAGCTGGATGTTGTATGCTTAATATCATGCATGTCATCTTGTTTCACTTTTGCTAAGAGAGGGTTTCCATCCTTACACGATAAGGGAAGATTTGACCTTTGAGGGTCTCCTCTATAGTAGAAAATACCTCTTTCTTTTTAATTTAGCCAATAATTCTATTTCATCATGCATTTAAGCATATAAAAATCCTAAGGCCTTTGTCAAAATAAAGAGTCAAAAAATCAAATAAAAATTGATAAGATTTACATTAGACTAAGTCATTACTCATACCACTCATGCTCTAGTCTCTTCGGGAGTGAGTTTATGGACTTTAGTCTCTTTTTAATTAAAAATAATCTAACCATCTTGCAAAATCATATGACTTGACCACATAGTTTTAAAATATAGGAGGAGTTAGCTGGCTACCACTCCAAGTAGTTATAAGTCCAGCAGTTGGGTGGTTTACCCTCTCTTGTTGAGGTAAATCATATACTGATCTTTGCTTAGATTTAGGACATGCTTTGGCCCTCGCTAAAGCTCCCTAGACTTAGGATCTGAGGTTGTTATTTCCTTTGGGCTACAACCATAAATCCTCACCTTTTAAGTATTTCCATAATCTTGTATTGTGGGATTACAATTCTTAATTTTCTAACAAAATTTCAACTCAAATATATATAATTCTCTTCAATTTCAAATGTATAAAGCCTAACCATATGATAGATTGGAATGCTCACTAGGTCTCCTAATATCATGAGCAATCTGTACTCATCTCCCTTTGGCTTTGATAATAAGTCTCTCCTTTTTAATTTATCCCATTTGATTTTCTAACATAGCTAATTTATTGATAGTCCTATCTTTGAGGTCTTTGGAGACAATAATTGCCTACTTTAATCGAGAGTATTCCTAAGGAATTTACCTTCCATAGAATGTAATTAACTATGGGGGCTTGCCCCTATAGAAAACTTTAGGACACGATTTAAATAAACCCTTCTTTATTCATCTATATAAAGTAAGCGAAAAATCTCTGGTATATTTGAAGACTCATCATGCCTTAGGAGTCCTTATTAGGTAATTAGGTCCATTATAGGATAGTGATTTCTATCTTTCTATATAGTGTACTATTCCTTGATGTCATACTCGATCACCTCAATAAGTACACCCTCAGATTGTTATGCATATATTTTGTAACATATTTTCAATCTTATCATCACCAATACTTTTCATTAGCACTCATATCTCAAATGTTAATGAGCTTAGTCAAACTAAAATAATTAATTTAAAATTTAAATTACCTTGAAGAATGCATTCATAAAAGTATATTCGAGATAGATAGATCTCATGACTGAAAATTTAGATCCTTGATCTTATATTCATGAATAAATTGATTAAAAGGTCAAATATCTTTTATCTCCCATGATGTGCATGTGAGTGCATATAAACATATTCTCATTCTTAATTATCCTCATCGTCAACATCTCTGATTAGTACTTATTATCTCAATTGTTAGTAATATGATATTATCAAGCAATATATATATATATATATATATATATATATATATATATATATATATATATATATATATATATATTATTTATATTACTTGCAAGAGGCATCCATAAAGATTCATTCAACATGGATTCAAGCAGACGAAGCTAAACCTAGTTCATACACCAACATCCCATTGTAGTGACTACACGTGGGACCCCGACCTAAATATTGGAGTTATACCATGTTCCCCTCATTGTGAAAATCGTATAAAGATGCCACAGAGTATACCATGCCCTTGTAATCATTATGTTCTTGCAGTTTAAAAATCTGAATCTTCGAGGCATTTTTTTTCATTATTTGCTAAGCATGACTTGGTTAGGAGTAATATTAATACTCCATTATCTTTAATGTATTTGCATTGTTATCTTTCAGAGTTAATATTACATAATTAATATTGTTATGATATATGATTTCATCATTACCTTAAGGTTTGAATATTTTAGCATCTATTTTTCTATGGAAGGTTTGAGAACATAATGATGGGGGTAATAAATGTATAATCAAGAAAAAATGTGGTATAAAATAGTCAACAATTACATATCATAATTTTTATATAATTTAATACTTCTTTTTTAGAAGTAGTCATGTAGAAAAGCATTGTCGATGTCTAGTTGTTTGAGCAATTTACTTATGGAGAGAGAGAAAAATTCAGAAATGATTGATGAACATTTACCTATTTGATTGCGAGGCTAAATGTTTCATGATAGTTAATGTGGGCATGTTGGTGAAATCTTTCTTTAAAAAACACTAATTATAGTAATTGATAGAGCCATTCAGATTGTGTTTTATGCAAAACACATACTTCCATCCAATAAGGTTTTGGTTGGTGTAATGAAAATTCTAGTATTTTTTTTGGGGATTAAGTCATAATTAGGAATCATTAGAGAAACTTTTAGCAGGATTTGTGATAATAGGCATGTGAGAGAAGCTTATTTCTTTTTCTTAGTTTTTTACTTCAAACTATTAAAGTTTTTAACTTTTTGTATGTATAGAAAAATTAATAAATAATTATATAGAGATTTGAAGGAAAGTAGTGTGAACTAGCTAGTCACCTCTTGTTCATCTTGAGGGAGGAAAATTGAAGGTTTTGCTATGTGGAAGGAGAGAAAAACAAATTCCATTGCCAGTAATAAACTTGTATTTTGGATAATCAAAAGATCCCTTTTGTGTTGAGATTTCATCAAATAAACTTCAACTGAAATCATTCATGAGGAGGAGGGAATTATTTGATTTTAAACTTCTTTCTTAATTAAAATAATAATGAAAGTTTTTCTCAATTATGCATTTGTGGAGGAAGAAAATTGGGTGGGAATATTATATATGGATCTCAATTATCCATAGTGGCATAATAGTCTTGGACATCCCAACAACAAGACTCTCTCTCTCTCTCTCTCTCTCTCTCTATGTGTGTGTGTGTGTGTGTGTGTGTGTTTGTGTGTATTTTTGTGTGTGTTTGAGTGTGTATGCACGCACTTGTAAAATAATATCCATCTTTACATATGTCACAATCTGACCCATTACAAATTATCATATCATGGCAGATCACGTTGTGTCGAAATTGTAATAGTCGATTAAATACTCAAGATCTATTTGGAAAAAAAATTATTCTTCAAATTCATAAATACAAAGGTAATTATCTTCGATTATATAATCAAAAAAATTTACACAACAATAATTATATAATTCTTCCACCAACAAAACATGTATATTAACATGACTATCAAAAGATTAAATCTAAAGTAGTAATATACTTAAAGTCTGGCTCTCAACTATAAATAATAGTTTCTACCCAACTAATGTCTTATCCTTTTTTGAAATAACCTATGCGAATAAAACAAAGGTGAGCAACCACAGCTCAAAATGCTACTCAAAATCTACTATAGTTTTCAATACAAAATAGACAAAAAAATAGATAATTGCTGAAATATCATCTTATAGATAATAAAATGTATTTCAACTGAACTAAAATAACATCTCAATAGGTGACGTGCTTATTGACATCAATGTATACTACATAAGTCAAGTCAAGCCTAAAAGACAAATTCAATAGACTTCGGATCCAACAACACGCAAATCAGAGCTAAAATACATTTGATGTTTCTGAAATAGGAACCAATGATCTCCGATCAATAAAAAGACTTTTCCATCATATTTAGAACATTAAAACTGATCAAAATATACATCTTGTATAATCCGACAGTTGACTAATCAAGAGGTCGAGCCGTCAAAGCGGCTACGTGCATATCAGAATCGGGAGGCTGTCACGATACCCAAATGAACTCTGTTCACAAAATTAATTATGTCATTAGCTTTGAAATATCAAAATCTATCAAATGAAACTATCCGTGATTGATTCGGATGAGTCTACATGAACGTCGAGCGATCAGAAGTGATAATATTCATTTTTTAGCTGAAATTGATCTGATTTGACTCCGAATTGATCCAAACGACCTCCAATCATAAAATGAAATGTGCCATTACATCCAGAACATTGAAATTACTTAGAATAAACATCCAATTTGATTAATATTATCATGCTTAAAATTTCATCAAAATTAACATGCATTTCGATGTAAATTTACCCAATTATCTCCTAATTACACTAGTAAATGTTTCAAAAATTGCACCCTCCCATTCCCATGCCTCCCCACCTCTCATTCGACCAATAACAAGCTACCACATTATCCCTCACATACTTTATCATGTCCATGCTGCAAGCCAAATGAGGGGAAAAACTGAACGAGTTCGCCTCTCTAGTTCCTGAGCACAGCAGCTACCCGAACTGCTCCTCTTTCCCTCTTTGGCTCTCTCTTCCTCTTCCAAAACTAAAGGATCCCACTCTAGTGGGTTTGTCTCTATTTTAACTTAGAGATCACACTAGCCCGTCGACGCAGGCTGCAAATTAAGCATGACCAATCTCTTCCTCTCCCTCCAGTCACTTATTTCCTCAACTAAACGACAAAGCTTACGAAGCCCTTTGCTCTCTAGCTCAGGTACAAATAGCAAACACACCCTCTTATTGCCAACCGAATCTCCTTTCAAGAGTTTATCATTCTTCCTGCTTCACGAGCCAAAATTTTGCTAACAATTCTTCACAGTTGGGTGCCTGGTGATCTATCGTAGCGAAAATGGTCGCAATTTGCCTCTTCCAATAAAAAGCGAAGCCCAAGTTGGAGGGCTCTTAAGGAATGGGATATTTTTGCAGGTTAGTACTTTGCATGCAAGGTTTACGAGTTCGAAGGAATTTCTAGAAGCTGAGCCTAAGAAAACTAAGGGGTTTAAGGGCCATGATATGCTTGCTCCATTCACTGTTGGATGGTAGAGTATAGACTTACATTCTTTAGTCATTGAAAGATCTTAGGGTTCATATGTTTATGACATTAATGGGAAGAAATATTTTGATGCTGCCTCCAAACTAGAAAGCAAGATGAATCTTAGCCTACAAAGTGCTGTGAAAGAGAATGATTAGGTTTATCTCATGTGAGTACTTGCTTCCAATTCCTTATTTACTCTACATGCAGCCTCTCTTGTCAAATCCACACCTATTGGTGAAATTACTAATGTTAGCAAAGATAGATTGTTTGCAATCCTAACACTTGATTCTTGTGCAAAGGCCCTGTCTAGGTACATGGAGATGGTAGATGATGTCATTCTCACACGAGCAGAGAAGTCACAGTAAGGAAGAAATCATAAGGTTGAAACTCAAGGAAATGAGCTTACCTGATCATATACTAACTCACGAAGTGAGCTTTTCCTTGCTTTTTGACCTTAAAGAAGATGTTGATGCTATGCTGATCAGTGGTGGGCCATTTGGTTTGGAAGGTGAGTTGTAGCAGTTGAGGGATTTGAGGAGGGTTAATCAAGAACTTCTTGCACAAATTGCTCAAATGCTATAAAAGGAAGCAATAAATGATGCTCAATTTAGATTTTAGTTTGGATCACGCTAGACAAGGCCTCAATCGAGCACCTTAACAAAGAATTTACAAGATAGATTGAATAGGTTCTTTGGAAACCTTAAACAAGTTTGATGATCTGAATTGAGCATGCTTTAAAGGCGCATTCAACACTTATGGCAATTTTAAATCGATAAAAGGTGTTTGAAGACCCTGTTATGCTCAGTAGAGCTAATGGGTAGAAGACCACGAGCATTGTGTCACAATACACTGACCATTAGGCTTAGTAGAGCTAGTAGGAAGGCTAAGTAGACACCCGAAGCAACCCCTTATGTGGGGAAGATGTCTGGAGGCTGCCATAATTCTGACTGACCGAGGATTTAATTAATTTAATGTAAAATAAACTCTAAGCTCAAAATTAAAATCTGAATTGAAATTACAGGTGTTTGAAGACTCTATTATGCTTAGTAGAGCTAATAGGTAGAAGACCATGAGTGAATGTCAAGAATCGCTATGCTGATGAAATGAAATGTCAAATAAATAAATATTAATCTAAATAAATGTTAGATTAATCTAATTAATTGAATTTAGATTAAAATTTATTTGTTAGAGGATTTTAAAAATAATCAAACTGAAAATATATATATATATATATATATATATATATATATATATATATATATATATATATATATATATATATATATATGTGTATGTGTGTGTGTGTGTGTATGTTGGGGATTTTAAAAGTAATCGGCATAGAGTTAAAATAACTTGTTTGAAATGATTTTCTTAAAATGTTAATATAATCTCCAAAAATTTAATGAGTATATAATCTAGATGCTAGTATGAATTTAAAAATTTTTATTGAATATTTAGAAATGTTAATATTAATTTTATATTTAAAATATGACTTATTCTTATAAGTTTTCAAAATAGAGTTTTTAAGAAAAATGATAATAAATAAAAACTCTAATAACTAAAACTGAAGTCATATTCATATAAAAAAGTATATCTACTAAAATTGATATCTAATACAGCTCAAAAATACATGTAAAAAATAAAAAAGAATATCATATACCATGTTGTTAAAATTCTACTACTATATGTTGTTGACCTCTATACTTGTGCCATAAGTCAAGTCGAGCTCACAAGATGAATTTGACGAGCTTCAGATTGCAAATCAAAGCTGAAATGTACTCAACATCACCAAAAATCAGTCAAAATGATCTTCGATCGACCAACGGACTAGGCCATTATATTAAGAACATCAAAATTAATCAGAATATACATATTGCATGATTCAATGGTCGACCAAACAAGAAGAATATCCGTCGAGGTGCATACAAGCATATCAAGGTCGAGAAGCCACGATAATGCCAAAAAATCTCCGTTCATGAAATTGATTATGTTGTTACCATCAAAACATTGAAACCTATCAAATGAGACTGTACGAGCTCAATTCGGACGAGTTTAAGCAAATGTCGAGCAGTTAAAAGTGACAGCATGCAATTTTGAACTAAAATTGACCCGATTCGACGCTGACATGAACGAAACAGCCTCCGATCGTGAAATGGACTGCACTATTGCATCCAAAATATCAAAATAACCTAAGATCAATATATATATTACATATGTAACAATGTCAACGTAAAAATTTTAATTAGGGTTAATTCTCACTTAAATAAAAAATTCTATTACTTATACTAACCCCAAATCATACTAAAATTCCCTAGCCCTAACCCTCGATTCCACTCGTTTGGCCCATCCTCCCACGGACACACAGTCCCTCTCTCACGACAGTAGCCTCACCATCCGAAGGTCATCGTCTCCGTGACCCACCAGAGCCACCTCCATCGTCGGCCGCCGCCTCTCCCATGCCGACAGGTGCATAGCACCCACACCCAACACAGTGCACCCCCTGCAGCGTAGCCGTGACCGGCGTCGTAAATGAGCAGCATGCACCCTGCGTGCCTCAGGTACCCCCTGTGCCTGTGCCCGCGACCAAGTCCTGTTGAAATATAAGTATTCGTATGCATCTTTCTTAATGCCATGAGGAAAGGGGTGCTTGCCTGCAAGTATATAAGTACCCGTACAAGCCTTTCTTGGTGTGGCGGGTAAATATTTGTTTCATACAGGTACCTTAGAGCCTCATATATGCATTTCTTGGCATGGTGGGATGGCACATTCAGGCGGTGGTTTATACCACCAATACGCGCCTTTCTTGGTGTTGTGAGCAGGCCTAGCATACCCAAGGTAGCCCCTTATAAGTGGATGATGTCAGGATGCTGTCAAAATGCTGCCAAATTTTCACACTATCATGAGACCTAAATAACTTGACATAAAGCGAGACCACATTATAAAATTGATGTTTAAACTGACATTGCAGGTGTATAAGTATATATACATGCATTTTTTGGCATGACGGGGAAATCTGTGTTACATGTAGGTATATCAGTGCCCCATACATGCCTTTATTCACAGGTGGTATTTACGTCACCCATACATGTCTTTCTTGGCATGGTGGGAAGACCCAGCATACTCGAGGTAGCCGCCAACACAGGGATGATGCCAAGATGCTTTTGAAATGCTATCAAAATTCTACTAAACTTCTACACTGACAAGAGGCCAAAGCAACTTAATATAAAATTAATTATAAACCTAAAATTGACATTTAAATTGACATTGCAAGTATATAAGTACCTATACATGTCTTTCATGGTGTTATAGAGAAATCTATGTTATAAGCATATGCTTCAGAGACCCACACATGCCTTTCTTAGTATGGTGGGATGACACATTCGGCCGTGATATTTACACATCCCATACATGCCTTTCTTGGCATGGTGGGTAGGCTCAACCACCGTTATAGCCCCATATATGAGGACGACATCGAGAGGCTGTCGAAATATTATCAAAATTTTATTTAAAATCATAAACTTGCAATAAAACTCAATCAAAATAAGCAATATTATTCAAATCTCATAAACTTAAATCAATATTGAATTGAAACACTAGCATGGGCCCCGATACTATGCTGACTGCTTAAACTTAGTGTTTAAAGATGCTATGCGGGTTTACTCCCGATTAGATCTTAGGATCGGGTCTGGGTTAACAAAATCTAAAATTTTAATATTAATATCATAAGAATTCTATCTCAATAAGACATTTATGAAGCTAATTCTATCATATGATAGTTTATCTAATCCTCTATTATGAAATTAATAGGGTCGACATGATCTGAAATAATAAACCACCCCGATGATGGCTGTGTTGAATGGAGATTTCAACTGGAGAGAATACTTCCATTAAAATGTAATCACAATCTCAAATCAAATGAACTTAAATTAAATATCAATCTAAATGAAAATTTTGATATGTCATTAAGTTATAAATAACTAAATAAAAATCATCAACCAAAAAAACTTAAAGTAAAATTCAATTCATCCACTTTCAACAATTATTTATTGTAGGTGTCAAATTAAGAAAACTCTAGCTCACAAAGGAGCCAAAGTCAAATCAAATACACAACTATGTTTACTCTCAATCAATCTCAGCGGACATGGCTCTTGTGCTCGACTGGCTTGGCTTTAAACTTCACATATGATGATTGACTAGAGTCCTCGGCCGTGGTTGTCGTAATGACACCATTATATTACGATCACTATAACCTATAAATGGTTCTATTCCTTGAATCATAGAATTTACACTTGATAGGGAAAACACCTTCAATCATTTAAGTTGGACTTAAACTTGTCTTCTTAGATAAACTTCATCCTAGGTCTTCAAGGATTTCTTAGGCAACGCAACCCATGACTGCTGACAAGGATCCTTCAGTCAGGTTGGGTCGACTACCTCCTCTGACTAAGTAGACTAGGGCCCATGATAGCCTGAAATAATTTAAGTGAACCATGAGATTGGGCATCTGCTTTAAGTTAATATGATTTTTTCTATGCTATTCCATCTACTTAAAAATTTTCATTGAGACATAATCAAACTCTCTTCGAGGAGAGATGATGGTGAATTTTTGGAGCAATTTTGGTGACTTCTTTGGGGATATGTTTCTCTTTCTATTTAGTCAAATCAAACTTTAATAGTGAATTAATGAAATAAAATTTATAAGTTAATAATATTTGAGATATTATAATAAATATATGAAATTAAATATATTTTTATAAAAACAATATAATATACGTTCATAATATTACCATTATTCAGAATATAATTCTACATATTTTAAAGAAGAGCTTTGTATTGAAAGTGTGGGTCTTTGAAACTAATCATAGAGACCATCCTTTGGGTGAGGGTTTTCATGAATCTTTGACCATCTAAGTGTAAATTTTTTGCAAAGAAATTTATACTTTGAAGACCTCATCTTGAGGAAAATAAGTAGAACTTTGACCTCATTTTTTTAAAATGAGCTCTCAACCCCTCCATCTTAGACATAGGACTCTTCGTAAACTTTAAGAGATCTTTAGTCTTAAGACACATCTAGTGATTAGGGGAACACTCAACTTAACACTAGAGACTTAGAAGAGTTAGCCATTGGAATAAGTCATGCCTTAGGGGTGTTAGAAAAATTTGCCTACCCTTAGTTTGAACCACTCCTCACCTTCCTTCCTTCAAGTCAAACTTCAAACCAATCTTATTTGATTTTCTCCAAACCCAAATCAATGCCACATGATTGAAATCCATGATCAAAAAATTCTAATTCCTAATTCAAAATATTTCCTAAGTCCTTAATTTCCCTCTTAAGGACTTAACCAAAATTATCCTCAAATCAATTCAAACTCATGAGATTTTCTCATAACTCATTTAAATTCTCATTTATATTAACATATATAAATGAAATATAAACTCAAATCAATCACACTAAACTCAAAACTCAAATCCAAAACTTCAAAATTTCCTAAGTCCTTAATTTCCTTCTTAAGGACTTAGCCTAAATCACCTTCAAATCAATTCAAATCTTGGAAATTTTTTCATAACTCACTTATATTCTCATATATAAATGACATATAAACTCAAATCAATCAAGTCAAATCCAAAATTCAAATTCAAAATTACAAACCATTCCTAAGCCCTTTAATCCTCTCTTACGGACTTAGCCTAGATCATCATCAAATCACTTCAAATCTTGGAAATTTTCTCATAAACCATTTATATTCTCATATATATTCACATATATAAATGAAATATAAATTCAAACAATCAAAACCACCTCCAAAAATCAAACTCAAATTCAATCAAAATCTAACCTAAGCCTTTTAACGCAAAATCTTGAACTTAGCCAAATCAACTTCAAATCAAGCCAAACTCTTGATTTTCCTTCATGATTCAATCAATCCTTCAATCATGAATCCAAATATAAATATAAACTTCAATCACTAAGCAAAACTCAATTCAAAAATCAAACCTCAAATCCATTCATCCTCTTCCTTTGAATATAAGGTTATCAAATGAATCAAAACTCATTTGACTTCAAACCACTTGCAAATGGATTTATATTTCAATCAGAAGTCCATATGTGAGTTCAATCAAACTCAAATCAAGATTTGACCAAGCCATTTGACCCACTTAGGTTCACTTGACCCAAAGTGACCTAAAATATCTCATGTTGAGCTAAATTCTAATCCTAACCAAATAGGATTGAATCAAACTCACCTATACCTCTCATCATGATCAATAATCATTATGAGATGATCAATAACTCAAATTGGGTCAAACCAAAGGGTTGACCAAGTCAACACTTAGCCAAAATGAAACCCAACATAGCCAAAATCCACCATAGACCAAATTAATTGAAACCAATGATCTAAGTTCATTCATGACCTATATTTGAACTTGACCAAGTCAACATTTGAGCCTAACCTAGCCCAATTGGCCACTTGCCCTAAGTTGACCCAACTTGACCTAAAAAGTCAAAATGTGTCAAAATTGATCTAAGCCAAATTGATTGAAACAAATGGGTCAAGTTCATTTCAAATCACTTGTTGAACTTGACCAAAGCCTCAATTGGCCAACTAGACCTAACCTAGCCCAATTGACCATGAGCCCAACTTGACCTAAAGGGTCATTTTGAGCCAAACTCAAACTTAACCAAAATTGATTGGAAACAAAGATACCAATACACTTCATATAACTAACCAAACCTAAACCTACCCATTACCTAGCTCAAATTGGTCAAATGGGTCAAATTGGTCAACTTGACCCATTTAACCTAAATGAAGTCATATGAACCAAATTCAAACCTAAACCAAATTGAATCAAACCAAGCTACCAAACATTTCAAATGGTCATATGAACTTGACCCAACCTTGGTTTGACAATTTGACCAATTGGAGAATTGACCCAAGTTGACCCATTTTGACCTAAATGGGTCAAATATGAGCCAAACCATACCAAATGAACTCCAATTCCAATGAAACTTGGCCAAACCCATTTTCTCAACATACCCAACATATCCAAATTCAAAAATTAGCCAAATGACCATTTTACCACTAGACCATAGAACAAATTTTGGTAAATTCCACTTGGAATTTGGTCAAACTCTCTTCATACCTACTTGATACTCTCTTAATAGGTCAAGTATACCCTATGGAGGGTGGTGCACCCAACCCAATGGGTTTGGGTCAGCCCAACTTGACCCAAGGCCAAAATCAAGCACATGGCTCAAATTGGCCACATGACAATCCTCTTCCCACTTGTTTTGAGCTTATGGCCACTCCACTAATCCACTCCCTAGCCTAAAATGAACTCAAGGATAGCTCTACTAGCCTAACAAACCCACTACCTAAGGTTAATTGGATCAAAATGGTTCCTCCCTTCTTGGTCATCCGATTGCCATTGGGGGAGATATACTCCCCCTAATTCACTTCAATTCCAACATAGCCATATTCGATTGAGCAAGAGAGAGTCATAGGAGCCATTTGCAAGAGTTCCTAAGCTCTCTAGAAGGAGAATGAAGTTTCCATTTATCAGTTTCCCTTAAAAAAAATAGGGGAGCTCCAAGGATTTGCCAACATTCTCCATACACCAAACCAAGTCAATTCCCTTTGCACACTCCCTCAGGGGACTAAGTTGAGTGCACCCAAGCTCTCTTCCAAGTTCTTGAAGCAAGGGGAGATCCACTTCAATCAAAATTGAGCTCACTAGGAGGAGGAGTTGGTCCATAGAGCTCTCCGCTCAACCTCAAAAGCTAGAAATTTCACCAAAGCTTCGTCACAACCAGACAAAGCTTCTCCATGGGAATTGAGCATCGGTGATCACCTCCGGTGAGGTATGACATTTTTTTATCACTAAACTCAATGTGGTGTGGAGCTTTATGAAAGAAATGTTAATGGCATGAGATTTCAACCATTAGATGTGCTAGCCATTAGGGTTAAATGGTGTGTGCAAAATTTCATCCCAATTCGAGCTCAATTGAGCTCGGATTAAGGCCTAAAACATGGACAGTCTCCATGGATCACAAGTTTTGGCAGGGATGGATCTCTGGCCATCCATCCGTGCATTTTGGATGGATGGCCAGGATTAAATCACATTTTAGAATTAATTTAATCCCCTTTGAATGGAGGCTTTAATCTTAGCCGCCCGATCCTTGATCGGACGGCTGAGGCAAAAGCACGTAGCACCACCACCACGCAGCACTATGACGTGACATTTAAGTGGCCGCTCAGGGAATGACGTGAGTAAAGTGCAGCCTCATCAGCGCTTGCATGTCACGCCATAGAGATTAGTGAATTAATTAAGGTTTAAATAATTTCTAATTAACTACCTAAACTTCTAAAATTCATACCTCTTAAAGTGTGTTAAACATTCTCATTTGTATGTATAGATATGCTTAGGACTCATTCATATGCATTTTATACATATTGGGAAAGAAATGAAGTGATGTATGTTTTGTGAATTTAGTTCATTTTACTTAATCTTAAAATGTCTTTCTTTTGAATAGGTTTGTTTAGAGTTCATCTATACTTAGAATTATTTAAAATACTAAATTAAAATATTCTCTAAACAAAACTAAAACATGAATCCACTTTGGAAATTACTTAGGTTAGGGAAAGATAGAGAAGTTCTCTTCTCTTTCCCTTTCTTTATAACTTTGTAATTAATTGTAGGATTCACTTGAACCCAATCAAAACATGAAATAAAATCAAGCCAAAACAATTAAATCATTTAAATGAAACCCTCCTCTAAGATTGAACTTTCTTCACACTTAGAAAATTCTAACTTAAAGCCATAGTTAAGCATACCACATAAACCTCTAAAGCACATACATTTGGCTAAGTCACCACTTCTAGCTTTAGGTTAGGGTGGTGCATTATTTGATGCTTACTTTTGTTTTGTGATATTTATTTTAGTCTGAATATTAGGATGAATGTGCGTAAAATGAATGGTAGGGTGATCCTAGTCTAACCATTATCTTCTGCAGGGGATTGTGCTTAAGGGGCGTTGTAACAAATGAAAATATAAATGCTTTTGTTGTGCAGGTACTTATACCCCTAAGCATAATACAATAGGCTAGGTGGACTTAGTCACCCATGCATGGGGTGATAAATCTAATATACATGTTTAGGATTTGTGTGGTTTATTTAGCTAATCTCTATTTTGTAGGTCTTAGCTAGATTTACTTTTCCTTTCTATATAATTTTTGAAATTAGGATTTTAGAATGATTGTTATGGGGATTAGGAAGAATATGGGTAATAAGATCTCATCTTATGTACCATCTGAAGCCTTTGGATCATTCACCTTCCAACCATCCAAAAGAAGGAACCAATGAAAAAAGAAGAAAAGAAGAAGAAAGAAGAAAAGAAGAATGAAGAAATGAAGCTTGAAGACCCCCATAACAATGAGTCCCTTACTTAATTGTATGTAATTCATTTATAATCTAAGTTGTATAATGATAGAGCTCAGACACCCAATTTATTCTCAAGTTTGTACGGTGGTACTCGACCATAATAGCCTCTTATTCTTTTGTGATTAGCTTTATAAATTGATTAATGATTTGTTTAGCTTGTGCATTAAGTGGCATCATTTTCCTAGTTTCTTCCTTGCTTTATGTATGGCCTAGATGTGGATTAGGCTCTTAGGGAAAAAAAAATCTTCAACCAAATCTAACAATTCAAAACTAAAAATAAAGAACTTATAACTTCACCTAAAGCTTAAGCTAAAAATCAAGATAAAAGAATTAGTAACCCCTTAACTGGATGCGTACTTTTTTTATAACATCATCCACAAATGCATATTATTTTCACTCTTGATTGGAGGGCTTCCACCTTTGCCAGAGAAACTTGGCTTCACCTTTGAGAGTCATGGTGGAAACACACCTCCTCCCTTCTCGCTGATTTTAGCCAATAATCTCATTTCTCATGCACTAAGCATATGAATCCTATTAGCCCGAGTCAAAATGATTGTCCAAAAATAAAAATAAAAATGAAATTTAAATTGTATTAAATTTAGGTCATTTTAAGCATGCTCTTCCATGATCTAGTCTCTTTAGGGAGTGAGTTTAAGGACTTAGTCTCTCTTTCTAAATAAATAACAGTCCAGATATCTTGCATAAAGCATCTGACTTGCTTACATGATTTTTAAATCGTAGGAGTTAGTTAGTGGCCACTCCCAAGCGATTGTAAGTCTAGCAGTCAAAGTTCTCTCTTGTGGAGGCAAACCAAATACCCATTTTGCCTTAAATTTAGGTTGTGCTTTTAACTATCGTCAAAGCTCCCTAGATTTAGGTTGGCTAAATTTTTAAAATAAGCACGTTTGATATCATAATTAGTGGATTAGGTACTAAAAAAATTTGAAAGTATGCACAGTTGCCATTTTTAACCTGATTATACGATTACATCACCCATTAAGATGGCTCTTGAGAATTTTTTAAAAAAATCTTTCACCAACAGTATTTTATTATCTTGGAGTCATCTATTATTAAAATTTAGCAAACTTGGTATCATTAGAATTGGCACGAAATGCCCCACGAATTTTATGTTGACTAAAAAATGCGATTGTGGCTCCTTGCATAGTAGATTTTGCCAATGCACGAAAAATTTGCGGCACAATTTTGAATATTGCGACCAATCATGGTATTTTGGATGTACTGGAGTCGTTTGTTATCAAAATTTAGCGAGCTTGGTATCATTGGAATAAAATAAAATTCCCCACGATATTAATGTTGACCAAAAATTGTGATTATGACTCCTTGCATAGCATATTTCACTAATGCACATCCATAAATCAGTGGCACGTTTTTGAATGTTACGACCAGTCGTGGTATTTTGGCCACATTAGAGTCGTTCGTTGTCAAAATTTAAAGACTTGGCATCATTAGAATTGACACAAAATTCCACATGACTTTCATGTTGGCAGAGATGCGAATTTGGACCGTTACGCATCAATTTTTGTGGAAAAGTATGGATTCAAAAATAGCAACAGTGGATGGATCATTACAAAGTTTGCAAAAAAATAGTAACTATGGAAATCTCACTACAAAGTTTGCAAGCATGACAAATTCATAGCTATTATCTACTTCTCCAAAATTTCTAGAGTCTGACAGTTCAATACCAACAAGATATCTCTAATATTCTGCAAGAAAAAAATGCAAATTACTTAAACTGGAAATATATAACATAGATAAATGGTGTCTTGATATGTAGTGTACATAGGAAGTATAAAATATTGACAAAATAATGTACATCAAGCTATCAAATAATCTACAACTATATATGATAACTAAGGACATCTAACAGTGGCGGTGCCTGCGTGGTGGAAGTGTGTCACTCCCTAGAGTATCGAGCAAAATCGATCTCCCAAATGGTGTTTGACTTCATCTCTAGTCATAGTGCACTCATATCATCGAGGTGTAACATCTTATCTGTGATGGTCCTAGTTGGAAGGAGACAATGGGGTACACTCCGTGCATATGTGACATGTAGACCGGTGGGTAAGAGGGCCTTTGTTCAACTAAAATAGACGAACATGGCTTCAAATAAATGAGCTAGTGTGCCAAATGAATAACTGTATGGACCGACATCTGGTATAAACGATGGACCTACATCAAATCCAACAGTATGTGCCTGAGAAGTCGAAGGTGTTGAAAAAGAACTACTAGCTTCATCTGTATCTCTATACCTGCTATCTGATATGTGCAAGTTCTTGCATAGTTCTTTGCATAACTCCTCATAAGTGTTGATTGAATGCTGAAAGTCAGTGTCCTAGTCTCTCCCAAAATAAGGCTGGAAAATATCTTGTGTCCAAGATATGTTCTCGCTGCAAAGGCAAGTATATAATTCAGTTCTTATAACGTATAAATATTTAATTAGCATACAATTTTTCAATGCTTACCATCAACCTCTCTCTAGGAGCTCAAGGATAGTAGGTGGTAGAATGGTCAAAGCATGTACAAGGAAGCCAGATCGATACCATCTATGCATCAGGAGGTGCAACGCCATCCATGACAACAACTGAATCATGTTTGGCCTCCCAATGTGATATGTAACCCTGGTGATAATCAACCCAGTCAACATCAGCCTTTCCCCGACCATCCACCCACTAAAATGAAGGATATATAGGTGCCACGTCTACTTTAGGTGACAGACCAAACTGTCTGAGCACACGATCTGGGAGGTACTACTCAACCCTTTTCCAAATGATCAACAGTACCCAAGCGAGCTAAATAGCCTACCCAGCTAAGTAGACAACTGCCACTCTGGTACGTATCTTCTGTCCGTAAGGCTCCCATATAACCTACAACATGATAGAAAAAAATGTCACACATAAGATTATGGAGGTAGAAATATGAATCAAATGTGCACTAACTCATACCAGATTCTGTAACAGCCCGTCAAGCTCATCTCTGTAGACTCTAACATGGGTAGGTGTCATCTCTCACAGGTAACCCTCATTCCACCTGCAACCAATGCTCAAACCATCCAGCTCTGCTAGAAAGGGTTCTTACAATGTAGGTCGACCAACATGTACATTCTCCCATAACCAAACCTAAAGTTAGTGCAGACATCCTGCCATGTTAGTCCGCTTTAACCTAGTTGCCTCATTCAACTCCTTGTATAAGTGTGCTAACATAGATGCTCAATGGAGTACCTATTGAACACACTCAAATCATCCATGGTAGATCGTAAATGTACCTTGACATATCTCGGTGAAAGCGACTATAGTGAACAATATGTATGCTCTAAGGTGCATCAGAAACTCAGCATCTGGTAGATCCAAATATGAATCCCTATAAAATATCCACCACAGCCAACGCAAAGGTAAGCAGGGTATTTGACGTAGAAAGAGTCTTCTTGCTTCATAAGATCAGAGAAAAAAAGTGAGATTTCCACTTTAGGTAAAGCTTCACCCTACGAAAGCAAGCCCCTGGTGGGTGGCTTCACTGATAGTTTGAATCTTGTGTGCACCTCTGAAATGTGGATGTACCAAATCGTGGTATACCACATTGGGCTTTGGATGATCATCATGTAATCAGCCAAGATAGTCACTCCCCTCCCCCAATCTTGTGGGTCCCACATCGAATCATAGCCACATCCTATAGCATAACTGTCATATCACCAACTGCAAAATGAAATGTGTTCATCAAAAATTTCTGCAAAATAATAACACGCTGGCCCCCACTTAATTTACTAGATTTGAAGGTGAATTTTTCATCTAAAAAGCCATCCTAAACTACTATTATTTAGGGCTGACAAATTGATTGATGATCCTAAACTTCATTTTTTTCCTTCTGAGTTCTGCTTTATCTCTTTCAGGCAGTAGCAGAAGGATTTATAAGGTACGCCAAATCTCCATGAAAATGTGTAATTTTCAAAATTAAATAAAAGGGAGTTCCAAAAAAATACCTAAAATCCACTTTACATTTGCCTGGAATCAACCCTAAAACTACCTATTCACATAATACATATGATAACACACAAAAAATCAACATCATATTTGCATATTTTTCATTTTACAAAAAATAATCAAAAAACCTCAAAAAATACCTAAAATACCTTAAATCCACATTACATTAGCGTGAAATCAATACATTAGTTAATCGTATAATACACTAACTAATAACTTAATAACACACAAAAAATTAACATCATATTTGCATATTTCCATTTTACAAAAAAAGATCAAAAAATCTCAAAAAAATACCTAAAATTCCTAAAATCCACATTACATTAGTCTAAAATCAACCATAAAACTAGCTAATCATACAATACACTAACTAATAACATCATAACACACAAAAAATTAAAAACATATTTGCTTATTTCTCATTTTACAAAAAAAATCAAAAAAACTCAAAAAATACCTAAAATACCTAAAATCCACATTACATTAGCCTGAAATCAACCTTAAAACTACCTAATCATATAATACACTAACGAATAACATCATAACACATAAAAAATAAATATCACATTTGCATATTTCTCATTTTATAAAAAATAAAATAAAATAAACTCAAAAAATACCTAAAATACTTAAAATTCACATTACATTTGTCTAAAATTAACTCTAAAACTAGCTAATCACATTATATACTTATTAATAACATCATAACACACAAAAAATAAATATCACATTTGCATATTTTTTATTTTATAAAAAATCAAACAACTCAAAAAATACCTAAAATACTTAAAATCCACATTACATTTGTCTAAAATCAACCCTAAAACTAGCTAATCACATAATATACTTACTAATAACATCATAACACACAAAAAATAAATATCACATTTGCATATTTTTCATTTTATAAAAAAAATCAAACAACTCAAAAAATACCTAAAATACCTAAAATCTACATTACAGTTGCCTAAAATTAACCCTAAAACTAGCTAATCACATAATATATTACTAATAACATCATAACACACAAAAAAAATCACATTTACATATTCTTCATTTTACAAAAAAAAAACTCAAAAAATACCTAATGTGGCGATCGATTCACGAGCTGATGGAATTTTCGACTGGCCCATGGTTTTGGCCATTTCATCATGCGCGCGGGGTGGTGAAGCAAATATGGACTCGAAGGATTTACAAATGAGATCGGGACACTCACCCCAATCTCGACTGACCTTTTAAAAAAATTTACTAGGTTGCTCACGTTTAGCAACCTGGCTAATGTAACATGAGCCCATTAAATGGCGCCAGGTATTTTAAAATTTTATTACTGCCTAATCCGCTAATTAAAATTTTAAACGTGCTTATTTTAAAAATTTAGCCATTTAGGTTCTGAGATTGCTTCTCCCTTCCATGGGCCATAAGCTTAAATCCTCACCTCTAAGGTATTTTCATAATCTTGTGTTATAGAATCATAAGTCCTAAATTTCTAATAAAAAATTTAACATGAACAAATTAAATCAATTTCAAAATTGTAAAGCCTAACCATAGGATAGTTTCAGATGCTCGCTAGGTTTTCTAGCATCGTGGGCATCTCCTGCTTAACTTCCTTTGGTTTCGATAATAACTCCCTCACTTTGATCAATCCCATTTGATTTTTTGAAACAAACTAATCAATTGATAATCCTACATATTGAAATCTTTCAAGACAATGATCATTTACCTTAATCGAGAGTATTCCTAAGGGATCTCATTCCTTAGGATGTAATTACTATTGCCCCTAGGGGAACTTAATGAACCCAGTTTAAAATAAATCCTACTTTACTTTTCCATGTAAAGTAGGGAAAGAATCACTGGTACATATATAGACCCATTGTCCTTAGGAGTCCTTGTTGAGATGATTAGGTCTATTGTAGGGTGGTGATTTCTATCTTTTGAGATTGTACACCTCACCTCAATGTCATACCTGCTCATCCTCAATAAGAATATCTACAGATCTACGTAGTGTCCAAAATGCATAAAAAGATAAGAGATGTGTATTTCCATCCTCATCTCATCCCGCATAGAATGAAGATGGAAGTATATATCTTATTCTCTAAAGAAAATTAAATGAAAATTTTCACCCCAGATTTTTTTGGCGACTCCGCAAGGGATGGTTCCTCACTCCATCTTTAGTAAATAATCGTTGTTTCTAAATATCGATAGTGGGTTTGTACTTTGGTATGAATCCAAGACTATCTTTCATTCAGTTGGCACTTAGCTTATTTCATCCTTAAGTTAAGCTAGCCAACATCTTTAGGTTTTAGGGCCTCACCCCGTGTTGGTCTTAAAACCCCCCGTTGGGTTCTCCAATAGGTAAAAATAAAAATATCTAAATAAAAAGAAAATACTTAAAGACTTTCTCCTTATCATTTTTATGATAAGGAAAGGTTCATTATAAAATAATAAAGACAAAATAAACATTTCAAAAAAAACCTTGCTATTCAAAAAGCACTCTTTCAAAAATTCACATAACAAAATATTTTCTACAAAATTTTCTTAAATCACCCTCATCTAACAATTCTTATAATTGTCACATGTAGGAATTTCAAAAATAAAACTAACAATATTTTCCAAAAGCACAAATGAACATTTTCCTTCAATTCATTTTGATGAAGATGTCATTTTCAAAATAAAATGAACAATCATCTTTCCAAAAGTTAAAAAAAAATCAAAAATAAGATTTTCAAAAAGTACATATGAACCTTTCTATTCAATGTACTCACACCTATTGAATGGGAGTTTCATTTTCAAACATAACTAAATTTTTCAAAAGCACATATGAACATCTTCATTTAATATATTCAAATTTATTGAATGAGGATTTCATTCCCAAATAAATATAACATCATTTGAAAATCCCACTTATACATATCCTATATATGATTAAGTTGGAATTCCCTCTTTTCAAAAAAGCAATAATCACACACAAAACAAAATTTTCACATTTGTAAAAATAAGATTGACTTCCATTTCTACATACCCAAATTTGTTGAATGGAAGTCTTCTTTTCAAAAATCAAAACTTAACAATCATATTTTCAAAATTCAAAACACAATCGGAACTTCCTTCAGCATACATAAATTTGCAAAGTGAAGTCTCCAAATTCAAAACCAAAAATTTTCAAACACATTTGGAACTTCATTTAGCATAATCAAATTTGTTAAGTGAAGTCTCCAAATCTAAAACCAAAAATTTTCAAACACATTTAGGACTTCATGTAGCATACTCATATTTGCTAAGTGAAGTCTACAAATTAAAAACCAAAAATTTTCAAACACTTTTTGGAACTTCATTCTTTAATATACCAAATTTGCTAAAGAGAAGTTTCCATTTTCATAACCAAACAAAAACACAAAAATTTTGAACACATCTTTTTGAATTCCATTTAGCATACTCAAATTTGCTAAGTGAAATTTCCATTTCACAAAATTAAGTGGAACTTCATCTTTAGCATACCAAATTTGCTAAAGTAAAGTCTCCACTTTCAATCCAAAAAAAATAACAAACCAAAACTAAAAGAAAACACATTAGGATTTTTTTAGCATATCCAAATTTTCTAAGGAACCTACTTCTGCAAAAATCAAAATATCCAAAACATATGAAACACTTTAGGATTTTCTTAGCATACTCAAATTTGCTAAGAATCCTATTTTCAAAAAAAAAAATTCAAACAAAACACATTTGGGTTCTTCACTTAGCATACCTAAATTTTCTATATGGGAATTCCAATTTTCAAAATAAACAACAATTCATAAAAAGAAATAATTATTTTCAAACACTTCACTTAGCATACCCAAATTTGCTAGGTGAATAAATTCCAACATAACAAAACAAAAACAAAACCAAAAGACCCTTACTTCATACCCAAATTTACTAAAGGAAAGGGTCTTCAAATCAAAATCTAATTTCAAACATTAACCTATGGAAGCATCCTCTTAAAAATATTTGAATCCATATTTCAACATACTCAAATTTGTTGAAGTTGGATTCATATTAAAAAATTCCTCTTTCCAATCAGATTTCTAAATCTTCTCAAATCCATTTAAACCCCACTTAACACTTCGAAGATGTTGGATGTGAGTTCAAATTCTAAATTCAAATTTAAAAATCAACGAAAACAAAAATCTAATCCAAGCTTGTTTCCTACATTCCAAATTCTCAACATCAGCTATAACTACAGTTCAGTCTTTCAATTTTTGCGGTTGATTTGAAATGGAAGACTCACAAAAGTTTGTGTTCACTTTCCCTCACGACGTGGACTTGGCCTTGGATCAGGCCAATTTCCCCCGAGTGGATCATACCCACCTTATCCATTTCGACAGGGGATTTTAAGGAGTGAGGATCACATGTGAGGGCACTCCCCGCCAAGAGACTACGGGTGATGGGAAGGGTCATCCGTGTCGATTTACCTTCGAGATATTATCTCCACATTAAAGAGGAAAGTAGTAGCAATCCCACCAATTTCAGTAGTGACAGTGACAGCACCTGTGGGCCCCATGGTTTCCCATGCTATCCCAGTAAGGGCTAGCACCCACTCTTTGGCACCCTCTAAGGGTAAGGCTCCTCTAATTCTAGAGATTGCTTAACTAACCTTTGAGCTTGGGTTAAGTTCTTACTCTACTCATCCTACTTAGAGGCAGAGGAGAAATAAAATAGCATGATCGAGCAGTATCACACCATGATTTCTAGGGAGATGGAGGCCACTATACGGTCAGTAGTAGAGGAGGTACCTACTTTGATCACCTCGCTGGTTACAGCAAACCAGTTTCATCCTCTCTCTGGGTTAGACAGAGAGGATGCTAGGAGGATATGCACTTCACTTCCACTAGTGGTTCAGCATCATCCCTTAGTTACTCAGAGCAGGAGGTCGTATGCCGGCCTCCGATCAATTTTACGCTAGGTTGGCGGAGCTTATGAACATTCTAAGTCCAGAGCTCAATTTAATTTAAGCTCCATCATCCCCCATAGCGTGGGGAAACACCTGCGATAGGAGAGGTACAGAGAGGCTCATACATCTTTCATATCACTAGTAAGGAGAGGTAGAGGTTTAGTCGCCAGTCGATAGCTTCTACACTCATCGATTTTCCGCCGAGTCTGACCATACATCCTACTTAGGGACCATTCATCACAAGAGGACATCTTCGCGAGAGCTCTCTGCTTTCGACCTTACACGTGTGGTGCGAGAAGGGGTGCGACTGAAGCATAGTGGTCATCCCTTCACCAACTCCACCCGGTTGGACATGGAGATGGTAGTAGTTATTGAGGAGAGATGATAGCCTATGCGATGATAGTGGAACCTCCTAGGAATGTCACCCTTTCATGGTGATAGTCGAGTGTCTCTTCTAGTGATAGTCCTCATAGGATTGACTCTCCGGTGGCAAGAGATCGGTGCCTCTCATTACATGGCGGTGATCACATGGTCAAACCAAATCATTTGTTCATTGATTGATCATTCCCTCGAAGAGATAGTAGCACATTATCTTGTAGAGAAGAAGGAGATTATGGGGTATGATTGGTCAGATGAGAAGAAGGTTAGCTTTGATACCAATGAAGATGATTTGTTGGGAGACTTCAGTATGTATGGTAGATACGGGATATCTCTCCTCGAGCGGCGAGCCATGGAAGGTGATGAGGTTGATCAGGTAGACAAAGCCCAATCATCCCAACACCTTCAATATCAGTTAAGTAGAAAGATGAGAAGATAGATAGGATGGTAAGGCAGCTTGAGGACTTGTTAGTAATAGTTTCAGTACTTTAAAAATAAGCCCCACCAATTCATCCTACTACATCCGATATTAGTCAATCAGAGTTAGTGCATGTCTTGGACCAGCCAAGACCTTACCTCCCATTGAGCAAGGTAGCACTAGCATGTATAGAAAGGTAATGGAAAGTGCCTCCATACACAAGAAAGACATCAGATCCATGGTTGAGTAGCAAGTGAAGGAAGCATTGGCTCAAGTCCACAGAGGATTATCGGTTCCAAAGGGTAGACCCTACCCGAAGGAATTTGATGCAATCCAATATCCCAAGGGTTTCGTGCCACCTTCCTTCAAAAGCTTTGATGGCAGTGGAAACCCAAGGTAGCATATAGCAGTTATTCAAAGGTGGTGGCACGCTATTCTACCTCTTGTTAGTAGCCTAGCATTGCTTTTGATTGGTATATTGAACTTCCAATTGAAAGACATTTGTTGAGTTGGAGCAACTCTTTATCAAGAGGTTCTTTGGAGCTGACAAAAGGTTCTTGTATGTGATCTCGTTGTAGCACAACAACACCGGTGAGTCCCTTATTGATTATATTCTCCATGGTGCGAGTATGAAATGTGAGCCATGGTTATCGACATGCCATTGAGATTCTTCTAAAGAATATCCATGGCCCAATCACCTTCATGCTTAAGGGCTTCACTATCAAAATATTTGAGAAGCTAATCAACAAGGCGGCTAGTCTACAAGGAGAGGCCAAATAGTTTCCTTTTCAAGACCAGTTGCCCAAAGCAAAGTCATAGAAGGTCTATGAGAAGAAGTCGGGAGTGGTGATAGTGATAGATAAGGGGAAGTAACCAACTAGAGATCAGTCTGAGTGACCATAACCTCAACAGACTTGGCTTCCACCTCCTTTACCACCACCAAGGCATCCCTACTGGCCTCAACAGCAGCCTCCACGGCCAGCACCACCTCCTCATATACCACCATTAGCGGCACACCCCGTGTAGTTATGGTCCACTACTCTTTTAGATAAGCTTAACAAACCTTATTCATTTAAGAGGGAGGTAATCGAAGATCTTTAAGAATCTCTTAAAGAAACTTGATTTTTCTACCCAAGCCTAGGAGAGGAGGAAGTAGGCAAAGTCATGATCTAACTTTTGCTCTACCACGATATAGCATATTTTGGAGGATTGCTTCACATTCAAGGACTGCTTGAACATAGCTTCAAGGCGATGTTGTAGTTATCCCAAGGAATACCTTGTGAACAACCATCCAATTCCATTAGGGTAATCCTTGGGGATACATGTGATCCTTCCAAAACCAAGAAGGTTGGGATATTTCTTTATCAAAACCTCTAAAAGATCATCGAAGATCAAAACTTTCCTTGTAGGTGCACAGTCACTCAAACCTCCAACATCAAGGAAGGTTTGCAAGTTGTGCAACTCGGAAAGGGGACTCAAGGAGCGAGTAGCACATGTGTGACTGGGATAGCCATGCGTGACAGTCAGCCTCCATCCCATTGCGGCTTCACCCACACCTCTCCACTTTAGTTCTTCTTCTTCTAGTAGAACTCTTGTATCGGGTGATAAGGGCATCAAATCCCTTACCTCACTTTACTTGATTTCTACTTTGTACCTCAATCAAATCAAGAAATTGAAGAATAAAGCTAGCTTGAATTACATCTGTGTCACTTTTGATGGGTTGTCTACTTCTATTCTTAATGATAACTCTTCAAGTCAAAATAACTATAACAATTTTGATTTTCCTTTTTATGATTTAGAGTTGGACTTTCCTACTCTGAATACTACTGGTTCACCTCTTGAGATAGACTTGGAAATCATTAAATGTCCCATAGGAGAAGGCTAGGTGAGCGATGTGTAGTAGAACCTTCCATACCTACCAAAGAGATCACCAGTCAACCTCCATAGTGGCAAGGTTCTACCTCCTAGGGAAGCACCTCAAGATAGAGGAAACAAGTCATTGGTATAGAGGATGAAGCCCCTCCAGGATGCTCCACCCTTGGATATGCTTGGAGGACCAAGGTGGACTACAATGTCCTCTCATCTAAGAAAGTTGCCATCTAAGCTAAGCATATATGATGCCCTTATCTTATCCAAGAGATGAGTGAATCATTAATCAAGGCTCCTTGATCTAAGATATGCTTAGACTCTATAGGTGAGGAGGCACATTACACAAGCGGGGATCACCTTCAGATGAAGACCTTACGGGGGACTTGGAGCATAACCATCCTCTACATCACATGACATGGGAGGGACTTGCCAGAGTTCTCATGGATCAGTGCATGAACATTATGAGTCTAAAGACCTTGCCTATTTGAGGATCATCTCCACACTCTAAAGATCGATGATGTTGAGATTCAATGAACAAGGTGAAGTGAGCTTTAGGTTCCATAGTGTTACCTTTGGAGATAGGTGGGGAAGGCTGAAGCAAGTTTTACATCATTAATTTGAATACTTCACTAATTTGCTTGGTAGGCCTTGGATACATCATAAGATAATTCCATCCTCCCTCCATCGTGCATCAAGTTCAAAAGATGGGATTGAATACCATGTCAATGGAGATGAAAAGCCATTTTAGTTAGAGAGGTTGAGATTTATGAGGATCGACCTACTATCTTCCTCAAAACCCTTTTCTCATAAACTTGGACAAAACCAAATTCAAAGAAAAAAAGAAAAAAGAAAAAAAGAAAAAGAGAAAAAGAAAAGAAAAGAAAAATGAAAATCCAAGTGAACAAGAAAGAATTGAAGAAATAGATCCATATCACATTCCACCCACAGTTCATTCCATCATATGGACATGTGGGTAGGATGGCTCAACCTCCACCGAGAGGGAAGCGAGATAGTTCAGGAGGTGGAAGACCCCTAGTTGGCCATCAATAATAGGTCATGTTTAGTTCATAGGAGTACCCTACTATTCATAGACTTGGAATCCGCTGGAAGATGATTAATGTGATTAGTATACCACCAACTCTCTGGGGTTCCATTGGAGGTGACTTTTGATCGAGATGAAGACCAGCCTCCGGACAAAGCAAAGTATTGAATCGGTTTATGTGAGACTATTAGGCGTGAGAACCTTAGCTCTAACCTCACTTATATCTCAGAAAGTTAAAAGTTTAGTAGTTAAGGAAGTCCCTAAGTCTTCAAATATGAAGCGAGATTCTTTTGGGATCATCATCCTCAAGTCAAGTTGATGTAGAACTTGAGGAGGATACATTTAAAGAATTAATGGAATTACCATTTGACTTTTACTTGCCTTTCATAATCTTATACATAAAGGTTTAGTTCCTCATACATGGTCCAGCATGAGTACTTTGAAAATCTATGGAATAATATAGGCAGGGAAGCACAATCAAGAGCAGGACTAGGATTTATAGTGGGTCCGTCGATGATGAAGATTCTTGATTGTTGTTACCAATCATTTGGAGAATTATAGGTTCTTTTCACACAACACTAACTCTTATGATAATGTATGTTTAGAAACTTCAGATGATCCAGATGATCTTCAGATCAAGGTTGCACCTCCAAAATTTGAAGAGAAATTTCATTCAATAACAGACAAGCTTAAAGAAATCAACCTCGGGATAGAAGAAAATCCACTCCCAATGTACATCAGTTCATTACTGAATGAAGAAGAAACTAATGAATTAGTTAGGCTATTGACTAAGTTTAAAGACAGCTTCACATGGAATTATGAAGAGATGCCCGAATTATCTCCTAATATAGTAATCCACAAGGTAGCAACAGATCATAATACTACCCCTATTAAGCAAGCTCCTAGATGCATGCAATTAGAAATCGAACAACAGGTCATTTTTTGAAAGAAACTAATCGATCTTTCATGGAAGAAAATATCCTACGGTTAGCTTAGTGTCATCCGATTAAGAAGAAGATTGAAATTGCATATTGCGTTGATTTAGGACTTAAATAAGGCATGTCCTAAGGATGAGTTTCCTCTTCCTATACAGAATTAATGGTGGACATTGCCTCATCATCTCGCAATTTTCTCTTTCATGGATGGGTCATCCTACCAAATCAAGATGTCTCCTCGAAGATGAAAGAAACACCGCTTTCAACCTCATCGTAATCTTCTATTATAGGGTCATGCCTTTGGCCTTAAAATGCTAGTGCTACATACCAACGGCCATGACTCGATCTTCAATGAACTCATCCATCATCATTGCTATGTTGATGATCTAGTAGTCAAGAGTAGAGAAAAGGAAGACCACCTCTTTGATTTGAGAGTAGTTTTCGAACGGTTAAGATAATATAACCTCAAAATGAATCCCTTGAAGTGTGCATTCGGAGTAGCTTCAAGAAAATTCCTTGGGTTTATTGTCCGACACTGTGGAATAGAAATAGATCCTAAAAATATTAAAGCTATCTTAAAAATGCCACCTCCTAAGAGTTTAACTCAACTCAAATCCTTCCAAGGATGGTTGGCATATCTAAGATGCTTTATCTCCAACCTATCGGGGAGATGCAAGCCATTCTCAGCACTTGTCAAAAAGGATGCCAAGTTCAAGTGAGATGATAAGTGTCAGCATACCTTTGAAGACATCAAGCAATATTTGGTGAAGCTACCAGTTCTAGCAGCCCATATCCCGGGCAGGCCACTCATCCTCTACACTGCTGCGTTGGACGACTCTCTCAATGCTTTGTTGGCCCAAGCCAACAATGAAGGGAAGGAGAATGCTCTCTACTACCTCAGCCGTCATCTGATTGCCGCTGAAGCAAACTATCCACCTATTGAGAAACATTGCTTAACTTTAATCTTTGCCTCTCAAAAGCTACAACACTACATGCTTTCTCATAAGGAGAACTTGATCTTTAAAACAAATCCACTACAGTATCTCATGACATAGTCAATGTTATCCGGATGTTTAGCATGATGGTCCATGATTCTCTTGTTTGATATCACATTGTACCCTCCGCAAGAAAAGGATAGGAAGATTTCTTAGAAGACACCCACGCTCTTTCGATTAGTGATGATCTCCGATGAAAAATCATGAACTTAGGGAGGCAAACCAAAGATGGAGATGTATTTTGATGGTCTTCTTTTCACAAAGGGAAGCACCACGATCTACTCTCCATGAAAGTGGTAGAATAGTTCTCCTAACTCTATCATGATGTGATGAGATTCTCATACTATCTTTCCAACCCCCGCACCAACAAGTCGAGTATGAGGCTTTGATTATCACCAAGTTAGCCATCATTATCGAGTTAAGAGCATAAACATCTTTTTCTTGGTCATCAACCATTGTCGTACTACAGTTTCTCAAACCCAAACCAATCACGCCATGAGTATACCATGAAGTCATACCAAATTCCTAAAGTCACTATCTATAAGGTTCCCCGAGCAAAGAACGTAGTAGCAAATGCTTTGGCTAAACTTGCCAAAGAAATGGCATGTATGGAAGATGAGTCCATTTCAGGTCAAAAATAGATAAGTCTTACAAGGTTCTAAAACCCGAGGTTCCTAAACCCAAGCTTCGTCGCTGCCACGAGTATACCAAGAAGTTGTTGGCCAAAATTCCTAAAGTCACTATCTACAAGGTTCCAGAGCAAAGAATGCAGTAGCAAATGCTTTGGCTAAACTTGCCAAAGAATTGGCATGTATGGAAGATGAGTCTATTTCAATAAGGGTCCAAAATAGATAAGTCCTACCCCTTATTGATGTTGAATTCATTGAGAGACTTTCTCTTGAAATGGAGGTTATCATTGCCAAAAAAGATGAGGAGCTGGATTGGAGGCAACCGTTCATAGATTATTTGAACACCTGTAAACTACCTCAAGAAAAGTCACAAGCCTGTTCGGGCATATGTTTAGACACATGAAGCATGGAATAATGAGGTACATTTATGTAAAGCACATCTAATCTAAAGATGAAGATAAAGATCAGAGATTGCCATTTGATGAGCTGATAAATGTAGATGGAGAGCCATGTGATGGTGTACCTCCATAACCAATATTCTATATTGGCCTCATGGCCATTCGGGGTACATTGTGGGTCTCGATTCTTCTAAGGTCATCGATTCATCTTAGCCACCAACTTTAGTGGGTGGAAGCCACCCATGACCCAGAAAATCAGAACCATATGGTTATATAGTTCTCAACCAATGAATTATATCTAATAAATATTCAAAAAAATATGAAGATCAACAGCTTTGCCAGAAGACATGGTATAGATTTGAGATACTCCACCATCTACTACCCTAGAGCAAATGGCTTAGCAAAAGCATTCAACAAAACTCTCATCCAGATACTCAAGAAGACTCTTGACAACAATAAGAGGTAGTGGAATTAGCAGTTGGTTGAAGCCTTGTGGCCTACTGCACCACATACCGAACTCCAACACAATCTACCCTATTTTTCTTAGTGTATGGGTCCGAAGCTGTTCTATCTTTATAAGTACAACTCCCTTCACTAAGGATAGCATTGGGTAGTAAGATCACTATAGAGTAGAATGCAAAGTTGTGATTAGAAGAGCTCAAAGATTTAGAGGAGATTCTCCTACAGGAGTGCCAAAACCTCGAGTTGTACAGGCCAAAATGATTCAACCTCACGACAAGTAGGTCCGCCCTAGGTCTTTTTCAGTAGAAGATCTTGTTTTAGTCCTAAGGAGACCAATTGTTGCCCATCGAAAGATGGGAGGCAAGTTTGAACCCACATGGGAATGCCCTTATGTCATAGAGAAGGCCTACCAAGGAGGATCTTATCAGTTTATTGCTTGTAAAGGGGAACACCGGATGCTTCCAATTAATGGGCTCTATCTAAAGAAATATTACCCATGAAATAAATCATGTTTGAAAACAATTACTAATAAAAAGAACAAAATCTAATTTCATTCATCAAATCTTCTCTTCTTTCGAAGCGTTGTTTGCTTGTCTTGTGAATCCATCGTGACGTGTTTAGGGTGGGTGTAAGAATCCCTCAGTGGCATTCTATCCCTCTTCACAACCCAAACACAATCTCCCGATGCTATTAGAATAGGTGTAAGAGAAACCAAGAGGTATCATATTTTGATTAGGACAACTAAGTTAAGTGTAAGAGAACCCAAGTGGCATCCTTTCTTAGTGGGAATTCCCAGTTGCCATCCGTGGCACTATTTCATCAAACTCCCCTAGCTTGTTTAAGGTAGGTGTAAGAGTCCCCCAGGGGCATCCTATTCCCTTTGACACGTGCACAACAACAAACACAAATCTTTTATCTTGAGCTATTTGAAGTGGGAGCAAGCCCCATTGTGGCACTCACATATTAGCTGCTCTAGGTCAGGTCTACATGCTATCTCACTAGTATGTCACCCCAGTGGTTGCTTGTTTGGGAGATGTGAGTCCCTACGCTTTCCTCCTAACTTGATCATTGCAAACCAATGAGAAGCTTGTTAGTATGGTAGACTTCACTGCCCAGCCAGTAAGCTACCTCGTGTTGATTTTATTTAAGAAGATGTGAGTCCCCGCGCTTTCTTCTTGAACTAATCATCACGATCTAACTAGGTCGAGTATATCTGAGGTTTAGGATAAGCCCCCCAGACATTCCTTTCCTCTTGACTATGTTTGAGTCGATGTAAGTCCCCCAATGGCATTCACTCATTAGTCGCCTTACGTTGGATGGAACCTGTCGAGCTGAAAACAGACTATCCCAACAATCAGTTCCACTATAGGAGGATGTGAGTCCCTGAACTTTCTTCCTAGGTTGATTATTGCAAACTGATGTTCACTATGCTAACAGTGACTCACCCGGTGGATACACCACTCTTGATAGATGTGAGTCCCCACGCTTTCTCCTTAAGTTGGCCACCGAATACTTATTGGATATATGACTAGCCATGTCATCTTCTCCAGGGTTTCAGATTAAGCCCTTAGTGGCCACATCCCCTATGAGCTCTCTATTTGGATCATATCCTTCGCGGCCCCATTTAAACACTACCCATGTTACTCTTGGATTGGACAGTTCCCCTTTCCTAGTAGCCACCCCTGTGGTTGAAGAATTTTTTCAATGGATGCACATATTCTCCCTTAGTTCAGTAAATCTGAGATATGTCTAGGCTGACATAAGCTCCTTCTCAGTTTGATCCCTCGCAAACTAACAGGGTTCACATTAAAACAAACTAAACAAATAAACAAAATTAATTTGCTTATGGATTAGGAATTCAAGCACCCAAAGGGCTCCTTTTCCCAAGCAGGAATCCTATCATTAGGGCAGTGTCAGCAGAACTCCCTATAGGAATTGTCTGACTACCTGAGTTGAGATAAGTCCCTCGGTCGGCACTCACTCCGTAGTCTCCCTTGGGTCAGGTTCAATCTATTTGGTCATAAGCAAGTTACCCCAACATTCATTCCTCTTTGAAAGATGTAAGACTATGATGCATTCTTTCTAGCATGATTGTCGCAAACCAACAGGTAGTGGAAATTTAAAAAATTGAAACAAATTCAACCCTCTTCCCCAGTGGAAATTTCTCCCCAGCAAGACTCAAATCAAATCAAATCCCTCATCCCTTAGTGGATTCCTCCTTCTCTCTTATGTCTTGGACATAAGTACAGACACTTCGCACAAAGCTCTGGATCCTTTCTACACCTTGGGTTAGGGATAGATTGTTTCTATTAGTGCTTGTGATCTTTCAGTGTTGTTGAACATTTCAGTCAACACTAATACGTGAGGTGTTCCTTGTCAGCCACACCACACCTATTGGGCGCCCTTTGTTGACCTCATTTTTAGAACGAGCTCTCAACCCCTCCATCTTAGACATAGGACTCCTCTTAGACTTTAAGAGATCATTTGTCTTAAGACACATCTAGTGATTAGGTGGACACTCGACCTAATCCTAGAGACTTAGAAGAGTTAGCCATAGGAGTAGGACATACCTTAGGGGTGTTAGGAAAATTTGCCTACCCTTAGCTTGAACTACTCCTCACCTTACTTTCTTAAAGTCAAACTCCAAACCAATCTTACTTGATTTTCTCCATACCCAAATTAATGCCACATGATTGAAATCCATGATCAAAAAAATTCAAATTCATAATTCAAAATCTTTCCTAAGTCCTTAATTTCCCTCTTAAGGACTTAAGCAAACTTATCCTCAAATCAATTCAAACTCATGAGATTTTCTCAAAACTCATTTATATTCTCATTTATATTCACATATATAAATGAAATATAAATTCATATCAATCAAACTAAACTCAAAACTCAAATCCAAAACTCCAAAATTTCCAAAGTCCTTAATTTCCCTCTTAAGGACTTAGCCTAAATCACCTTCAAATCAATTCAAATCTTGGAAATTTTTTCATAACTCATTTATATTCTCATATATAAATAAAATATAAACTCAAATCAATCAAATCATATCCAAAATTCAAATTCAAAATTCCAAATCTTTCTTAAGCCCTTTAATCCTCTCTTAAGGACTTAGCTTAGATCATCATCAAATCACTTCAAATATTGGAAAATTTCTCATAAGCCATTTATATTCTCATTTATATTCACATATATAAATGAAATATAAATTCAAACAATCAAAACCACCTCCAAAAATCAAACTCAAATTCAATCAAAATCTAACCTAAGCCTTTCAAGTCAAAAATCTTGAACTTATCCAAATAACTTCAAATGAAGCCAAAGTCCTGATTTTCCTTACTAATTCAATCAATCCTTCAATCATGAATCCAAATATAAATAAAAACTTCAATCACTAAGTCAAAACTCAATTCAAAAATCAAACCCCGAATCCATTCATGTTATTCCTTTGAATATGAGATTGTTAAATGAATCAAAGCCCATTTGACTTCAAACCACTTGCAAATGGATTTATATTTCAATCATAAGTCCATATGTGAGTTCAATCAGACTCAAATCAAGCTTTGCCCAAGCTATTTGACCCACTTAGGTTTACTTGACCCAAAGTGACCTAAAGTACCCCCATGTTGAGCCAAATTCTAATCCTAACCAAATTGGATTGAATCAAACTCACCTATACCAATCATCATGATCAACAATCATCATGAGATGATCAATCACTCAAATTGGGTCAAATCAAGTCAAACCTAAGGGTTGACCAAGTCAATACTTAGCCAAAATGAAGCCCAACATAGCCAAAATCCACCACTGGCTAAATTGATTGAAACCAATGATCTAAGTTCATTCATGACCTATGTTTGAACTTGACTAAGTCAAAATTTGAGCCTGACCTAGCATAATTGGCCACTTAACCTAAGTTGGCCCAACTTGACCTAAAAAGTCAAAATGTGTCAAAACTTGATCTAAGCCAAATTGATTGAAACTAATGGGTCAAGTTCATTCCAAATCACTTGTTGAACTTGACCAAATCATAGCCAACTAGACCCAGCCCAATTGACCATGAACCCAACTTGACCTAAAGGGTCATTAAGAGCCAAACTCAAACTTAACCAAAATTAATTGGAAATAAAGATACTAATCCACTTCATATGACTAACCAAACCTAAACCTACCCATAACCTAGCTCAAATATATAATCAAATTGGTCAACTTGACCCATTTGACCTAAATGAAGTCATATGAACCAAATTCAAACCTAAACCAAACTGAATCAAACCAAAGCCACCAAAATATTTCAAATGGTCATATGAACTTGACCCAACCCTTGGTATGAACCAATTTTACCAATTGGTCAACTTGACCCAAGTTACCAATTTTGATATAAATGAGTCAACATTAGCCAAACCATACTAAATGAACTCTAATTCCAATGAAACATGTCCAAACCCATTTTCTCAATATACCCAACATATCCCAACTTAAAAATCAACCAAATGACCATTTTACCCCTAGGTCATCAAACAAATTTTGGTCAATTCCACTTGGAATTTGGTCAAACCCTCTTCATACCTACTTAATTCTCTCCTAATAGGTCAAGTAAACCCTATGGAGGGTGGTGCACCCAACCCAATGGGTTTGGGTCAGCCCAACTTGACCCAAGGCCAAAACCGAGCACATGGCTCCAATTAGCCACATGGCAAACCTCTTCCCACTTATTTTGAACACATGGCCACTCCATTAATCCACTCCCTAGCCTAAAACAAACTCAAGGATAGCTCTAATAGCCTAACAAACCCACTACCTAAGGTTAATTGGATCAAAATGGCTCCTCCCTTCTCGACCGTCTGATTGACATTATGGGAGATATACTCCCCCTAATTCACTTTAATTCCAACATAGCCATATTCGATTGACTAAAGGAGAGTCATAGGATCCATTTGTAAGAGTTCCTAAGCTCTCTAGAAGGAGATGGAAGTTGCCATTTCTCAGTTCCCCTTAAGAAAAAATAGGGGAGCTCCAATGATTTGCCAACTTTATCCATACACCAAACCAAGTCAATTCTCTTTGCACACTCCCTCAGGGGACTAAGACGAGCACACCCAAGCTCTCTTCCAAGTTCTTGAAGCAAGGGGAGATCCACTTCAATCAAAATTAAGTTCACTAAGAGGGGGAGTTGGTCCATAGAGCTATCCACTCAACCTTAAGAGCTAGAACTTTCACCAAAGCTTTGTCTCAACCAGACAAAGTTTCTCCAAGGGAATCAAGCGTCGGTGATCACCTCCAGCGAGGTATGACATTTTTCGATCACTAAACTCAATGTGGTGTGGAGCTTTGAGAAAGAAATGTTAATGGCATGAGATTTCAACCATCAGATGTGCTTGCCATTAGGGTTAGATGGTGTGTGCAAAATTCCATCCCATTCTGAGCTCGGATCAAGGCCTAGAACATAGACTGTCTCCATGGATCACAGGCGTTGGTAGGGATGGATCTCTGGCCATCCATTCATGAATTTTGGATGGACGGCCAAGATTAAATCACGTTTTAGAATTAATTTAATCCCCTCTGAATGGTGGCTTTAATCTCAGTCATTCGATCTTTGAACGAACGGCTAAGGCAAAAGCATGTAGTGCCACCGCCATGCAGTCCCACAATGCGATGTTTAAGTTGCCGCTCAGGGAATGGTGCATGTAAAGTGCATCCTTGTTAGCTCTTACGTGTCACGCCGTAGAGATTAGGGAATTAATTTAGGTTTAAATAATTCTTAATTAATTACCTAAACTTCTAAAATTCATATATCTTTGAAGAAAAATAAAAAAAATATGAGGTAAATTGCCACTGAAAGATAATTCAACCTAGAATATTCTAAATTTAGTTTTAATGGATTTTGAATAGTGTCTTTCTCTAATTTTGGGTTTTATTAGAAATCTTAATTTGCTAATTACTCCCTAATTAATCCATTGATTAATCTCAAACTTCTTGAGAATATTTTGGGAGATGACTTCTGCCTCCCTTAAATTTCTTAGGATTTATTGGTGGCTTAATTAAGAAAATTTCTAATTCATTTCCTAATTACCCCTTAATATAATTAAGGTTAATTAAGGGTTCAATTAGTGGTTTAATCCATTGTTGAAGTTGATTAAGGTTTGTTTCAGTGAATAGGAGGTTTAGGGAATAATTTTGGGGCATTTTTTGTAAGCTATTCCTTCAACCCCCTTTTCTTTCTTAATCCTCTCTTAATTAAGGACTAATTCACTAATTACCCTCTTAAATGATTTCTTAAAATTCTTAAACTTTCCAGAACTTAATTAATCTACTTGGGGTAGATACTTAGGTGTTCAAGAGCCTAAGTTCAATTAAGAAAATTAAAATTCAACTCATATGTGTGAGGGGTGTTTTGAAATTACTTAAGTTAAACCTCTTAGCTTAATTAATCATTAATCATGAGCCAAATTGCATTAAGCCCCTTCCTTCCTATGGGCATTACAAATTTAAATTCATTGTGAGGTTTTATGTCATCTCATTGGCTTATAACTATTTGGTTAACTATGCTAAGGTGGTGTAGGTAAGGGATAATTAACATGTTTAATTCATACCTTAACCTAATCAAAATATAAAATGGATCTAATCATCTAAAAATTGAACAAAAATATCAAACACATGTGGGAATAGATTAAGAACAGCAAACTCAATTCATATTTTCAAAATTAAATCAAAATCAAGGTCAAATAAAAATCATATTAAATAAACTTTGATTTGCTTTAAGCTTTTTTATTTCATAAGATTATTTTTAGGAATTAATTAAAGTGAATGTGTTTATATGCTTTCATTGCTTTAATTTTTCCCCAACATGCTAAATATGTGTGTCATGTGATTTCATACATTCATGCTTTTCAAAAATCAAGTTTAAAATGAAAATGTTTCCTTTATGTCAAATTGCATGTGTTACCTAAAGTTAGAATATGAGTGGGTACTATCACTATTAAATTCAAATTAATTTCAAAATATATGAATCAATTATCAAAACTAAAAGTGTGTTACTTATATCTTATTTATAAGTTTGCATGTGAGTAAAATATAAGGATGTGCTTAGTGTAGGTTTTCCTTCTCTTCTCTCTTAGTATAGTTTTGAATAGGATTTGGCAAGGTGTATGGTTCATTTGAAAAGAACCTAACACTTGCTATACTATCACTTAAGAAGGATACTTATGCTTGCACTTATAAATTTCATAAACAAAAATAAATCAACCAACACCAAATTTTGCATTCTTTCTTTTTCATTTATTTCTTTTATACACTTGTTTGTATTTAAGAAAAGTGGTATATTAGTTTGAATAATCCCAGGGTTACGAGGCTTTAAGTAGCCCTAAGTAGGTCTTTTACCTTACACACCTGGTTAACAATGACGTTGTACTCACTTATACCTTTCTTACCTTCATGTGTGTATGTGAAAAATGGATAAGAAACCCCTTTTCTACTTAATGAAAATCATGCATCATAAGCATTCAAATTTTCTTAAATGAATTACTTAGCATGCATCCTAAAATGTGTTAAATATTGTCATTTGTATGTATAGATATGCTTAGGACTCATTCATATGCATTTTATACATGTTGGGAAAGAAATGAAGTGATGTATGTTTTATGAATTTAGTTCAGTTTACTTAATCTTAAAATGCCTTTCTTTTGAATAAGTTTGTTTAGAGTTCATCTAAACTTAGGATTAATTAAAACACTTAATTAAAATATTCACTAAACAAAACTAAAACATGAATCCACTTTAGAAATTACTTAGGTTAGGGAAGAAAAGAGAAGTTCTCTTCTCTTTCTCTCTCATTATAACTTAGTAATAGGATTCAGTTGAACCCAGTCAAAACATGAAATAAAATTAACCCAAAATAATTAAATCATTTAAATGAAACCCTCCACTAAGATTGAACTTTCTTCACACTTAGAAAATTCTAACTTAAAGCCATAGCTAAGCATACAACACAAACCTCTAAAGCACTCACATTAGGCTAAGTCACCATTTCTAGCTTTAGGTTAGGGCGGTGCATGGTTTGATACTTGCTTTTGTTTTATGATATATGTTTTAGTCTGGATGTTAGGATGAATGTGTGTCGAATGAATGGTAGGGAGATCCTATTCTAATCATTTTCTTCTGCAGGGGATTGTGCTTAAGGGGCTCTATAATAAATGAAAATATAAATGCTTTTACTGTGCAGATGCTTATACCCCTAAGCAAAAACCAATAGGCCAGGTGGACTTAGTCACCTATGTGTGGGGTGGTAAGTCCAATATACATACTTGGGATTTGTGTGGTTTGTTTAGCTAATCTATATTTTGTAGGTGTTAGCTAGATTTACTTTTCCTTTTCATGTAATTTTTTCAATTATGATTTTGGAATGATTATTATGGGGATTAGGATAAACATTGGTCATAAGAACTCATCTTATGTACCATGTGAAACCTTTGGAGCATCCACCTTCCAACCATCCAAAAGAAGGAACCAAAGAAGAAAGAATAAAATAAGAATGAAGAAATGAAGCTTGAAGACCCCATAACAATGAGTTCCTTGCTTAATTGTATGTAATTCATTTATAATCCGGGTTGTAAAAAGGTAGAGCTTGGCTACCTAATTTGTTGTTGGGTTTGTACGATGGTACCTGACCATAATGGCCTCTTATTCTTTTACGATTAACTTTATAAATTGATTGATGATTTGTTTAGCTTGTGCATTAAGTGGCATCTTTTTCCTAGTTTCTTCTTTTCTTTATGTATGGCTTGGATGTGGATTAGGCTCTTAGGAAAAAATAAATCTTCTAGAAAATCTAACAATTCAAAACTAAAAATAAAGAACTCATAACCTCACCTAAGGATTAGGCTAAAAATCAAGATAAAAGAATTAGTAACCCCTTAGCCGGATGAGCACTTCTTTTATAACATCACGCACAAATGCATATTATTTTTACTATTGATTGGAGGGCTTCCACCTTTGCCAAAAAAACTTGGCATGACCTTTGAGAGCCATGGTGGAAACACACCTCCTCCCTTCTCGCTGATTTTAGCCAATAATCTCATTTCTCATGCATTAGGCATATGAATCCTATTAGCTTGAGTCAAAATAATTATTAATAAAATAAAAATAAAAATGAAATCTAAATTACATTAGAGTTAGGTCATTTAAAGCATGCCTTTACATGATCTAGTCTCTTTAGGGAGTGAATTTAAAGACTTAGTCTCTCTTTCTAAATAAATAATAACCTAGTTATCTTGCATAAAGCATATGACTTGCCTACATTAATTTAAAACCGTAGGAGGAGTTAGTTGGTAGCCACCCCTAGGCAGTTGTAAGTCCAAGCAGTCGGGTGATTTGTTCTCTCTTGTGGAGGCAAACCAAATACCCATTTTTGCATTAGATTTAGGTTGAGCTTTCAACTCCCGCCAAAGCTCCTTAGATTTAGGTTCTGAGGTTGCTTCTCCCTTCCATGGGCCAAAAACATAAATCCTCACCTCTTAGGCATTTTTATAATCTTGTGTTATGGAATCATAAGTCCTAAATTTCTAATGAAAAATTCAACATGACCAAATTAAATTAATTTTAAAAATGTAAAGCCCAACTATAAGATAGTTTGAGATGCTCACTAGGTTTCCTAGCATCATAGGCATCTCCTACTTATCTTCCTTTTACTTTGATACTAACTCCCTCTCTTTGATGAATCTCATTTGATCTTCCAAAATAAACTAATCGATTGATAGTCTTACCTATTAAAATCTTTGGAGACAATGATCATTTACCTTAATCGAGAGTATTCCTAAGGGATCTTATTCCTTAGGATGTAATTAACTATGGAGGCTTGCCCCTGTAGGAAACTTAATGAACTCGGTTTAAAATAAACCTTACTTTACTTTTTCATGTAAAGTAAGGGAAGAATCTCAGGTACATATGCAAACCCATTTTCCTTAAGAGTCCTTATTGAGGTGATTAGGTCCATTGTAGTGTGGTGACTTCTGTCTTTTGAGATAGTACACCTCTCCTCAATGTCATACCTAATCATCCTCAATAAAAATATCTACGGATCTATGTGGTGTCCAAAATGCATAAAAGAGAAGAGATGTATATTTCCATCCTCATCCTATCCGGCATAAAGTGAAGATGAAAGTATATATCTTATTCTCTAAAGAAAATTAAATTAAAATTTTCACCATAAAGGCAAAGAAGGAGAAGAAATGCTAAATTGCAAGCTTAGCAGTTGCTACCTGGATCACCAGCCATGTGACCAGACTTGATGCCAGAAGCGAGTGCTCCCACTCATAACAAGTTTGAAAATCTCAAGCAGGTAAAAAGGAACAGCTTTACTGGTGATATCAAATAATCATTCTAGGAGCAGCGTCACCAAACTTCAACCTAACAAAGGAGGCATCCCGAGACCCTATCCTCGAGAGTGCACAGGGTGATGAAGGTTGTCAAGAAAAAGGATCTTATGAAAAAAAATATATCAAGGCTCAATTATTAAGGAAAATGAGAAAGATTCATTAAAAAGACTAGCCTCGGTGGGTAATGCTCAAGACCATCCTAAGCAATTCTTGCTCGGTGAACATCGGGGCGTGACACCTAAACCGCATGTTTGGGAATCCGCTACCGAGAAAGTTTTAATTGATGAGCCTTATAGTGGTCGACACCCTGGAGAGTCCTTCAGGGAATCCCATCACCAATGGGAAGGCCCTTATTTTGTATACAACTGCACTAGGAGAATCCCTTAGAGCATTGCTCCCACAACACAATGAAGAAGAAGAAAAAGAAGTGTTGAGGCGAAGGCTCAATAAAAGTTTTTTAAACAGCTCATTGAGCAACCAACTCTACCTCCAGAAGCGAGTATTCCTACCACCAATTAATTTGAAATTTTGAAATGTTTATAAGGGAATAGCTCTATTGGCAAAATGAAGTAAATGCCAAGCTCTAGCACCACAAAGGAGAGAACTCAAAATGCTATCCACAAAGATATAAAGAGTTCCCAAAGTGGTAAAGAAAAGAGGCTTTATAAAAAAAAAAGAAATTTTAGAGGCCAGTAATAATTGTGAATGCCAAACTCCACTCAGAGAACTTTCATCTCTCATTATGACTTGCCACCAAGCCAAACACGTCCCACACGGTGAGCATCGAAGCATGACACTTGGACCACGAGTCCAAGAATCCCTTGTTGAAAGGTGCCGGTTAAAAGATGAGCAAACTTGAAGGCCAAAGTTTCATGAAAATATTATTCTAGAGAAAGAAAATAATGTGATATTTGATGTGTCCACAAAAAATCCATCTATTATAAATGTACGGTGAGCATCAAAACATGACACTTGAACCACAGATCCAAGAATCTACCATCGAAAGGTCCTAGCAAAAAGGCAAGCAAATTTAGAGGCCAAAGTCTCGAAGTGAAACTATCTTAAAGAAAGATAGTGGCGTGACATCTAGATTGTACTCCCAGTGATCCACCATAAATAAAACTCAACAAGAATGGGTACCTAAGAGAAAGTTCATATGTGATGCAATTTCTGACGATTGATGCCTTAGAGAATCGTTCAAGGGATCCCGTTGCCAACCAGCTCCATAACTTCGAGAGGAGATCAGCTTTGATCGCAGTCCTCTGATTGAAGAAATATCTATTCTACACTCTGAGCTAGAAATTCATCAGAGGCATCGATCAAAGATTTATTTCCAAGAGGAAGAAGTTGATGAAGAAGGATACTCCTTTCAAATGGGACAAAGAATGTTAAAAGGCTTTTGACTGTATCAAAAATTATATGTTAAACCTATCAATTATTGCAGAGCCAATCCTAAGGAAGCCCCTCATCTTATATACGGCTGCATTAGAAGAATCCCTCAGAGCATTGCTTTCATAGCACAATAAAGAAGGAAAAAAAATGTGTTGCATTATATCAGTCGAAGATTAATAGGAGTTGAGACAAAGTACTCTCCAATCGAGAAGCACTGTCTTGCACTAATCTTCGCTACCTAGAAGCTTTGACATTATATATTGCTTCATAAGATAACACTCATCTCAAAGTTCGATCCGCTGAAGTTCTTGATGATAAGACCAGCGTTGACAGGTCGTTTAACACGATGGATAGTGCTCTTGTTACAGTTCAATATTACATATATATCTCAGAAAGCTGTAAAGGGACAAATACTAGCAGATTTTCTCACTACATATCATATGCCAGTAGATTTAGCAATCAATGATGATTAATTGATGAATAGATTATACTTATCCATGAAAGAGAAAAGTTATAGATCTGAGAAATGTATTTCAATAGTGCATCATCTATTAAGCTTGCTCATCCCCCAAATCTACAAAAAGCAAGAGCTGGCACTGGCCTCATCTTCATAACACTGGAAGGTGGCATAATGAAACGTTCATACAGGCTGACTAAATGAGAACCAACAAGGAAGCTGAATATGAGGTATTGGTGGTAGGCCTCGAAGAAGCTTTTGTTATCGGCTTCTAAAATTTAAGAATCTTTGGAAACTCTCAATTGGTGATCAACCAAGTGTTGGGTCTCTATAAGATTAATAAGCTTGAATTGGTGTACTATCATAGGCGAGTGTTTGAGCTCATAAAATAAATTCTAAACATTAAATTGGCCCAAGTTTCTTAATTGAAGAATAGTGAAGAAGATTGCCCGGACAAGCTAGCAAAAGAAATAGCGAACACAGATGATGATGATGTGCTAATTGAAGTGTCCACTCGTCGAGTTCTGTAACCAGTAAATCTATATTCCCTGCACATAGAGGGAACATCAAACACAAGCCAGCAGGAATCCATTCAAATAGCTCCTCACTCTCCTAAAGAATAACAAGCACAAAAGATAGAAAAACTCAAAATTATTACAAAGAAATCATGTGAAGATTTCATAGTGGAAGAGCCTGATGAATGGAGATAACCCTTCATCGATTATTTCAAGGAAAGCAAATTACTGAATAATAAATCACTAGCCACGTAGATTACAAAAAAAAAAAATCCTATGATATGCTTATGTTAATGACACATTGTACCATAGATTCTTTGAACAAATGTAGTTGCGATGCTTAGGGATGGATGAAGTCAACAAAGTTACGTCTAAAATTCATGAAGGACTTTGTGGAGAACATCAATCAGGTCCTAAAATGGTAGAAAAAATTAAGAGAATAGGATATTATTGGCCATCAATGGTGAAAGACTGTATAGATCATGCCAAAAAATATCATGAATGCCATGTTCATGGGGATCTAATTCATCAACCTCTAAAATCCTCTGCACCCAACAATTGTGTTCTGACCATTCAAAAGTTGGGGCAAAGATATAATTGTGCCAATTGATCATCCATCATTAGCTAGGCATCGATTCATTTTAACAACTAATGATTCCTTCTCCAAGTGGGCTAAAGCTACTCCATTTAAGGAAGTCACTACTAATTGAGTTATTGAGTTCTTCACCAACAATGTTGCCTATAAATTTGGGGGTGTCATGAGGAATCATTTTAGACAACGGTCTAGCCTTCAAGAGTGCGAAGATATACAAATTCTCTTATCAACACAAAATTGATTGGCGATTTTCATCAATCTACATTTCGATGGCCAATGATTTAGCAGAGGCTTTCAATAAAACTTTAGTGAAATTGCTCAAGAAAATTCTCACGAAGAATAAAAGAGAGTGGCACACTAAAATGATGGAAGCACTCTAAGCATATAGACCAACTTATAAAATGACAACCAATGCCACTACTTATGCTATAACATTTAGAGCTGAAGTTATTCAACCACTAGAAGTTGAGCTACCATCACTTCGAGTAGCTGTCCAATTCAATCTTACTCGAAATGAGAACGCTCATCTAGGAATGGAAGAGTTGGATGTGCTTGACGAAGTTAGACTCCAAGCTCAACAAAGCTTAGAAATCGACAGAGCGAGGATGTCCAAAGTATTCAATAGTTCAGTACATCCTCAAACATTCTACAAAGGTGAATTAGTTCTAGTGCTGAGAAGGCCAATAATCCTTCATCGCAAGTTTAATGGTAAATTCAAAGCTAACTAGGAAGGTCCCTACATCATAGAGAAGGTGTACGAAGGAATAACCTATTAGCTTATTGATATGAATGGTCAATGACCGATGCCACCATTCAACGGTCATTATATCAAGAAATATCACAACTAACTGTGTACAAGTATATAAATACTTAAATGAATCTTGAACTAATGAGATTTTCATACCAAATACATATGTAATGTCACTTGAATATTCTCTAGTAAAATAAGAATGCATTTTCAAGTTACTACGAAAGCCCATCATGTTAGACAGGGGCCATTTTTATATATTTGGCTAAGTTGACATCATGCTTCAAGGTGAGATACTTAGATAAATATATATATATATATATATATATATATATATATATATATATATATATATATATATATATATATATATATATATATATATATATATATATATATAATAATAATAATAATAATAATAATCAGAATGAACTATGCTTATTTATATTAAAGAAGTTCAAACTCTATAATGCATTTATAAACTAATCTACAATCCCCATGTTAGACAGGTGGCATTTTTTTATTTATGATCAAAATTGTTCAATCCTCTCCTATGAAATAGGAGGCCTTCTTGTATATGTATTCGGGTTGACATCGAGCTTTATACCAAAATTTCTGAACATATCTATAATTGCTATTTTTAAAGTTGCAATCTCTTATAATAATAAAAAGAATTAATTGCATGTATGAAAAGATAGCCCTAAATGTCAAAAGTTTGTCTTCCAAATTTGTTAAATTATGAAGATCAAGTTAGAAGAACTCCCAATTTTAGATGCTTCAATCAACTAAGTTGTAAAAATATCCACCTTTATATCTTCAAGTCTAGGACACAGATGGGTTCTAAAAGTTGAACTCAACAAGCCCATAAATGGCCGAGTTGCTAACACTCTCCTCACTCAACAAGCCGTAAGAAAAACCTACAGTGAAAGAGCCCCTGTTCATTAGTTTGATGACCAAACCACCAAGCCATCGCAACATAAGTTGAAGACTCGAGTAGGTTCTAAAGGTCAAACTCAACAAGCCCACAATGGCCGAGTCGCTGACGCTCTCTGCACTCAACAAGTCATAAGAAAAGGCTATAGCGAAAGATCCCCTACTCATCAATCCAATGCTGATAGCTATTCAATCTAAACTAAATTCAGCTTAGTGATTAAAAGCACCCAGAATCTAAGAGATCTTTCTACTTGATTGATAGATCAAGACAATCTGAGGAAACAACTCTTAATTCAAAGCAGCCTCAAATCAATCTCTATATTACCTACAAGATGATACTACAATCTCTTTTCAAAAGTTTGATCAAGCATAGAGCATAGATCAAAGTCAATTTTCTCACCAAGTTCGTCAAAGCAGAAAGCATAAGACCGAGGAAGTAACTTCATAGTTCATACAAAGTCAATGGTCAAACTAAAGGAATTTCATGGTTATTTAGTCTATTAAAACACACATTGCTAGACTGATAGCTCAACATTATAGACCTAACATAAGCTAGAAGGTTGGGTCATCTATATGCTCCCTTCAATGAGTCAAGAAAGTAAACAGTGATTTGGGGCATACATACACTTCGACAAGTCAACAACAAATCAATCCTTCATCAAGTCTGTCAAGCTTAAAGCTAGGACATAAGGAATTTTAAATCTCAATGCAAACAAACATATTCCTCCATCCAACCTGGTCAAGCATGAAGTTAAGTTCGGAGGAAATCCAAATCTATAAAGACACCAAAGAAAAAGATCTTTAGCAAACCCATTCAGGCAGAGACTAAATGATGGAAGAAGCTCTTATCCATCTGACAAGTCATAATGAGATAAAGCTCATATATATATATATATATATATATATATATATATATATATATATATATACATATATATATATATATATATATATATATATATATAGAAAAGAAAGTAATGAAGGAAAATATAATAAATGAATTATATCCTCATTAATCTGGGTATATTATGATAATAAACAGTCTAGATTCATTTCACTATAAATATTAAAATATTTTGTGGGCTCCGAAAATTCACCTCGGACCTCCCGCAAATGAAGAGTGTTGGTTAAGTGTAAGTGTAATTTTCAAAAGGTAGTTAGAATAGTAGATAAGACACTACCCGAAGATTTCGCCCTTATTTTATAATGACTTGAGATTTAGTTCCAGGTTTCTTATAGGCGCAAGCCCCTATAGTTAATTCTCCTCCCAATTCTAAGAGAGAACTTTTGATTAAGGTTAATCATTAGATCGCTAAATGTGTAACATATAGTAGCAGCATATGGAGTTTTAAAATTTAGAATTTATGAAATTCATCATTTTTAGCTTAAAGCGAATGGTTGGGGGAATGATAACGTGACCAATCTATATCCCATAGTTTCATCATCCCTGATCACGGTCTACTATGAGAAGGTAGGACCCAAATCGAAGGTTCCTTATCAGCAACACATGTGTTACGTCATCCAAGAAATCCTTGTAGACATGGGTGGTGTTTATCTAAGGAGACAAGCTTAAGTTTACCTTAGCTGACAGAGGGCTTTTTCCCTATCAGGTGCACCCTATGATTCACAACTCAAATGGCAGAGCCATTGGGAAGCATATGGGCTACGGTCGTGATCGTAATATAATAGTTTCATTTGGCGACAACCACCCGATCAAAGGACTAATAGATCATATGTGGAGCTATTACCAATCCACATGAGGACACGAGCCACATCCTTATTAGCATCAGATTGATTGAAAGTGAATATAGTATAACACTTGATTTGACATTGGCTCATTTATGAGCTAGAATTTTTTTAATTTATCACCTCTGATAAACAATTACAGAAGGTGGATTGAATAGAGTTTGTTTTAAGTATTTAAATATTGTATTTCATTTAACCATTAATAGCTTAGTAATTTATCTAATTTTTGTGTTCATATTAATACTTGATTTTGATTAATTCAATTTGAGCTTGCAAGCACATTTTGATGGTAAGTATCCCCTCTGGTTGAAATCTTCATTCAACTCAGCCATTATCGAGATTTATTGGTTGCTTATTCATTTAATTTATTATTTTAGATTTTGTCGACTCTATTAGTTTAATAATAGAGGTTCAGATCTACTATCATATTATAGAATTAGCTTCTCATATATTTTAATAAGTTAAAATTCTTATAATAATTGGATTTTTAGGTTTTGATGTAATAGATTGTTTTAAATTTGTATTCATACAATTTAATGATTAATAATTTAGATATTATAAATAAATTATTATAATCTCTATGAAAATAATATTAAGAATGAAATGAAATTAATGCAAGTACTAGATGCAAATGATGAGAGAGAATGGTGTGATTCTTCATTATATAAAGTGTCTCATTTTTATAATATTTTTTATGTTGAATTTTCTAGATATAAATGCTAACTTCAAGACTTGTTGACGGTCTATATGAAGAAGTAAAAAATAATAATAATTTAATATTATTATCATGCTGAGTTATTATATATTATGGTTAAAATACAACTTCAGAATTAAACAATTATTTCTCTGAAGTAAGTGTTTAAGTTACATCTTTGTGTGACAAACTTAAGCTCAAGTGATTTCATTCTTTATCTTTGATAAGAGAAAATTAATTTATTTTGGATAGTTATATCCTAGTTATTTTTTAAAGTTAAGCTTATGACTCTTGAGCATCAACTATCCACTTATATTATCCTAAAATATAAATTTGCCCCTCCTAAAAATTAAGCTTGATTTTGCCCCTGTCTTCAATTGTGATAAATTCTCATCTTTTAGTGGCATTATTGATCTTCAAAGACAACATATCAAGACCTTGTCAAGACAAGAAAAATGATGTGTATCCTTTAATTTAAAGACTTATGACATTGGCTTTAGCTTTATCGATTGCTACTATTATAGTAGAGAGAGATAGTTCTTTTTATATAATTAAGATTATCAAATATTGATTGCATAATGTTGGAGGATATATTGTATGATGTTGTTACTCATGGAATAATGAACTCTAGTTCTTAGTTTGGTTATTTATATAAACTCCCTAAAGTTTTATCTTCTTATGAAAAATAAGATAATAGGTTTAAAACCTTGCAAAATAGTATAATAGTTTAGTTATTAGTTTTAGTTTAGCTATTATTTAGTTATTAGTTTATTAGTTTTATTAGTTTTCTAGTTTATTAGTTTAGGTTATTATTAGTAATTAGTTTTTTTAGTTTCTTGTTATGTTTAACGAGAAAGAAGTATTTGACTTAATTCTTAATGAAGTTATTATACAATATTATCAATCGATGCAAAATATATTGAAAAGCTTGTAATCATTATTCAATTTATTGATAATAATAAATACACAGCTCTCTTTGGAATTATCTATTACTCATTTTATTTTTATAATATAATTATGTAAATAATAAATTTGTCTATCCTAAGAAAAGTGATTGGTTATATCCCTGATTTTGCCATAAGATAACTTTTGTTTAAAACCCTAAATCTTCTCTAACTTAATAGTTTAGATCTCTAGTACAACTTAAGTTAATCTAACATGGATCATGAGTCCTAGGTAGTTAACCCATCCCTTAATACCCACTTAGGTCAACCTAAGTAGTTGACCCTTCAACTTAGTCAATCCAAATTTTAATTTATTAATCTAGTCACCAAAGGTTGATTCGCTTTAATTTATTAAGCCCAATGCGGCCTAGGCTAGTCTACTTGATTCTCAAAACCAAAGAGCTAACATGCCAACTAGATCCTCTACAAACCCACTAGGTGAATTTAAATACGCTTAGTCAACCATAAGTTTTAATTAATTCATTAATTGTTGGTGCATTGAAGACTATCCTTCCTAAGAATCTTAAATCCTAATCTATCACCCAAACCCTTTGGGACTAACCTAAATCAACCTAAACCCACTTGGTCAACCATAGTTTTAACTAATTTATTTTAATTAAATTGATTAATTAAATATCAGTGCAACCTAAGCTAGTCCATTATGATCACTAGGAATGTTAGATCCTTATAAAAATCTAGAATCTTCGGGATCCACCTAGTCAATCTATAAATTCATGGTGAAATTGTCATTAGTTTTGTGGGAAAATTAGGCTTAAACTATATCTAGGATTACAAATATAAAATAAACATATTTTTTAATTACATATGTTAAATGAATCTAAGCAACTTTATTTAATCATTTAATATTAAAATGATGTTAAAATATTTGAGAAAATTATTGTAATAATTCTATAAATATTTACTTTTAAAATTTATGCATATACACTACAATTAATTATATTCAGGATTATTATTGCTTAATATTAAAGCTTATTTTAATATTGAAACTTATTGCAATAAACTTATTGCAATGAATCTAAGCAAATTTATATTTTAGAATAAAAATAAAGAGAGTTTTTTTAAAAAGGGGATAGTTGGGTCCGCCCCTAATTTTGTAAATAATAAATTTGTCTATCCTAAGAAAAGTGATTGGTTATATCCCTGATTTTGCCATAAGATAACTTTTTGTTTAAAACCCCTAAATCTTCTCTAACTTAATAGTTTAGATCTCTAGTCGCAGCCTAACTTAAGTTAATCTAACATGGATCATGAGTCCTAGGTAGTTAACCCATCCCTTAATACCCACTTAGGTCAACCTAAGTAGTTGACCCTTCAACTTAGTCAATCCAAATTTTTAATTTATTAATCTAGTCACCAAAGGTTGATTCGTTTAATTTATTAAGCCTAATGCGGCCTAGGCTAGTCTACTTGATTCTCAAAAAACCAAAGAGCTAACATGCCAACTAGATCCTCTACAAACCCACTTAGGTGAATTTAAATACGCTTAGTCAACCATAAGTTTTAATTAATTCATTAATTGTTAGTGCATTGAAGACTATCCTTCCTAAGAATCTTAAATCCTAATCTATCACCCAAACCCTTTGGGACTAACCTAAATCAACCTAAACCCACTTGGTCAACCATAGTTTTAACTAATTTATTTTAATTAAATTGATTAATTAAATATCGCATAAACCTAAGCTAGTCCATTATGATCACTAGGAATGTTAGATCCTTATAAAAAATCTAGAATCTTGGGATCCACCTAGTCAATCTATAAATTCATGGTGAAATTGTCATTAGTTTTGTGGGAAAATTAGCTTAAACTATATCTAGGATTACAAATATAAAATAAACATATTTTTTAATTACATATGTTAAATGAATCTAAGCAACTTTATTTAATCATTTAATATTAAAATGATGTTAAAATATTTGAGAAAATTATTGTAATAATTCTATAAATATTTACTTTTAAAATTTATGCATATACACTACAATTAATTATATTCAGGATTATTATTGCTTAATATTAAAGCTTATTTTAATATTGAAACTTATTGCAATAAACTTATTGCAATGAATCTAAGCAAATTTATATTTTAGAATAAAAATAAAGAGAGTTTTTTTTTAAAAGGGGATAGTTGGGTCCTTCCTAATTTTGTAAATAATAAATTTGTCTATCCTAAGAAAAGTGATTGGTTATATCCCTGATTTTGCCATAAGATAACTTTTTGTTTAAAACCCTAAATCTTCTCTAACTTAATAGTTTAGATCTCTAGTCATACCTCAACTTAAGTTAATCTAACATGGATCATGAGTCCAGGTAGTTAACCCATCCCTTAATACCCACTTAGGTCAACCCAAGTAGTTGACCCTTCAACTTAGTCAATCCAAATTTTTAATTTATTAATCTAGTCACCAAAGGTTGATTCATTTAATTTATTAAGCCTAATGCGGCCTAGGCTAGTCTACTTGATTCTCAAAAAACCAAAGAGCTAACATGCCAACTAGATCCTCTACAAACCCACTTAGGTGAATTTAAATACGCTTAGTCAACCATAAGTTTTAATTAATTCATTAATTGTTAGTGCATTGAAGACTATCCTTCCTAAGAATCTTAAATCCTAATCTATCACCCAAACCCTTTGGGACTAACCTAAATCAACCTAAACCCACTTGGTCAGTTTTAACTAATTTATTTTAATTAAATTGATTAATTAAATATCGTGCAACCTAAGCTAGTCCATTATGATCACTAGGAATGTTAGATCCTTATAAAATCTAGAATCTTGGGATCCACCTAGTCAATCTATAAATTCATGGTGAAATTGTCATTAGTTTTGTGGGAAAATTAGGCTTAAACTATATCTAGGATTACAAATATAAAATAAACATATTTTTTAATTACATATGTTAAATGAATCTAAGCAAATTTATTTAATCATTTAATATTAAAATGATGTTAAAATATTTGAGAAAATTATTGTAATAATTCTATAAATATTTACTTTTAAAATTTACATATACACTACAATTAATTATATTCGTGATTATTATTGCTTAATATTAAAGCTTATTTTAATATTGAAACTTATTGCAATAAACTTATTGCAATGAATCTAAGCAAATTTATATTTTAGAATAAAATAAAGAGAATTTTTTAAAAGGGGATAGTTGGGTCCCTACCCCTAATTTATAAGTTTATTGCAATAAATATTTACTTTTAAAATTTATGCATATACACTACAATTAATTATATTCAGGATTATTATTGCTTAATATTAAAGCTTATTTTAATATTGAAACTTATTGCAATGAATATAAGCAAATTTATATTTTAGAATAAAAGTAAAGAGAATTTTTTTAAAAAGGGGATAGTTGGGTCCGCCCTAATTCCCCCCCACTATCCCCTTTTTAAAAAAATTCTCTTTATTTTTATTCTAAAATATAAATTTGCCCCTCCTAAAAATTAAGGCTGGTTCCGCCTCTGTGTGCAATTGTGATAAATTCTCATCTTTTAGTGGCATTATTGATCTTCAAAGACAACATATCAAGACCTTGTCAAGACAAGAAAATGATGTGTATCCTTTAATTTAAAGACTTATGACATTGGCTTTAGCTTTATCGATTGCTACTATAATAGAGAGAGTTAGTTTTTTTTTTTATATAATTAAGATTATCAAATATTGATTGCATAACCAAACAGCTAATGATTAAGTCAATGACTTTCTTGTTATGCTTATCGAGAAAGAAGTATTTGACTTGATTCTTAATGAAGTTATCGATGCAAAATATATTGAAAAGCTTGTAATCATTATTCAATTTATTGATAATAATAAATACATAGCTCTTTTTTGAATTATCTATTATTCATTTTACTTTTATAATATGATTATGTAAATAATAAATTTGTCTATCCTAAGAAAAGAGATTGGTTATATCCCTGATTTTGCCATAAGATAACCTTTTGTTTAAAACCTCTAAATTTACTATAACTTAATAGTTTAAATCTCTAGTTCCAACCCAACTTAAGTTAATCTAACATGGCCTATATGAGTCCTAGGTAGTTAACCCATCCCTTAATACCCACTTAGGTCAACCTAAGTAGTTGACCCTTCAACTTAGTCAATCCTAATTTTTAATTTATTAATCTAGTCAACAAAGGTTGATTAGTTTAATTTATTAAGCTTAGTGTGGTCTAGGCTAGTCCACTTGATTCTTAAAAAGCCAAAGAGCTAACATGCCAACTAGATCCTCAACAAACCCACTTAGGTGAATTTAAATACACTTAGTCAACCATAGCTTTTAATTAATTCATTAGTTGTTAGTGCATTGAAGACTATCCTTCCTAAGAATCTTAAATCCTAATTTATCACCTAGACCTTACGAGACTAACCTAAATCAACCCAAACCCACTTGGTCAACTATAGTTTTAACTAATTTAACTAATTTATGTTAGTTAAATTGATTAATTAAATATTAGTACAACCTAAGCTAGTCCATTATGATCACTATGAATGTTAGATTCCTATAAAAATCTAGGATCTTAGGGATCCACCAAGTCAATTTTAAATTCATGGTGAAATTATCATTAGTTTAGTAGTCAAATTAGGCTTAAACTATATCTAGGATTACATATATAAAATAAACATATTTTGTCAATTAAATATTTTAAATGAATCTAAGCAACTTATTTAATCATTTAATATTAAAAAGATGTTAAATATTGAGAAAATTATTGTAATAATTATATAAATATTTATTTTTTAAATATATGATATACACTACATATGTCATGCATTTATCATATGTTCACACCAACATTGTGTCATTTCATGCTTGCATCTAAAAAATATAAGCCTTATCTCAATAATGATAGTTTCCTAAAATCAATAATGGTTGACTAAATATATTTTGTTTATTGTGACCGAAAAATTCTTACATGTTAAAGGATTCTTGTTTATTGTGAATTTATAAATGATACCCATATTATATACTTGCCTCATTCTTATTGTACCTATCACTACAAATATATATATAGACAACATACATTATGTCTCATATAGGAGGTTGCAATAATACAAAAGAACTATATAATTAAGTTTCTTAATAAAGATTAATATAATAATACTTTGAGCTGATATAATTAACATCTAATGTGATACATACTTAAATCTCACTACTATAAAATAACTATATTTTAATTACCAAATGATATCAGTGAAAAAGCATTTACATGCATCTTAAAAAGTGTTTTTAACTTTTACTTTATTTTGTGTCATACTAAATTCCTATAGTGATACATAAATATTATTTTATATTAATAAATATTGTAACATAAAATAATAAGCAATAAATAAAATGATTGTAAGCTCTCTTTTCACCAAATGCAGATTAAATATAAATATTTTCATTGTCATAAGCCATTGATAAAAATTATTATTTTGTAGCATAGTTTAGAGAAGAAATTAGAAACATAATATTATTCATGATTTTAAAATGCCACATGATATGTTGGCATGCACGAGTCGGGCCTCATCCATTGTGTTGGTGGCAGTATAATTAATAATTTCTATTTTTAATATTTTAAAATTATTCAATATTCACATTATTATCGATACTATCTAATATATTTTTCTCCATATAAGTATTCAAAAGATTTGATATTCAATAATTTTTCGCAATTTTTGTAGCAAAAAAACTCTTTCAATATTTGTTATAGTAACTATAGAGTTAACGTTAATTTTAATAATTTAAAAATAAAAAAATATAAATGTCTATCTTTCTTTTGAATATTTTCTCAATAAATATAAAATATCTTCTAAGAATGAAAAATATTCATCAAATGGCATTTCTAAATACAAGTTTCTAAATGATTATATATAATAATTAAATATAATGAAATAAAATTATTTAGATAAAATTATGAAGTTTATAATATAAGTAAAAATTAAGTTTATGTTACTCCCATTCTATGATATATTATTAGTATTATTATTATTATATGCTATATAAATATATTTAACTTAAAATTTTGAGAAAAATAAAATATTTTTATTTTTTATTATAAATAGAAAAATATATGTGTTAAATAAAATAAATAATAATTTTTTATTTATAGAAAAATATAATAAGAAAATTTTAAAATTTTGAAGGAGATAAATTTTTTTAGATGAAATTAAAATTAAAATGAGTGTTATAATATCTCAAAATGCGCCCTAACTCCGCCCATGGATGGACAGTCGCCTCATTCATTGCCTTCGCCAAAGGCCACTGGAATACTTCGATGCTACAAGGTTATGTCTATTCCAGTGTCTTCCAGTCATCTTGCTTATTAACGTCTTTGGATTATTATTAGGGATTGCTTGACGAACTGTTGCTACGGGCGTTGACAATGATGGGTTTCGACGTTCCTAAATATCACTTGTTCGCCCAAAAAAATGGTATCTTTCTTTCTCAGTCGTCAATAACTGTTCCCTCGGAATGATTTTTTGAGAATGCATGTTTCTTTCTTCTTTTTTTTATAGTTTTAGTGTAAAGCATCAACTGTAAAAAACCTTCCTTTATTGAAATTATCCTTCGTAATAGCGTTGGGCATTCAGCCATTGTGGTCTATTATAGAAAGGAAGCCTCCTCCTGACATTGCTTTTGTTATCAGAGGGAGTTAGAATTTAATACAAGAAGCTGAGCTGGACCTATTGATGAATGATTCTGGTTAATTTTGAATTCGTTATAAATTAAAGGAATATTACTCTAGGAATTGCTGTTTTCTAAGAATGAAGCAGATAAAATTTGTGCATGTGTTATCATAATCATCAACCATGCTCCTTCTTCAAAGAGAGCGTCAGAAACTGTAGTAGTTTCTCTGAGGTCTCCGGGGCTCTATATAAGATTTCACCCCCAAGTAAGTCCTCATAATATTTGCTTTCCTTACATCTCCCTGCATCTTTACTGACTTATGCCTTCCTTTAGTCATGGGATTCATGATATCGTATTACATGTAGTTCATCTCATGGTTTCAAAATTTATGAGAAAAAGAAGGTGTCAAAACACATGGAGTAATGAAATCTTATGATGCAAGGATTACTTGCTTGAGGTAAATCAGATTAGCGTATAACAATGAAGTGCTCCTTAACTTATTGAGTTGATTTTGTCTTAAATTGATCATCGAAAGATTCTACCTGCTCTGACATCTAAGAGTATTAATTTAAATCTCACATCTAATAGCTCAAAAATATATGGGGCAATTACGTACATAACACTCAAATTTAACTCTTTATAAAATTAATACCATCGTATCTTCATTCTTTAATTTATCATCAAAATATTGAAATTTACACTAAAACTCGTATTTTTTTTTGCTTTTGTCAAATTCCAATTGCAACACAGGCAAATACACTATCTTGGTTCAAATAAAATGATATGAGTGTTAGTTTTATAAATTATCAAGTTTTGAGTATTATGTATGTAATTCCTCCAAAATATATTGGTATGAAATACAAGAAGTTGTCTCTCGATCTCAATGAGCATAAGTATTTGAGTAGAAAATAATTTTGATGGCTAGTATATTGAGATTAACTTTGATCCCCTTTGGTTTCACACTCTTTAACAAATGATATTAGAGTCATTGATTTTTTTGAGATGGTGTGATTCATGGGGTTTGCGGGTCCTATATGTATGAGCATCTTCTACATGTTCTGCTAAGGTAGAAAGAACAAGGATATAAATCATCCAATGAGAAATCTAGGCTTCATGCTAGTACAAGATGAATCACGTCCTAGAAGTTTTTATCAAATCCTTCAAAGCTATTGGAATAATCCCATTAATAACACGCAAGAATTGAGAGAAAATTTAATTTTATTGCAACATAGAATGTTTTTCTTACAAGCCTAGCAAACACACACTTATAATAAAAATTAAAATCATAGTTGTTACATTATCAAAAGTCTCTAAATCAAGCCAAAACAATAAGTTTAATTACACATATTAACTATGGAGCTTAATTTTATTAATTTTCTTAAATAAAATCTTATATAGATTTTGTTAAGATTAGTAGCTATTAATTTAAGATTTATTCATAGTTTTTTTTCATAATGATAGATGCATAACTTAATTCGAACATGATTATTTAAAAATGGTGGCTACTTAGCTCAATCAATATTTGATTTTTCAAAATGGTTTCATTACATTGTGGCATCCCACAATCACAAGAAAATAAAGAGTTGGAGAGAAGAGAAAACAAGAAGAGAAGAAAGGTAGAAACTCTTAGAATAAAGAAAAGAGAGAAGCAACAACATTAGCATCTTATTCTCCATATTTAGCCCTTGTCTTCAAAATAATTGGTTAAGTTCTCACTCAATTATTAATACAATATATAATTTTTTTGATTTTTTAAGCAACCATAGATGTAGGAGAATCTCAACGAATCTTGTAAAGTTGTATAACTTGTGCCTAAAATCTTTGATTTGTTTATTGTCTCATCGTCATATATTTTTGTCAAAATTTTATTACTTCCTTAACAATTGTATTGGAGCTTTGATCCAAGAAGCTTTCAAATCAAAGCATGGAGAATGAGAATATTAAAATTGACACGTTTGATAATTGAAACTTTGGGATCTAGAAGTCTAGATAGAAGACTAATGATACCAAAGAAAATTATATTAATCACAGATGGGAGTGAAGCAATAGCCAGTCTATCAGAAAGAGTAGGAGTTGATGGACAAATAAGTTCTATGAGTTAGTTACCTATCTCTTAGCATGAATATCACATTTAACATTCTCAATGATACCATTGTAGTAGGTTTCATTAATGTGCTATCCTCTACAGTCAATAAGATATATATTATGCACAAGCTTTTTCAGTCTTAGGATGTCATCAATAATAACATCAATGAGTTCAACTCAATCACATGACACTCGAACTCAATGAGCATCACATTTGGTAATGACTTCCATGCATTGAACTTGCTCTCATCATTTCTTAAAAGTTGAGATGGTGTTATGACAATCGTCTGTATTTATATAGATAATTCACAATAAAACTTAATGGTATCGAGGACGAGATCTAATCCTTACATGGATATTAGATTATACAAAAGTAGTGAAATCATATATTTATATTAAATATTGACAATAAGAACAATTCTCATAATAATAATAAGAATAAATGGAGAGGCATATCAAAATCTCATGACAAAAACTTCAATCAAATCATGACATAAGTAAATCTAAAGATTTTCTTGGTAGATGCTTATACTATAGCAAACCTGACCATATAATGAAATATGAAGAAAACAAATACAAAGATGGGCAAAAATCAAAAGAAGAGATAATGAATGCCATTATGAAAGGTATTTAAGATGCACTAATATTCAATGCAAATAGTCTAAAGATGATATGGATATTAGATTCAAGTGGGTCTTGACATTCTTCTTCTAATAAAGTTCTAATATGATGTTCTTATACAAGCAATTATGGAAGAGTATTCTTTATTGATGATATGCCCTTGAATATTATGAGCATTGAAGATGTGATAATAAGGAATTTGTATCTCATATTCAAGGAAGTGTTGTTGATACTATAGTACAAGGAAATCGAGATGGAAGGAAATCAGTAGCTATAGTACTCGGGGGTTGGGTCATTGAAGGTCACTGTCTAGTGTCAACCCATAGTTTTTAATGTATGGAAAAAAATAAGGAGTGATAAATTGAATAGTTTTGCATGTTGAACTGAGTTAGAATATGTTGGTGTCAATTAGTCTGGTTAATAAGAGCTTTGGAAATTGTTGATAATGTCTTGGGATCGAATCCTATAAAAATTATAAAAAAGTCCCACTTTATAAACTTGGGTGACCAAAAAAAAATTGAGGTAGAAGATGTAATATATAAAGTTAATTTGAAAGGATTTGGAAGAGAAAAAAAAGGAAAGGTCAATGGTAACTTGTGCAAAAGAATTTACACAAAATAGATTTAATATCTCAAGCAGCATGCAACAAGAATGAATGGAGAAAAAGATTTCATAAAGGAAACCATAAATAATTTGAATAAATCAAATAGCAACAACGATGATGAGAAAACCAAGCATTTTTACTATAGTGATGAGAGGAAATAACCAGTGCTGGAATTTTGGTTTTGCTTTGAATCTTAACTGAAATTGCCATTATTTACTTTGTATAGATTGCAGGATTAAGGGTTGTCTCAAAATTGAATGGGACTATATGCTTGGTTTCATTTAGTATGTGATTATTGCTGTATTAAATTGGAGTAGCTCAATTCCAAACAGAATTCATGATCTTCTCCTACATGTGATCTTCTGTGAAGAGTATGCGATATATTCCACACATATGAAGACTAGATTTATAATGCTAGATAGAGTCTATGTCCCTTATCATAATTTCTGTGAAGATGGTGCAGCAATCTCAGTTCTACTGAATCCAGCGTTGGTTAAGGATCAAATCGTGAGTTTTTTTTTTATTTATTGTTTTTTTTTTCTCTTTTGTGGAAACTGAACATTGACAACTTCAACAAACCCTGCTGAGATCTTTTTTTTTTTGAAGCTGTCACAGACATTGAGATTATTTATATGCATTTATTCTTCATAATCCTATGATTTGGCTGCTACAACTAATCTATGTTGAAGTTAGTCTGATCATGTTTGATTAGTTTGAATCTTTTTAATGTTTTAGGTTTAACTGTCCATGTAAGTTGGTGGTGATGCAATTATACGAGGCTAAATCTTTTTTAAGCTTGGTGATTTGATCATCTTCGGTAGTTAACTGCACAGATAGAAATCTGACTCTTACCGGCATGTTCTTAGAAGTGTCATGTTTTCATTAGGTGCACTTGTTCAAATTTTGATTTATAAGCCTTTAGCATAAAGCAAAGTATTTAATTAACTTGGTAAATTGTCACAGTGGCATAGATTGTGACCACAAGAGTTCCTTCCCATGTTATCATTGATTATTAATAATTAATATAAAATGTATAATTAAAAAAAATCTGAAGTCAATATTTTTTATTAGTTGAGAACCTTAAAGTCTTTTTATCAAAAAAACGTCAAAAAAAAAACTTTTTAAAACCTAAAATATTAAAATTTGATGCAGATTAAAGATAAACAATTTTTTTACTTTGAGGAGAGTCAGAGAAGAACAAAAAGGATTGCAGATTTGAAACTACTTTTAGGGAGATGGAAGTTAAAGCTGCATCTAAGCACAGAAGGAGAATGACAAAGAGTCATTTAACTGAAAAAATATTCTTGTAAGGCATCATAATGAAGTTTGATATGAGAAGTAGCGGAAGAGTGGTAGGTTGGGCAAAATTGTGGCTGGCTCAACAAAATGAAGATCTTAAGTAAGATGAATTGGAGATGAGATGACAAGTCAATTTAGATTTGATGGGAAGAGACAAGAATGAATTAGTAAAATGAATAGGATGAAGAGCAAAAATTTTTTATCACACCAAATTGGGACGAAAATGATTGAACCCACAGAAAATTGCTTATAATGTGTCATCCATGTGTCCAATAATAGGGGCATTTCGACTTTAATTTTTGAGAAAAATATTTCAATAAGATCTTAAGCATATCAAACATGTGACAAACCATGATGAAGGTGTGTTTATCTAATTTATGGCATAAAAGTTTAAAAGTTTAAGGGGCTATTTGGGATCAATTTTATTTGGTGTTTTATGCTATTTTTAAAAACATATTTGTTTATTGTGTTTTTTTAAGTAGTTTTATTTTTTATTTTAAAATAAATAATATTATTTTTAAAAATACTCAAAACAATTTTTAGATCTTTTGAGTGTTTTTAAGAACAACAATTACCACCAAATATATTTTATTTTGACACAAAACATAAACAAAATAAAATAAAAATATAAAATTAAAAACATAAAATAAAAGTGATCATAAATGGTCCCTAAGTGTCAGTGCTTTATAGCATATTATTTTTTCCCATTAAAGATTACTATTAAAGTTAAAGATGAAGTATATGCAATCCTAAGTAGGATGTGACGGACAATACTTTATAAATGACAAACATAGATTTTTTTTGTGTACAAATGTAAGTTTGAATATTTCAAGACTTTAATTCTATTCATCAAAATTAAGAACATAGATTTTTGGCAAAGGCTGAACATTCATACAGAGGAAAAATTGATGTTCAAAGAATACATTATGGCAATAGATTTGAAATTTTTTGGAACCCAGATCATAATATACATAGACTTTACGAGAAGTGCTATAACTTAAAAATGCACATTTAATAGATTGAACTGATATTTGATGGCATTCTTATGTTGGTTGATAGACTAACTAAATACAATCCGATGTATGCAAATCATGATAATTAGTATACTTTTGAAAGATGTGATAATAAGGAGAGTCAAATTTCATGATAAGAGTGGTAATCTATTAATTAGATGGACTACCATGCTTAATACTTCAACCCATAAATTAAGTAGAATTAAGGATTCCAGTAATAAGTTTCAAATAACTTCAAAGAACTGGCAATTTTTCTATTTAGTAGCATCATTTTATGGAGATGTATAGGGGCATGATCTCTGTGAAATAGTTTTCTAATGATAAAGAAAATCTTGAAATTCAAATGACATATGTTCACCCTTAGAGTTGGATCTTAGGACTTAATCTGGGATGAAAAATGGAGGTTTCAACATAAACAACCAAGTTTTAAAAGACATTGAATAGTATCTTAACAAATAAAATTAATTGAGGTATACTTACTCTAATCATTAATGAATGTTACAAAATATTGATAATTTGCTAGTTATATTACAAGAATGGCACCCCATACATCACTGTGATTCAAATCAAAATAATTACCATATGACAGAAAAGAATGACTCTTGCACTTTCCCATTTTGTATGTTGAACAATCAAATGAAAGATGGGAAGAAAATTGCTCCTCCCAACTAACCAGAGTTTATTAGATGGGATAAAACATTAATATTGGGATGACCTAAACATTATATTGTCGTAACAACAACAACAACAACAACAAGCCTTTATCCCACTAAGTGGGGTCGGCTACATGAATCCTTCGTCTCCATTATGTCTTATTATGTGTCAAATTCTCATACTAAGGTCATTTTTTATACATCTTAACCAAGTCTTTTTAGGTCTACCTCTACCTTTCTTAACATAAGGCAAATCTAATGCATCTACTCTCTAATCAAGAGGACTGACGCTTTATGTGGCCAAACCATCTAAGTCTCTTCTAATCTTATCTACCACCTGAGTTATTTTAACTTTTCCAACATACTCATTTCACAATTTATCTCTAAGAGTAAAGCCACTCATCCACTTCATATCTCTATAACACTTAACTTTATGCTTTTATTTATTCGCACCATAAGTCATTGCGTCTTACCACCATCTTATAAAATTTTTCCTTAAGTTTAAGTGGAACTTTTCTATCATTCGATGCATTCCTCCACTTCAACCATCCAACTTGAATTCTACTAATAACATCTCCATCTATTTCACCATCATCTTGAACAATAGACAAATATCAATCACTCTTATTAATGACTTGTTCACCTAATGTCACAATACTACGACTAGAACTTCTACAACTAAAATTACACTCCATATATTTAGTTTTAGATCTACTTAAATGAAAACCTTTAGACTCTAAAGTTGACCTCCATAATTCAAGTTTCTCTTAGACTCCCTCTAGTCTTATTAATAAGAAGCATGTCATCGAAAAAAGCAAACACCAAGGTACATCTTCCTGTAAATGCCTAGTAAGAACATTCATAACTAAAGTAAAAAAAGATAAGGGCTTAAAGATGATCCTTGATATAATCATTATATTATCATAAAATAAAATGAAATTAGTCTTCTAACTTTAGGCCCTTGTTTAAATATTTTTTTTGGTCCCTTAGTCCCACACAATATAACCAATTTAGTTATTATCAATTATTTTTTCTACTGAGATTACATTAGTGGAGGAATGCATCTGGCCTATTATGTGATAGAAAAGTTCCACTTAAACTTAAGGGAAAATTTTATAAGATGGTGGTAAGACCTGAATGACTTAGGTGAATGCCAATAAAAGAGAAGCATAAGACTAAGTTAAGTGTTACTAGATGAGGATGCTTAGGTGGATGAGTTTACTCTAGATAGAATGCAAAATGAGTATGTTAAAAGTTGGAGTAGCTAAATAGATAAGAAGAGAGTCGCTATGGTCCACATAAAGCGTACCGTCCATAATGACAGAGAGTAGCATTAGATTTGCCTTATGTTAAGAAAGGTAGAGGTAGACCTTAAAAGACTTGGTTAAGATGTATAAATAATGATCTTAGTATACTTGAATTAGATGAGAATTTGACACATAATAGGACACAATGGAGACGAAGGATTCATGTAGCCGACCCCACCTAGTGGGATTAAGGCTTGTTGTTGTTGTTGTTGTTGTTGTTGAGATTACATTAGTAGAGAGCATGGGAGATATGAAGACATCTTTCACCAAATGATTAATTTCACCAATTGTTTTAATAAGTAATGGACTATCATTAGCAATTTGAATATATCATGAGTGATGACATGATTAGATATCATGAAAATGATGTGAAGTATGAGTTGTAACATTGGAGGCACCATATGCCATAAGCTAAGATTAAGAAGGTAGTGCATTCTACCTTATTACCCTAAGGTCAATAGAGCTTTAATTACATATCTATTAAATCTTTTTAGGAATAATCCTTGGTTTGTCTGAAGCTATTAAACCAAGCTGCTTGATCAACAATGATTGTTTGAGATTTGGCTATCGATTTTGATTAGAGGTATGACAATCTTTAATCGCACATCTTGCATTATTACAATAATTAGAATTTCTTTGTGCTTGTGGCAGAAAATATCAGAAACTGAACATCAAATCTTCAAAACTCACACCCGCTTGTTCGAACAAAGCAATATAAGGGCAAGTCTTCAAACTATTTTTAAATGGCAGGGCTTGGTAAATTTAGTGATCAAGTTTCACTAGTTAGTTCTGAACAATGTGCTCATTCAGAGCTTGATCAAAGCATTGACTTTCTTCAATGTTATAAATGAAGATTGGACTTTCTCTAGTAATCGAAAAAGAGTTCAGAGACTTCAATGGCTTGATTAGTTGAGAAAGCTATGTCTTGGTAAATACATGTCATTCATTGGGTTCTCTCCTCATTATTTATTCAGTTGATGAGCTAGAAATAAGGGCAGTTTAATTCCTCTTTGTTTTCTTTGTTAATTTTATGTTTTATTTACATTTTGCTGAAAGCTTAGTTTTGTGGTAGTTGATATGCTTTGGAAGAACTCGACAATTAAGTATTTGTTTGGGAGACTAGATATCCTCTTTGAAGTAATAACAACTCTAAATACAATATAGTTCCTTGACCTCAACATTGACATATATGAGTGCTACTTGCTCTGCTTACATTTTATGAATTTTGTATATATGTTGTTGAAAAGTATACAAATATGTTAATGTTGGTGGATTAATTGAAAATTGTCAATACTTTATCTTGATTTATGAGAAAGTTGACACAATTATCTGAAAAATATTATGATTTATGAGAAAGTTGACACATAATTGAAAATTGTTCAATATGAGAAAGTTAAAACACCTATATTTATACGTTCCACACTTAAAATATAATATTTAATATAATAACACTCTAAAATAACACAAATAATCAAAACTAGCACTCTAGTAGCCATTCTTTTTCTTCACAAGAAACAAACAACACTGGAACATCATGTCTGTCGAAAACAACACTCTTAAGACAAGGGATAGGAAAAGAATGAGAACAAACCTAGATTTTTTTTGAATGGTGAACTCTTTAGAGATGAAATGAGAAGCATTGGACTTTTGTTTATCTTCCAAGATTATCTCCACCTACTTAAGGCCAATCTCTCGGAATATCTTCCTCTTGCCTACCATTGAAGATAACGATGAGAAGCATCGATTATACCGAATGGAGCAACAAACTGTAGGCGTAAATTGCGAACAAAATCCAAATTTTTCTCTATTCACAATGTCATCGGCATGTGTGCTCACGCAGTCGGGACCCAAAGCCTCCATTCCCATAATAAGATGGCCCAAGTGAATTCATAGAATATTATCAAAACTCCACTCGCCCAAATAAAAAATCAACCATCGCCAATATCTCTATTTTGGTTGTCATCTATGATGCATGCATTATGATATGATAATATAGATGAAACACTATTATTGAAAATATAAGCTTTGGACACATTGAACATGATATTTTAAAATTTTATCTTAATAATTATAAATAATATCAATATAAATAATATAAATAGAGTATTAAGAGTTGATATGTTATTGAAAAATCCATCTATTCAAATATGAATCTTGATGTACATGTGATTGAATATCTCTTGAAATCAAAATCATTATCTTCCAACTCTTTTTTTGGCTATCAATATAATCAAGTTAACTATCTTGATGGGGCTAACTCGATGACATCAAAAGCAACCTAATCCAAGTTCAGATTAGCCTAGATTAAACATTTAAAATATAATTATAAATTTTAGAATATCATTTAGATTCTTAAATAGATTTCAAGAATGACATGCTTATAGTTAAATTGAGTGCCTTGACGAGACCAATCTAACAAGCCCAAGATCTCTAAATTCTAAATTTATTGAGTACTCAAATATTTAAAATACATCTCATGATCATGAGAATCATTTTGAGTCATCATGGAGCTAGATTTTGTCTGATTTTACAATGAATGTCACTCCCAAAATATATAAATAAGCCTTCATTCTTCACATAAAGGGACCTAAGAAGGAGATGAGAGAGAGTTCTCATGCTTGAAAATCCTAAGACAGTCGAACCACCACTCACCACCATTGTCGAACCTTCAACTATCGTCACCACAGGATTGTGGATTGACTGTTGCTACCCGACCATCATCGTTTGTCATTGATATCAACCGATGCTCGACCAACATCATTGGACTATTATCAATTGCCACCACTAGATTATCGTATGACCGTCATCGCCCAACCATCGTCATTGGACCATCGTTGGCCACTTCCACCGACCCACGCCATTGCAAAACCATCGGACTTCTATTGTCGACAATACTAAATTTTCATAATGTGCGTACATCGCTTTAAGATTTATATTTTATGAAATATATGTCTTTTGAAGGTAATGATCCATCATATTCAAAACTTCCGATCACATACATATACATATATTCTTTTTAGAGTTTGAGCCTTCAAGAGGACTTCATTTTTATTCATTTTACGGCAACATATTATAAATTAACTTATAAGTTCATTGCAATTATTTATACATTTTGTTTTATTTTTTGATTTATGATTTCTTATTGCATTTAATATTATTAGTTTCTTTATTTTGTTTAATATTGGTCTCCACATGTCTTTTTGGCATTACTCTTGGTAGTATTTTAGCATCACCTCCCATATGAGTCAATGAGGACAAATTGCTCATCATGCCAAGAAAAGTGTAGAATGGGTGATTCACGCCGAGGCGTTATCCTACCATGCCAATAAAGGCGTGTAAAGGATCTTTAACTTGCATAAAAGAATGACAATTTTCTCGTCATGCCAAGAAAGGCGTGTATATGTATTTAAATTTCATAATTTATGTAATTTATCACAACACATTACATTTTCTTTTGCGAGGGCTATTGGCGAAAAAGTAACATGTAATATACACATATATTGTTGATCTTCATGCATGCGCCATAAGTCGAGTCGAGCTCACGAATGATCGAAACTTAGTACAACATTGCACAAGGAGCTAAAGGCACTGACAAAATTGGTCGAATGATTAATGAACGGACTTGCCATCTAGTCGAAATTAATTAGAATATATATATGCACAATTCGACTAATCGCATCGAAGGGAAATCGTTGACACGCTTACGCATATCGAGATGTGTGCGACGATGCCAAACGACTTCGCTCAAAATTGATCATGTTATAAACATCGAAATATCAAAGGATGTCGCCAATTGGAAGGCGAATGTTGAGTAATCAGACGCATTAATCAATTAACCCAATTGACGATTGAACCAAACGGCTTATTGAAAACGAACGTCAAGGCTAACGCCATAAATAATATAAGATTGACATATATAATGCATATGTAATAATGTCATCACCAAAATTTGAATTAATTAAATAATTAAATAAACAAAATCCTATAAATACCCTCTTACCAAACCCTAATCACTACTCCCCACTCCCCCAAAACTGCCATAGCCGGCCCTAATCCCGCTCCCAAGCTCCCTCACGCACGGAAGTGAAGCTCTCCTCCAGAGTCCCCATACAAGAACCTAAGACGACCACTGACCGCTCCACGCTGAGCAACAAAGTGGCCGTCCTCCCATGCTTATGGACCAATAACTGCTGGTCCGTGCAAGAATGACTGGCCAGCTTCTCTGCGAGGCCCTGTCAAAGGTACTGGTCGTCCTGTCCTCCTCCCATGAGCGACGAGGTTCCTCATCCGTTCCTTTCCCTACAAGTATAAAATGCTCGGCGGATGTCCTTAAAACCTTAGCTATCGAACAAGTGGTAACAATGCTCTTTGTAGCATGGCTGGAACTGGTAGGACGCCAGCATGGTAAACCTCATACACTTTGTTGGTGTGGTAAGAAGACTTTCTAGCTAAATTAAATACCCGACGCTTTGTAGCATGGCGAATGATAGCACACTTGTCGCTTGTACCCATATACCTTTCTATGGGGGAAGACTTTGGTAAATCATTAACGCCTTCTTGATCGAAAATATGTGTTTCATGCATTAAGCCTCATACATGTCTTTCTGGTAGAGACGATTTGGTTGATGTTTATACTTCATCCTTTTCTTGGTGTTGCATTCAATATATATATCAGATAGCCCCACTGACCACGTCGAAAATGCCGCCAAGTTTTACATCGACGAGGCCTGATAAATAAAAAGTGAATGCAACCACAATTATAAAATTGATGTTTAAATTGACATTGTAGGTATATAAGTATCCATACACTTCTTTCTTAGCATGGCGGGAAAATATATGTTACATGTAGGTACTTTAGAGGCACATACGTGTCTTTCTTGGCATGGTGGGCAAGCCCAGCCCCCGTTTTATCCCATATACGGAGGCGACACCGGGAGGCTGTTGAAATGCTGTCAAATTTTATCTAAAACTCTAAATTTGCAATAAAACTCAGTCAAAATAAGCGATATTATCTAAATCCTCTAAACTTAAATCAATATTGAATTGAATCACTGTATGCCCGAATTACAACGCTTAAATTTAATGAAGATCGCGTGGGTTGATTCTATTGGTCTTAGGATGGAGTCCGGGTTAACAAAATTTAAAAATATAATAATATTATTATAAAATTTTAAAACTATTTGAATTCATATAAAGTAGATCTATTATTAAATTAGATGACGATCAGAATAATAAAATAATATATCTACTCTAATGATAGTTGAGTTGATTAAAGATATCAACCAGATGGGTCATCATTATCAAAATGTCTAAGATATTTATATTCAATATTCTCAAATTAAAAATTCTTAAAATATAAATCTAGATGTAATCTCATTATTAAATTAATAGAAACACAGGATCTAAAATAATAAATTAACCAAGAAACTTATATACTGACGATGAAGAAGATTTCAACCAAAGAAATACTAATCATCAAAATGCACTTATAAGTTCAAATTAGATTAATCTAAATCAATTATCAATATTTGTATAAAATTAGATAAATGACTAAGTTCTAAATGAAATTTAATATTAAAACTTAAAGTTAAAATTCAATCCACCTTCTGCAATTGTTTTAACGTAAATTAAATTAAATTTCACATGAAATGAAAGCAAGTATACATTATTTCGCTCAAACAATCTACGAGAAGGATATAATATACTATCGATCGCATTGGTGAGCTCCATATGATCGATTACAGAGTCCTCTGACGGTGGCATAAACGACATCATTATATTACATCACGATCAGTGATGTTCCAATTTCCTTTTGAGATGACCATAGATGATAAGGCAAAAAATCATCACTATAGACTTAAACTTGTCTCCTTAGACAAATACAACCCAAGGTCTAAAATGTTCCTTTAGACGACGCAATACTTATAACGATCATTCGGTCTACTATCTCCTCTTATTAAATTGGGATCGATCGCCTGATGACGAAATCAGTGATCATCGACATCATCATTACCCCAACCATCCACTTTAAGTTAAAATGATTAATTTTATAAATCCAAATTTCAAAATTTTATATATTGCTACTATAAGCATATAATATAGATAATCATTAATCAAAAAAATGAAATTCTGGTATTGGACTAGAGTCGAGAGAATCCGAGTGGCAATTTAATCATATATGGCTTTCAGGCACATTTAAATTTCAAAGCATATCGTATATTTCAGTTAAAAGCACATATATCTCTCATAGCCCAATAAATAATCCATTGTATTTATCAACTTTAGAATTTTGTCTTATATACATGAATATATAAAATCAAAGAAGATTTAATTAAATTTAATGATTTCTCATCACTTCAATTTTACTATAAATATAAATATAACATAATTTAATTCTTATTATCATTTATATAATAATTAACTGATTAATATAAATTAATTTGTTTTGATTAATTCATATAATAGCAATATTCAGAATATACATATATATATATATATTATTTATAATGATAATAATTAGATTAAATAACTATCAAATATAAATTAATTTTAATTTTTATTTAACCAATTCAATTTTATCTTTTAAGTACTTGTTTGTCTCTTTTTTTAGATTCATTGTTTATATATGCTTAGAATTTCATATGCCTCAAATTTAATGCTCATTTTAATGAAATTCTGCGTGCTACAATTCCATACAATATGAATATCTAATTTAGATGAATTTGTCATTCCGCATAAACTGATAGTAGCTAAGGAGAGATCATTTAGGAAGTCGAATTGTAAAAGAGACATACAAACCACGCCGACCAATGCACCAATTGAATCCGCTTGATAGATTTTGACATTTCGACGTTAACGATATTATCAATTTTGCGAATAGAGGTTGTTTGTATCTCATCGAGTCCTCCTGACTTTGATATTGCACTAAACTACATCAATGACTCGTGTCTCTCGCATTGAGTGACCATTAAATGAAGTGAGAAGCTTCTGTTAGCTAATTTCTGCATTTTTGGACATTGTGGCATAATTGATTTTAAGTTCTGAGGATATTTCAGTCAATTTTAGTGATAATCAAGATATTTGACTTTGATCTGCATAATGTAATGTCTATATTCTATTGATTTTGATATATGTTTGATTTATATATATATATATATATATATATATATATATATATATATAAGTATATATATATATATATATATATATATATATATATATATATATATATATATATATATATATATATATATTATCCCAAATAGGTATGTAAATCTTCTTTATTTTTAATTATATTTGAATTTTGAATTTTTCCTATTTTTCTCCTAATCGAATTTGGGGATATCTCAAATCTCGATTCTTCTTTCGACTACATTTCTTTGTCCTGTTGAACAGTATCTCTTCTTCTTCTTCTCTTCTTGATAGATTAGCCAAACAAATCTCCTTACCTCGTAATCCGTTATTGCCTCAAAGTTTGTGTAATTTACTTTGAAATTTGTGTCATTCGTGCTGATATCATCGTCAACAATCAACTTGATTTGTGTGTCAAAAGTAAAACACAGTAAAATTTTCTAAAATTCTCGAGGGAACATGCTTTCTTTAGAGGGAGTATGCGGCTAGGGTTTCTCTGGTTCTTTGGTTCTCATCTTGTTCCTTTTTCTTCACTGTTTTGGATTTTGATTGACGGTTTGGGTCTCCACTTACTCTTACTCTTTTTTTGACCTTTGTGCCTGAGGTCGTGCTGTCTTTTTTTTTCTTTCCTTTCTATGGATCCCGGCTTTCCTCCGCTTTCCTCTCTTTCTCCTTCTTCTTGTGTAATTGATGGCCCTCCCGCCTTTGTAAATGGAAGGAGTTACCTCAAAATAACAAAGTAGGGAGTTTCTTTCCTTGTCCCCTCGATTCCTCCGAGGTGTCCTTCTCGAAGAAGATCTTATTGAACGATGAGTGGAATTTGTCCCCATGCAATTGGTGCATTACGGATCTCTTCTACATGTGAGGAAGAAATGGAGATTCAAAGGTACCCTGAGCTTCTTTCTCCGGAAGGGGATTTCTTCCTTTCGATTTTCGTCATGAGGACTACAATGTCACTGATTCTGTTTAAGGCCGCTATTTGTGTTCCAAAATGGCCTCGATTTTCTACCATCTAAAGAGCGTTAAGGAGATACTCTCTGGATCAAATTGCCAAACTTCCTCCTCAGGTTGCCGGAATAAACGGATTTTCAAAATTGCAAGCAAAATTGAGTTCCTCTTGCTGATAACCTTACGCCTCAAAAGCAAGGATCACCTTGCTCAATCATGTGATCAATACATCCTCTACTCTTCCGCATCGATCCCAATCAATATGAACGGTTTGAAGTTTGATCAACCTATCGTGTATGATTGGAAGCCTTCGGTATGTTCTCATTGCCAAACATTCTCTCACGACGATAAATCGTGTCCTCGGGTCCAAGCCAAACGACCACAAACCAACGCAAACCGATTACCTAATCGGGGAAGGAGTAGCAGTAGACAACCGGTTAACGGTATACAGCTTAACAATAACTTCAATGTTTTGGCAGACCAATCTACACTGGAGGAAGGCGAATTGACCGTGGATGCTGCTGAAAATGAAATGTTGCATCATAACATTCTTTCTACTGATCTTAATCAGGTTCCCATTCCTTCTCCGCAATCGATGATCCTACCGCTCAGAGGCCGATCCTTACACAGAGGTACTTAATCCTAATGAAATATCTCCTATTTCCTTGAGTGAACACCATAGGCGGAGTTATGACTAGATTCGGCCATTTCACCCTCACGTGTCGACAACGAGGGATAAGGAGAAGATCCTCAAACTCAAGAAATCAGCCCAGAAAATGAAATGGTGAAATCCAATCCTAAGTGCTACCCTTCCAATCAAAAGGCAAGAATAAGAAGGGTAAAAAGCCCTTAACTTCCTCTTCTCAATGATTCTTCCCAACCTAGGTGTGTGGAATGTTCGTGGGGTTGCGGCAGAGGGCCGCGCTTAATCAAGGAATTTCATCTTGATCTCGATTTGTCTTCGGAAACAAAGATAAGCTATGAGGCTTCTCTTAATCCTTTCTTTCTTAAAAATACTCCTTTTCCATCCAAAACAAATGCTCTAACTCGACATCGTGGATGGTGATATGGATTAAGTGGAGAGTCGTGAGTTTCATTCCATCCCTTAGTGATTGCTGCTCAGTTCATTCATGGTATGGTTTCCATAAATGGAAATGAAATTTTTCTTATGACATGTATTTAAAAATGACTTTCATGCTCGTACTACTCTTTGGAGTTCTCTGCGAGATTTGGCTCAGCACATTACTTCTCCCTGGGTTCTGATGGGAGATTTTAATTGTTGTCTCTCTAGCAAGGAAAAATTTGGTGGTAACCCCCTTTCCTTAAACAATTCCCTTGCTTTCAATACCTGCATCAATGATTGTGAGCTATTGGATATTCCTAGCATTGGTCTCTTTCATACTTGGTCTAATCAGGATAAACAATCCCATTTTTCAAAGCGGATAGAGTCCTATGTAATCGGATGGTTGGATCAGTTCCCTCTTTCTTATTACAAAGTCCCTCCTCCCTTATCATCAGATCATTCCCCTTTAATAACTTTTTTGCATCACCCGAGAATACCGCTCACCGTTTCATGTTTGAATTACGGGTGCTCACACGATTTCCAGGAGATAACCAAAAGAGCTTAGGCTGGATATGTTAGTGGTGATCCTCTATTTGTTTTTGCTAACAAGCTAAATTTAGTTAAAAAAGCCTTCAAGGCTTCTATGATGAACTATTCATCATTACAGCTTCAAATTGAAAATGTTAAGAAGGACCAACTGGAAATACTTGGTAAGCTTGATATATTTCCGAATGATACTCAATTACTCCTAGATGCCAAGGATATTAAAGAAACTTACTTGAATTTGCTTCAAAAAGAGAGTGCTTGGGTTAAGCAACGTGCTAAAGTACATTGGCTCTCTTCTTCAGATGATGACTTAAAATTTCTGTATTTCTCTATTAAGGAAAGGAAAAGCACTAACCTCATAAGGGAACTTCAAACAGATCGTGGTCTTCTTACTGATCAAGATTCCATTGCTGTGGAGATCTGCAGGTATTACTCAGAATTGCTAAATAGTTGTCCAGCTGATTTATTTCCTTTGCAGGATCTCCCTGTGGGGAATACTCTCACCATGCTAAAGAGCCGGAGGTGAATTTCTTGATCAGGAAATTATTTCGCTCTCAAAAGTATAAATGAAAATAAGTCCCTGGGGATGGATTTAATTCCAACTTCTTTATATCTTCTTGGGAAACTATTGGGTCTCATTTTCTAAATGTGCTCATTATTTCTTCAAAACTTCAAGTTCCCTAGCGTATCAAACATTCTCGATTTCCTTAATTCCTAAAGTCAAACATTCCAATTCACGGATTATCGCCCATTTCTCTTTGTAACACCTTTTATAAGGTTATTGCTAAAATGCTTGCTTCGTGCTCAAAAGTTACTTCCTTTCCTTATAAATCCGGCGCAATCAGCTTTCATTATGGGTAGGGACATAGCTGATAACATTGCAATGGCTCATGAAATTTGCTATGAAATGTCTCAAAACAGTAGCCAGAATAGTTTCTTAGCCAAGTTAGATCTCAGAAAGGCTTTTGACTTAATAAATCGAGATGCTTTAATTCATAGACTGAGTTCCAAAGGATTTCCTCCTCGTTTTGTCAATTGGGTAAAAGCATGTATTCTTGACATTCCCTTCTCTGTGGTGCTAAATGGAGAAATAAAAGGGTTTTTTTCCACAAAAAATGGATTGCGACAAGGGTGTCCCCTCTCTCCGTTTCTGTTCACTCTTGCTATTGATACATTCTCATGCTTGATTGAAAGAGAAGTTAATCTATTCAAATATAATCCTTTCATTGCTGGTTCTTGCAAAATCTCTCATTTGCTCTTTGCAGACGACTTACTTGTGACTGGATTAGCAAATCAGTCTACTCTGGATTCACTTAAACAAAATCTGGAATGTTTAAGGAATTACCTTGGATTAGAATTGAATTGTGACAAATCACATATATATTTCTCCAAAGGTGTTCAAGGGGTGAATTATTTGAGCGCTTTCCTAAATATTAAGCAATGCTCTTTTCCTATCAAATATCTTGGTATACCTTTAACTTTGGGCCCCAAACTTGTGCATTTTAAGTTTGTTTGATAAATTAAATGGTCGATTAGTTGGAAAAGTAAATTTCTATCCTTAGGGGGAAGATTGCAACTCATTAGATCTTCGGTGAACAATTTACTTTTATATTGGTTTAGATCTATGGTTATTCCTAAAGGTGTGATCAAGCAAATTACCTCTCTTACTTCAAATTTTTTTTATCATAACGGGGAGACAAAGAAGCTGTTTACTATTTCATGGGAGAAGACTACCCGTCCCAAGGATAAGGGGGGTACAGGTCTTCTCTCAGCCATTTCTCTCAACTCTCTATGTAAAATTAAAACACTATGGAAGGCTTTGAAGAGGGATACTATCTTTGCTAATTGGTGTGATTATAAATATGGATCAATTTGGTGTAATACAATCTATAAGGTCTCCCCTTTGTGGAAAGAATTGAAGCTTTATGCTAGACGTTTTCGGGATAAACTGTTTTATCATATAGGAATGGGAATTCTTTCTCTATTGGGACCCTTGAGGGAATAAAACACTGTTGGAACTAATTGGAATACCTGGAGCAAATGCTCTTGGTTTCTCTAGAGATGCTAAACTTAAATCCTTAATCTGTTTGGGTAAATGGATGTTGCCTCATAATTATTCTGCTGAATACTATTGGCTGCAGGTTCTTATTGATAAAATTAGTATTAATGGTGGTGAGGATTGGATTTCTTGGGGCACTAATCGCTGTCCCTCTAATCAGGACTTTAAAAAAGCCCTATTTGAGCACCTTCCTAGTGTTAACTGGCATCAGGGGATTTGGTTTAAAGGCTGTGCAATAAATTATGCTGTTTACTGTTGGTTAGCTTACTTGGGTGGATTGAAAACGTCTGATGTTCTTTCTAAACGGGGGCTCGGTACCACTTCTCCTTGCTGTTTTTGTTTAAGTGAAACTGAATCCCATCAACACCTTTTCTTTGAATGTCCTTTTTCGATGAACCTGGCTAGGAAGTTTTTACCAAATGGAAAGTTTTTTTCGCCTTCTACTTTACAGATGAATGTGGATTTTCATGAGCATAAAATGATTAGAAGGCTTCATTATCTTATTACTTGCTTTTGGTTTATTGCATTTGGAGAGAAAGGAATCAACGTATCATCACTTCTTCTCCTTCTCCTCATGTTTTCCGAAAGTGATTAAAATCGCATTGCTTTCAAATGCTAGATGGAGTATAAAAGAAAATTGGCCTGATACGGTGTTACAAGCATTGATGGAATGGAGGACATTGGTTACTCTTTAGCTTTCTACTCCCCCTCTATTCTTCTTTCCTGGATCCAAAGTCTTTTCAGGATTTTTGCTCTGGACGATGATGACAAAGTTCTTGCAAAAATTTTGCATAATTTCGTGGAATTTTGCGGCTGGATGTTCTTCAGAAACCTTGGCTGAATTTTTGCTTTCCCTTTCTCCAACTGGATGGTCGTGAAGAGAACCGCAGGGTGTGCTTGCGGATATATGAAGTTTTGATTTCAAGTTATTTTGAGTCACTTATTTTTTTTGACTCAATCGATAATTACGTGATTGGTATATTTAATTTTTTCTTCGCTTGTTGAGGTAGCCATTCCTATTATAGCTTGTTCTTTCTGTTTTTGTTTTTCTATTTTTCTTTTACATGTAATCAGTGTCATACCATATATTTTGTAATTGCTTACTTTTGGAATGAATTGGGCAATGCCCTCAAATTTTCTCCAAAAAAAAATTTTCTAAAATTTTTAAGTACTTGTTTATGTTCTGGCATTTGAGCTTATCAGAAAATTTGTGAAATTTCAATATTTGTATATGTCAAAATATGACCGCTAGAGAAAAATTTGTAAAATTTAAATACCTGTGTGTATTAGGAATCGATCTTACAAAAAAATTTGTTGATATTATTGCATAGATGATTGAAGATCTCGTTGCACTTAAGCTAACATAACGAGTTATTAAAGACTCGGTCGTGTTACCTCAAAATCTCAATTGTCTCACTTAAACTGGCATGGTGAGTAGGTCAAAATACTCCCGAAGAAGATTATTGAAATGCTATTGAAATTTTGATTAAGTTGCATAATAATAAAAAGATTAGAATATTATTACTCAAAATAAATTTTAGATTTAAATTTAAAATTTAAATTGAAAAATTGAGCTGTGAAGGTATACTTGAAAATATTACTACGCTTAAGATGGCTTAGCTAGTTATTGAAGACTTGATCGTGCCAAAACACTAATAGTTACACCTAAATTGATGTGATGGGTAGACTTTTAGCAGTATGAAGTAGCCCACTATGTGAGAATGATGGAAGGATATTGTCAAAATATTATTGAAATTTATAATGACAAGACTCAAATGAACTAGATTAAACAAAAAATTTAAAATTAATTTAAATATATTTTTATTTTGAAAATTGAATGTATGATTTGAATATTTAATAACTACATTAAAATTTTGAAATTAAATTTAAACTTATTAATTGTATACGTTCTTATATAGATTAGATTGCAAATCTCATTTAACCAATTTAATCCTCTTTCTTATAAAGAGAAGGGTCGATAGAATTAGTTTCAAATATTATAGGCTCGATCTTTTGCTAAGCAAAGTTGATAAAGTTTATTTGATGATGATCATGTTGATTGTAGATTTCAACCGAATGGGATGCTATTATCAAAAGTCATTTGAATTTTCTTAACTAAGTCATCGTGAAATTAAGCTTTAATTAAATATAATTTTATATAAAATGAAATTCGTTATTATAAATAACTTGAAGCAAATAATCTATCAACTTATCGATGATCATTTGTTTGGTTCAAATATATTTATATATATTCTTTTTATGCTATTTTTATCAATATATTTTTTTAGCAATTAGTGAATAAAATATCTACTGGAATTTTAAAGGGAAATAAAAAAGAAGTAATTCTTCTCAAAACCCTTCAACTATAAAAATTTATTTCTTTAGAATCAGTCGTATACATGTATAGTTCGGTTTGCTCTCAGCTTCATCTTGAGGGTTTAGTAAACTATGTGAATTAATTTCAGATCAGATTTAAACTTTAGTTCAAACAATATTAGTTAATTAGCTAATTTTTATAACTCGAACGTTGTGAAAATAAATCAAATGCCTCATTTTTCTTTCGGTAAATTTATACATAAGAAATTAAAATTATTTTATTTCCAACCCAAGGCATGGAGGTTTTCGTCTAGGACTACAACCCAAGGCTTGGAGGTTTCAGTCAGATGCACTACATTTGATTGGACTATCACTTGTTGACTGCGTCAGTTGAGCGGTGGTCTCCTCAGACCAAGGAGGGCCAACATGGCTGGTTGTCTTCAATTGCTTCAGATCTAGTCTTGGGAGTGACTTCACGTCGGGAGACCAACATTACATGTCCCTTATTCTTAGGAGATTGATGGGCTGAGCATTGGTTTTAGGTAAGGAAATTAAAGTGATTTTCAAATCTATTTAAATATGCTGATTTGATAAATAATTGATTTCTACATGAAAATTGGTTCAATTAGGTGGAATGAACGGTATGTGCGGCAGATGCCCATTAGAAATGTCAGGCTATATCAGGATGAGCTTGATGGACTACTACTGAGCCAAGTACTAAACTTAAATTGTAGAGCCTATTTTTTGAATTTTAACTCAGTACTGAGTAAAGCTACACATACATGCAGATTACTTAGGAGCCATATGATATTTTGATCAGAGCTCGCTTATATGATATTTGTCTTCGGCTATATATACTAGCACGTGTTCCCATTATCAACTGGAAGAGGGTGGAGTGGTACCTTCAGAGTTCGTTAGTTTGGACACTTACCACGCATTGATGTCGTCGATGGATCCCAGCTTCAAAAGAGTTGATGGTCGAGGAAAAGTTGATACTGATTGGGTTTAGTACCATCAGTTGTACATCGCTACTTGGGAGGGTAGGAGGGATCACATTGTCGATGTCGATGACAATGATAGAGATGGATAGCAAGCACATCACTGCTACATGTTATGATTCAGGTCGTGGGCTTCGTTGTACTTGTTGAAGGCCCCTATTGATCGCCAATGACATACTATCCCAGAGCACCTACCGAGCAAGCCTATGTAAGATAATAGTACTGGCTACAAATTTTCTTAAGTATCTTTGTTTAAATTTTTCATAGTAATATTTTACATTTGGCTAATACATGTGGAGCATATCTTAGCACGGAGGACATCTTCCAGCCTATTTTTGGATGTTCAGGCAACTTAGACTTATAGATGGCTGTAAATAGGTATGAGAAGATATGCCATGATTTGAGATTGTGCACGCACATTAGCGATTACAGGCTTCATCACATCACAGCAGAGCATATGCCACATGAGTACGATTCAACTTTGACTACGTGAGATATGGGTCCGTGGTCATCTACTGATCCAGGCCTTCCACTTATCGAAAGCTCTCGCCAAAGACCATGACATTGCACCTTCACCAGATTGGGTGCTTTTAGGAGACTCACAACTAGAGCTGGGTTCAAATATTGCAGGCCAGGATCAAGGATCACATGATGTCTCCCATCATCTGCATGATCGTCCATTGCAGCCACCTACGCACTACACTCCAGTAGTGCTGCGATAGCGTATAGACGTCACCATAGGCGATAGTTTTCGGGGATCTATGTATATTCTATGTACTTATAACTGGATCTATTTAATATATGAATGAAAATTCTTATGTGTATTTTGTGTACTTGTGCAAATCGTTCATATAAAGTAGTTTATTATTTTATTTACTATAAGGTAACTCTTTCAAAAAGTAGTTTAAGTAGTTTTAATTCTTTTTTATTTGATGTTGTTACTGCTACTATTACTGAAAGATTGAATTTATAGTTGCAGATTACAGACAAATACATCTTTAGTATTTACTTCATGCTATTACAGACAAATACAACTTCTAGCGTACAATAAATACTTCTTAAAAAAAAGATAGTAGGCCATTCGCCTATTAATGGGCTACTAGCTTTTGGCTGAGCGAGTATAGCCACCTCGGCGATGAGGTGGCTGGCCAATCGCCCTTTAAAGGGGCGACTGTACCTAAAGTTAAATTTTTTTAAAAAATGTACTTAAAAATTCAATTTATATTAATTTAATACTTATTTAAAAAAAAAAAAAAAACTTACCCTATCTCTTGCTATTTGAGCGGAGAAGCTAAGCACGTAGAGTGGAGTAAGAGCCATACTCTATTGTCATGCTACATGAATGCTTGGCTACTCTACCCAAGGATGTTGAAGTGACTAAGAAGATTTTGCACAAGCGTACTGTGCTAAAGCTTATGGTGATTTAAGAAGACTAAACACATGCAATATTTTGTTCTTCTGATAAGAATGTGATGATAGTAGAAGTGTTTAGTTTTTCTGGTTGAATTTGTTGTTAGAAGCTTTGTGTTGGCAACATTAAGGACGCTTCAAATGAAGAACCTAACACCCTAAGGATATTATAGCGATAGAATAAATTATATTCTGAATATTCTTTTTGATTGTATGAAGAATGATTAGAAGTTTCTTTCTAACATTCTTACATCTATAACCATAGAAACAAATCATGATGTTCTGGTGTCTCTTGATGAGATAGTAAAAACAAGTTTGATGACCAAAACAAATAGCTCAAAGTGAATAGGAAAGCTTTGAGTTTATTTGCATATGGATAGCAAGTTCTCTCAATCATGGCCTATTATTAGTGGACACAAAGTATGAATTTAAGAAAGACACTAATGAGAATATTTTGTTATTTGATGAAAGTATTTAAAGACCTCAAGAGAGTAGTTTGAAGATTGTGTTAGTGAGAGGAAGAAACCACTGGAGTATCGCAAAGACACCTTATGCTTAAGAGTGACGAGAAGATTGAATAGCTCGATGCAGAGGGAAAGATGTCCGAGGTCAGAAATTCGTGACAAAGGACTTAATTAATTTAACGCAAAATATATTCTAAGCTCAAAATTAAAATCTGAATTTAAATTACAGATATTTGAAGACCCTATTATGCTCAGTAGAGCTAATTAGTAAAACATCACGGCCGTAGTGTTGCAAGACATTGACCCTTATGCTCAGTAGAGTTGACGGGAAGGTCGAATAGCCTCTGATGTAGCCCCCTACGCGGAGATGATGCTAGGAGGCTGTCAATTTTGGACTGACTGGAGACATAAAAGAAGAACAAATAAAAGTGTTAATGAGCTTAAATTGAACTTATTTAAGAATGATAAATTAAAGAATAAACCTACATATAAAATTTCAAAAGTCTTTAAATAAGAATGATCTTACAGGGGACTCGATGACTTGTTGGCAATCATAATGAACTCAATGAACTATGAACTAAATGAGCTGTGAACTAAATGCAAACAAGCGAATATTAATCTAAACGCTATCGAATCTGCAATCAACATATACAAGCGGACAGAAGGCATTAAGCTTCAAACTAAATATCGCATATACTACAAGACTTATATTCTTGCAAATAGTGTGTATAAAAGTCTACATGAATACTTAAGTGGAATAAAACATGCATTTTGAAGTAATGTCACACTTGATTCAAATGCTTCGAAATATGTGCAAATGCTTGAATGAATTAAATTCACCGCATAAATTGCAAAACAGACTCTCACTCAAATCAAGTGTTTTAGATTTTGTGCTAACAGTCAAAATAGATAATTTATGCATATATTATATGACAATTAAAATATGGACAAGTGCTTCAAAAGACACTAAATTCTTTGAAGGTTCATATGGACACTTGAATTAAAGCACCCGCATGAGCCCCGACACTACGCGTTAAATTTAGTGTGAGGATTCGTGTGGGATTCTCGGGTTGAGGGTTAATTAAACCTAAAAATCCAATATTAATATTATAAGAATTTCAACTTAGTAAAATATCTGGGAAACTAATTCTGTCAATATGACAGTAGATTTGATCCTCTATTATTAAATTAATAGAGTCGACAAGATCTAAAATAATAAACTAAATGATCAAGTAAACTTATATACCCCAATGATGGCTGAGTTAATTGAAGATATTAATTGTAAGAGTCATTATTATCAAAATATTCAAGATGTTTATATTCAATATTATCAAATTCAAAATCCTCAAAATATAGATCTAGATCTGATCATCTATTACTAAATTAATAGAGTCAACATGATCTAAAATAATAAACTAAATGGTTAAGTAGACTTATTTATCCCCAATGATGGCTGAGTAGATTGAAGATATCAATCAGAGAAGTCATTATTATCAAAATATCTAAGATATTTATATTCGATAATCTCAAATTCAAAATTCTCAAAATACAAATCTAGATCTGATAATTATTAAATTAATAGAGTCGAGAGGATCTAGAATAACAAAATGAATGATCAACTCCTCAATGATGGCTGAGTTGATTGAAGATATCAACTGCATGGATTATTATTATCAAAATATCTAAGAAATTTATATTCAATATTCTAAAATTCTAAAATTTTCAAAGTATAAATCTAGATGTGATCCTCTATTATTAAATTAATAGAGTCGACAGGATCTGATACAATAAAATGAATGATCAACTCCTCGATGATGGTTGTGTTGAATGGAGATTTCAACTGGAGGAGATACTTCTATTAAAATGTAATCGAAATCCCAGATCAAATTAACTTAAATCAAGTGTCAACTCAAATGCAAATTCTAATATGCTATTAAGTTATAAATGCTTAAATAAAATTAAATCCTTAAAAATTTAAAGCCAAACTCAATCCAACCCATCCATTCGCAATTGTTTGACGAAGGTGATAAATTAAGAAAAATCTAGCTCACAAAGGAACCAATGTCAAGTCAAATACACAATTATATTTATTCTCAAACAATCGCCAAGGGGACGTGGCTCATGTCCTATTCGCATTATGACCAAGAGCTCCACATATGATGCTCACGTAGTCCTTCGATGGCCGCCACCAAATAACACCATTATATTACAGTCAAGACTGTAGCTCATATGCTCCCCAATGACTCTGTACTTTGAGATGTGAACCATATGATGTACTTGATAGGGCAAAAATCCCTCTGTTAATTAAGTTGGACTTAAACTTATCTCCTTAGATAAATATCACTTCAGGTTTACAAAGATTTCTTGTAACCATGCGTTGCCGATAAGGATCTTCCGTTGGATCACTTATCTCCTCCTCCAAATGTATTAGTGACTAGAAGAACCAGATGATCTAGACGCCATCATTCCCCAACCATCGCCTTTAAGTTAAAATGATGAATTTCATAATCTAAATTAAACTCCATATCTACTATACGCCATATAAGCTAACGACCAAATTTTAATCGAAAGTTCTCTCACTTATTTAATTAACTAAAAAAATAAATAATCTAAACTCCCAATGAGGGCAAGATATCGGTAGTGTCTTATCTACTATTTCATCATCTAAAATTACACCGACATCTAAAATCATACTCTCTCATCACATGGGTGATGAATTTTGAGCCAACAATATGACTTTCATGGCCTAATAATTCATTGCATTTGTCTATTTTATTTTTTTATATGCATGAATATACGTAAATCCAAAACAAATATAATTAAACCAAATAGTTTCAACCACTTTGATTTTATTATAATAAATATGAATTTAACATAATATAGTTCAGATTATAATTTTATAATAATTAATTGACTATTTAAATGTGCACACTAATGTTAGTTTAGTTAATCTAAATTTAATTAAACTGGATAATAACAAAATTCAAAAGCATATATATATATATATATACTTATGCAACTGTAATAATTATATTAAGTACTTATACAATATAAATTAATCATAATTTTAGTTCTAATTTAATTTAATTTAATCAATTTTGTGCTTATAAATCCTCTTTTTTTACTATGAGAAGTCGTTTATTCAATTAAATTTAAATAATTTCAATACAAAATTATTCAGTATTGACATCGATGCGCTCGACGCTCGCACGTACTTGTTTGAATTGATCATGACTGTCTTGTTTGATAGGTTTTAATATTTCGGCAGCAACAGTATAGTCAATTTCATAAACGGATGTTGTTTAGTCGTTGTCGAACCCTCTTGACTCTAGTATGTGCGAAAGTGCATCGTCGTCTTGTCTTCTCCATCGATCATTCCTCTAATCGCACAAGATGTATTTTCGACCAATTTTGATACTTTGGATGCAACAGTGAAGCCCGTTTGTCGATCGGAAGTTATTTCGATTAATTTTGACGATTGGAGTATTTCAGCCGATTTGTGATATCACATCCATAGTCTCAAAATTCATCATGCTTACTCTATTTAACTTGTGTAATTTATGTGAAGGTCAACATCTACATGCATCAACCTCTATAATTTCATAATTAAAAGAATCTCACATATTTGTGCTATCTACAACATGCTTTTTATAGCCTCCCATAAGCAAACAGATTCATATTTTTGTTAATTTAATTTTTATCAGTTATTAGTATATGGACTTAAAATTTGTATGAAATATCAAAATTTTGACATCAAGCAAATATTATCTTGATATCATAATTTTTTTTATTTGAATGCAACATAAAAATAAGAAGATTGTTATAAAACTTGGTTTAGATGTAAAAAAATTGAGAATTGGGAAAGATATAAATGCAGAGATTCTAAGAAAGAATATACGCGAAAAATTTAATTTTAAATGATTTATACAATAGATTAGATACCAAAAAAGGTGAAAGATGAATTAAATTAAAAGAGAATGAGTAAAGACATACTCAAGCGATAATGAAAATAATAAAGTCTTCTTAGAAAAGATATTGAAAATAGGTGGATGAGATATTTTGATAAACTTTTCAATGAAGGATCCGAAAGTACAATTGATTTTAGAACCTTAATACTAAACAATAATAGAGAATTTCATTTCTATCGTATTAGTAAATCAAGTTAGTGAAGCTTTAAAGAAAATGAAATGTGGAAAAGTCAGGACCGATAATATTCCAATAGATGTGTGGAAAGGAGATCAAGAATTTCTTATTTACAAATCTTTTAATGTTATTTTAAAGACTAAAAGATGATGAGTGGAGAAAGAGTCTATCGGTTCCTATATTTAAGAATAAAGGTGATGCACAAGAGTGTGCAAATTATGAGGAATTAAGTTAATGTGCATACATTAAAATTATGGGAGAGTAATTGAGCATAGTTACGATGTGATACGTAAGTTTCGACAATCGCTTTGGTTTCATGCCGTAGATCTACTATGGATGCTATACATTTGTTAAGAGGGTTGATAGAGAAGCATAGAGAAAGTAAGAAGGATCTACATATGATATTTATTGATTTAGAGAAATTTATGATAAAGTCTCAAGAGATGTTCTTTGGAGAGTTCTAGAACAAAAGAGTTAATATTGGTTATATTCAAGTTAAGGATATGTATACTAGTCACTTGTGTCCAAACACAAGGAGGATTGACAAAATATTTTCCTATTTCTTGGATTACATCAAGGATCAACATTAAGCTTATCTTTTACTTTAGTTATGGATGTGCTTAATTAAGGCATTTACAAGAAGATGTACCTGGTGTATGCTTTTTCGATGACATTCTTCTTGTTGATAAGACTAGAGGGAGTCCAAGAAACTTGATTTATGGAGGTCAACTTTAGAGTCTAAAGATTTTCGAAGTAGATCTAAACAATATATGGAGTGTAATTTTAGTTGTAGAAGTTTAATAGTGTTTGACTTTGTGATCAAGTCATTAATAAGAGTGCGATTTAGATATTTAGTCTATTGTCCAAAATGATGGTGAAATAGATGGAGATGTTATTAGAATTCAAGTTGGATGAAGTGGAGGAATGATCCGCCTATTATGATAGAAAAGTTCCACTTAAACTTAAGGGAAAAAATTTTATAAGATGGTAAGACCGCAATGACTAATGTAAAAAAGAGAAGCATAAGACTAAGTTAAGTGTTACAGATGAGGATGCTTAGGATGAGTGGCTTTACTCTTAGAGATAGAATGCAAAATGAGTATGTTCGGAAAAAGTTGGTAGCTCCAGTGGTAGATAAGATTAGGAGAGTCCTAGATGGTTTGGCCACATAAAGCGCCTAGTCATGATGACAGAGTGTAGACATAGATTTGCTTTACAAAGGTAGAGGTAGACCCAAAAGACTTAAGATGTATAAATAATGATCTTAGTATACTTAATTATTGACACATATCACAATGGAGACGAGAATTCAGTTTACCCAGTGGGAGTAAGGCTCATTGTTGTTGTTGTTGTTGCTAATTGCAACATACCATCCTGGATGGTTCAATTAATTCTCTTTAAAATAGAAAGGAGTTAAATTACAGGAAAAAATATATAAATATTATTGTAATCTATGTTTATTATATTTGTTTAAGATTATATAATTATTACTCTCATCAACATGGTCACAAAAACTTCAATCCCACAACACAAATACATACATATGTGCAAATCATAAAATTATTATTGAAATAATACATTTATCATAACAATCTTTAATAACTTGATCGAGATCTTATTTATATAATATTGACTTGCAAGACTTCAATACAAATATTATAAAGACATTGATATATTACACAGCCATTTATGCCACACATTGATATAAAGTCAAACAACATCTGATGTTTTATTTCTAAGATTCAGATTTTAGAACTACAAAGTTTTACTTTCATTAATTACATATCTTGATAGATATATAGCACAAATTTAAGATTCCATTTTATTGGTGAAGAATTAATATCAGATTCACTAAGTACAATAACAAATATACTCGCCATCCGGTAGGTATTCACACGGTGGATAATAACACATGTAAGGTGTATTAGGTAAAGTTCGGAGACCATTGACGGGATAATCGTCACTTTCAAGGGATACAAAAGTATGACCCTCCTTTGACTTTATTCGAGTGAGATCTATTTTGAATAAAAGTTTACGAAAGCCGCCTGCAGTCACACAAATATTTTACATTTTTTTTTTTTCAGTTTCAAAAAAGTTAGGTTACTAATAATTGGAACAAAGGTACAAATAATAAACAATGATAATGAAGGTCGGCATGAAAATCTAATGTGAAATATATACATAGTAATATATATGATTTGTTAATATTTTGCTACCTTAATTATTGTCCGATATATTTACCCAAATTCAAAAAAATTTAGATCAGATTGTAATACAAAATGAAATACCTCTTGTTTTTTTTTTTTTAAAATTGATTGTGTAAATTGTGTCATTGTATCCATAATACGAAACATATTCAACGACTCATACTCTAGCTGATACTTCATTTAAAGCTATTTTATAGCTCTCTGTTTACACAATTAGTTAAAGAGGGTGTTATTAAGCCCATTAAATTAGTCTGTAATTACCCTTTTTATTGCTGATTAGTTCTTGTGATCACTGTAGTTAGTTACTGGTAGTACTTTTTAGACTCTGTCAAGAGATAGGGGAGGGGAATTACCGCTGATTTCCTTTTCCCTGCTTGCGTTCTCTGCTATTTTTCTTTCTGGTTTAACTGATGCTAAGCTAATTGAATCAAAAATGCACATATATATGAAGGTCACTCTATGTGATCTGAGCTTCTACCTTTGATCGTCGATGAGAAGAAAATAATTAAAGAAGAAGATGGCATATTCATTAACTCACTTGTTGGCGTTTTTGAACCGTGCTCACCAATTGCTGCAGATTCCGCAGCATGCAGCACGAGGAAGAGTTGGAGGAAGACGACGAGAAGAGGAACGGTGATGGGAATAGCCTTGCAATTAGTCGCCATTTTTTCTTAATGTTTTAGAATTGATATCATACAGAGACTAGCTATCATGTGAATTTATTGACTGCGATGACGTATTTTTAACATCATTAATTGTTAAGTTATATACCGAAACATAAAATAAAATAGCGTGATTTTAAGTGAAGATTGGAATGGAGACTAGACTCGAAGTCAAGTTTTCAAAGTCGGTCTTACTATTTTATTTTTTCATAAAATATCAATTTAAATAAAAGTAAAATAATTTTATAATTATTCTGATAGTCAATTTCCTTTTTTTTTTAATTTAATTTAACAGACCCTTTGGCCAAAGCCCTTCTTTTTTTTCTTTCTCTATATTTTAATTTTTTATCATTTATCTGCAAAAATAAATTATCAATACTCATTCAATATTAATTAAGCAAATACATGCATAGACTTTTCAAGTCTAAATTCTAAGAATAATGCCATAATTTATAATTTGTAAGCTTTCAGCATCACTATCAACTCAAAATTTTATTTATTTGAGGGAGTTTAGTTGTAAACTCTCATACACAACATATGTGCAAGATTTTAAATCAAAGATTTCTTCATTGAAAGTCAAAATTCTCAACAACTAAGCTAAGATGCCTTTCACTATCAACTCAACTTTAGCCATCTCTGATTTATCCGATGTATTTGGAAAGTTTTGATGGACTGTTGATTGATGAAAGAAAATAACTAAGGTGATCAAAAACAATAATATTAGAGGATGGAGGAATGATAGAGTAATTAAGAGCTCGTAAATTTGGGATAGCTTCTTCATTAACTTATCAGAATACTACTGCTACACTTTTATTTGGCTACTACTTTGTTATTGATTTTTTTTTTCTTAAATTTTTATAGTGGTGTATTTTTTTAGAACATGATTTGTTAGTAAATTGTAGTTATAAGAGAGCTATTATCAAGAAAAAAAAGAGAGAAAATATTCATTATACCATCAACTGTTTTTAAAAAGTTAATATCTCTAAAAAAAAATACACTATAATCATTTTCACAAAAAAATTTTGTGACCACAAATAGATCTTAAATATATTTTAAATTTTTTATCATTATTTTCTACTAAATTATTTTATTAATATGATTATTTGAAGCAGGGATAAGGAGATTAAATATATTTTTATTATTTTATCTTTAATTTTTGACTAAAATCTTTGAAACAACAAAGTAGACTAATATTTCATTAATAAATAAAAAAAATTTTACAATGTCTAAATCCTTCAAGAAAGAGGCTTAAAAAAAGAGATAATACATCTCACAAAACAGAACATAGCTCAACACAAACAAATCATCAAAGAAAATTAGATGTTATTGGGATTGGTTACAACCAAAAATAAAACTATAGATGGTGAGGAATAAGAGCAATTAATTTCGACTAAATTAAATTACTACTTTGATTATTATAAAAATTTAGTCATCCTTCAATGCAAAGTTTATGCTATATGATAAACAACTCTTTCCTTTTAACTAATTTAATTTTAACAATAGATGATACAATTAGACGCTGAAAAGAAAGTTCACATGAGCGCATACAGACTTCTCAAGTCTAAATTCCAATAGTAGTGCCAAATTGTTCACTTTGGAAGCCTCCCACATCATTATCAACTCTAGAATTCTCTACTATGTCCATTTTGCATAGAAATTTCTATTCTATGAGTGAGCGGCATCCAAATTCTCTTTAATTCTTATATTTTAAAAAAGAATAATAAGCAAGAATGTTGTGATGCATATCTACTTAAAATTAACATGTGCATAGTTTGGCAAGCTATTTTATGTATCATAAAATATCTTTAAATAAAAAAAAAAGAAATTTAAGTCCTAAAATGATGTCATTTAGCTATAATTTTTTGCACAAATAACTTTAAAAAATTTATTATATTTGTAAAATTACTTTGTTTATTGAATGAATTTTTTTCACCTTTCTATGATGATTACATGCATAAAAATATCTTAATTTTTTTATTTTGATGTTTGAATTACAATAAATATTTTATTATTTAGACATTAATTGAAAATCAAAATCATATTCTAATTTTAATGTTCATCCACAAAAAAATGAGAGATCCATAATATTTTTGCCCAGTTTTCTTCCTCCACAAATGCAGATAGAAGAAGACTTGACTCCGACTTGTGGAAAAGGAGTCTGAAAGTGAAGTTTATTCGACGAAATCTCAATCCAAAATGGATCTTTCAATTCTAAAAAATTAAATTTCATTATTTATTTTCCATCCATATACCAAAATGCATGATAGAGGAAGGCTTCACTTAATTAGCTTCGTCGAAAGGATTCTTAAAGCAAGCTCCCAACCAACCACTCCCGCTCAACCAAATGTTCAGATCTCCCTCTTCACGCGCAAGCTCGCCGTTCGATTCTCCACTCTGCACGCATGCTCCAAGCCTGTTCGACGCTCCCAACCAACCACTCCCGCTCGATCTCCTCCTTCAACCGCACCAGCCATTCCCCCCCTTCTTTCATGGCTATTTCTTCCTTCAACCAAAAAGAAGAAGGATTCTTATACTTCCATTTCTCTCGTTCAAGCCGTAAACTCCTGTTCTTTTCTCTCGTCCTAACCACATGCAAGCAAGGGTAAGACAATCCCTTTTCTCTTCTTCCGTTCTCCCTCTCCATCGTCTTCCCTCTCCTTCTTCTTTCCCTCATCCTTACCCGACCTCCCTCTTTTTCCTGTCCACTTGGAGCAGCTAGCTGAAACCATCCTCCCTAGCTGAAAAAATTTCCCTTTGCCGAACAATCCTCCCTAGCCGAAGCAATTCCCCATTGGCGAAATCTGAAATTCCCCTTTGTCGAAATCTGAAATTCCCCTTTACCAAAATCTACAATTCTCCTTAGAGGAAATCTACATTCCTCTTTGCCGAAATCTACAATTCTCCTTAGCCGAAATCTGAAACCTCCCTAGCCAGAATCTCCCCTAGCTGAACCCTCCTTGCCGATCATTAAAAGTGTGCGGGAAAATAAGTTTGAAATGTGTGAATGTGGAGATATATATGCTGCTTTTTCAGAAGTTAAGACTCTTAATGCTAATATAGAATGGTATGAAGATAATATTGTCAAGATACCTCGCTACACTCATAGATTAAAGCAAGCCAAAAAGTTTATTTGATGTCACCAAAATGTCATTAAATTTACTAAAATTAACTTAGATAAATTTAAATAAATCTTTAAAATTAAAATCAAATAAGAAAAGAACATATAATGAATATAAAGGTAAAACATCAAATCAAAGTGAAAAGAAGTAAAAAGCACTTACAAGATTTATCTAAGTGAAGTTAAGAGCCCACCCAAAATTTAAACTAAAAAATTATCCCCTCTCTTTTAAGCACTCCAACTCCTCAAACAAGTGGAATGAAATGGAAGGCCCCCTCTTAGCCTTATTTATAGGAATTGGAGGAAACAATGTGGAACCCATCTAGAATTTAAATAATCAGGTGTGATTGAGAACTTGATGGATGACTAAACTCACCAACTTTAATTGTAATCAGTAAATTGAAGCAATAAAATGGATTCTCTTTCTTCAAACTTTACAAAACTAAACAAGCTTTAATTAAAACTTGGAGAGGCTGATATCAAACTTATAAGAAACTTATAATAAATTTGAAGTCTAGTTATTCACTAAATATGAAGTCTGATATGGAGTTAGGGATATTGGAGTTGATGTTTGTTTATATGAATAGAGCCTCTTATTGAATACTCAAAGTATTAAATTTACAAACAAGTAATCATAAAACTAATTGAATAATTGAAAATTAGGCCTAATATCAAAAGAAGTGGGAATCTTGATTGAACATCAAAGCATAAGAGAGCCTCTTGGAATTAAGATATACTCTTCAAATATACTCAAATAAATTAAAGAAAATTAAAGAATTCATTAGAGATTTTCCATGAGATCGAATGATTAATCCAAATTATCTAAGATATTAGATCAATTTACAACACCTTTCACGCCACCGGATTCGCAATACTCATACAAGCGAACATAAGGCATTAATTAAGGCATCCTTAAATATACCTGCATGGGCCCCGACACTATGCTAAATGTTTAGATTCAAGTGTTTGAGGATGTTGTGCGGGTTGCTTCCCAGTTTGGTCTTAGGACCGGGTCTGGGTTAATAAAATCAAAAAAATTCAATTATTATAAGAATTTTAACTTACTAAAATATCGAGCTAATTACGTCATGACGGTCTTATAATGAGGTTAAAAGAGTTGACAAGATCGAAAGTTATCAAATATATTTGATTCAATCAATTAACTATCCCGATGATGGCTGTGTTAAATGGTGATTTTCAAGGGATACTTCCATCAAAATGTGATTCTAATTTCAAATCAAACTAACTTAAATCAAGTATCAATCTAAAAATTGCTTAAATGAAATTTAATTATTAAAAGTTTAAATCTATTTTATTTAATAAAGCAAAAGAGATTAGATAGGTAAATAGGAGGTGCTTTTTATAGTCAATAAGTTAGAGAACCATGAATCATGTAAGGATTTATATGTCCATGTTATATCTGATGAAATAAGTGAATAGATTATCTCAGAAGATTCTATTGTTGTGGTTGACTCGTTCAACTCTCTTTTATAACGACATAAGGAGTTGGTTTCTTTTCATTTTCATAATTATAAAAAAAATTCTACACTCTCTTCATTTGTCGAGAAGTCAGTGACAAATTTTGGAGCCTATAAATTTATGGCGACTCCGTTGGGGACAAGATTATCTTTCCATCTTTGGCTAGTCATATACATGCTATAGTAGCAACCAAATATTTGAAAATTTAAAACAAAAAATAGTGATATTATTTTATTCTATAGTACCTCTGCAGTTTGAAAGTATGAGGAGAAATAATAATTACTAATTACTAATCTCCATCTTTCATCTTTACATGAATGGATCTACAGAGCACTCCTTTCATTATCCAGCTAGGACGTAGTGCAAACATTTCTTTAGCCAATGTCATCATCAACACAAGAAATGTTTGAGCTACCATTCATTTTGGCTGCTTGAATTTTCCAACTATCATAGCTGTAACTCCTAAAGTACCCTCTCATGGCACACTCATCCGAGGTCATGCCGAAAGGCCTCAAGTTACTGAAGCTCATATTCATCATGCGCGCCAACCAGTTCAGCAACCAACCATTATTATGGAGTTCTCCCGATAGAGAACTTCAATTTTTAAAAGATTAGGTCAATATAAAGCTCACGTGATAAAAAGAACTGTCAGTGGATAAACTGTGTCTTTGATGCCTCATGGTACAATTGCTCTGCTGATTGAACCTTTTGAACCAGGAAAGCATGATCAAAAAGCTTCCTCATCAGGAAGCAAATTAATTAGAAGGCAAAGAAAAAGAAGAAATGTTGAGCTGAGGGCTCAGTCGATCCCCTTTGAATGACCTAGAGACAAGCTATACTACCACTAAAAGCGAGTATTCCTACCCACAATGACTTTAATAATCTAAAATGAGTAAAAAGGAATAGCTCTACTAGTGAAGTAAAATAGTCTTTATGGACTCAACAATGTCAAGCTCTACCACCATAGAGGAGACAACCTGAAACACTATCTACCAGAATATACAATATTCTTAAAGTAGCCAAGGACAGAGGCTTAATGAAAAAAAAATTTCAGAGGCCTATGATAATTGAAAATACGGAAGCCATGCGAAGGAGGTTGCCATCTCTTATGGTAACTAGTCATCGAGTCAAGTATGCTTTGCATGGTAAGCATCGAAGCATGACACTTAGACCGTGTCCAAGAATCCGAAGGTCCCGTGGATAAGCAGATATGGAGGCCAAGGCCCCGTGATGAAGTCCTAAAGAATGGAAGAGGTGTGACATCTAATACATATACTCAGAAATCTACCTCAAAAATAACTCATCAGAAGTGGATTCCTAAAAGAAGGGATATTACTAATGAAAGACATGATGGTCGACACTCGGAGAATCCTCTATCATTTCGATCGATTCACCCTCACATGAGAAGGTTGACTTTGACTTGATCCTTTAATGGAAGAAGTGTTTATTCCGTACACTGAACTAGAGATCCACTAGAAACGTCTATAAAAAATTCATGTGCAAGAATAAGATAATGAAGAGGTCACTATGGAAGTGGAAGTTGTCTGTATGGTTAGAGATATATGAACTTTCTGCTTGGCATCATCAACAACATGAATCTAGAGAGCTTGAACCTGAATTCAATGTTTATAAAGGAGAGTCTTCATATAAGTAAGTAGAAGATGGATCTTCAATCTCTACTGAAGTGGAAGGAGAAGAAGATCAAAATGATAAAGAAATCATGGGTGTCAAAGCTGTTTATATGATTAATCTAGGAAATGATCAGCTTAATACACGCTTTTATAATCAGTGTTATCATTCAGGCCTATCAATAGCTACCCTTGCAAATGCACAAGGAGAAGGACAGTCAAGTTCTTCCCTTAAAGATGAGCAAGGAGCAGAACAACAATAAAAAATAGAGAAAGACAAAGATCCTGTACTTGTTGACACCGTGGCGCTAGCTAGAGAGCAAAGACAAATGTAGCGTCAAATGGAAGTCAAAGATAAGGAAATTACATAGCTTGGTACCAAGATGAATGACATGATGGTATAAATGAATATGATGATAGATATGTTGCAGATGAATATCACATCAACTGTAACACCTGTTTTGTCTGCTAATCAAAAGGTAGCTAATAATACAACTTTTATACCACCAATCGCTCTAGTACATCAAGCTCCTACATATATACACACAGAATAAAGTTATCCAACTATCTCTTCAATTGATAATTCAAAATATGGCTAGCACACATGGAACGGTAACAGCTGCTCAGCTAGAAATAATAATCAATGAAAAGATAAATGTAATTATAGCTTCAAAGCAAGCTGAAAAGTTGGTGAGTAATGGCCGCCCTTACCCAGCCGAATATTATCAAGTTTCATACCCGAAAGATTACTCAATGCTGAAATTTAATACTTTCAGTGGGCTTGGTAACCCAAAGCAACATCTAGCCCAATTTAAGGCTACTTGTGGTGACACAAGAGGGAATGATGTGCTGCTTTTTCATCAGTTCATCAACAGCTTGACCTCAACTACTTTCGAGTGGTATGCAGAATTGTTGAATGATTTGGTTAAAATATTTACTGAGTTAGAGATAATATTTGTGAAGAGGTTTGCTAGTGCAACCGAGAAAATAACAATCACTGACCTTGCCTTGCTGAAAAGGAGAAAAGATGTGTTAGTGATAAAATTCATAAGTCGTTGGCATAACTTAAGTTTAAAATGTGAGCAACAATTGAAGGAAGAACATGCGATCCAATTGCTAATGGACAATTTGAATGACAAAATGACATCATTTTAATGTATGACATCGATTGTAATATTCTAGAACTTGCTCGATAGGGTGGCTAAATTTGAAAAGCCAAATCGCCCTAAATCTGAAATCTATATAGATAATGCAAAGAGAAACAAACCTTTAGACTCAAGAAAAAATGAAACTCATGCCGCTTCCTATAGCTCAAATGGTGAAAAGCAGGTAATATATAATGTGGATAAAGGAAAGCAACCAATGTACAATGATGATAAGAGAAAGAAGCCTGTCTATTCTAATCCATAGCTAAAATTAGTATTGGGAGGCAATGATAAACTTCAAACTTTTCTAAGTGATGGAGAGCATCCAAAACAAGCAACAAGAGATGATGAGTGAATGTAGCTACCTCTTAAGGAAAAGATGAACAAAGAATATTTCTTTAGAAAGGACAGTGTGGCTAAATTATTTCGACAAACAGTTAAAGTTGGTCTACAATTACCAGAAATTAAAAGGCCTGAAGAAGCTGACCAGGTCAGTAATCTAAATTACTGTCCTTATCATCAGATGATCAGTCATCCTATTAAAGATTGTTATATCTTCAAAGATTGTCTAAAAAGGAAGTATCGATGGGGTGAATTTATATTATCTGACAGTGTTCTAATCAACCCAAAAAGAGAGTCTATAAGGATTATTGCATCCTCTTATGGATCATCCATCAATGATAAAAATAAGAAGAAATCAGTTTAGACTGAAGAATGGGGAATAGTAGTCTCTAAGAAGACTGTGAAAATGTTGAAGCAGCTAAAAGACGTCTTTAGTGGTAAGTGGAAATCACCACTTGAACCTATATTGGACTTAAAAGAGATACCTAAATAAAATATTTGGGCTTCTTAGTGGCATTTTGATAAGGCTACTTTACTTCGCACCACAAGGAGCAATCTATTAAACATAGGCCTCATAAATCAAAGAAGTCGGCTAAGTAAAAGAAGATCAAGAATAGAACTACAACTCCAAAGATTATTAATAATGTAGAGGAGTATCACCAGCTGACAAGACAACCATTAAGGCTTGCCGACTTTATGACTAAACTTCGCATAATTGAATTAGATGAAAAAGATAATGGTGACTCTTGTCTAATAGGTACATATGGAATCATCTGTGTGATATCATATGTTCTTCAGCATCAGTTACTCTAAAATGATAAGGATAGTCAGACAGACTCGACCAACCCATCAAAATTCTTATTTAGAAAGCAAGAAGAGCCTGAAGAGTTAACATCTAAATTTTATTTAATGACTCGACAATAAGATAACAGTTCAGATGAAGATTTATATTTTCTTGATGGAGAAAAGTCAAACTCATTGATATCATCACGTATAAAATGTATGAAGTTGAAAAGTGAGTCTAGCCCTTATGATCAGTCATCTAGAATAAGAAGTGAATTTGAAGAAACTACCTCTTCAGAAGAATCTGAGTAAGACAAAGTGATTCAAGTTCAATTGAAAAGTGATAAAGTCTTACCACCATCATTAAAGAAGGAAAATGAAAATAAAGACAAAAGCAAACAAATCGAAGTCAATGAAGATATCATTCTAAAAAATCTTAGAATAAAGCCAAAATCATGCTAAAAGATAGATTATAATATTATATCATATCTGAGAAAGATCTCTACACAATTGAGTGTGTACGAGGCTCTCTTGATGTTAAAAGATCTCCGAGAAACTTTGATATAGGCTCTTAAAGATCCAGAAAGTTATGAAGCTTACTTTGCCAAAAAATGCATGATTGAATTATTACAAACTCAAGATCTCTCAGTAATTATATTTTCTGAAGAAGATCTTATGTTGAAAACAGTGGATCACAACCGTCTTTTATATATTACCGCAGAGAGTGATGACATCTTAATCAGCTGAATATTGATTGATCTAGGTTCTTCTATCAATCTTATGAGTCTAAAAGTATTAAGAGGATTATCACTTGATATCCAACATCTTGGGAGGGATAAGTTGATGGTTCATGGTTTCAATGAGAAAGGGTAGAAAACCCTAGGTTCTTTTATTCTCCTCAAGCTTTGAGATCTATATACAGAAGCCAAGTTTCATGTAATCGATGCAGATACATCATTTAGAGCTCTCTTAGGTCAACCATGGCTGCATGAGTATGGCATGGTCCCATCAACTATGCATCAATGTATGAAATACCTAAAAGAGGGGGAAGAGTTTAGAATTCCTAGCAATCTACAACCATTCTCCATCCATGAAGCAAAGATTTATGAAGATGCAAAATATTTCATCCCTAAAGAGCCTAAGCCAACAGAGCCTCTTGAAGTAATAATATCCACTTCAGGAACTAAAAAATAATTTCATTAGGTGAAAGAGCAGAAGCAAAGATGAAGAAAAAAGGCCATGCTGAATTTCCCTAAAGCACTTAACTTTACACATAAATCAAGAAGATTAGTTCCTCATTTGGGAAGTGACACACAAGAAGAAGAAGATATTTCTGTCAAACCTAAAAGAACTTATAAACTTTCAAGAAAGGCAAGTATGAAATAAGTGATTCTGATTCAGACTATGACTTTGAATCTACTTATGGAAATAGAGTTCAGATGGTTGCATTAAGAAGGATAACTCATTTGGCAGTGTTAGAGGAGTCCTTCAAAATTTTACCCATCCCTCAACAATACTTCAAATAAATTACTCCACTAGAGGTTCATAGTATTGAAGAATTGATAACATTCTATGTGCTGTCATTGAGTGAGAGTGGCAAAATAGGAACTCTGTTTACAAATCTGAAGAGTCTCATCCTCATAATTTTGATCAGCCTACTCAACGTGAAAATTCTGATGAGATAGTCCTAACAAGAATACGAACCTAATATCCACAAAAATTATGAAGAATGATGCATAAGCTTGGAATTCATACTGGAACTCTAAAAATCGACTCAAATATTTAACAGGATGTGGAGCCAAAGAAGTCCTCAAGCATACGAAGAAGTGATGAGTTTATCACTAAAGGTTTATGGTTCATCCACAAATCTCACCAAAATAAAGTTTATTATAATATAATAGAATATGAGATCAAAGCTAATAGTGACGAAGAAGATGATCTCCATGAAATTCTCCTTACAAATGATGAAGAACTAGAAGCCAAGCTTACTCCTGAAGAACTCGAAGATGGTGGAAAAATACTATGGATGAACTCAAAGAAATCAACCTAGGAGTTGAGGATGATTCCCTTCTAACTTTCGTCAGTGCCCTTCTACCTGATGAGAAAGTTTAAGAACTAAAAATGCTACTTTGTGAATTCAAGGATTGCTTTTCCTAGACATATTCTAAAATGTCAGACATATCATCTAATGTAGCAGTTCATAAACTAGCTATTAAACTAGATGTAACGCCTATTAAGCATGCTCCTAGGTGAATGAGGTTAGAGATTAAAGAACAGGTAATTATTAAAACTAAGAAGCTGCTTGAAGTAGGCTTCATCCAAAAGGAGAAGTATGCATATTGGATAGCTAACATTGTCCAGTTAGAAAGAAGAACAGCCAAATCTGTGTGTGCATTAACTTTCGAGACCTAAATAAGGTGTTCCCAAAAGATGACTTTTTGCTTCTAATATTAAAACTACTAGTGGACAATTCATTCAACTATGACATGTTCTTATTCATGGACGGATCATCGAGATACAACCAAATCAAGATGGCTCCTTAAGATGAGAAGCACACATCATTTAGGATGCCAATTGGTATATGCTACTACACAATCATACCTTTCAGATTGAAAAATGCTGGAGCTACATACCAAAGAGCCATGATGCATATTTTTCATGAGTTGATTCAACAGAAGGTGGAATGTTATGTTAACAATTTGGTGGTGAAGAGTTGTATCGGAGAGAATCAGAAAATATGATCTCAAGATGAATCTTCTAAAAGCATTCGGGGTAACCTCCAAAAAATTCCTTGGGTACATTGTACATCACAGAGGAATTGAAATTGATCCTACTAAAATCAAGGCAATTATGGAGATGCCTCCACTAAAGAGTTTACATCAGTTCTGTTCTTTACAAGGATAACTTGCATTCATCCATTGATTTATATCAAACCTATCAATACACTGTCAACCATTTGTAAAGTTGATGAAGAAGGATGTTCCATTCAAATAGGACAAGGAGTGCCAAGAAGCCTTATAAAGCATTAAAAGCTATTTGTTAAATCTACCAATTCTTGTAGTGCCTACTCCTAGGAAGCCCCTCATTATATACACTATTGTATTAGAAGAGCCTCTTGGAGTATTATTGGCACAACATAATAAAGAGACCTAAGAGAATGCTCTTTATTATATTAGTCAGAGGTTGATAGGAGCAGAAATGAGATACTCTCAAATAGAGAAGCATAGTTTGGCATTGATCTTTGCAATACAAAGCTCCATCATTATATGTTATCTCATAAGATTGCCTCATCTCAAGGATTGATCTGTTGAAGTGCTTGATGACAAGACCTGCAATGATAGGTCGCATGGCAAGATGGGCAGTATTTCTCCAATAATTTGATATCACATACGTTTTTCAGAAAGCAGTGAAGAGACAAGTCTTAACAGATTTTCTTGGTGCACATCCCATCCCTATAGACTCTACTCTTAATAATGATTTGCCTGATGAACAAATTATGCTCATTCATGAAAGAGAAAAATCACAAATTTGGAAAATATACTTTGATGGAGCCTTATTGATCAAAGAAGTCTAACCTCTAAATTTTCCAAGGGCAAGAGCAGGAATTGACATCGTCTTCATAGCACTAGAAGGAGGAATAATGAGATGATCATATTAGTTGATTGAGCCAAGAACTAATAATGAAGCTGAGTATGAAGTATTAGTGGTAAGTCTTGAAGAAGCTATTTTCATAGGCATTCAAAACTTGCATATTTTTGGTGATTCTCAGCTTATTATAAATCAAGTACTTAGCATCTATGAAATCAACAACCTTTAGTTAGCTTTATATCATAAGCAAGTTCTTGAGCTTATGAAGTAGATACCAAATGTCACACTAACTCGAGTCTCTCAATTTGAGAATAACAAAGTAGATTACTTAGCAAAATTAGCTAAGAAAATGATAAGTAAGAATGGTGATTATGTCATAATTGGCATATTTACTCGACAAGTTCTAGAGCTAATAAAGTATCAATCCCCACAGGTAGAGGGGTTATCAAATTTGACCCAGCAGGATGCGACTCAGGTTGCTTCTCATATTCCTCAAAAATCAACATGGAATTATACCTAGAAGAGCTAAGAATGATATTCCTTTAGAAAAGTAGTGTGAAGCCTTTATTGTAGAAGAGCCACATGATTAGAGGCAACCCTTCATTGACTACTTTAAAGAGGGCAAATTACCAAATAATAAATCACTAGTAGCTCAAATTGAGAAGAGAATGTTGTGCTATGCTTTCATCAACAACACTTTATATCATAGATTCTTTAAACAAATGTGGCTATGATGCCTAAATACAGATGAAGGTACCAAAGTGATGTTTGAAGTTCATGAAGGACTTTGTGGTGCACATCAGTCACGTCCCAAGATGGTAGTAAAGATCAAAAGGATGGGCTATTATTGGCTGTCTATGGTGAGAGATTGTATCAATCATGCTAGAAGGTGTCATGAATGTCAAGTACATGGGAATATAATCCATCAACCTCTAAATTCACTACACCCAATAATAACATCCTGGCCATTCGAATGCTAGGGTGTAGATGTAGTTGGACCAATTGATCCAATGCCATCAGCTGGACATTGCTTCATCCTAGTAGTGACTGATTATTTCTCTAAGTTGGCTGAAGCTACCCCATTTAAAGAAGTCACCGCTAATCGAGTGGTCAACTTCTTTACACATAATGCGGTCTATAGATTATGAGTTTTGCATCGAATAATCTCCGATAATGACCCAGCTTTCAAAAGTGCAAAGATTTATAGATTCATCGATCGACACAAAACTAATTGGCGATACTCTTCAATATACAATCCAAGAGCAAATAGTTTAGTAGAGGCCTTCAACAAGATATTAGTCAAGCTACTCAAGAAGATCCTTACTAAAAATAAGAGAGAATGACATACTAAACTAATAGAGGCACTATGGACGTATCGAACTACCTACAAGATGCTGACTAAAGCCACTCCCTATTCATTAGTATTTGAAATTGAAGTGGTTCTTTTGCTAGAAGTTGAGTTGACATCACTTTGAATAGCGATCCAATACAACCTAACGGAAGATCAAAATGCTCATTTGAGAATGGAGGAACTCGATGCGCTTAATGAAGTTAGATTGCAAGCTCATCAAAATCTGGAGGTTTATGGAGCAAAGATGTCCGGGGCTTTTGACCATACAGTGCGGCCTCGAACATTCCATAAAGGGGAACTAGTCTTGGTGCTGAGAAGACTAATTATTCCTAATAAAAAATTTGGTGGCAAATTTGAGCCTAATTAGGAGGGCCTTTTGGCATTGAGAAAGTGTATCAAGGAGGGGCATACCAACTCATTGACCTAAAGGGTGGAAGACCAATGCCGCTAATTAATGGTCGTTACCTGAATAAAATATTATATATGATAAATATATTCTCGAGGTACAACAGAAACTCTTCTATAGGGGCATTTTTTTTAGTATATCTATTTAGGTCGACATCGTGCTTTATGCCGAGATCCCTAGATAAATATACTTACTCAAGATAACAATAACTTTTTCATGAAAATTCTCCTATTACATAGGGGGCATTTTAGATTTCCATACATAGATGAAATCAATATTATATGTTAAAACTCTCTTAAGAGCATATCAATTCAAATATTAATGTATTTTCTTAATTCCATCTTAAAAGTTCTTTAGAATTCCCCCTGCAAGATAATGAACATTTTTATTTTATACTAAGTTTATTTAAGTTGACGTCATGCTATAAGATGAGATCCTCAAATATATTCTGATTCAGGTTGACTTCGATCTTTACGTCAAAATCCTTGAATTTAACTATAACTATTAATAAAGTTGTGCTCTACAAGGAAATAATTCATTTTATGCATGAAAAGATATCCCTAAATGTCAAAAAAATATCTCTCCAAGATTCATCAAATGTCAGAGATCAAGTTAGCAGAACTCCCAATCTTGAAAGCTTCAATCAATTGAGTTGAAAAAATATCAATCTCTACATCCTGAAGTCCAAGACACAGATGGGTTCAAAAGGTCAAACTCAACAAGCCTATAAATGGCCATGTTGCTTACGCTCTCTTTACTCAACAAGTCATATGAAAAAGGTCACAGTGAAAGAGCCCCTGTTCGTTAGTCCGATGAGCAAATCACCAACCCATCACAGCTTAAGTTGAAGACTTGAGTAGGTTCTAAAGGTCGAACTCAACAAGCTTATAAATGGCCAAGTTGTTGATGCTTTCCTCACTCAACAAGCCATAAGAAAAGGCCACAGTGAAAGAGCCCCTGCTCATTAGTTTAATAATGATAGGTGTTCAATCTTAAGTTGGATCTAGCTTAGTGATTACAAGTAACTAGGATCCAAGTGATCTTTCTACTTAATCGAGAGACCAAAATAATCTGATAAAATTCTCAGTTCAGAGTTGTCTCAAATCAATCTATATATTATCTGTAGGGTGATATTTCATTATATTCTCAAATGATCCGATCAAGCACAAAGCACAGATCAAAGCCAATCTTCTCATCAAGTCCATCAAAAGTAAAAAGCATAGGACCGAGGGAACAATTCTATAGTTCATACAAAGTTGATGGCCAAACTAAAAGAATTTTGTAGTTATTCAGTCTGTTAAAGCATACATTTCTAGGTTGATAACTCAACATAGACCTAGTATAAGCTGGAAGGCTGGGTCATCTATACGCACCCTTCAATGAATCCGTCAAAGCATCAAGCACAGGATCCATGACTTACATACACTTCATGACAAGTCAATATGGACAAATCAGATCAGTCCTTCATCAAGTTTGTCAAGTTTAAAGCTAGGAAAGAAGGAATTCCCAATCTCAAAATAAGCAGACCCATTCCTCCATCAAACCTGACCTAGCATAAAACTAGGGTTGGAGGAAACTCAAATCTGCAATGACATAAAAGAAAGGGATCTTCAGCAAATCCATTGAAGCAGAGAGTAGATGGTGTAAGAACTCTTATCTATCCGACAAGTTGATTCTAACAAATTGGTCAATCCTTTCATTTAGCATGTCCTAAATAAGGCATCATACTAATGACAAATCTTATAAAAGCTCCAAAAGCTATTGCAATCGAAGCTGAAATGATCCAAGTTTTGTGGCTAGCCCAAAGGGTCAACCAGATTTCAACAAATGCGACTCACTCCATGCACGAATCACATTTATTAGGGGGCATTTGTTGACCTTCACATATGCTACATAAGCCAAATTGAGCTTATAAGGTGAATCTGATTGACTTCGAATGCTTTAGAGCACAAAACAGAGCTGAAATGTGACAAATATTGCCAAAATTAGCCCAAATGACCTCTATTCGACAAATAGACCTCACCATTACATTCAGAATGTCAAAATTGGTCAGAATATAAATATTGCATAACCTAATGATCAATCGACTAAGCGATCGAGCTGTCAATGTGTCGACACATATATTGAGGAAGGAAAAATATGATAATATCTAAACAATCTTCATTCATAAAATTGATTGCATTGTTAGCTTTAAAATGTCAAGACTTACCAAATGAAATTATTTGCACTTAAGTCAGACGAATCTGTGCAAATGTCAAATGATCTAACCACAAACACGCAAATCTAAAATATAATAGACATCACCAAAATCAGTTGAAATGATCTTTGATTGATGAATAGACTTCAATATTATGTTCAGAATATTGAAATTGGTTAGAATATAAATATTGCATAACCTAATGATCAATCGATCGAGTCATCAATGTGCCTACACGTATATCAAGGTCAGAAGGCACCGACATAAACCAAATGACCTCCATTCATGAAATTGATTACACCGTTAGTTTCAAAATATCAAAATCTATCAAGTAAGACTATTCACACTCAATTCAGACAAATTTGTATGAAAATCGAGCAGTCAAAAATGATGATGAACATTTTGAGCAGAAATTGACCCAATTTGATGCTGACTTGAACCAAATGACCTCTAATTACAAAACAGACAACACCATTGTGTCCGGAGCATTGGAATAACCTAAGATTGATACATATATTAACTATGTGATCTTGTTGGCATGAAATTTATATTAAGACTGATTAGACATTTAAAAAATTAATAAAAAAACCCTAATTTAATCCTAACTAACTAAAATCCCTAAAATCAGCCCTAACTCTCATTTGATTGGTTCAGGCCTTTCTTCACACACGCACGTAAGTCAACTTCACTTGGCTCTTCCTCCCTCAGCCGCTCGATTTCCCGCACAACCGACCCCTTCCATCGCTCGGTTCGCACGATCCCATTCATTTGGCTTCGTCTCCTCCTCAACGGTAACGAACCGCAAGGCCTCGCTCTCAACCATTCCCTCACAAGCTCATATCCTCCCTCAAAACCATAGCAAATCTAAGGAAGAAGGGATATTTCATGTTTTTCTCCTCCCGTCCAAATCGTACGCAAGCAACGAGACCTCCCCCCTTCTTCCTCTTCTCTCCAATCGCAAGCAAGGGTAAGGTTCTTCTTCTTCCTCTTCCCTCTTCTTCTTCTCTTCTTCATCTTCTACATTTTCCATCATTTTCTCCCAAACTAAAAATCATCTTCTTTCTCTTCTTCCACCGAAACTCCTCCAATCAAAATTTCCCCTAGACAAAGTTCCTCCGTGGCCAAAAACCCTCTTCTTCCACCAAACTCTTCCAATCAAAATTTTCCCTACACAAAGTTCACCTAGTCAAAGTCTCCCTTAACTGAATTTCCTTTTACAGAAATATGAAATTCTCCTTTGCCAAAATATGAATTTTTTTTTGCCAAAATCTACCATCCCCTTTATCGAATCCACCCTTAGCCGACCTCCTTTCTTTTCACAAGAGAGGGTAGCTAAGAGGCAACACCATCATCAAGCGGGTTCCTCTCGGTATACCTCCTCGCTTCCTCCTCTAATCAAGCGCACAGTTGCTGAAATACCCTTCAAATTCCTTTATCGTAGCCAGAGAGCAACACCGTCATTAGGCAGGTTCTTTTCTTGGTTTCCAACATCTCCCTCTTTGTATCCTTGTCGATCATTGCCAGCACGCAGAAAAATAATTCTAAACATGTGTGATGTGAATGTGAAAGTATACATATGTGCTTGTGTCTCCCTTTGTAGGTTCTAAGACCTTGCTAATGCCCCATAGGGCATAGCAAGTATGAAGATAGTTGTTGTGTTGCAAGACAGCACTCACTACGCTTAATAGGGCATACCGAGCAAGCCAAAAAATTATTAGATGTCGCTCCCTTAGCCGAAATTTCGTCAAATCTTTGGGCTGAAAATAAAAAATAAAAAAAATTGCTTAAGAGCACTAAACAAAGAAATCTAAAGTTAAATTCAAATTAAAAGAATCAAATAAAAAATGGGGAAAAGAAAAGAACATATAATGAATACAAAGGTAAAACATTAAATCAAAGAGAAAAGAAGTAAAAAGCACTTATAAGATTTATCTTAATAAAGTTGAAAGCCCACTAAAAAATTATCCCCTCTCTTTCAAGCACTCCAACTCCTCAAACAAATGGAATAAAATAGAAGTCCCCTCTTTATATATGAATTGAGGAAATAATATGGAACCCATCCTTATCTAAATTTAATAATCGGGTGAGATGATGGGGTTTGATGGATGATACTAAACTCATGAACTTTAATTGTAATCCTGGTTTAAATTGGTAAAATGGGTTCTCTTTTCTTCAAATTTCACAAAACTAAACAAGCTTTAGTTGAAACTTGGAGAGGCTGCTATCAAACTTATAAGAGACATATAATAAATTTGAAGTCCACTTACCCACTAAATCTGAAGTCTGATGTGGATTTAGGGATATTGGAGTCGATGTTTATTTTTATGAATAGAGCCTCTTATTGAATACTCAAAGTATTAAATTCACAAACAAGTAATCATAAAACTAATTGAATAATTGAAAATTAGATGATATTGAATGAGGTAAGAATCTCAATTGGACATTAAATCAAAGCATAAGAGAGCCTCTTGGGATTAAGATATACTTAAATAAATTGAAAAAACTTAAAGAATTCATCAGAGATTTTCCATGAGATCGAATGATTGATAATAAGCATAAGCAATGAATCCTTGGAAAATATTTGAAGCATATTCTTTGTCTTATTAATATACTTGAATTAGATCAAGAAGAAATTGAGTATAGTTGGTGATGAATTTGAGAATTGTCATAAGCCAGAGTATATTGAATATTCAAAGACTAATCAACTTGGAATCAATTAGTTATTAATCTGAAAAAATCTAATAAGATATTAGATCAATTTACAACCACCATCAAATTTGCAACACATCATATAAGCGAACAGAAGACATTAATTAAGGTATTCTTAAATACACTCGCATGTGCCCTGACACTACGTTGAATGCTTAAACTTAGTATCTGAGGAAGCTGCGTGGGTTGCTTCCTAGTTTAGTCTTAGGACCTAGTCCAGGTTAATAAAACCTAAAAAATCTAATTATTATAAGAATTTTAACTTATTAAAATATTTGAGAAGCTAATTCTATCATGTGATAGTAGATCCATCCTCTATTAGAGTTAAAGAGTTGACATGATCAAAAGTTCTCAAATATATTCGATTCAATCAATTAACTACCCGATGATGACTGTGTTGAATGGTGATTTCAACCGGAGAGGATACTTCTATCAAAATGTGATTCTAATTTCAAATCAAACTAACTTAAATCAAGTATCAATCTAAATATTGGTTGAATAAAATTCAATCATTAAAAGTTTAAATCTACTTTATTTAATAAAATAAAAGAGATTGGAGAGGTAAAGAGGAGGTAATTTCTTCTCGTTAATAAGTTGGAGAACCATGAATCATGTAAGGATTTATATGCACATGCTATATCCGATGAAATAGGTGAATTGGTTATTTTAGAAGATACTAATATTATGGTTGACTCATTCAACTCTCTTCTATTATGGCTTGAGGAGTTGGTTTCTTTTCACCTTCATAATTATAAAAAAAATTCTTGAGCAAATAATATTGTCGAGGAAGCACTTACAAGATGCTCATATGCTAATGGAAGTATCTTCTAATGATTGCTTCTTGCGACTGCCCACCTTGATTAGTCATGTAATCATCCCTAAGGTGATCGGGCTTCATGAAAGCCTAAAGTTCTTGATTGTCAACAAATGTACAGAAGGAAATTGAAATTCAAATTTTGAAGGAGGGTATGAACAAAATTGAAGAGACTCTAAAAGCATCCTGTTGCGAATTGCAATCGAAAGCATCTGAAGTTGAACAATTGGAACATAAACTTTCTTCAATTAGAGGGAAGCTTAGCCTAGCTGTTGTAAAAGGTAAAGGTCTAATTGTGCAATATGATAGTCTTAAATTGTCTTTGATAAAAAAAACTAGTGAGCTTAAGAAGTCTATGGAGGATTTGCTGTTGAAAGACGCATTGCTGGATGAGCTTGAAACAAATAATTGATGAGTTGAATGCTTTGTTGGAGCAATTAAAGTTTGATCATAGCCAACAGAAAGAGGCATTGATATCTGAAAAAACCTTGTTTATGCACCAATTGGCTGATGTGGAACTGAATTTAAATGATAGCAACCAGAATTACTGTAGGTTATTAAATACATTGCTTGCAATTGATTTACAGAGTGAGGTCAATGGCATTGACCTAGTTAAAAAGCTTAAGTTAGTTAGCAACATGCTTCTTGATTTGCATTCAGTGATTTCTGCAGTTGAACGTGAAGAAAATAAATCTAAACATGCAGATGAATTGCTCTTAACTAAATTGAATGATGTCCAAGAAAGAAATGATATGCCACCGGATTCATAACACATCGTATAAGTGAACAGAAGGTGTTAATTAAGGCATTCTTAAATACACCCATATGTGCCCGATACTACACTGAATGCTTAAACTTAGTGTCTGAAGATGCTGCGTGGGTTGCTTCCCGATTTGGTCTTAGGACTAGGTCCGGGTTAACAAAATCTAAAAATCCAATTATTATAAGAATTTCAACTTATTAAAATATATGAGAAGCCAATTCTGTATTGTGTTAGTAGATTTGATCCTCTATTAGGAACTAAACAGAGTTGACGGGATTAACAGTTCTCAAATATATTCGATTCAATCAATTAACCACCCCGATGATGACTATCTTGAATGGTGATTTCAACTGAAGGGGATACTTTCATCAAAATGTGATTCTAATTTCAAATCAAACTAACTTAAATCAAGTATCAGTTTAAAAACTACTTAAATGAAATTCAATCATTAAAATTTTAAAGCAAAACTCAATATATCCACCTTCAATAATTACTTGTCGAAGTTAAAAAATAAAAAAACTAGCTTACGAAGGAGCTAATGTCAAATCAGGTGTTATGCTATGTTCACTCTCAATCAATCTCATGCTAGTAAGGACATGGCTCATGACCTTGCATGGTTTGGCCAAGAGGCTCCAGATGATACAGCTTATGACGAGTCCTGACGGGTGATTTGGCCGGTAAGGCTCTATTATATTATGATCATAACTGTAGCCCATATGCTCCCCAATAGCACTGCTCTTTGAGTTGTGAATCATATGGTATACTTGATAGGGAAAAAAATCCCTCTATTAGTTAAGGTAGACTTAAGCCCATCTCCTTAAACAAATATCACCCCATGTCTATAAGGATTTTGGACATAACTGCAGTGTTGATGAAGGATCCTTCTGCCAATGACTACCTTCTCTGACTAAATAGACTAGGGAACATGACAGCCTAGGATGACGGAACCATGGGATCTAGATCAGCTAAGTCATCATTTCCCCAATCGTCCGCTTTAAGCTAATTATGTTGAATTTGAGAAATTCCAAATTCTAAATTAAATTTCAAAACTCCACATGTTGTTACTATATGCTACGCATTAAGCTATCTAACGACTAGCCTTAATTGAAAGTTCTCTCTCACTTATTGGGAGGGGTAATTAACTATAGGGGCTTGTGCCTATAGGAAACCTTAAACCAGATCTAAAGTCCTCACCAAATGAGGGTGAAATATCTGGGTAGTGTCTTATCTACTATTCTATCCACTTTCTAAAAATTAAACTGACACTTTAAATCAACACTCTCTTCATTTGTCGAGAGGTCGATGGTGAATTTTCATAGCCCACATTCCACACACATTCAAGCCCTTTTTTTTATTTAAGTCCAAAATTCAGTCTAAATTTCAACAGCATTTTGGCATGGGGGGAGCACGATCTAACAATTTTTTGCTTACTCAATACACAAAATTGAGTGTAGTGAGTGGTATCTTGTGACACCACAGCCATCTCTTTGCACCCACTACGCCCTATTAGATATTAGTGGGGTCTTGAAACCTGGTCACCAAAATTGTATGTTTTGCAAATTTCAAGATGAACAAACTTTCAAATTTGTGAACATCCTTCAACCTCAACCAATCATCCCAATAAGCTTTAGGCCACTTTGGTGTTAGCTCCTCCTATGTGGGTTTTGACAATATCCATCCAAGTTCAGAAAAAAATATGAACGATAAAGAGTCTCGGGATCATGCATAAATTGCACTTGACCATTATCATTCCAAGAAGAAACAACCATGATTGAATTATCTCAGTCTAATAATGTCAATGTAGCTTCAAAACAATAAAAAAATCAGGTGCAATCTCTATGTCATCTTCTAAAATGATTACTCGATCAAAATTATGCTTCAAAAATAATTCATCTAAAGCCCATTTGTAGTGTCTTGCAATTTTATAGTATGCAATTAATTCTCTAGGATACAAAAAAGGAAAATTTTGTAGCAACTGCACTTTGATACTTCAGGATGGATAAAATCATCCTCTCCAGATATTCTGGCCGATTGCAAGCCATTATCACAACAGCAACCACATGCACCTTGGATTTTTTAGATATTCTTTGGAGATTTTTTTTAAAAGATCTTGGACAAGAGTCTTCAGTTGGGCAGACTTGTCTTCATAACGTCTATTCAAATCTAAAATTAAAGGAGAGAATTACAGCCTCAACTTCTAAATTAATAATTTTCTCTTGTTGCATGCTCATCTGGTTAATTAACAACCGGGTATGACTTGCACACTGGTTTTCTGCTCCAATAGCAGTTGACCACTGAGTACTCGTTTGTGAAAAGGTGCACTTGGAGAAAATGAAGGCCAACGCAACAACAAGAACAAAGCACACGTCCAAGGATTCCATGATCAATTTATGTCGGAGAGAGAGAGAACGAGTGCCCCTTCACTTCCTAGGTTTTTCTCTCTTGGCCGAGAGGCTCGGATGATCTGCTCAAGAATTCGTTCATGCTCTCGATTTAACTGTGGGTGAGGACTTTTCTTTACATCTGAGGGAAATGGAACGAGAAGGGTGCGACTAGCTTTCGATTGGTGTGTAGCAAGAATAGAGTGAGAGAGGAGAGAAGTGAGGTAAGAGTTGATGGCACAGAGATAAGAGGCTTTCGTTCGACTGGGAGCAAGGAAATGAAAGAGGATGAGAAAGGCTTGTTCATTCCTCCGAGCACGATAGAGGTTTTGTCTAAAGAATGCTTCGGAGGAGAGAAGATGAGAGAGTCTGATCACTCCATTTTTCTTTTTAAGAGACTATGCATCCGAGTCAGTACATATTTTTTCCTTCGGGAGAGGTTTTCTTTGCAATTTTGAAGGGAGAATGAATGAGAGCGGAGCAGTTTTGGACAAGAGTTTGCGGTTGATAGAATTTGGGGGAGGAATTTAAGGCAAGTTAACCTTAGATAGGATATAAGCTAATTAATAAATTTATTTTTAGTATTTAATTAATCCCAATATAAATTTTACAGCAACATTATTATATAGTTAATATATACATCAATTTTAGGTTATTCTAATGTTCCAGAGGCAATGACGCAATCCGTTTCATGATCAAAGGCCTTCTAGTTTGAGTCGACATCAAATTGGATCAATTCCAGCTTAACAATATGCATTATTGCTTTAGATAGTTTGACATTCACATAGACTCATCCGAATCGATCATGGACAATCTCATTTAATAGGTTTCAATATTTCAAAGCTAACGACGCAATCAATTTTACAAATGGAGATAATTTGAGCATCATTGTAGCCTCCCGACTCTGATATATGCATTAGCACATTGACAGCTTGATCACTTGATCAATTAATCTTTAAATTGTGCAATATTTATATTCTGAACATGATGGCGAAGTCCGTTCATCGATCGGAGATCATTTGAGCATCGTCACAGCCTCTCGACTCTTATATATGTGTCGGCACATTGATAGCTCTATCGCTTAATTGATTTATCGTTAGATTATGTAATATTTATATTCTGATCAATTTTGATGTCTTTAATGCAATGACAAAGTCTGATCATTGATCGGAGGTCATTTGGGCAACATCGCAATCTCTTGACTCCAATATGCGCATTGACACATTGATAGCTCGAATGCTTAATCGGTTGATCGTTAAATTATGCAATATTTATATTCTGACCAATTTCAATGTTCTGAATGTGATAGAGAAGTTCGTTCATCAATCAGAGGTTATTTGGGTATCGGCGTAGCCTCCTGACTCTGATATGCATGTCGTCACATTGACAGCTCAATCATTTGATCGGTGGATCGTTAAATTATGCAATATTTTTATTTTGACCAATTTTTATGTTCTGAATGTGACGACGAAGTCCGTCATCATAGAGGTCATTTTGACTAATTTTGGTGATGTTTGATGCATCTCAACTTCGATTTGCCTCTGAATCATCCGAAGTAAATCAAATTTATCTTATAGGCTCGATTCGACTTATGTAGCATATATGGAGGTCAACATTTTGAAAGACTTAAAATGAAAACATGATCTCTCAAACATTCAAAATTCATTCAAAACTTATGTGAAAGTGCAAAGTTCTAAATCATAAATCAATTGGCAAAAATTGTACTCATGTGACATATCTATGGGTCTTAATAATTCATCAACGAACTTGAAATGACTCACCCAATGTATATTGAGATTATTACATTTTATGTTGATGAACTCAAAATATTTTTAATTGAATACAATTGAATTTGAAGAGCTTACATGTGGCTAATAGCTCACTCAGGAGTATGAGCATGAATTAATCATTTTTCAATGAATATTAGTTAGACTCTCTAATGGGCAATTGGCAATATCACTATTCGCATTAAATAATTGAATATAAACTAATGGGTTAATTTATATTTATGATGAACTTGAAAGCTCTTTGATAAGTGTGACTAATCCAATAAATCAAGGCTTATACACATTACTCTTAGATAGAATAGTCTATATAATGAGATATTTTTTCATTCAATTTCATCATATTAGAGTGCTCAAAATGGGTTGAAGTGTGCATGAATCTCAAGGTGATTATATGCTAAAACCAATCAAATGCGTCGATAGTCAAAATATGCAAGTGAAATGAATGTTGCACAATCATGAGATGATTACATTTCTTTACTCGTTGCATTTAAATACACAAACATTCTAAAGAGGTAAGCCTTACATGCATTATGGAGCAAAATCCTTCAATTCAAACACCTCAAAGTGCGTGTAAACAACTTAATAGAATGAGTAATGCACATATTTCAGTGCAAATCCTATATTGAAGGCTTATGTTCAAATACATATGGACAATCAACTACTTATAAATGAACTCATTTATGTGCACACATTACGAGGCAACCACGAAGTTGTAATTAATGTTCTAGATTCATGCAAATAATGAGATGAATTATGCATGCATATCTTGAGATGAAATAAATTCATGTATAACATCTCAAATAAATTATATAAGTGTTCCTTGATGATTTACATGATTCACGAGGAATGTATTATTCTTAGCCGTAATTGCCTTGCAATGCATTCAAATTTCATAACTTGCACAAAATTTAATGAATTTAAAAGTAAATATGTATGGCCATCTTTATCTATATGGTGAAGTTGTTAAGTCCCACTTAACCAATCTAATCCTCCGCTTTATTAGGATCGAAGTTGACAAGATTGTGGGCTCCAAAAATTCGTCACTAACCTCTCGATGAAGAGAGCTTGGTTTATGTCGAAATTTTGAAGCGAGATGGAATAGTAGATAAGACACTCAGATTTTGTCCTTATTTTGTGTGAGCACTTTAGTTAGGTTGTGTTTCTATAAGCAAAGCAAGCACTATAGTTAATTACCCCTCTCAATGCTGAGAGAGAACTTTCGATTAAGGCTAGTCATTAGATCGCTAAATGTGTAGTGTATAGTAGTAACATGTTGAGTATAAAATTATGAATTTATGAAATTCATCACTTTAATTTAAAGCAAATGGTTGGGGGAATGATGATGTGCCCAATTAAGATCCCATGGTTCTCTCATCCTGCTATCGTGATCCCTAGTCTACTTAGTCAGCAAAGGTAGTCGACCCAACCTAATCGAATGATCCTTATTAGCAGCCATGGGTTGTATCGTCCAAGTAATCCTTGTAGACTGAGGTGGTGTTTGTCTAAGGAGATAAGCTTAAGTGCACCTTAGCTAATAGAAGGCTTTTTTCCCAATCTAATACATTTTATAGTTCATAGCTCAAAGAGCAAAGCACTTGGAGAACATACGGTTTGTGGCAATGACTGTAATTTAGTGGTGTCATTTTGCGACAAGCCATCCAATCAAAGGGCTCTGATCATAACCCTCATTTATGTGGTGTCATTTTGCGGCAAAACTACATGGACAGAAGACACAGGCCATGCCCTTACAAGCTTAAGATTGTTTGGGTGTGAAAATAGTTTTATATTTGATTTGACATTAACTTTTGTGAGCAAAAGTTTTCTAAATTTGTCGCCCTCGACAAATAGTTGCAGATAGGTAGATAGATTTTACTTTAAATTAAAATAATTAATTTCATTAATTTATTTTTATTTGATTATTTGATTATTTTATAATTGATTTGAATTTTAATATATAAAGATTGATAATTCAAACATTAGTAATGATAGCATTTTAATCACATGACTATTGTTGGCTAATAGACTATATCAACTCTACCTCTTTTCTAGAGAGGATCGGGTATAAATTCTCAAAATTTATAATCCTCTAATCCTTGTCGACTCTAGCTTGAGCGTAGAGGATCGGGTTTGGCACTTTTCACTTGGGAGCTTGAACTGGAGAAGCTATGTCAATAAGTTTAGATTTATCTTTTGTAATTATGTGACAGATTTAACGACTCAGATTTTTCTAAGTTGAATTTTTTTATAATATTATGATTAGATTTTTAGGTTTTGTTAACCTGGACCCGATTCTAGGACTAAACTGGGAATCAACTTATGCAACATCTTCAAATACTAAGTTTAAGCATTCAGCGCAGTGTCGGGACCCATGCAGGTACTTCAATTCAAGTGTTCATATAAACTCTCAAATAATTTAGTGTATTTTGATACCAACGATTTGATATGAATTTTGAAGCACTTGAATTCAATTAGAAGTTTATCTTATGATACATGCATATCAAGTTAAATTTATTTGGATATTTATATGAGTTTTAAAAAAATATCCACGTTGAATTTAATAAATTTTTTGAAGCATATGAGATTTATTTAGAATTGAAATTAATGCCTTATGTCTGCTTCTAATTTTGTGTTGCAGATTCGGTTTTATAAAGTGTTTTATATCTTGTTTAATTATTTAGATTAATATTTATTTATTTACATCTAGTCCATAGCTCATTGAGCTCTTTAAGTTTCAATGGAGTTTAGCTCGTGATCACTAAAAAACTCGTAGGCTCATCATAGTCTCATTCAAATTCTTTTTTTTTTTTGCTCGAACGATTCTTGATGCGATAGCACAATCCATAAATTTTGTTTGTGCTAAGCAACTATCAAGATCACCAGAAGCTTTACTTGAATTTTGTTTTTGTTAGGAGACAAACCCTCAAGTTCATTAAAAGTCTTATTTATGACCGTCAACAAGTTATCGAGTCCTGAAGATCATTCTTATTTAAAGACTTTAAAATTTTATATGTAAGTTTATTCTTTAATTTATCATTCCCAAATAAGGTTAATTTAAGGTCCTCAACACTTTTACTTATTCTCGTTTAAATCTCCCATCAATCCATAATTCGGCAGCCTCTCGGCGTCATCCCCGCATAGAGGGCTATATTGGAAGCTTAGGTGGCCTACCTACCACACTTAAAAGGCATGCACAATCAGCATCTTGCGATACCACAACCAATCTTCATACCCACCATGCTTAAAAAAATGTGCATAGGTTTTCAAATACCTGTAATTTCAATTCAAATTTTAATTTTGAGCTTATAGTTCATTTTGTATTAAATTAATTAAGTTCTTAATCCAAATTGACAAATTTCCCTGTCATCCCCGTGTAGGGTGTTACATCAAGAGTTTGGTTGGTCTTCTTGCCACGCCTAAAAAGGCATGCATAGTTGGTGTGTTGTTACACTGCAGCCAAAAATCTTCGCATCTACAATGTTTAAAAAAGGATGCATAGGCCTTCAAAAATCTTCACCTTATTTTGAGGAAGGTCCTTTATAAAATTGCAAGCCAAGAGATAAAGGTCACTAAAATGCTCAAGCTCTATAGCAGCAGCCAAATGAACCAAAGTGCATTTCATATTAAAAGGATCTTTTACAAGTAACAAAGAATCGAGCTGAAAGAATTTGTGATGCTCTCCACACTAATAGTAGTGCTTAATGTTGTAAGCCAATAACTCAGCATTATTTTTGAGCACAGGCATAAAGAGTGAACTCAAAGTAGTGCAAGGGTTGTCCCTCTGAATACCTCTTACAAGCTTTCATTTCATAGCATTTTCTTCTTCATTAAACATGAATAAATTGTTGACAGTCGCTCATCTTCTTTGCTAAATTATGCCAAATTGGAAAGATAATAATAGTCTTAATTCTTCTTCACATTTTACCATGTATATGGCAATCAAACTTTCTAGAATCTCATAGTATAAAGGATCAAGCTTGACAGGTGTTATGAACCATAATCTTGCTTGGATATGGTTCTCCAAAATTTCCTAAGCCTTGCCACGTAAATAACAAATTGCTGCGGTAATGTTGATTTTATGATCCTCTTCATCCTTGTTCAAGTATATAGAATTGCAATCCTTTGGGTCACTCATGTTTCTGAGCTCATCCACTTTAGCATGGCACAACATCGTCAGGCACCTGTGCCAGTCTTTCAGCTCCTCAAAGCATTTGGCATCGAGCTAGCGAAAGCGCAGGTCACAACGGACGATTGAAGAAGAGTCAAGTTCATGGAGGGCTCAGCGGTGTTAGCATTGACGGGTGAGGTAAGAAGAAAGAAAGGGTCGGATAATAGGCTACTGTGTTGCAAGAGAGCCAAACCGAGGACAAGATATTTGAATGCCTCACTATCTGAGTTCCTTCTGGTAGAAGAGATGGAGGAGCCTTGGCTATGGATGTAGGAGGTGAATAGCGACGTCAGGGAAAGAGGAAGTTTAGCTGCAGCTTGCTGCATATGGTAAGGAGGAATCCTGGGAGAACCGATAGCTTATAGGAAGTTGTTAGGTTGCAGCTCTTGTTGTTGGGAGGAGCAGCACTAGACTGGGAGGAGAGTATGACTGCAATATGCAGTTCTTGAGATGGTCGGCAAGTGGTGTTGCGGTGGAGACCAGCCGAAGCTGAAAGTTCGCTGGCCTAGAGGAATGAAGACAGATTGTTCACGTGAAAGTCCCCAAGGTCGTGAATAGAGAGCTCAGCTTTTTAACTATTTTCATTGAACTCATCAGAGTAATTATTTTCTTCTTCAACATGAAGTATGCCATGGTTCTCAGATTGATTGTGGGCTTCCCTAGAGTCCACTTCTTTTGGAAGATTTACGTGCTCATAAGGAAATACAGAAGGAGGAGAGGATACAAAGTGCTGAGATGAACATTGCATTTGGTGACTCCTATTCTTCTTGGCATTCTTCATCTCTAGTATCATCTGTTGGATCAGCATCTCGTCAATGGGCAGTAGCATAAACTGAGGCAATTAAAGCAGCAACGTCCCAATCAGCTCCACGGGAAGAGATACCATCTTTTTGCTCTTCATCAACCATTTTGCCAAGTCAAATCCAGATAAAGCAGAGGAGATTGGGCTGCTGTTGGGGCATGCAAACCGTGGAATGGAAGAAGACGTGCTATGTCTATTTGTGACAGGGGAGGAAGAGACATGGACTCATATGAAGGAGAAAATATTACGTCCGGAGTCCGAACATAGCTTTACATGCGGACTCCAATCCTTGGCTGACGAGTGTCAAACATTTTTTTCCCGTTTTAGCACTTAACGGTGCTGTAATTGGATGGACGGTGCTGTAAATGGACGGCACATTCATGACGCCGTTTATGCTTACCCTAGCTCGAACCGGCCTGTCTCGTTCAAACAGCGGGAGAAGAAGTGTTGTTCGAATGCACGGGAGCAATTGAAAATAAATATATTATATATATATATAGATTTAGGATTTAGGGTGTATTTTTTTTCTTGCAAATCGAGCTGAGAGAGAGAAATAGAAAATCTCATTTTCTTTTTACAAAAGAACCATGAAGATGGAGAACGTTGAGGAAATAGCGATCAATTTAGCTGAGGATGTATTAAATAAAAATTCATCGATAATTTTTCTCAATCGTTGTATATGTATAATTTTTCTACGATTTGTTAGTGATATTCCTTGAAATTCTTTTATTTAATGTATATTTCTTACATTGTTTGGAGTTCTTTGCAAGAGGACTTTGCTTATTTTAGAAGCATGCAGTACTCTCAATCTGAGAGTAAGACCAATTTCATATTATTTTTCATGAGTTCTTGGCTTGTATGGATAGAATATGTTCATTTGATTCCATTATAAGCAATTTGGAGGCTGTTTGGTTAATTTTTATGGGACTTTTGCATTTATACTCTCTGTACTCTCATGAGAGTATAGAGCATTTTGCACATTTTTTTTCACTTTCTTTGGTATGGTTGTTGAGATTATATTCATTACATCCATTGGAAGCAATTTGGAGGATGTTTAAATAATATTTGGAGGATTTTTATATCTGTACTCTCTATACACTTATGAGAGTACAGAGTATTTTTTGATATTTTTCCAGTTTATTTTGCCTGTATGGAGAGAATATGGTCATTACAACAAGTAATTTTGTGGCTATTTTTAATTTTAGAGATTTTCTCTCAGACTCTCAGTACTCTCATGAGAGTACAGATGATTTTGGGCATTTTTTATAGTTTCTTTGGCCTATTTGAAGGAAATATGTTCATTACAATCTATTAAGAATAATTTGGAGGCTGTTTGGTTGATTTTTTAATGTTATTTTGCATCTGTACTCTCTTGAGAGTATAGATGATTTTGACTATTTTTTCCAGTTTCTTTGGCCTGGTTGTTGAGATTATGTTCATTACATTCCATTGGAAGCAATTTAGAAGCTGCTTGGATAATTTTTGGGAGATTTTTTGCATTCTCCTCTGTACTCTCATGAGAGTCTGAGCATTTTGGCATTTTTTTTCGCTTTCCTGCTAAGAAATATGTTCATTACAATCCATTAGAAATAATTTGGAGGCTACTTGGTTGGTTTTTAGGAGAGTTTTGCATCTGGACTCTCTGTACTCTAATGAGAGTGATGATTTTGGCCATTTTTTCTAGTTTCTTTGGCTTGGTTGTTGAGATTATGTTCATTACATTCCATTGGAAGCAATTTGGAGGCTGTTTGGATGATTTTGAGGGTTTTTTTGCATCTGTACTCTCTGTACTCTCATGTGAATACAGAACATTTTGCTAATATTTTTCCACTTTCTTTGGCCTGTTTGGAGGAAATATGTTCATGATAAATCCATTAGGAACAATTTGGAGATAGTTTGGTTGATTTTTTAGTGTTATTTTATATTTGTACTCTCTATACTCTCTATACTATTTGTACTCTCTGTACTCTCTATACTATCTGTACTATCTATACTCTCATGAGATTACAGAATATTTGGTAATATTTTTCCACTTTCTTTGGCCTGTTTGGAGGAAATATGTTCATTACAAATCCATTAGGAATAATTTGGAGGATGATTGCTTATTTTTGGAGAGAGATTCTACTCTCTCTATACTCTATATTCTACTCTATATTTTCTGCATCAGATTTTCTCGTACTCTCTCAGAGACTCTCATGAGAGTAGAATTTAGCTCATTTTTTTCCACTTTCTTTGGCCTGTTTGGATGGAATATGTTCAGTAGATTTCATTAGAACAAAAGGTGATTTTGGGAGTGTTTTGCATCTATGTCTGTACTCTATACTCTCATGAGAGTTTAGAGTATTTTGCTAATAATTTTTCTACTTTCTTTGGCCTGTTTGGAGGAGATATGTTCATTACAATCCATTATGAAAAATTTGGAGCCTTTTTGATTATTTTTGTTATTTGATTAGATTCTCAGACTCTCTTGAGAGTACAGATAATTTTGCTAATGTTTTTCCACTTTCTTTGGTCTGGTTGTTGAAATTATTATCATTACATTCCGTTGGAAGCAATTTGGAGGCTGTTTGGATAGTTTTTGGGAGATTTTTACATCTGTACTCTCTATACTCTCAGGATTTAGCTCATTTTTTCCACTTTCTTTGGCCTGCTTGGAGGGAATATGTTCATTTATGGATCTATTTTATATATCACATATTTATGGAGCTGTTTGGGCAGATGAATGCGATCAATGAGCAGTGCGATGATGAAGTCGTGATGTCTAATGACCCAAATTTGGGGAAACTCACCACTCTTCGAATGAAAGAGGTGTACCAGATGACTATGCACATCAAACCGGCTTTAAGGACCATACTAGTTATTGACCAAACTCCAAGAAATTGAAATCAAAAGATTTTTTATGTGCAAAAGCAGGTCGGAAGAAATCTGCCAGTCTAAACGGCTTAACAAAATTCTAAAAAACTGATACAAGGACTGATTGTCTGGCCATGATTAGATTCTCTGTTGATTTGGAGGGTAATTGGATGGTTAAAAAATATATAGAAAGTCATAATCATTCATTGGCAAAGTGTTGACCTCTTCTCATCACATATGCATTAGTGATGAAGGCATCGTGTTGAAGAAATGTGAGGCGAATTAGAACAAGCGATGCATTATATCTAGCGAGGAAGTTGGGTGAGAATATTGGATTCACAAAAGAGATCTTTCAATTTCATTTTAGAGAAAGATCGAGGATTGCGAATGGTAATAATATGCATTAATTGATTCAAGGAAAGGCAAGCGGAGACGATGTTTGCATGGGATGTACAAGTTGATAGTTAGATTGCTTGGTAAGTTTTTTTGGAGTAATGGCATGTATAGGATATAATTTGATTGCTTTAGGGATGTGATAATTTTTGATACAAGTTATCAACTCAATAAATATAATCTTGTTTGTACCCCTCTTGTTGGAGTGAATCATCACTGGAAAAATATCTTATTTGGAGTAGCCTTTCTATCAGAAGAGACAATTGAGTCATTCTGATGATTATTCCAGACATTTCTTTGGTTGATGAGTGACAGACATCCTATAACAATATTCTTGATCAAGATAGGCTATGGCGAGATATCAAATTGTATGCATACTCGTCATAGGTTATGCCAATGGCATATTTCGAAGAAAGCTCCTTCCAAGGTTCATTGCTTTAATAGTAATAAGAGAGTACAAGGCTATTATATATATCAGACTCGAGGAAGAGTTTGAGGAAGCTTGGTCTGCCATGCTAGAAGAAGGAAATTTGTATGATTATGCTTGGCTGTCTGAGCTTTATAAAACTAGATCCAAGTGGTCCACTGCATTAAGCAAAGTTTCTGTATGGGCATCTTGTCAACTCAATGTAGTGAGTCCACGAATAACATATGTCTAAATAAGTTCACTCAGATTATTTCTTGGGGTTGGAGAAGGTTATGAGACATGGCGAATGAACATGACGAAGACTTCAAGTGTAGCCAGTCAGCAATTATTCCTGTTGTTAAGACCAATCCAATTCTAAAACAAGCTGCTATGTTTTATACAAGAAAGCTTTATATTATGTTTATGGAAAAATTTTTGCTTGGAGTTGAGACTATCGATGCTTATGTGGATGACTGACATGGAGTGTTTTGGTGAGAAACTTAGAGAATAAAATGCATCAAATATGTGAAGTCCATTTCAATGGGACTAGATGTAACTTGTACTTGCAAAAAAAATGATGGGATTACTTTGTGCCCATATCGAGTTCTTAGTCGAGATGTTGTCGCATTCGGATAAGTATTTTCATGCGATGATCTAGAGCAAAGAGGGATATCTACATCGATAGTGCATACAAAAAATTAAGAGATGTGGAAAGCACAGATGGAAATGCAAGTGTCATTATTTTCTAGAATCACATAAGTCGATATGCATATCAAATAAGCATCAGGGCACAAGGTAATAAGAGAGTTGAGGACTATATGCTTGGATCCTTAAAAAAACTATATGACGATGTCGACTCTATAATAAGTGGGAATTCTCCTCCAGCTGATAGAGCAGCTAAGAAGAAGAAGTCAACCATAGCAGACAAGGGAAAAGACATCTCAAAGGATCCAGTTAAGCAACATCCAAAAGGTATTTCCAATGCAAGGCTTAAGGGATATTGGTAGAGATCCAAGAAAGCGAAGAGTAATTTTCTTAATTTGTAGTATTTTAAATATTATTGTTAATCTTTAAACCATCCTATTTTGTTGTTACGAAACCAGTATAGTCGAGAGTGGTGCGAACTTGTTGCATCACCGTTGTAACCTCCTATATGTTATGCCGAGTTTTTTCAATACGCATAGAATATCACACATCGATCTTTGTAAAAATCATCAACTAATATGATGTTCTACTAGAATTCAACTCAAGATCAACAATCAATTAAGGGATGATGGATATTATTACAGGTAAATATTTTAATGCATGATATCATTCAGTTATGTGTTCTTCGTCTGTACATGCATTGATGTTGATTACAACCATAATTAATCATCATAATCATTTTGTAATGCTTTAAAGTCTCCATGATGACTTTCTTACTTAACACCGTCTCATCTAAGGGTGGGTTAGGAAGGCTGCGTTAGAGTACATTTTTTGAAAAAGAAATTATCTCTAAAAGTCAATAGTAATGCATTACCATAGTGCTAAACATTATCTTGCCTTAGAGTTTTATGTTAAATATAAGAATTTACTCTCTTTTCTCTTTTATAACTTCATTTTTCTTGCTTCTTGTGTTCATCTTTATTCTTAATATTATTATTGATATCTATACCCAAAATATACAAATTTCATGAATTTATTTTAAAATTTATTAATTTCTATTTGAATTAATATATGACATTTGATGATTAAGATTTACTAATCAATGCACTATAGATACTCATATACTATTCAAGTCAATATTTCAAAGCATCTTCAACTTAATGGTTACTAATATAATAATCTCATATTTTAATTTTTATTTAATGGACATTAATATTGGTCAATTATTTTGAAGACACTCAGTCTATGTCATAATCAAATACTTGCTCGAAGACACTTAGTTTATCTCATATTTGAGTTTATTATATTGTTTAGTAGTTTTTCAATGATTCTGCCCTTACTGCCCATTATGGAGTTCAATTTTTTGCTTGGTTTTTTTCCAGGCTACTAGTTGAATCTGTACTCTCCAGCCCATGCTTAGGAGAGTACAGAAAGTGCAGATACAAAACAACACTAAAAAAATAACCAAATAGCCTCCAAATTGCTCCTAATATAATGTAATGAATATATTCTCTCCAAACAGGCCAAAGAAAGAGGAAAAATATTAGCAAAATGCTCTGTACTCTCATGAGAGTATAGAGAGTACAAAGAGTACAGAGAGTGTAGATAGTACAAAGACTACAGAGATACAGATGCAAAACACCCCTAAAAACTACCAATCAACCTCTAAATTATTCTTAATAGAATCTACTGAACATATTCTATCCAAATAGCCCAGAGAAAGTAGAAAAAATGAGCTAAATCCTCTGTACTCTCATGAGAGTACAGAGAGTACAAAGAGTACAGATAGCAGAACTTGTTTGAAACTAGAAAGGCCCAAATGGACATTAATATTGGTCAATTATTTTCTACTTGGACATTAATATTGGTCTGTTGACTGCCATGTGGTCATCCTTATTAAATGTGCCTTTGTTGTATGGAATTATCTACTCTCTCAATCAATTCTTATTTCTTTTGACACTACAAGTATATTGGGGTATGATGTTATTTAAATGTTGATAGATACCATCTGTATTGCTAATACTTTCATGATTTCCTCACTAGGGGTTGCTTCTGGGTCGGGTTGTTGTGGACTATGCATTCTGATATAATGTTGGTTCTGTTTAGGCCATCCCTTTACCAATATAATTTATGTTGTTATGCTTGCATATGTGAATGTGGTTGTGCCTTGGTAAGCAGGTAATTGTGATTAGTGATGTTGTGTGGTTAGGGGTGTTGTTGGCTATGATTTATGCTGTTATGCTTGCATTGTCTGGTGTTTATTATCTTAGAAAGGGGAGTTGGAAACCCTTTACAAGTTTCCCCCAGGGGTGTTGTTGGCTAAGATCACAAGATTTCTATCAAATTGGCTACCATTTTCTCCCAGGTTTGTAGGCTCTGATGGCTGGGATGACTTCAGCCATTCCTTGGTTGGTAGTAGCACGTGTGATGTAACCCTTCCTTTAAAGTTTTGATGCTCATGTTAGCGGCTGCCCCAATTTGGTGTGATTGAGCCTGAACCTCTCTCCACCTATTTCTCCATATCTCTCTCATTACATTATTTTACTTTCAACCTAGCTTGTATCACTTTAACCATGCTAATTCTTCTTTCCAAATGTTTGCAGATTCTGCTTATTTTTTTGCAGGTTCCTTCTCTTTTGGAGGCATACACATCTCTTATTCTCAAGAGTTTCTGCTGATGGATGGCCAATTGCTTGCTCCTTTGCTCTATTTATACCTTTAGCTTTCTTTTTCTCTTTCACATGTTTTGACTGTATTTAGCTAGGAGATTTTCTCTCTAGGCTGTTTGTAGCTAGGAGATTTTCACATGTTATTGAGTTTATCCCTTATTAAGGACCTTGTAATCCTTTGACTATGGCAGTAAAATTTTCTTATATGGGGTTCCCCTAAAAAGAAACTAATAGGTCTTAACTAACAGTATAATTTCTAATTACTAAATTTATAATGGTAGCTTATGAAATTCAGCCGATCTATGATGTATGTTGAATGATGTACTGATGTTTACCCCCTATCATATTTTACAAAATTTTAGTATCTGATTGATGACTCTACCTTTCTTAAGAGGATGAACTGATTTTCATTGCAGGCATTACATAGTTTGATATATACTGTATAAAGTACTCTATAATTTATGAAATGATTTTTATTGCATGCATTACAAAATTTGATAAGCCCGTATGTTCCTATCAATAAGATTAATAGAACTTGAAGAAAAATAAATTTGTGTAATGAAGATGATATTAGTATTGATGCTATTAGTTTACTAATTATTTATAAATTTGTCAATAATATTAATTTAATTAAGATGATACTTTCAGTTATTATATTATTTTAAAAAATTCATCATCTTAAAATAAAGAATTTGCTCCACCCTGCCCTCAAAATTTATATTTCTGAATAAGATGTTGCTAAGCTGCATGTTCGATAATTTATTTGTCTATTTTATGCACCATATGATTCAGTAGATAGTAGGTTTTAAGAAGAATGATTTCGACAGATAGAAACTAATTTCAGACATTCAAAAAATTATAACATATTTTTAAAGAACATAATTTTCTTTATTAAAGAGTTAAGTTTAATTATCGTACCCAATTATATTAAGTTCACATGTTAAGTACTTTATATTGCATCTCCTTCATACTTTCAGATTGTGGCATTATGAATGTGACTGAGTATAATGGTTTATTACTAGCGTCCAATTTGACATACCAAGTATCATTCAATCGTAATTTTTAGATATTAGACAATACAAATTATTACAATTATTAATTTTTAGATAATGTAAATTTTAACTTCACTTTTTTAGTTGATCTGAATTTAAAATATGATATAATTTGAATATCAAAATTAAGTATATTTTCACCAATCAAGTAAAGAAATCATCATAGAAATTTAAACAATATTATATCAACTACCCATGATTAGAAGAGTACAGAGAGTATAAAGTACAGAGAGTACTAAGAGTCTGAGAATGAGTATAGAAATGAGACAACATAAAGAGTACTGGAGAAGAGTATAGAGAGTACAGAGGGTACACTTACAAACTCAAAACTCATAAAAGTAAAGAACCTCCAAAGAAGGTTATAATGAACAATTCTGACACAAGAAGAAAAATGGAAAAAATGGAAAAAAAAGAAAATAATCTGTACTCTGAGGAGAATACAAAGTGTTCAGATACAAAACACCTCAAATATTCTAATAGTCGACCTCAAACTACACAGAATGGAATAGAGTATAAATAAGAGTATAGGAGTAAAGAGAAGAGGAGAGTCTGAGAGTATAGAGTACAAAAGTATAGAGAGTACAGACAACATAAAGAGTACATAGGATACATAGGGTATAAAGAGTACAGATGGTACACTTACAAAATTGCTCAAAAAATTATCAAAAAAGCAACCCAAGAGCCTCCAAACTGCTTTAAGGTTATAGTAAATAATTCCTCCCCGACCTGTAAAGAAAAAATGGAAAAAATGAAAAAAAAATTAAGAAAATAATCTATAGTCTGAGGAGAATACAAAGAGTTCAGCTACAAAACACCAATAGTCAGCCTCCAAAACTACCTACAATTGAATAGAGAGTAAAGAGAGTATAGATAGTACAGAGAGTACAGAGAGTACAGACAGTACAGATGAAACACACCTCACTAAAGCAGCCTAGCATCAACCAAATTGCTACAGATGTTCTCTGCTAAATATATTTTATCAAAATTGCCCAAGAAATTGAAATAAAATAGAAGAGATACTCTGTACTCTCAGGAGAGTATAGAGAGTATAGATAAAACACATCTCACTAAAGTAGCCCAGCATCAACCAAATTACTGCATATGCTCTCTGCTAAATATATTTTATCCAAACTGCCCAGGAAAATTGAAATAAAATAGAAGAGATACTCTATACTCTCAGGAGAGTACAAAGAGTACAGATGAAATACATCACACTAAAGTAGCCCAACATCAACCAAATTGTTGCATATGTTCTCTGCTAAACATATTTTATCCAAATTACCCAAGAAAATTGAAAAAATAAGATGAAATACTATATGTACTCTCAGGAGAGTATAGAGAGTACAGATGAAACACATCTCACTAAAGCAGCCCAACATCAACCAAATTACAGCAGATGTTCTCTACTAAACATATTTTATCCAAACTATCCAGGAAAATTGAAAAAAATAGAAGAAATACTTTGTACTCTCAGGAGAGTACAGAGAGTATAGATGCAAAACTGGTTAAGAAGTCTTAAGGTTCCCTACTAATTGAGAGCTTAGGCAACCTGACCAAAAAAATTATTTTAAATGGTATTTACACAGATATTCTATCCAAAGCTCGAATAAATGAACAAAAATCGATACTTAATGTTAGGAGATGAGAGAGCACTATAAAGGCGGAGAACATGACAGTTATTGCACATGCTATCTCTAGAAAAGGTTTAAGACAATAAATAATAGCTTGTAAAATAGGTGATTTCAAAATATCAAACTTCAAATGTATAGCTCTCAGCTTAGATTTTTCATTCCCAAACAAAAGATAGCGTAAGCGAACTCAACCCTAAAGTAATTCATCTTCTTCGGTCAATCATGGTGATCAGCCTAGTTTATTGGGGGTTTCCTAATTGCTGCCTCCATGTACTTGCAGATAAACATCCTGCAGTCAACACTGTTATCTTGGACTAGTAGCCCACTCAACATTTCGATTGGCCATTTTATAGGATCACTCATAAAAGACTGTCCAACATCTTCAACAATTAATTTGATCTGAATAGCAAGAAGTATAGTCAATAAGTTGGCCCAAAAAAATAATTTAGGGGAACCAAATTGAAAAAAGTTCTTACAATCTCAAGAAGAATGGCCTTATGGGTTGGTTTTGGTAATGAGTCATAAAAATACCAGACCCCTAGCTTAATATTCCCAACCAGGAGTGTTCAGTGATTATCACAATTAAGTAAAGCTCACCCTTAAACCTGTCAGATGACATCTTTGGATGAAGTAGTCCATATTTTGCATAACTCTGCAAGAAAAGAAGAGTACGTTTATAAATTATAGCTTCTATCTATACAAATAAGGATTGAATCATAATACCATGCATTTCTGTGGGGCAACTTACCCAATGCAAGCATGAAATATATAAATAGGAGACATACAACCGGAGCGAATACTTCTCAAGAAGCGAAGGCATCGACATGCATCAGAATCTGGATAAGAACTCATCGATCTACCCTTGTGCAATAATGATATTCCAACCGCGAATACTGTATCACCCCTGCAAGTGAGAAATATTTGAAAGTAAGATTAATTAAACGAATTGGTTATTTTATGTATGAAGAAGGAGTTGAATGAAGAATGTCTTACTTGTCCTCGAATCGGGAGCACAACGTGTCAATAAGCTGGAACATCAGCTTAGGTAGGACATCTCTGGATGAGAAGTCAACAAAATGATGTGCCTCTGCTGGCTGTAAGAAAATTATTGACGATGAAAGTTAGTGATGAAGAGCTAGATTCACTGTGAATTAAGGATCGATTTGCTGAGATGATGCATACCTGCGACTGATCCTCCTCCACCACAACGATAGCAGTCTCTGGGTTATCTACTTTTATTGGCTCATCTTTGTGAACCTATAAAAATATTTAGTGAAATATGTTTCTATTATCTCAAATTTAAAAGAATGTAACTTAATACCTCTACTGCCGGCTGCTCAGGTTGAGTGGAGGCCACCACATCACTTATTCTATATCGTGACTTCCTGTAAGTGTGTGTGAATGGGGAAGAAATAGCTTTCCTCTTCCTCATCACCGAGCCTTCACACCATGCTCAATGTTAGATTAAAGGCTTCAGATCTTCATGTGCGTGAGGCCTCCAGAGCTTCCCCATGGTGGACTCCAGGGGGCTTCCCAGTGGAGGCTACCACGCGGGGCTTCCCAAGTGGAAGTATCCCAGGGGTAGCTTGGTGCCTCCCAGAGACTCCCCTGTGGTAGCCTCCACAGGGGAAGCTCCTGCGGTAGCCTCCTTAGGTGCTGCCCCTGTGACTGCCTCATCAAGAGTTTCCCCTGTGGTCACCTCCACAAGAGCTTCCCCCACACTAGGGATGCTAGGACCCACTGCTCAACAAGAACCTCCTCGATAGCAGCAACCCGCAAATCATTCCCATATATTCTCTTTGTTATTGTTGCTTAAAAAGATGATATTGTATCTTTCAAGTCCCTGAAACCTACAAGTATCCTCTCCACTGTAGAGCCTTCTGTGGGGGTAGTAGCAGAGGGTAGGCTAGATACACTAGACGAGGGAGAATATCGAGGAGTGACATATGGAGATTCAGTGGGGGCTAAACACAGTAGACTTAGAATGGGACTACTATCGGGCTCGACATGTGCCGTGTATTGGGCAGGGGACAATGATTGAGGAGTCTCCTCTTCTAATATGTCCTCAAATGAAAGGAAAACCTGTGTTAAACTGATAAGAAAAAGTGACTTACAGCATAAATAAATATATTCTTATATGAACTAAGTGATATTATTATGTGTCACATGGTGTCCTCCCAAACTAGTGAAAGTATAATCTGAAAACTTTATTTTTAACCATCGCAGCATATGTGGCTTTGCAGATAGAAATGGCGGCCTTATGATGCTTATGTGCTCAGCCGCCCAGATCTATAATGAATATTTATATAAGTTAACTTCAATACATCAAATAATACATAACTGAAGATATAGAACATACCATAAGAAGAGTGACAAAGCCACTTGTATGCAGTGCCTTACGTTACGAATCTTTGATGTAATACCATCAAATTGTGAAACTAGAAAGACCCAAATGGCCTCTGCCTAGTTGTATTCAACAAATTTATCTATGTCATCAATGTAAGCAATCAATTTTGATGCCACCCTATAGTTGTGATATACAAAAACAAAGATTTGATAGTAAAAAATGTATGTACAACTGCACAAATTATGCCACAGGCAACGAGCTATCCGAATGCTCAAGTTTATTCTTATAGTCCACTGAACTAAACTGCGACAGTGGGGATTTCTGCCATAAGACCTTCTCCCCTCTATTTGGAATCTTTACAATTACTACAACTTCATTGGGGATGAAAGGAATACACTTCCCACCCAGAAAGAAAGCTTGCTTCTCTATGTCCCAATAAGACAAGATTGAGGTAATGGCAATTGAGTCTTGCTGAATTCCGTGGAGTCTAATGAATTCATGCAGATGAAGCCTCTTTAAAATGTCAATGACTTCATCGATAAAGCATGTTGCAATATTATCGAACACCGTTCTAACAGTGGTAGGCCTGCATCTCGAAGTTATCCTTTTCTTAGACATGGTAAACTTCAAAATGAAAAATCAGTTAATGAGAGTAAAGGTGCAAATCACCCATAAAAACCAACCAATCACCCTTCAAATTGCTCCTAATGTAATGTAATGAACATATATCCTCCAAACAGGCCAAAAAAACTCAAAAAAAAACCAAAATGCTCTGTACTCTCATGAGAATGCAGAGAGAACAAAAAATCTGAGATAAAGAGTAGAGAGTATAGAGAATAAGAGAATCTGACAAAATCCCCAAAACTATCAAGCGACCTCCAAATTATTCCTAATGGATTGTAATAAACATATTTCCTTTAAATAGGCCAAATAAAGTGGAAAAATATTAGCAAAACTATCTATACTCTCAAGAGAGTACAGAGAGTACAGATGCAAAATAACACTAAAAAACAAACCAAACAGCCTCCAAATTATTCCTAATGGATTGTAATGAACATATTTCCTCCAAAAAGGCAAAGAAAGTGAAAAAATATTGGCAAAATACTCTGTACTCTCAAGAGAGTACAAAGAGTATAAATATAAAATAACACTAAAAAACCAACCAAACAACCTCCAAATTGTTCCTAATGGATTGTAATGAATATATTTTCTCCAAACAAGCCAAAGAAACTGGAAAAAATTGCATTATGTACTCTCATGAGAGTCTGAGAATGATAAAAATAACAAAAAAATCAAGCGGTCTCCAAATTATTCTTAATGGATTGTAATGAACATATTTCTCAAGCAAAAAAAGTAAAAAATATTAGCAAATTGCTCAGTACTCTCATGAGTATAGAATCTGAGAGTACAGATCAAAATCTATCAAAAATCATCCAAATAATTACTCAAATGTAATGAACATAATCTCAACAACCGGGCCAAAGAAATTGGAAAAAATATTAAATTATGTACTCTCAAGAGTAGTACATATGTAAAATAATACTAAAAACTAACCAAACAGCCTCCAAATTATTCCTAATGGATTGTAATGAACATATTTCCTCTAAACAGGTTAAAGAAAGTGAAAAAATATTAGCAAAATTATCTACTCTCAGAGAGTATGAGAATCTGAGATAAATAACAAAAAACTAACCTAAATTATTCCTAATGAATTACAATTAATATATTTCCTCCAAACAGGCCAAAGAAACTAGAAAAAATGCCCAAAATCATCTGTACTCTCATGAGAGTACAAAGAGTACAGATGCAAAACAACACTAAAAAACTAACCAAGTAGCCTCCAAATTATTCCTAATGGATTGTAATAAACATATTTCCTCCTAACAAGCCAAAGAAAGTGGAAAAACATTAGCAAACAGCTTTGTACTCACATGAGAGTACAGAGAGTCTATATAAAATCCCAAACTATTCAAGCTCTATTACTTCCAATGGAATGTAATGAACATAATCTCAATATAAGAGTGCAGAGAATACAAATAAAATAAAAAACTAACCAAACAGCCTCCAAATTATTCCTAATGGATTGTAATGAACATATTTACTCCAAACAGGCTAAAGAAAGTAGAAAAATATTAGCAAAATCATCTATTCTCTGAAGAGAGTATAGATAGTATAGATGCAAAATAATACTAAAAAACCAACCAAATAGCCTCCAAATTATTCCTAATATATTGTAATGAACATATTTCCTCGAAACAAGCCAAAAAAAGTGGAAAAACATTAGCAAAATTATATGTACTCTCAAAAAATAGAGGGTACAAATACAAAATAACACTAAAAGACCAACCAAATAGCCTCCAAATTATTCCTAATTGATTGTAATAAATACATTTCCTCCAAATAGGCCAAAGAAAGTGGAAAAACATTAACAAAATCATCTGTACTCTCAAGTGAGGATGATACTTAAAGAGAAGACATTATTCTAATGGATTATAATGAACATAAAAAGATGAAATATTACAATACTCTCATAATGGAAAATAATGATATTAATCTCACAACAAGACCAAAGAAATAAGAAAAAATGGCCAAAATCATATGTACTCTCAAGAGAGTACATAGAGTAGAGATGCAAAATAACACAAAAAAACTAACCGAACAGCTTACAAATTATTCCTAATGGATTGTAATGAACATATTTCCTTCAAATAGGCCAAAGAAAGTAAAAAAATATTAGAAATCAGTACTCTCAGTTGAGAGAATCTGAATATAAAATAACACTAAAAAACCAACCAAACAGCCTCCAAATTATTCCTAATGGATTGTAATGAACATATTTTCTCCAAACAAGCCAAAGAAACTGGAAATAAAATGCCCAAAATTATCTGTACTATCATGAGAATACAGAGAGTACAGATGCAAAATAACACTAAAAAATTAATCAAGTACCCTCCAAATTATTCCTAATGGATTGTAATGAACATATTTCCTCCAAATAAGTCAAAGAAAGTGAAAAAATATTAGCAAATTGCTCTGTACTCTCATGAGAGTACAGAGAGTACAGATACAAAAATTCATCAAAAATTATCCAAACAGCCTCCAAATTACTTCCAATAGAATGTAATGAACATAATCTCAACAACCAGGCCAAAGAAATTGAAAAAAATGGCCAAAATTATCTGTACTCTCAAGAGAGTACATATACAAAATAACACTAAAAACCAACCAAATAGCCTCCAAATTATTCCTAATGGATTGTAATGAACATATTTCCTCCAAACAGGCCAAAGAAAGTGGAAAAATATTAGCAAAATCATCTGTACTCTCAAGAGAGTACAGAGAGTATAGATGCAAAATAACACTAAAAAACCAACAAAATAGCCTCTAAATTATTCCTAATGGATTATAATGAATATATTTCCTCCAAACAGATCAAAAAAAATGGAGAAAATGCCCAAAATCTTCTATACTCTCATGAGAGTATAGAGAGTACAGAAGTAAAATAACACTAAAAATCAACCAAATAGCCTCCAAATTGTTCCTAATGGACTGTAATAAACATATTTCCTCCAAATAAGCCAAAGAAAGTGGAAAAGCATTAGCAAATTACTTTGTACTCACATGAGAGTATAGAGAGTACAGATGCAAAAATCCTCCAAAAACTATCCAAACAGTCTCCAAATTGCTTCCAATGGAATGTAATGAACATAATCTCAACAACTAGGCCAAAGAAACTAGAAAAAATGGCCAAAATTATTGTACTCTTAAGAGAGTACAGAGTGTATAGATACAAAATAACACTAAAAAACTAACCAAACAACCTCCAAATTATTCTTAATGGATTATAATGAACATATTTACTCCAAACAGGCCAAAGAAAGTGAAAAAATATTAGCAAAATCTTCTATACTCTCAAGAGAGTATAGATAATATAGATGCAAAATAACACTAAAAAAACCAACCAAATAGCTTCCAAATTGTTCCTAATGGATTGTAATGAACATATTTCCTCCAAACAGGCCAAAGAAAGTGGAAAAACATTAGCAAAATCATATGTACTCTTAAGAGACAGAGAGTACAGATACAAAATAATACTAAAAAATTAAACAAATAGCCTCCAAATTATTCCTAATTGATTGTACGAATATATTTCCTCCAAATAGGCCAAAGAAAGTTGAAAAATATTAACAAAATCATATGTACTCTCAAGAGAGTACAGATGCAAAAATAACTAAACCAAAGCTTTTATTGTTCTAATGGATTATGAACATATTTCCTCCAAGCAAAGAAAGTGAAAAAATATTAAAAATGCTGTACTCATTAGAGAATCTGAGAGTACAGATGCAAAAATCTCCCAAAAATTATGTAAAGAGCCTCCAAATTGCTTCCAATGGAATGTAATGAACATAATCTCAATAACGAGACCAAAGAAACAAGAAAAAATGGCCAAAATCATCTATACCCTCAAGAGAGTACATAGAGTAGAGATGCAAAATAACACTAAAAAACTAACCAAACAGCCTCCAAATTATTCCTAATGGATTGTAATGATCATATTTCCTCCAAACAGGCTAAAGAAAGTGGAAAAAATATTAGCAAAATGCTCTGTACTCTCATGAGAGTACAGAGAAATGAAAATATGCAAAATTTCAAAACCTCTACACACCTCCAAATTACTTCAATGGAATGTAATGAACATAATCAATCTAGGCCAAAGGAAACTAGAAAAAATGGTCAAAATAATCTTACTCAGAGAGTATAGATGCAAAATAACACTAAAAAACTAACCAAACAGCCTCCAAATTGTTCCTAATGGATTGTAATGAACATATTTTTGCCAAATAGGCCAAAAAAAATGGAAAAATATTACCAAAATGCTATGTACTCTCATGAGAGTAGAGAGAGTACAGAGAGTACAGATGAAAAAATCTCCCAAAAACCATCCAAACAGCCTCCAAATTGCTTCCAATGGAATGTAATGAACTTAATCTCAACAACCAGGCCAAAGAAACTAAAAAAAATGGCCAAAATCATCTATACTCTCGAGAGAGTACAGAGAGTACAAATACAAAATAATACTAAAAAATCAACCAAACAGCCTCCAAATTATTCCTAATGGAATGTAATGAACATATTTCCTCCAAACAGGCTAAAGAAACTGGAAAAATATTAGCAAAATCATTTGTACTCTTAAGAGAGTATAGAACGTACAGATGCAAAATAATACTAAAAAACCAAACAAACAGCCTCCAAATTGTTCCTAATGGATTGTAATGAACATATTTCCTCCAAACAGGCCAAAAAAAGTAAAAAAAATATTACCAAAATTCTCTGTACTCTCATGAGAGTAGAGAGAGTACAGATGCAAAAATCTCTTAAAAATTATCCAAACAGCCTCCAAATTACTTCCAATGGAATGTAATGAACATAATCTTAACAACCAGGCCAAAGAAACTAGAAAAAATGGTCAAAATTATCTGTAATCTCAAGAGAGTATAGAGAGTACAAATACAAAATAATATTAAAAAACTAACCAAACAGCCTCCAAATTATTTATTTGTAATGAACATGTTTCCTCCAAATAGGCCAAAGAAACTGAAAAAATATTAGCAAAATTATATGTACTCTTAAGAGAGTATAGAACATATAGATATAAAATAACACTAAAGAACCAACCAAACAGCCTCCAAATTATTCCTAATGGATTGTAATGAACATATTTCCTTTAAAGAGGCCAAAGAAAGTGAAAAAATATTACCAAAATGTTATATACTCTCATGAGAGTGGAGAGAGTACAGAGAGTACATATGCAAAAAAATCTCTCAAAAACCATCCAAACAGCCTCCAAATTACTTCTACTGGAATGTAATGAACATAATCTCAACAACCAAGCCAAAGAAACTAGAAAAAATAGCCAAAATCATCACTCTCAGAGTATAGAAATCTGATGCAAAATAACACTAAAAAATCAACCAACCCTCCAAATTATTCCAATGGATTGTAATGAACATATTTCCTTGTAGAAAGTGGAAAATATTAGAATGCTCAGATCTCATGAGTGAAATGCAATCTGAAATTTCCCAAAACCATCCAAAACGACCTATTGCTTCCAATGGAATGTAATAAACATAATCTCAACAATCAGGCCAAAGAAACTAGAAAAATGGCCAAAATCATTTGTACTCTCAAGAGAGTACAGACAGTATAGATACAAAATAACACTAAAAAAACTAACCAAACAGCTTCCAAATTATTCCTAATGGATTGTAATGAACATATTTCCTCCAAACAGGCCAAAAAAAGTGGAAAAATATTACCAAAATGCTATGTACTCTCATGAGAGTAGAGAGAGTACAAAGAGTACAAATGCAAAAATTTTCTAAAAATCATCCGAATAATCTCCAAATTGCTTCCAATGGAATGTAATGAACATAATCTCAACAATCATAAAACTAGAAAAATGATTATTATATGTACTCTCAAGAGAGTATGAGAGATCTAGATACAAAATAACATAAATAACCAACCAACATTATTCATAATGGATTGTAATAAATATATTTCCTCCAAACAGGCCAAAAAAATTAGAAAAATATGCCCAAAATTATCTGTACTCTCATGAGAGTACAGAGAGTACAGATACAAAAAATTCTTAAAAACCAAGCAATTAGCCTTCAATCTGCTTCTAAAGCCATGTACTGAGCATATTGTATCCAAACAGGGATAAAAGTATTTAAAAAAATGTCAAAATGGGTTGTACTCTCCAGAGTACAAAGAGTACTTGCAAAACAAACAACCATAAATTAACCTACAAACAAATTCTAATGCCATCAGAACATACTATTCTAAACAGCCAAATTCATCATGAAACAACACCAAACATCCTACCATATGATATACTAAACATTTCATTTAAATAGTTCAAAATTTAAAAATAATGGTGTGTGCCATACGAAAGTATACATTCCAAAACATTCACGCGTTCATTTAAAGGAATCAAATGTTCCAAAATGTTCACCTCTGAATGGTGAGAAGAACAGAGAAAAAGCTAAATTCATTAAAGTTGAATGCGGTCATACCTTAGTCCATATCTCAATTTTGATTTAAGATTTGCTAAATCATCGAAGGCCGATCGATCGAGCGAGAAAAATTCCTTTGTCGAATGAAATCCTAAACCGTTATGTGAGGAATGTCGACGGCCTCTCTTTTTGTTTGAGCAGGAGACGAATTGCCGGGGTAAGCGTAACGGCGTGAATGTGCCATCCATTTATTGTCGTCATCCATTACGCGTTAAGCTAAACGGAAAGCGAGACACATATCGTGTTGAAGTCCAGCGTAAAATACGACTCGTAATATTTTCTCAAAAGAGACATGATTATTTATTTATTTTTTTGGAGGGCTCATGTGAAGAGACATGGGCATGAGGTTGACCTGAGCTCTATTGGTTATCATGGGTGACTTGGGTGGTGGAGGATAAATAGAAATAGAATAAATAATAATATAATAAGTTAAGATACTTGGAGAAAGCAGAAAATTCAGATCTTGAAAACCTTTATAAACTAATCATATATATATATATATATATATATATATATATATATATATATATATATATATATATATATATATATATATATATATATATATATATATATATATATATATATAATATGTATTGATCTGATCATATAATTAAACTCTCCTCCCCCTCTTAATTAATAATACTTGATCATTTAAAGTTACATTAATCTTATTTTCGTATATAAATATAACATTGAATTTAGTAATTACATTCATGATTTTTTAATTTGAATTGATTTAATCATATTCATGATTTAATTTAAATAATACGATTTATATATATATATATATATATATATATATATATATATATATATATATATATATATATATATATATATATATATATATATATATATGATTTTTTTTTAGCCCTACATGTCAATTTTAGGTTATTTCATTATCTTAGCGACGAAATCTTGCTATCGATCGAAGCCGTTTGGTTCGGCCATGAGTCACTTTAATTCAAAATTGACCGCGCTTCCCGCGTTAGTGACAAATCGATCGCGGATAGTCTCATTTTATAGGTTTTGTTGTTTCGAAGCTATGATCAATTTTATGGAGGTTGTTAGGCGTCGTCGCTCTCGACTTTGATATGCGATGCCGCTGACCTCTTGGTTAGTAGACCGTTGGATTGTACATTATGTATATTTCAGTCAATTTCGATATTCTGAACGCAATGATGAAGTCCGTTGGTCGATCGGAGATTATTTTGACTAGTTTCAATGACGTCCAGTGTGATTCAGCTTTGATTTGCGCAATATTGTGTCTGAATCCCGTCGAATTTTTTCATAAATTCAATCCAACTCATGGATCATGTGTAGAGGTCAACAAGATCGGTTGCAAATCAAATGCTTAATTACTAAGTGAGTATTTGACTTATACATTTCATATGATCATCAATGATTTTAATAGAGAATATTTAAAATTTAATTATCTCTATTTTAAGATGATAAATGTAATCATGTTCTAACCATAATCCTCCCTAGCAGCGTGAGTTATTGATGTCTTAATGATCCGAGTTGATTGAGGATATGGGGATATAAATCTTTATCAAAATATTTAAGATATTTATATTCAATTATCTCAAATTTAAAATTACAAATACAAATCTAGATCGATATATATTATTAAATTAATGTGAATTACATAACCAAAATAACAAACTAAATGATCGAATAGGCTTATATATCCCAATGATGACTGCATTAAATAGAAATTTCAACCTGACTAATACTTAAATCAAAATATATTCATAATTTCATATTAAATTGACTTAAATTAGATATCAATTCAAATACAAAATTTAATATCTCATTCAATTATAAAAAGAAAAGAAAAGACAACTCATATGGCAAATCAAGTTAGAGAAAATAAATATATGCATATTTATTATTTATTTTCATTATTGAACCTCTCTATGAACTATCATTCCATGATTGTATTCTCTATGAGAGTTATGTGTGTTGTTAATAAACCATATATATATATATATATATATATATATATATATATATATATATATATATATATATATATATATATATATATATATATATATATATATATATATATATATATATATATATATATATATATATAAGGGAAATAAATAAATAAATAAATATATATATATTCTTTTTACGTTATTTTTATCAAGATAATTCTTTTAGCAATTAGTGAATAAAATATCTACTGGAATTTTAAAGGGAAATAAAAAAGAAGTAATTCTTCTCAAAACCCTTCAACTATGAAAGTTCATTTCTTTAGAATCACTCGCATACATGTATAGTAAACTATGTGAATTAATTTGTCTCAGATCAGATTTAAACTTTAGTTCAAACAATAATAGTTAATTAGCTAATTATTATAACTCGAACGTTGTGAAAATAAATAAAATCCCTCAATTTTCTTTCGATATATATATATATATATATATATCTAAGAAATTTAAATTATTTTATTTCCAGCACAAGTCTTGGAGGTTTTCGTCTAGGACTACAAGCCAACTAAGCCGAGCCGAGCTTGTCTTGTTGAGTTCAAACTTGTTTTAATATTATCAAGCTCGAGTTGAGCTCAATTGTGCTTTTAGAATGGAGTTCAAGCTTAATCTCATTTAAAACAATCATGTTCGAGCTCGGCTCGAGTTTGTTTACAAGCTCAGTTCAAATTTGGATTATCAAGCTTGTTAACGAACAACTTGTTTAATGATATAAACCGGCTTTAATTAAGTTTGTACACAAGCAGTTTGTTGAAAAATATACAACAGCTGTATAAATTAGCTCCTTAATGAACTTGTTGATAAGTTTTGAGCAATATTATTTATGAGCTTTTATATATGAATAGATCGACAAGCTTTTCTATGATGTGGAAGGAGGAAAAATTACTACAACGATTTCTTGTAATAAAATTTCATTATGGAGAATTAAAGGATTCGATTTAGATCAAGATTTTATATGTAGTATAAAATTCAGCTTCGTTATGAACTAAAATTACTGATGACGAGGAGAGAATTATTTGTTTAAGAATCCTTTTGACGAAGCTAATTAAGTGAAGTCTTCCTCTATCATGCATTTGCTATAATATGAAAAATAAATAAGCATTTTTGAGAATATAAAGATCTATTTTGGATTGATATTTTTTGGGATATACTTCAACATCACTTTCAGACATCTTTTTCACGGGCTGGAGTCAAGTCTTTTTCTATTCCGCATTTATGAAGGAAAAAAATTGGGCGAAAATATTATGAATCTCTCATTTTTTTGTGAATAAACATTAAAATTATTGTATGTAAAAGGCAGATGAATATGATTTTGATTTGTAATTAATATCTAAATAATAAAATATTTATTGTAATTCAAACATCAAAATAAAAAAAGTAAGATATTTTATGCATGTAATGGTGAAAAAAATTCATTAAATAAACAAAGTAATTTTACAAAATATAATAAATTTTTTTAAGTTATTTGTGCAAAAAAATTATAGCTAAATGACATCATTTTAGGACTTAAAATATTTTTTTATTTAAAGATATTTTATGATACATAACATAGCTTGCCAAACTATGCACACATTAATTTTAAATAGTTATGCGTCATAGCATTCTTGCTAACTTTTCCTTTTAAAATATAGGAATTAAAGAGAAATTGGATGCCACTCATGCATAGAATTGAAATTTCTATGCAAAATGGACAAAGTAGAGAATGGTAGAGTTGATAATGATGTGGGAGGCTTCTAAAGTGAACAATTTGGCACTACTATTGGAATTTAGACTTGAGAAGTCTGTATGCGCTCATGTGAACTTTCTTTTCAGCATCTAATTGTATCATATATTGTTAAAATTAAATGAGTTAAAAGGAAGGAGTTGTTTATCATATAGAATAAACTTTGCATTGAAGGATGACTAAATTTTTATAATAATCAAAGTAGTAATTTAATTTAATCGAAAATTAAATGCTCTCAATCCTCACCGTCTATAGTTTTTATTTTTGGTTGTAACCAATCCCAATAACATCTAATTGTGTTTGATGATTTGTTTGTGTTGAGCTGTCTTCTTTTTGTGGGATGTATTCTCTCTTTTTTTTTAGCCTCTTTCTTGAAGGATTTACACATTGTAATTTTTTGGTTTATTAATAGCTAGTTAAAGAAAACGGTTTGATAATATTGATCCAGAATAGATGATATAACATTTATGCTCCCGACTGACTGTGGGCTCTGAAAATTCGCCATCGATCTCTCGATAATTATTTAAAATTGAAGAGAGTATTGATTTAAGGTGTTGGTGTAATTTTTATAAGACATATGGAATAGTAGATAAGACACTATCCGATTTCATTTTTGTGAGACTTTAGATCAGTTCTGGGTTTCATAGAGCAATCCCTAGTTAATTACCCTCTCAATAAGTGAGAGAACTTTCGATTAAAATTTAGTTGTTAGATCGCTTGCGTATATAGTAGCGGCGAGTTTCAAAATTTAGATTATGAAATTCATCATTTTAGCTTAAACCGGATGGTTGGGGAATGATATGTCTGCGTCTAGATCCCATGGTTCCGTCATCCCAGGTCGTCGCGGTCCCTAGTAGTCAAAGGAGGTAGTCGATCCAACCTAACAGAAGGATCCTTATCAGCAATACATGGGTTACATCGTCTAAGAAATTCTTGTAGACCTGGGGTGGTGTTTGTCTAAGAAGACAATCTTAAGTTTATCTTAGCTGACAGAGTGTTGTTTGCCATCAAGCCCTGATTCACAACTCAAAGGGCGAGCCATTGGGAGCATCTGGTATGGTGATCGTAATATAATGGAGTGATTGGCCAAATCACCCGTCGAGGACTCTAGAATGCTTCATTATGGAACTCGGCGCCACACACTCGAGGATCTGCCACATCCTTACTAGTAAAATATTGATTGAAATGAGCGTATATACTTGATTAGGCATTGACTCCTGATTTAGAGTTTTCTTAATTTATCACCCATAAACTATGTCGGTGGATAGATTGGATTTTAATTCAAGCTTTTAATGATAGAATTTCATTTAAACAGTTTAAACTGATATTTAATTTGAGTTAATTTGATTTTAAAATAGAATAATTTGAATATATTTAAGAGCTTTATATCTTGTCAACTCATTTAGCTTATGAGGATTAGATCGTCTGATCAGTTTGAGATATTTCACTTATTTGAAATTATTATTATGGATTTTTAGGTTTTGTTAACCACCCAAGATTAAAGCAGGGAAGCAAACGGATCTTGACACTTGAACTTAAACATTCAAAGATAAGTCATGCATGTATAGTAATTTTAGGTAATTTTATGTTTGAATTATTAGATTGATTTTGTATTTTTATTTTTTATTCAAATTTAGTCTACGCGGCCTTTTTCAGACATTAAAGTTTACACTTGAAATCTCTATATCTGAGCACATGCAGGAATTTATAGTGTTAGATAATTTCATCTAATTAACAAAATCATTGATTTTGAAAATCATAATTAGAATAAAATTTTTTAATTTTTGATCGAAGGAAGTCTTATGATTTTTGTAGGTTTTGATTTAATATCGTCTTATGTCTGCTTGTGCAAAGAGTTGCATATTCGATGACGAAGAAGGCATTTTGATTTAAATTGTAGTTTAAAATATTACTTACACTTAGTTTATTTATTGAGTTTTTATAATTCTTCCAACTTGATTATGTTCAATTTACATCACTTTTGATAAGTTATGACGTTTTCAGTGTTTATTGTTTTCAACCCTACTCATGCTTATTAGCTAGCATAGTAATCACCTCAATATTCATATAAGAGTTACTAAAACCAATTTGGATTCGTCCTTAGACTTTAAGTTTATTGCAAGTTTGTTATGAGTTTAGTATTAGTCTCCCCAAATTCCAATTAGAGCTTGTTTAGTTTTGAGAAATTTATAAGAAAAGAAAACTCATTCATTACTTCAATTTAAGCCATAAAGAATCGCTATTAGAGTTTGTGAATTTAATATTAGCCACCCCAAATTTTACTTGCATTTTGAATGAGTGTTCTATTTTTTTTCCAAAATTTTCTTTGAGTGTTCTCCCCATATTTCTCTTTGATTTAACATTTATCTTCATATTTATCATATATTATTTTGTTTGACTTATGTTTACGTAATTTTCATTTGAATTTGTTTAAGTCTTGAATTTTAGTTTAAATTTTCGACTTAGGATCATCCCATGTAGAGCTGCATCGGTGTTTTGGCTTACTCTACTCCCTCTTGAAGCGTGGCTGTTTCTTTACACTTTGACCAATTTCTCTGCCATCATCTTGACTCCTTAAAGAAGATGCAATATATATTCATTCCCCCCTTATTTCAAAGTCTAGAAATTCGTTAAAATTTGAGGGGTGACATCTAATAGGTGGCTTACTCTCACTCTTGAGCATAGCAAGCGATGTCTTGCGACACTACAACCAATTTTTCATCTCGTCGCGTCCACTTGAGCAAAACTAGGTCTTCAAACCTACAAAGAAATACAAATATATATATATATATATATATATATATATATATATATATATATATATATATATATATAATATATCCACATTCACAGATCCCATATTCGACTCATTTTTCAGCGCACTGCAATGTTCGGTAAGGAACAATGTTAGGTATGATGAAAACCAAGAGGAGAACCCGCCTCTTGATGGTGTTTCTTCTTTGGCTTGCAGCGAAGTGAAAATTGGAAGGCTAAAGCGAGGAGTGTGACGCTGGAACCGAAAGAAGAGTTTGCTTCTTGATGATGTTCTTTGATTTCTGAAATTGGAAGAAATTTAAAACAAAGAGTGTGGCGTCTGAAGAAGAATTCGTCTCTTAACGATGTTCTTTCCCAGTTTGTGGTGAAATGAAAATTAGAAGGCAAGCGAGTATGATGTAAATCGAGAAGAATTACTCCGATGTTCTTCCGGTTTCGTGAGAGAAAAATGAAGCTAAAGCGAAAGTCGATACTGAAAAGTTCTCGATGTTTTCCTTGTTTGGTGAAGTGAAAATGGATGGGTTCTGACAAGGAAGAAGGTCTGGGATGGCTTGGTTTCATGCGTGGATGGGATTTGTCATGCAGCGAGCCCAGTGGCAGGATATTAGGATGACTCAAGATGTGAGGCGGAGAGGGAAGCAGCTGTGGTTACATGATTCTTAGTTCTGAGCAACCAGGCCAGGTTTGATTTCTGGCCCACTGGATGATTGTGGTCATGCAAGCACCGAGTGGAACAAATGGCCTTGAGCATGGATATCGATCTTCAGGATGCGTCTGGACGGAAGCCACAAGCGGCCGAGTCTTATGTTTTGGGAACAGCTGAGTTATGAGCCGGTCAGCTTACAAAGAGGGGGAATCTGGAGTTTCTGAGAGGTGGGCAGTACGGATCTGAGAATGGGCGTGGCATGCTGATGGAACCGGAGGTGAGCGGAGTCAGTGGATGCGAGAGGCTGGATTTCCAGGCAGGTGTCTGTGGCAAAGTTAAATGAGAGGGAGAAGGATTCAGAAGCGTGGAAATGGGGAGGAGAAAAATGGATCATTTTTCTGATTGAAAGCCGCTAATTTTTGCGATTAAGGAAGAGAGTGGAAACAAACTTTATGAAGGAGGGTAATTTAGAAATTTTAAATAAATTTTAAATTTATTAAATAATTTTAACGTAATTTCAGTAAACTCATAGTCATATATATATATATATATATATATATATATATATATATATATATATATATATATATAAATTTAAGATAATTGATGTTTTGACATACTCATTTCATTACTATTTTGGTTTAAGTTACGTCAAATGGGTCAATTTCATCTCAAAATGCGGCCGCTTTGAATAGCTGATATTACTTGTTGAATTGAGTGCAAATAATCTTATTTGATAGATTTTGACATTTCGAAGCTAACGACACAATCAATTTCACAAACGGAGATTATTTGGCTTACGTCAGTACCTCCTGACTTTGATATGCGTGCATACACGTTGATGACTTGAGCGCTTGGTCGATTGATCATCAAGTCGTGCAATATTTATATTCTGATCAATTTCGATGTTTTGAACACGATGTCGAAGTCCGTTTGCAGATCAGAGGTCATTTGAGTTAATTTTGGTGACATCTGTATTTACTCGATTTGTATCACTTCATTATTCATTTTGACTTATCCAAATTGAGCGTAGCTCTCGATTGATAATTTTGATGTTTCAAAGCTAACGGCGATCAATTTCATGAATCGTTGGATAATATAGCTTCGACCATATGCATGGATTGATAAAGAGTCTTTCGATTGATCGTTAGATTTTAATATTTATATTTTCAATTTTGACATTCAACACCACGAAGTCCGTTTGTTGATCGAGGTCATTTTTCTATTTCAGTACATTTTGAGCCTCAATTTGCATCTTCACTTACAAAGTCAAATTGATTTGTAGACTTGACTTTGACTTATGACACACATATGGAGGTCAACACTGACATTGCAAAGTTTCAAAAAACATTTAATGTTAACTTTGAAAAATAAGATATCAATTAGAGTTACATAAATTCTTGTTGATGTTTTAAAAATTAAAAGAATAACACTAGCCTAATCTACAAAATTTTTAAAATTTAATTTTTTTTACAAATTAAGTCTAGGTTTAATTTCAACTATTTAAATAGGTTGGATAAAATTAAGTTTAGAAAGATTAGTAATTAAATCAATTTTAATTTACACATTTTACTCAATCCTCATGAAAATGGTACTAGCTTGGTCAACACTGGACAAATTGGAAATGGCTAATGTGAATAATGATGAAGGAAGCTTTTACATTGAAAGTTTTGGTACTCTTCTTAAACTTAAAATATTAAAAATCTAATTCCTATAAACTCTAAAAGTAAATGAGTTGATTTCTAAGAGTTGATTGCTTAAAGTTTACAAGAACTCGACATTTTAAGATAATCGTTAATAATTTAATTCAAGTTGGAAATGATGATAAAAATAAATTAAATAGGTTAAAAATGTTATTTTAATATATTTAGTTTAATATTTTGCATAAAGTAAATTATTGAAATCAGCTTACAATTTTGATAATACTTTCATAAAATAATTTTTGCATGCTATTATGTGGAGCATGATTATATCGATCAATCGAGAATGTACTGTTATCTCAATTTTTAATTTCATCAATCAAACTTCTTGGAGGGTTGCATGGCGGTTGTGCACTCCCTGCTTAAACTTTTTTTTTATATATATATAGCTTCTCGATACCATGATATTGTGAATCTGGCTTCAGAGATGGAAAAGGTAGTACCTCAATGTTAGCAAGATAGTGCCACGTCACTAGGATTTGTAGGATTACACATAATATAGAGAGAATATCACTATGATGCTATAAGCCATTTTCACTTTGTAAGTTTAATATTTGAATATTTTAATATGTCATAGGTCCAATTATGCATAACTTAAATGGCATTAATAATTGATGTGTGCCAAAAATTCTTAGGGCATATTTGATTGCAAGTATTTTAAATTCATGTAATTTTACAATACAATGTAAAATGATCATTAATTTTGAAATTATTTGTTGTTTTACTACATGTATAATAAGCACATGATAATTTTGTGATTGTTTGATTTGTTGTTACTAACCTATGAATGCAAATATCTCCCTATATATATATATATATATATATATATATATATATATATATATATATATATATATATAGCATTCTCCTGTCTATGTAAAGCGTAAATTTGATCTCAATTCATAACACTAAATGAAAATGGGTCTTTTAATTCTCCAAAATCCAATTTTGTTTTGGGAATCACAGTTCTCTTGCTCTCACTCCATATAGCAAAAGCTGCAACTCTTTCTCCCTCAGGAAGCACGAGAACTGACTAGCTTGCTCTGGTTGCCTTCAAATTTGTCATCTCTGATCCACATGGAGCCTTGAGTTTCCAGAGAAATGCTTCTTCCAATCCCTGTAGATGGAAAGGGAAAGGGGTCAGTTGTGGACCAATACCACCAAGGCGGGTAATAGCTTTGGAGCTTCAATCACTTTAACTTGAAGGCCCTTTATCTCCCTCCATCTCCAACATCACCTTCCTGAGAAACCTCCACCTACCATATAATCGCTTTCATGGTAGCATACCATAAGAGCTTGGGCAGTTATCATGATTAGAAGACCTTAACCTCACAAAGAATTCTTTAGAAGGTGGAATTCCTTTGGGTCTGGGCTGGCTTCCAATGCTCGCTTACTTGACTCTTGAGGATAATAATCTTAGTGGTGTCATCCCTCCATTTTTCGGTAACACTAGTTATCTAATTTATGTGAATCTTTCTATAAATCGTCTATCAGGAGCTATTCCACAGTTTCTAACTAACAATTCAACACTAAAATATCTTGATCTCTCTATAACTCTTCAAACAGGAGGCTGTTGGTTCTTTTCTCTAGAATGGAGAAAAGAAATGACACAACATAGAGTTTAGGAATATTTTATTTAGATGTTCAAATATGACATTAAGGAATAAACATATTATCTTGAAAGATAAACATGCTCTCCTGTAATCGATTCTATCATTTCAATAAAAGACTCCTAAGGCTAATAGGTCTTTTGTGTATGAGAGTACTTTCTCCTAACTATATGGAAAAGTAGAACATGGTCTATTTTATCCTGGGATCATGGTTCCCTATAAAGGCAAGCCTCTATAGTTAATTACATCTTAGGAAGGGTCTCTTCTTAAAAAATACTCTTGATTAAAGAAATAAGTGGTTATTCCTAAAGACTACTAAGGTAACTTTTAAAGGATTGATTTTGAGAAATTCAATTGGGAGAGGTCCAAATTGGAGAGAGTTATTTTTAAGAGTCAAATGAAAAGTAGAAATGTCTATTGATCGGGATGCCCATAGACATTTCATCTATCGTATGATTGGGTTTCAAATTTTGGATTTAATTTTAGATTTCAAGTTATCATTTTCTTAGAAATCTAAGTCTTAGATTCTAGCAGCACAAGACTGCAGAAATGCCTAGGGCTAAAGACTTATTCATAAAAAGATGCTTCAAAACCTAGTCTACAGGTGCTTCTGCCATATGTCAGATGCTCGACCTAGTTCTATCCTTGGGAATCATTGGTCATTCCCCTCACTTGAGGGAACAAACCTATCCCTGACTTTTTTGGACTTATAACTTGCTTGGAGAAGGCTGTCAGCTAACATCACCTAAGTGCATTTTAAAACAATGAGGCTAAGTCATATGAATGCAAGATGGCTGGGCTATTACAATTTTAAGAAAGAATTCTATGAACCTAGACTTACTCCCTAATCCCTAAGATTATATAGGGTATGAAGATGTACCTAATTAATGCATATTTTTCAGATTTTTATAATTTCTTTTTTACTCAATAATCATTTTAGGCCATAGGAATACAATTTATGCCTAATGCATATAATTAGAAAAAGATTATGGGCCAAATCAGAATAGAAGGTGTACTTCCATCATATGCTCTCAAAGGTTAAGCCTAGATTCTCTGGCAAGGATGGAAGTCCTTCATTAATCAAGAGTGAAATAATATGATTATGCATGATATTAAAATATTCAGCTAAGGGGTTGCTACATATTTTATCTTATTTTAATGGCCTAGGATTTTATATAAAGATTATGAGTTGTATTTTTTTTTATGTTTCAATTGATTTAGTTGGGTAGAAAATTTAGTTTATCCTATGAGCCTATGTCTTGGAATTCATCACAGCACAAACATAACATAAAGAAGCTTAAGAAAAGCATGCTATTTTTATTGCACACCCAAAATAAATCAAGCCAAATTAAATTATATAAGAAAAAAACCAATACAGCCGGGTACTGCTGTACACTCCGAAATAAAGAAAAATGGCAGCCGAGTTCTGCCCTTATACAACCCAGCCTAGAACTACAAGTTCAGATCTATGGGTCTTCTTTCCTGGAAAGTCTCCTTCTTCAAGGACATCCATTGGGCACAGGGATCACCACCATCTCTGGTTGGGTCACTCCTAATCCTAGACCCCATAGATCCTAACCTAATTCTTAGCTCAAATTTATATTTAAAATTCAAAAGTAAATCCTAAGCCCTACAAAATAGATGTTAGGAAATACACATAACACCAAAAGCAATTTATATTTTACAAACATATGGGCTTAGCATTCATTGCTTGCCAAGCCCACCTGTCCTATGGACTACGTTAAGGAATTTTTAGCACCTGCAAGCAAACAATAATTTTATGATTTATTTATTACAACGATCCCTTTAACATAGTCTCCTACAAAAAATGATGTTAAATCTAGAAAGAACGCCCTAACATCCAGTCTAACGAACAAACAAGCTTAGGCATCCATCCCAATATGAAACTGACACAACATATCACAGGAGGTTAAAAGAAAATCACAGAACGGTCTAACCTAGATCTAGAATCCGTGACCTAAGTAATCTAGTGTGTGTAGAAGTGGGATTTGTGTGGTAAGTCTTTGCTAGGCCTTCAAGTTTAAGTTTGAAGTTTGATGTTTGAATTGGTTTAATTTTTTACCATTGGTTGGTTTCAATTCAAATGACTTAATGATTTAATTCCCATTTTTATGTTCATTTTATTTGGTTAAAGTTGTATAGGTTTTCAAAAATAAAGAATGGAATGATTCCATTTTTGGATGGAGCTCTTTCCATTCAACATCTTAAATCCTAATGAAGTTTCCAAAAGTTTAACTAAAATCTTTAAGTATTTTAATTAATCCTTTTGATTTTATTTATGTTAGGGTTTGATTTATGTTATTTCATTTGTTTGAATTGATGTATTTGATTTAATTTTTGGTTAACTAGTTGATTTATTATGATTTAATTAAGTTCTGGTCATTTAATTGAATTATTTAATTCTTTTAATTATCGAATTGAGTTAATTAGTTATCTATTAGGTTCATATAGGTTTGATCAAGTTTAATTAATATTCTGATGTTCATTAATATTTATTATGTTGATTTAAGATTATTAGATTAAAGTTTTCTAATTATTTCCTTAAAGGGTAATTAATTTAATTAATTTAAATGTTAAACACATGAAATTAAAATTTCCTTTGAATTCAAAGAATTAAATCCCTAAAAATTTACCTAAGGTATGTTTTATACTTAATTTTATTTCTCCAAAGTTTCAAATTAATTGGATTATTAATTTGAGTGTAATTAGGGTTTAATGTTTTTTGAATTAAACCCAAATTAATGGAAAATAACCCAATAAAAGTTAGGGATTTTAATTTCTATGGATGTCTCTCATCAAGACAAATCCATAGAGCTCTATTTATAATTTTTTGATTTTTCTTTGATTTTATATGATTTATTGAAGTTTTTCAGGTTTTTAATTAATTAATTAAACTGTTAATTAACTAAAGTTAACAATTTTTTAAGCGGGGAGGGTCCCATGCAGTAGTGTTGAAATGGCGATCATTTATGGGGGTGATCAAAGATGAATTCCATAATCCCGCCATCATAGATCATTTAGCGATTTGGTGAAAATCTTAATATCGTCGATCCGGTCGGACGGTCGGATCGCTTGATCCTTAAGGGATTGAAATCAATTTATGCACCTTGATCTAGACTATCAAATTAGAATAGAAGGATCGGACAGTCCATAGTTCATCTTCTTCCCTAAACGGCGAAACTCGATCGTCATTGATGGATTTTATCAACGTCGTCGACGGCGATTATGCCTCGTTGATCCCAAAATGATCTTCAATTGGGATCAATCTATATGGCTAGATCCATTTGGCATTCCAAATTTCTTTGAAAAGCCCTAAACCAAAAGCTTAAAGAAAATAGGGGAGGACGTCAATGGCAAACCTAGATTTCAGCGATCTTCGGCGTCGAGGTTGATTCCATAGGCTTTATCTCAATGCAATGTGCTTGTGGATGGCGTTTGGAGGCTTGTTTCCACGTGGTTTGCCCCCTTGACCGAGCTCAAAGCATAGATCTCGCCTTGGTTCTCTTCCTGATGATTCAAGTAAGGGCTTAATTTGGATCGCCTCGAGCCTTAGAACGTGTGTGTGTCTTCAATTTGGGGTGAAATCTCCTCCTTTGGATTTCACTATTAAAGGGTGCTCGGTTTTAGCGTGAACAGTGACTTGCCGGCGATGAGGTGGTCGGGGAAAGGTATGGGATCAACTACCCTTGCCCTTGTGAACATAATGGGATGTTCACTTCAAAGAGAAGGGGCTTCCTTGCATGATTTCCATGCATGGCCGAACACTATTCTTCCTCTTCTTATCTCTCTCTTCTTACCTTGGTTGGCCAAGCTTTAGGCAAGCTTTTGGAGGTTTCCTTGGCCTTCAAGGCAACCATTATCTTCACTTGAAGGCAGCCACCTCTTAAGAGGTGGCTTTTATCTTGGAGTGCATGAGGTGGGAAGAAATGATTTTTTGCATGGGGAATTTGTTTAGCTCTTATTATTTCCATGCAATATGGAATTATCATCTTAGTTTGGATTAAAGTATGATATGCCCAAATTAATCTCAAAATAGATTTGAGATTAGATTTAATTCCATTTGAACTTTCTTAGGGAATTTAAATCCAATCAAATGCTTTGATGCAAAGTATTTGGATTTAATTTTACCCTTTTGATTTAGTTTATATTTTATTTTTTTATTTTTTTATTTTTTATTTTTTTAAACCATAATGCAATTGATGATCAATTATATTATAATTTGATTTAAACCATTTAATTTGAATTGATTTTAATTTTGATTTCATTTTAACTCATTTGGATTAAATGGGTTAAGTATGATTTCAAATGAGTTCAAATGATCAATTTAAATTCAAATGAAATGTGTTTTCTTTTATTCATTTTAATTTGGTTTTAATTTGATTTATTTGAGTTAATCCAAATTGAAAATTTGGATTGTTTCTACCTATATCAAATAGGTTAGAATAAACTCAAAAAGATTTTCTAGGACATTACGTGAGGTGTCCTAAACATTGAATTAAGAAAATCCTATTTGAGATTAGGATCTCTTAAATGCCATATTAACCTCATCCAAAAATGAGGTCAACAAATGGACCCCCAATATGTGTAGTAGATTAACTAGAATACACTACACATATTGGTGTTGACCAGATTGATCAACATACAAGTATAAGCTTGGGGTTCCAATTCATGACTTTGATTTTTGATTTGAATTTTATTTTGATTTTGATTGTGAAAGATAGGTATATGTTTTGAGTGTGATTCATGTGATTAGCTAATAATGATCCATCCTAGTTAGCTAAAGAGAGGAGAGGGGTCTTTAAAGACATGATTTAATCCTCAAAAAAGGATGCCAACTGGGGACTTACTCATATATGATTAGAAAGAATGCCGACTAAGGGACTTATATCTTTCTGGCTACTAGACAGGAGTCACAAAGACTTGATCCAATCTAATTTGCCTGTGTAAGATGAAAGGGGCCTTGATGGCTTGATCCAATCATGTACATAAAGGTAGGATGCTAACTGGGGACTTACTCCTAGATGATTAGAAAGAATGCCGACTAAGGGACTTATATCTTTCACATTAAAAGGGGTCATAAATACTTAATCCAATCTAACTTCTGTAACATGAAAGGGGCCTTGATGGCTTGATCCAATCATGTACACAAAAGGATGCCGGAGGGACTTACTTCTATATGATTAGAAAGAAGGCTGACTAGGGACTTATATCTTTCTGGCTATTAGAAAGGGGTCATAAAGACTTAATCCAATCTAACTCACCTGTGTAACATGAAAGGAGCCTTGATGGCTTGATCCAATCATGTACACAAAAGTAGGATGATGACTTACTCTAAATTAGAAAGAAGGTTTGGGGACTTATATCTTTCTCATTAGAAAGGTCATAAATACTTAATCCAATCTAACTTGCCGTAACATGAAAGGGGCCTTGATGGTCCAATCACATTACAAAAGGGGCTAGGGACTTATATCTTTCTGGCTATTAGAAAGGGGTAATAAAGACTTAATCCAATCTAACTCGCCTGTGTAACATGAAAGGGGCCTTGATGGCTTGATTCAATCATGTACACAAATGTAGGAATGGTGTCATGAAGGGCTTGCTCCAAACTTACGAAGGTAGTTTTTCATGGGAATGGTGCACAAAGGCTTACTCCAAATCTAGAAAGACATAAGAGAGGTGCCACAGAGGGCTTGCTCCAATCTCAAGTCATCTATAAGAAAGGTGCCACAAAGGGCTTGCTCCTAACCTATAGGTGATCTGGATGAGGAAAAAGGGTCAAAGTGACTTATTTCTAATCCTCAAAAGTTTTGGCTAATAAGAAAGAGTCTCAAGGACTTAATCCTTACTTGATTAGTCTAACTTGATGAAAGAGTGATGAAAGGTTTGCTTCCATTTCTTGATTTCACTGGTACTCTTTACACATGAAGAAGTATAATGAAGGGGGTTTCAAAGAGTTGGAATTTATTTTTGAAGGAAGACTTGAGTATGTTTTGGACCCAATGCTTTACTATGCCATGAGCATAGAAGTTCATCATTTTTCTTTTTATATCTCAAAGTTATAATGAACCATGCTAGATGTCTATTTCACTGAAGGAAAGACATTATAGGGTACTAACCTGAGAATTCTATCTTTTTGAGCTTGCATGTGACTGTGTAGTTCTTTAGGAAACAAGAACCAAAGTCAACCAATGCTTCTCAAATGGAGTTTGATATGAATCAATAGCTTATGAGGCTTTCTCTTGGATTTAATAAAGATCAAGAGATTCCTTTAAAGCTTTCTAAAGTGAATGAGAATCAGGATAATCTTTTGGATTCTCATAGAGACAAAATTCTAATCCTTAATCAATAAGGGAATTGAAAGGATTAACTTATTAGAGAAATTTAGATTCTCGATAAGTTTGAAATTGAATTTCATTGATTGTTATTATAGGAAATGAAATCTCATAATTGTCTTTGATTAATTTCTTACTTTTACATTTTTGATCCTTCTACATTTTACTACAAGGTCTTTGAAATTACTTCAAATGTAAATTTCAAGACTCTATATGTAGTAACAGGATTGTTCTTCAAATCATATTGAGGTTTCTTTTATTTTCTTTTCTTCTTTAGCAATATTTTCAATATAACCTCTACCTAATTGAAACAGGGATTATAAAAAATCTTGATCATGACCCTTTTTGCTAAAATGTCCCAATATTTTGAAATTGAATGACATGACTCTATAACAGAACATTCTTGTAAGGATTCTGAATGTCATATCATATGATTTCAATTCTTCTTTTCTAGAATTACTTTAATTTGACAATTTTCGGATAAGTTATCCTTAAGAAGGATAATATTATGCATAAAAGCTTTTTTTATTTTTAAAATTAAATATGGGTAATGTGAACCCATTTTCAAGATAAAGATTCTACCTTAGTCCCAAGATGTGGGTTATATAATGATGTTAGCTAACCAAAAAAGAATATTTTCTTCTTATTACAACCATCATTTTTTAGCTTTTAATTTTAGCAAAAATTTGCTTTTCTTTTGGAATTTGACCACAGTCATCAAGAGACTTAGTTTATAGAAATGGCATCAAGCTTAAGTTTATAGACCGCTACATCTGGAGATCATTTTAATTTATTTCTAGATAAAGTAGTCTTTAAACACAAAAGATAGCTTAATCAAATCATCAATAGCTAACTCATGAAAGAGTTAGATCATTGATATCATCTTGTCAATTGTGGAATTGGATTTTTCTTTAAATTCTAAGGGTGCATCCCGAACTTGAAGACTATATAAATCTCCAGACACATATAAACAATATTGATGCAATGTGCTAGAGTGCCTTTTGAAAAGATAGTTAGGACCTAAACTACTTAAGCTTTTTAACTTGCAATGGCTCTATAATTCCATAACTTTTATCATTTATGGTTATAGACCACTTCCAATGGAATTAGAGTATATTTAATGAGATCTTTTCCATAAAAGGATATGGACCCCTAGAAGAGAAGATCCACTATCTTTTCTTTTAACCTACCAAATGAGCTCACCCAATCATGACAAAGGCTAAAATAACAAAGTATGAGATATTTGCTTATTTTTGTTCAGCTAGGGACAATTTTTCACTTCTAACCCTACCACTTTATTTTGATGTGGAGAAGTTTAAAGTTAAAATGTCCATTTACATTGGGTGTCTTTTGCTTCATTTGAAATCAAAATATACTCAATAGAATCTTTTCCATTCAAAAGATATGGTTTCTTGAAAAAGAAGATCCACTATCTTTTTATTTAACATGTCAAGCGAGCTCACCCAATCATGGCAAAGGCTAAAATGACAAAGCATGAGATATCTGATTATTTATTTATTTTTTATTTAGCTTAAAGACAATTTTTGACTTCTAATCTTACCACTTTATTTTGATATGGAGAAGTTTAAAGTCAAAAATGTCTACATGCTTAGAAATTTTAGACTTCATCCTTTCGCTCTTGGATATAATCGTTCCATACCCTTACTTTTCTTTCTTTCTTACTTATAGTAATATTCTGATTTCATTTCTTTATGAAAGGTTATATTTGGTAATTTTTCTAGTTACAAGATTCACTAAGAAGATAAATGTATTTGACTCATTTCTATATCATTTCATTCTTTACGAAAATGACACCACTAAATGATATGCTAAGAAATTTGATATATTTGACCTTTTTGTTCAAATACACCATTTGATAGACTTTTTGATATGATTCAAGTCTTTGCTTGATTGATCATATTATATGAGCCAACATTTTTATTTCTTTTTCATCTTTTCATGGAGCAACAAATTTAGTAAAGCCATTTAAGATTGGCATAAAATGACTTTCTAAAGATGTTACACTTGCTGAATTTAAAATTATTTTGTGGAGTGAGTCATTTAAGATTGGCATAGTGATTTCCTTGAAAACTTTACACTTTTGAAATCAAAATTTTCTATTAGAATCAAATATTTAGTGAGGTCATTTAGGAGTAGCTGAATGATATTCCTAAAGACTCAACACTTTAGGATGAATATGAATATCCTTCAATAATCAGTATTTTTTTTTTCATTTGATTCCTTTTTATTCTTTTTTTTTTATTTGGGGCTGAATAGGACCATCCAAGAGCATTTAAATATGTTTCATGAATTTTTAAGTTTCTCTTTTTCGTGTTTGAATTTTGGCTTCAACCAACAATGTGATTGAAATTAAGTTTATTTTCTAGGTTGAGTTTTTAAGATTTATTTGTCATGAAGCTGAAAACTACTTTCTTTATTTGAATGAATTTATGTAGCACCATCTTATCAAAGCTTGATTAGAATTGAGCCTATATAAATTTTCTTTCATGTTTATATTTGATGTTGATCGATGCACTCAGATTAACATATATTTTGGAGATTTTCTTCTTTTAAATTTTCCACATCGATTAAGATGTTAATAAGTTCTTAGTATTCTATCTTCGTCATAGAAGATAACTCTAGAACTTCTTTATAATGGAATGCCACATCAGGAAGTTGTTTATAGTTAAGTAAGGCAAATTACATGATTATGTAATGCCTTGCTTTACTTTCATTTCTTTCTTTATCATTTTTTGATCATTTTATTTATTTATTTTATTTTATTTTATTTTATTTTATATTTCATTTTATTTTATAACAGAGAATTATGATGCTTGATTTTGCAAGAAACTTCTCTAAGATGGGAAAAACATCACATTGTGAAGATGATTTATTTGTCATTTCTTTTCAATGTCATTTGAGGTGGTATAACTCTACCATTTTGTACTTGATTTCAAGAATTTCCCCTTTTAGATGAAGGGAGGGTAGGTCGAACTCTATCCTCAATAGATCAATAGACCTCATGATCTATTCATTTAGGAGATCATCATTTAAAAGAGGACCCTCTAGGGTAGATAATATGCTATTAAAAAGTCAAGTTTGACTTGTATTTTATTTTATAGCACATATAAGAATAAAGGTAATCTCAGCTTGCAATGGAATCTTTGACCAACATACTTAACATTAAGTCAATGTCAAATAGGTCATAAGATATTGCAATGGATTCTCCTTAGATTCATTTTGTATTGAAAGCATATAATGCCTTAGTCTTGAAAATTAAGGCATTTTTTTATTCATTGGGTGACAAAGTCTAAGTGATTTATCTATCAACTTTCAGAGATAGAATTTCATACTTTCACTCTAAGCAATAGATATATCACCCTTAGGACCCAATCTAAGGTCATGATTTCTTTAGAGGATTAAATTCTTCATTTATTTTTTTCTTGATTTGGCCTTAAAGTTAATTAAAGCCAATCATGGAATATCATTTCATTCATTGGGAGAAAACTCCCATTAAGAAAGTTGATTTAAATTTCATTCATTTCAACTTTTTCAAGAGAATCAGAATTCTCTTTCGCTACCCTCTCTTTTCTTCTTTTGATTAGAAGCAAAAGTGAATCTTGTCACTTTATTTTTTTGTTTATGTCATGCCATCTTCCTCTTTTGACTCTCTCCCAAACTCTTAAAAATTTAAGATTTTGGAATGGTCTAAAAGAAGGTTACCTCCAAGTCACTCCTTAGAATTAGCCAATCAACTTGAGTAGTTAGTTTTCCAATATTCTAGTGGACTTGTGGAAATTAAGATTAAAGCTGATTTGCATTTATATAAAAATTTTATTCTATAAGAATATAAGATTTTTATTAAGTTCCTTAATCAACCTCTGCCTAAAGTTAATAATAAGGCATTCCATTTTTGGGATGATTTTTATTTTCATTCTTCTTTTCTAAATGCAATTCAAACTTCAATCATGGTGGGAAAAGGGGCAACAGCTACAACTATGCCTCCTTTTGATTTAAGTTTTCTCAGGTTCTAAAGGAACTCCTTCATTTCAAATTACATACTTAGGTGTTTTGACACCTTTTGAATGCAGTGGAACAAAGGGTGTTCATTCAAGGACCCTGTCATGATTCTCTTTAGCTCTAGTACAAAGCCAAAGTATGATCAAGGATAAGTTTAACTTTGAGACTTTATTTTTGGAGATTTTCTTTTCAAATATTGAAGTACTTTCATACTTTTTTAAATTTAACATTTCTTTTCTTATTTTGGAATGGTTTCAAATCCTTCTTGACCAGATTTTAGGCCATAATAGAGATGACTTGATTTTTATTTATTTCTCTCACCACTCATTTTATTTTGGGATTTGGTTCTAGGACCCAATCGTTTAACTGTGACAAATGAAGAATTCTAGAACCTCTATTCAAGATGTTGGATAGGCTCAACTAAGAATGAAATGGAGAGGTATCCAACGAAAAGAAAGGCAGTCCTGACTGGTGAGTGGCACTAGTACACTACCGATATATAGAAATAATCACCTATTTCTAAAGATGGAGAGAGGAATCATTCCCTAGCAGAGTCACCAGAAAAATATGTTGGTTCTTTTCTTTGGAATAGAGAAAACAAATGAGACCACATAGAGTTTAGGAATATTTTATTTAGATGATCAAATATGATATTAAGGAATAAACATATTATCTCAAAAGATAAACATGCTCTCTTATAATGGATTTAGTCATCATTTCAAAAAAGACTCCTAAGGCTAATGGGTCTTCGTGTACTAGTATTTTTCCTCGAACTCACAAAAAAAGTAGAATAGGGTCTATTTTATCACGGGATCATGGTTCCTATAAAGGCAAGCCTCATAGTTAATTACATCTTAGAAGGGATCTCTTCCTAAAAATACTCTCGATTAAATAAATAAGTGGTTATTCCTAAAGACTACTAAGGTAGCTTTCAAAGGATTGATTTTGAGAAATTCAATTGGGAGAGGTCCAAATTGGAGAGAGTTATTTTTAAGAGTCAAATGAAAAAGAGTAGGAAATGTCTATTGATACTGGGATGCCCAGTAGATATTTCATCTATCCTATGATTAGGTTTCAAATTTGGGATTTAATTTTAGATTTCAAGTTATCATTTTCTTAAAAATCTAAGTCTTAGATTCTAGCAGCACAAGACTGCAAAAATGCCTAGGGCTGAAGACTTATTCATAAAAGGATGCTTCAAAACCTAGTCTATAGGTGCTTCTGCCATATGTCAGATGCTCAACCTAGTTCTATCCTTGGGAATCATTGGCCATTCCCCTCACTTGAGGGAACAAACCTATCCCTGACTTTTTTGGACTTATAACTTGCACGGAGAAGGGTAACATCACCTAAGTGCATTTTAAAATAATGAGGCTAAGTCATATCAATGCAAGATGGCTGGGCTATTACAGTTTTAAGAAAGAATTCTATGAACCTAGACTTACTCCCTAATCCCTAAGATTATATAAAGTATGAAGATGTACCTAATTAATGCATATTTTTCAGATTTTTATAATTTTTTTTTACTCAATAATCATTTTAGGCCATAAGAATACAATTTATGCCTAATGCATGTAATTAAAAAAAGATTATGGGCCAAATCAGAATAGAAGAAGGTGTACTTCTATCATATGCTCTCAAAGGTTAAGCCCAGGTTCTCTGGCAAGGATGGAAGTCCTTCATTAATCAAGAGTGAAATAATATGATTATGCATGATATTAAAATATTCAGCTAAGGGGTTGCTACATATTTTATCTTATTTTAATGGCCTAGGATTTTATATAAAGATCATGAGTTGTATTTTTTTTTATGTTTCAATTGATTTAGTTGGGTAGAAAATTTAGTTTATCCTATGAGCCTATGTCTAGGAATTCATCACAAAGACAAACATAGAATATAAAAAGAAGAAAAGCATGCTATTTTATTAGCACCCAAAATAAATCAAGCCAAATTAAATTATATAAGAAACCAATGCAGTAATCTCAGACACCCAAAGAAAGAAAAAATACCGAAGTTCGCCTTATACAACCCTACTAGAACTACATGTTCAGATCTATGGGTCTTCTTTCCAGGAAAGTCTCCTTCTTCAGGGACATCAATCGGGCACCACAGGGGATCACTGCACCATCTCCTAGTTGGGTCAGCTCCTACTAATCCTAGACCCCATAGATCCTAACCTAATTCTTAGCTCAAATTTATATTTAAAATTCAAAAGTAAATCCTAAGCCCTGCAAAATAGATGTTAGAAAATACACATAACACCAAAAGCAGTTTATATTTTACAAACATATGGGCTTAGCACTCATTGCTTGTAAAGCCCACCTGTCCTATGGACTACGTTAAGGAATTTTTAGCACCTGCAAGCAAACAATAATTTTATGATTTATTTATTACAATGATCCCTTTAACATAGTCTCCTACAAAAAATGATGTTAAATCGAAGAATAACATCCATAACTAACAAACAAGCTTAGGCATCCTCACCACATACATGAAGCACAACACAACATATCAAGGAGATTAAAAGAAAATCACGTAACGATCTAACCTAGATCTAGAATCCATGACCTTAATCTAGTGTGTGTTGGGATTTGTGTGGTAAGTCTTCTAGGCCTTCAAGTTTAAGTTTGAAGTTTGATGTTTGAATTGGTTTAATTTTTACCATTGGTTGGTTTCAATTCAAATGACTTAATGATTTAATTCTTTTTTATGTTTATTTTATTTGGTTAAAGTTGTATAGGTTTTCAAAAATAAAGAATGGAATGATTCCATTTTTGGATGGAGCTCTTTCCATTCAACATCCTAAATCCTAATGAAGTTTCCAGAAGTCTAACTAAAATCCTTAAGTTTTTTAATTAATCCATTTGATTGTATTTATATTTGGGTTTGATTTATGTTATTCCATTTGTTTGAATTATTGTATTTGATTTAAATAAATTATTATGATTTAATTTTTGGTTAATTGGTTGATTTATTATGATTTAATTAAGTTCTAGTCATTTAATTGAATTATTTAATTCTTTTAATTATCTAATTGAGTTAATTAGTGATCTATTAGGTTCATATAGGTTTGATTAGGTTTAATTAATATTCTGATGTTCAATAATATTTTGGTTATAAGGTTTAAGGTTAGATTAAAATTTTCTAATTATTTTATTAAAGGGTAATTAATTTAATTAATTTAAAGGTTAAACACATGAAATTAAAATTTCCTTTGAATTCAGAGAATTAAATCCCCAAAAATTTACCTAAGGTATGTTTTATGCTAATTTCATTTTCCCAAAATTTGAAATTAATTGGATTATTAATTTGAAAGTAATTAGGGTTTAATGTTTTTTCAATTAAACCCAAATTAATGGAACATTACCCAATAAAAATTGAGGATTTTAATTTCTATAGATTTCTCTCATCAAGATGAATCCATAGAGCTCTTATTTGTAATTTTCTAATTTTTCATTGATTTTATATGATTTATTGAAGTTTTTTAGGTTTTTTAATTAATTAATTAAACCATTAAATAACTAAAGTTAACAGTTTTTTAAGCGGGGAGGTTCCCACGCGGCGGTGTTGAAATGAGTGGGATCGTTTACAGACCATCCGATCAAAGATCAGATTGTCCATCCGATCCCGCCGTCTCCGCGGATCGAACGCGTTGAGTTGGCAAAATGCGGAAGATCCGGAGACGGCCCCACGATCTGGGATTTAAATCTTTTAGATCCGACTGAATTGAAGGATCGGATGGTCCGTAGGCCGTCTTCTTCCATAAACAGCCAAACCTGATCGACGTTGATGGATTTTCATCAACCGACGGCGATCGACGGTGCATTATGCCTCGATTTCAATCCCAAAATGATCCTTGATCAAATTTGGATCAATCTATACGGCTAGATCTATTTGGCATTCCAAATTTCTTTGAAAATGCCCAAAACTAAAAGCTTGAAGAAAATAGGGGAGGACGTCAATGGAAAACTTGGATTCCGATGATCTCCAGCTTCGAGGTTGATTCCATAAGCTTTATATCAATGCAACATGCTTGTGGCCAGCGTTTGGTGGCTTGTCTCCACGTGGTTTGCCCCCTTGATCGAGCTCAAAGCATAGATCTCAGCCTTCATGATTCTCAGCCTTCCCGATGCTAAATGATTCAAGTAAAGGCTCGATTTGGATTGCCTCGAGCCCTAGAATGTGCGTGTGCCTTCAATTTGGGGTGAAATCCCCTCTTTTGGATTTCACCATTAAAGGGTGCTCGATTTTGGCATGAACAGTGCCTTACCGACGACGAGGTGGTCAGGGAAAGGTATGGGATCAACTCCCCTTACCCTTGTGAACATAATGGAATGTTCACCTCAGAGGGAAGGAGCTTCCTTGCATGATTTCCATGCATGGCTAAACACTATTCTTCCTCTTCTTATCTCTCTCTTCTTCCCCTCGTTGGCTAAGCTTTAGGCAAGCTTTTGGAGGTTTGCCTTGGCCTTGAAGGTAGCCATTATCTTCACTTGAAGGCATCCACCTCTTAAGAGGTGGCTTTTGTCTTGGAGTGCATGAGGTGGGAAGAAAGGATTTTTTCCATGGGGAATTTGTGCAGCTGTTATTATTTCCATGCAATATGGCATTATCATCTTAGTTTGGATTAAAGTATGATATGCCCAAATTAATTTCAAAATGAATTTGAGATTAGATTTAATTCCATTTGAATTTTCTTAGGGAATTTAAATCCAATCAAATGCTTTGATGCAAAGTATTTGGATTTAATTTTACCCTTTGGATTTAGTTTATTTTTTATTTTTTTAAACCATAATGCAATAGATGATCAATTATATTATGATTTGATTTAAACCATTTAATTTGAATTGATTTTAAATTTGATTTCATTTTAACTCATTTGGCTTAAATGGGTTAGGAATGATTTCAAATGAGTTCAAATGATCAATTTAAATTCAAATGAAATGGGTTTTCTTTTATTCAGTTTAATTTGGTTTTAATTTGGTTTATTTGAGTTAATCCAAATTGAAATTTTGGATTGATTCTACCTATATCAAATAGGTTAGAATAAACTCAAAAAGATTTTCTAGGACACTAGGTGAGGTGTCCTAAACTTTGAATTAAGAAAATCCTATTTGAGATTAGGATCTCTTAAATGCTAAATTAACCTCATCAAAAAATGAGGTCAACAGAGGCATCTCAGCTTCAGTAGGTATTAATCTTCTCGATCTCGATCTTTCAAGCAACAATCTTAAAGGAAGAATCCCTCCTTTGCTAGGTACAGGCAAGAGTCTCATAGCTATTATTCTATTTTCTAATAATCTATCACAAAATATCCCCTCTTCATTACTCAATAGCTCAACACTTGGCTATTTGAGTCTTGCCAAAAATGGCTTAACATGAGAAATCCCACCTTTCTTGAAATCATCCTTAACATTGAGTATCTTGATCTTTTAGAGAACCAGCTCTCAGGAGTTATACCCCCATCATTAGGAAATTTTTCCTCCCTTAATTATCTAAATTTTTACCATAATAAGTTGGAAGGAAACATTCCAGAAAGCTTAGGCAGTATATCTGGATTAAAATACATGTATATGCCTTCAAACAAATTGTCGGGTAAATTTCCTTCATCTTTCTATAACCTCTCATCCATCACTTATATTTTTTTGGCTCAAAATAATCTCTCTGGAATGCTTTTGCCGACAATGGGCTTAAAGCTTCCAAGGCTTCAAACATTAGACTTGCAAGAAAATAATTTTGAGGGATCCATTCCTCAATGCAATGTTTCTGGACTTCAAATTCTTATTCTTGCTGGAAATGGCTTCAGCGGGATGATTCCTTCCTGTTTTGGAAGTCTTCTGGATATGACTCAGATTGATGTTGGGTGGAATCAGTTGCAATCAAGTGACATGAACTTTCTCTCTTCTCTGACAAATTGCACTCTTTTGAACACACTAATTCTTCAGAAAAATAAGTTACAAAAAGAACTATTAGTTTCAATTGGTAACTTCTCCATGAAACTTGAATCTATTTCTCGGATCCAACCAAATATCTGGGGTGAATCCTGGTGAGATAGGCATTCTTACAATCCTAACTATTCTTTTCATGAATCAAAATCTATTTATAAGAAGCATTCCATCCACTATAGGTAATCTTTCGAAGTTGGTCAAACTTGATTCGTCTGGAAACTAGCTGAACAGACAAATTCCATTCTCCATTGACAAGTTAACTTAGTTGAATTACCTGCACATGGAAGACAATCAATTGAGCGGCATCATGCCATCGACTTTAGGAATGAATTGGAGATACGTAGAAGAATTAAACCTTTCACATTATGCTTTAGTCGGAAGCATTCCTAAGGAAGTTGTTAGCCTATCATCCCTTACACAGTTTCCAGATCTCTCACATAATTCTTTGACTAGCCCCTTGCCATTAGAAGTTGGCAGATTGTAGAATCTTGTTGCCTTGAACATATCCTATAACCAGTTATCACGATAAATTCCCACAACTCTCAGTAATTTCTTAGAGTTGCAATTTTTAAAACTTGAGATGAACTTCTTCGAAGGAAGTATTCCCCATACATTCAATAGTATAAACGTCATGATAGAGCTTGATCTTTCTTGCAAAAATTTATGTGGGAAAATTCCAGAATTCTTGGAAAAGTTTAGTTACTTGAATTATCTAAACTTTTCATTCAATAATTTTGAGGGTGAAGTCCCAGAACATGGCATTTTCACGAATGCAGTTGCCATTTCTGTAATTAGCAATCTGAAGCTTTTTGGTGGTAACCCAATCTTGAATCTACAAACATGCTTAGGAAGAGGAAAAAGTTCAAACAAACTCAAAATCATATTCTTAGTTGCCACTATAGTTCTTGCGGTGAAATTATTGTGTGCATTTTGCATTATCTATAGATCAAAGGAAAGGTCTACTACATCACCTTTGGCAAATCCACCTGATTCATCAATTACATATGCTGAAATTTTCAACGCAATCAATGGATTTCCTAAAGCAAACTTGATCGGAAGTGGCAGTTTTGGTTGTGTGTACAAAGCAAGGATGCTTTAGGGAGAAAATGATGTTGTTGTTAAGGTGCTTAATCTTCAATGAAGAGGAGCCATGAGAAGCTTTACAAGTGAATGCTTATTCTTGAGAAATGTTCGACATAGAAATCTTCTAAAGATTATTACACTATGTTGAAGTCTGGATTCTACCGGTTATGAATTTAAGGCTCTTGTCTTTGCATACATGCCTAATGGTAGCCTAGAGAGTTGGTTGCACCCAGAGGATGAGGACTAGGTTCTTAAGTCTAAAAGATTGAATTTGTATCAGAGGTTGAATATAGCTATAGACGTGGCTTAAGCACTAGATTATCTTCATAATAATTGTGCACCTCCGGTTGTTCATTGCGATATAAAGCCAAGCAATATTCTTCTAGAAAATTATATGACAGCCATCTTCGATGACTTTGGCTTGGCAAGGATCATGTCTTTAGCCTTCTCTACAGATTCGTCCTTTAACTTGGCAAGCTTGATGAGGCTTCAAGGATCCATTGGATACGTCACCCCAGGTAAAATAATTTTAATCTGCTAATGCTTTTCTTGTGGAATTTGATTGAATGCACAAAATTAGTATTATGAACTCATAAAAAAAACTTTTTCAACATATACAGAATATAGGATGGGAAGCCCAATCTCCTATCAAGGAGATGTATACAGCTACGGAGTTCTTCTGCTAGAGATTCTGATAGACAAAAGACCAACTGATGATTCATTTGAACAAAGTTTAAACCTACATGAATATGTGGAGAATTCATTTCCAAAAATGATTATTGATATTTTAGATCCTCAGATCTTGGATGAGATAGAAGACAAATCAAATGGCAGATGTTTTGGAGCTCATATGAAGGAGTGCATGGTTTCTTTATTCTAGATTGGACTCACCTGCTCAAGTGAATCACCAAGATAGAGAATGGGGATGGCTGCTATTGTCAAAGAACTCCATTCATTGAGAGAAATATTCTTTTGAAGTTCTCAAGTTGGCCAATGCAGAATTGAAAGATAATGATATTATATCATGTGAAAGGCTTGAACAACTATTGTTGTGGTTTTTTTAAGCTACATTAAGTGGTAATATGCAATTAGTTAAGTTGATAAAGATCTTAAAAGTTATAAAAAATTTTCAAAAAACAACTTACTCATAAATAAATCAATAAATATGTAAAAACATTTAAAATTATTTATATATAATATAAATATAAATATAAATATAAATATATATATATATATATATATATATATATATATATATATATATATATATATATATATATATATAATGAATAATAAACACAATCAAATAAAATATTATTTGTGTTTGGCTTATTAATAAAAATAGTTTAAATATATTTTTCAATATCAAGACATTTTAATTCACTTGATGTCAATACTAAATAATGATTATAATAGTGATGGTGACAATGGATATTACACTACCAAATGACTCAATTTTGTTTAATCTACTCTTCTTCTATTCACCAATAGCCAATGTCCATAAATCTATATCGGATTGATAGGAGAAGCTTACTTCTATATATGTTTGATTGGATATAACTTTCAATTGCAAGAATTTATGTTATATAATATTAAAGATTTTTGATTTTGTGAGGATGAGAGAAATGGAGAAGGAGAGGGAAGAGGAAGAAGAGAAAAGGGGAAGGAAATTTTAGTTTGGGAAAAAATGAGGGAAAGAAGATGGGAAGATTTTTGGTTTGGGAAAAAATGAGGGGAAGAGGAAGGGAGAGGAAGAGGAAGGAGAGGGAAGAGGAAAAAAATGGAAAAAGAAGAAGAAGGAAACCTACCCTTGCTTGCAGTTGGAGAGAAGAAGAATGGAAGAAGGTCTTACCATTTGCAGTTTTAATGATGGAGAAGAAGAATTGAAGTGGGAGTCTAGGCTCCGAAAATTTGCTACCAACCTCTCGACAAATATTTGAATTAAAGAGAGTAATTTAAGATGTTAGTGTAATTTTCAGAAGGCAGATGGAATAATAGATAAGACACTACCTAGAGATTTCAACCTCATTTAGTGAGGACTTTATATCTGGTTCCAGGATTCTTATAGGAGCAAGCCCCGATAGTTAATTACCCCTCCCAATAAGTGAGAGAGAACTTTCGATTAACGCTAGTCATTAGATCGCTAAATACGTAGCACATAGTAGCAAAATGTGAAGTTTCAGCATTTAGATTATGAAATTCACCAGCCTAAATCGGATGGTTAGCGGAATGATGACATGTCCGATCTAGATCCCATGGTTTCGTCAACCCAGGTCGTCATGGTCCATAGTCTACTTAGTCAGAGGAGGTAGTCGACCCAACCTGACCGAAGGATACTTATCAGCAACACATGGGTTACGTCGTCTAAGAAATCTTTGTGACCTAGGGTGGTGTTTGTCAAAGGAGATAGGCTTAAGTCTACCTTAGCTGACAGAGGATTATTTTTCCTATCAAGTATACCCTATGATTCACAGCTCAAAGGGTAGAGCCATTGGGGAGCATACAGGCTATGATCCTGATCTTAATATAATGGAGCTTGACTAGCCAAACCATCTGATCAGAGGACTCTAGTCATAATTGATTGTTTACTAGCCACAGCCGAGGACACGGCCATCCTTACAAGACTAGAGATTGATTGAGAGTGAACATAGTAGAACACTTGATTTGACATTGGCTCCTTTGTGAGCTAAAGTTTTCTTAATTTGTCACCCCGATAAACAGTTACGGAACGTGGATGAACTAAGTTTGATTTAAGTTTTTAATAATAGAATTTTATTTAAGCAGTTTTAGATTGCTACTTAATTTGATTTGAAAAAATTGATTAATTTGACTATGATTAAGAGCTTTAGATCCTGTCAACTCTATTTAGTTGCTAACAAAAGATTAGATCTACTACCACTTGATAGAATCAATTTCTTAGATATTTACTTATTTGAAACTCTTATTATAGATTTTAGATTTTGTTAACCCAAACCTAGTCCTAAGACTAAATCGAAGCAACCCAAGATCCTCATACATTTAAGAGCATTCTGTAGGGCCCATGTATGTATAGTAATTTTAGTTAATTTTATGTTTGAATTATGAGATTGATTTTATATTTTCAGTTTTTATTATAATTTAGTCTACGCAGCCTTTTCAAACATTAAAATTTACACTTGAAATCTCTATGTCTGAGCACATATAGGAATCTATAGCTTACCTAATTTCATCTAATTAATGAAATTATTGATTTTGAAAATCATAATTAGAATGAAATTTTTTAATTTTTGATCGAAGAAAACCCTATAATTTTTTTAGATTTTGATTTAATATCGCCTTCTATCTGTTTGTACAAAGAGTTGCAGATCTGGTGGCGAAGAAGGCCTTTTGATTTAGATTACAGATTAAAATATTACTTGTACTTAGTTTACTTGTTGAGTCTTTGTAATTCTCCCAGCTTGATTATATTCAATTTACATCACTTTTGATAAATTATGATGATTTCAGTGTTTATTATTTTTTGCCCTACTCATGCTTATTAACTAGCATAGTAATCACCTCCATATTCGTATAAGAGTTACTAAACCCAATTTGGATTCATCCTTAGACTTTAAGTTTATTGCAAGTTTGTTATGAGTTTAGTATTAGTATCCCCAAATTCCAATTAGAGCTTATTTAGTTTTGAGGAATTTACAATAAAAGAGAACTCACTCATTACTTCAATTTAAGCTATAGAGAATCACAATTAGAGTTTGTGAGTTTAATATTAGCCTCCCTAAATTTTACTTGCATTTTAAATGAGTGTTCTATTCTTTTCAAAATTTTCTTTAAGCGCTCTCCCCCTATTTCTCTTTAGTTTAATATTTATCTTCATATTTATCATATATTCTTCTGTTTGACTTAAGTTTATGTAATTTCCATTTGAATTTGTTTAAGTCTTGAATTTTAGTCTAAATTTTGGCAACATCCATGCAGAAATGTGTGTTTGGCTTACTTGCTCCTCTTGAGTGAGTGGTGTCTTGTGGCACCACCGCCAGTTTTTCATCTCATCGTGACCTCTTGAGCACAACAAAGCTTTCAAACCTGAAAGAAGATAAATGCAATATATATTCATTCCCCCATTTTTTTCTAAGTCTAGAAATTAGACAAAATTTTGACAGTATTTCATCTAGCGTGAGAGACATCTAACGGATGTTGGCTTACTTGGTACGCCCTCTTGAGTGTAGTGAGTGGTGTCTTGCGACACCATAGCTGGTTTTTCATCTCATCGTGCCCTTTTGAGAACAATGAGGCCTTCGAACCTATAAAGAAACATAAACATATATATATATATATATATATATATATATATATATATATATATATATATATATATATATATATATATATATCCACATTCAGATCTCACATGTTCTGACTCATTTTTCTGCATGCTGTAAAGCTCGGCAAGGGAACAAGGTTGGATATACTAAAAACCAAGAGAAGAACCCGCCTCTTGACGGTATTCTTCCCTGATTTGCGGTGAAGCAAAAATTGGAAAGATGGTGTCAGGAATGTGATGCCGAAAATTGAAAGAAGAATTCGCCTTTTGACGATGTTCTTCCCTAGTTGGCAATGAAGTGAAAATTGGAAGGCTAAAGTGAGGGGTGATACGCTGGAAACCAAAAGAAGAATTTGCCTTTTGACGATGTTCTTACCCAATTTTCAGTGAAGAAAAAATTGGAAGACTAAAGAGATGAGTGCAACGCCGAAAACCAAAAGAAGAATTCATCTTTTGACGATGTTCTTCCCCAGTTTGCGGCAAAGTGAAAATTGAAAGGCTAAAGCGAGGAGTACGACGCCAAAAATTGAAAGAAGAATTTGCCTCTTGATGATGTTCTTCCCGGCAAAAATTGGAAGAGCTGCAGGAAGAAGGTTCTGATACGGTTTCTGTAGCTAAAGGTGTGGAGCATGGGTGGACAGCCGAGTTTTATGGAGATGGATTGGTCATCTGAGTGGTCCAGATGGCAGTGAACGCGATGGGCAGATCTGGCGCGCGTGGAACAGACGGCGGGCAGCGGGAGCTGATGCGGGACGCTGGCTCACAGATCTGAGCCTGAGTGCGGGGATGGGGCTCAGAGGCTCGTGCAACATGAGGCTGAAAGCAGGATGGGCTATGGGTTGCGGAGCTGCGGGCTATGGATCACGGGGATGCGAGAACGACCACAGGAGATTGAGAGGGGAGAGGGACGGGATTTACCTATGCAAAGGGATTTTGAATGTGGGAATGGGAAGAGAGGGAGTGGTAGTTTCTTTTTTTTTTCTTCTTTTTTTTGAACCAAATAAATCGAAAATAGGGGGGAACGGTTGAGCATGGGGGAGAGTAATTTAGAGATTTTAAATAAATTTTAAATTAATTAAATGATTTTAATATGAATTTTGTGCTGGTAAACACACATAGTATATATATATATATATATATATATATATATATATATATATCAATTTAATATAATTCTGATATTTTGAATGCAATGACACAGTCCATTTCACAATCAGAGGCCGTTTGATTCAAGTAAACATCAAATTGAGTCAATTTCAGCTCAAAATGCGCATCGCCACTTTCAATCACTCGATTTCCTTGCAGACTCATCCAAATTGAGTGTGAATAGTCTTACTTGATATATTTTGATGTTTCAATGCTAATGGCATGATCAATTTTATGAACGGAGGTCATTTGATTTATGTCTTCCTCGACTCGTGCACAAATTAGCACTCGAGCTTGATGTTGATCATTAAGTTATGCAATATTTATATCCTTATCAATTTTGACATTCTAAATGTGACAGTGAAGTCCATTTATTGATCGGAGGTCATTTCGATCATTTTCAGTGACGTTCACTGCATTTCAGCCTCGATTTATGTATTGCCACTACTGACTATTTGACATTTATACAGACTCGTCTGAATTAAGCTTGAACAATCTCATTTGATAGTTTTTGATATTTTAAAACTAAAGGCTTGATCAATTTCATGAACGGAGGTCATTTGGTCATCATTGTAGCTTCCTGGCTTCGATATGCATGTCAACACATTAATAGCTTGAGCGCTTAATCGATTGATCATTAGATTTTGTAATATTTATATTCTAATCAATTTTGACATTCTAAACATGACGACAAAGTCCATTCATTCATCGAGGTGATTTTAATTATTTTCGGTGATGTCCGCATCTTTCCTCAATTTGCACACCTCAAAGTCTATTGAATTGATTTGATTTTTTGACTTATGGCACACATATGGAGGTCAACAAATTCCCCTAAATAAATGTGTTTTGTGCATAGAGTGAGTCATGTTTGTTGAAAATTTGTTGACCTTTTGGTTTGGCCAAAGAACTTGGATCATTTCAGCTTTGATTGGGCAACTTTCGGAGCTTTGATAGGATTTGTCATTTGTACACTGCCTTATTCAGAACATGCTAAATGATGGGATTGACCAATTTATCGGAATCAACTTTTTGGGTAGATAAGAGTTCTTACACCATCTACTATCTGCTTCAATGGCTTTGCTGAAGATATGTTTCTTTTATGTCATTACAGATTTGAGTTCCCTTCAATCCTAGTTTTGTGCTTGGTTGGGTTTGATGGAGGAATTGATCTGCTTGTTTTGATGAAGGACTCCATTGAGGAATTGGTTTATCTGTGCTTGGTCGGATTTGAAACTCATTTTGTCCAAGCTTTAAGCTTGGCAGACTTGATAAAGGACTGGCCTGATTTGTCCAAATTGACTTGTCAAGAAGTGTATGCACTCCATGAACCCTGTGCTTATTGTTTTGATGAATTTACATGGTTGACCTTCCGCTTATATAGGATCAATGTTGAGTTATTAGTCTAATAATGTGTGTTTAAATTTAAATCACAAAATTCTTTTAGTTGACCATCGCCTTTGTATGAAATTATTATTCTTATTCTTATGCTCGCTTGATGAGGAGATTGGCTTTGATTTCTGCTTTGAGCTTGATCAGATTATTTGAGAATAAATTGAGATATCACCCTGTGGGAAATATAGAGATTGATTTGAGGCAGCCATGAATTGAGAGTTTTCTCAAATTATCTTGATCTATCGATCAAGTAGAAAGATCTCTTGGATCTTAGTTACTTGTAATCACTAAGCTGGATCTGGTTTGAGATTAAATAGCTATCATATTGGACTGAAAAGCAGGGGCTCTTTCACTATGGCCTTTTCTTATGACTTGTTGAGTGAGGAGATCATCAGCAACTCGACCATATTTGGGCTTGTTGAGTTCGACCTTTAGAACCTACTCAAGTCTTGCTGTAGTGGTTGGTCATCGAATCAATCAGGGGACTCTTTCACTGCAACCTTTTCCTGCAACTTGTTGAGTGAGGAGAGCGTTAGCAACTAGGCCATTTATGGGCTTATTGAGTCTAACCTTTAGAACACATCCATGTCCTAGACTTCAGGATGTAGAGGTTGATGTTTCTCCAACTTAATTGATTAAAGCCTCCAAAATTGGGAGTTCTTTTGACTTGATCTTCGATATTTGATGAATCTGGGAGAAAATTTTCTTGATGTTTAGGGCTGCCTTTTCATGTATGGAAGTAGATTCTTTTATTCCTATAAGAACCTGCAACTTAACAGTAATAATTATGGATATATTCAAGGCTTTCAGTGTAAAGCTCGATGTCAACCCGAATCAGATTATATTTGAGGATCTCGTCTTATAACATGGAGTCAACTCAAATAAACTTAACATAAACTAAAAAAATGCCCCTATCTTGTAGGGGGAATTCTAAAGCACATTTAAGAGAATTTTCAAGATGAAAATATATAAATATATCAATATTTGAATTGATATGCTCTTAAGAGGGTTTTGACATGTAACATTGATTTCATTTATATATAGAAATCTAAAATGCCCCTTGTGTAACAAGGGAATTTTGAAGAAAAAATTTTTCATCTAGAGTGAGTATATTTATTTAAGGATCTCAGCATGAAGCATGATGTCGACCTAAATAGATATATTAAAAAAATGCTCCCTGTCTTGCAGGGGGATTTCTATTATACTTCGGGAATGTGGTCATCAAGTATGGTACTTTTTCAAGTATCGACCATTAATTGGCGGCATTGGTCTTTCACCCTTTAGGTCGATAAGTTGGTATGCCCCTCCTTGATACACTTTTTCAATGACAAAAGGGCCCTCCCAATTAGGCTCAAATTTGCCACCAAATTTTCGATTGGGGATAATTGGTCTTCTTAGCACGAGGACCAATTTTCCTTTTTAGAATGTTCGAGGCCACACCGTATGGTCAAAAGCCCTGGACTTCTTTGCTTGATAGACTTCTATATTTTAGTGAGCTTGCAATCTAACTTCATCAAGCGCGTCGAGTTCTTCCATTCTCAGATGATCATTTTGATCTTCAGTCAGATTGTACTGGATGGCTACTCGAAGTGAAGGCAACTCAACATCAAGCTGAAGAACTGCTTCAGCTCCAAATACCAATGAATAAGGAGTGGCTTTAGTCGACGTCTTGTAGGTAGTTCGATACACCAATAGAGCCTCTATTAGCTTGGTATGCCATTCTCTTTTATTTTTAGTAAGGATCTTCTTAAGTAGCTTGACTAATGTCTTGTTGAAGGCCTCCGCCAAACCATTTGCTCTTGGATTATATATTGAAGAGTATTGCCAATCAATTTTGTGTCGATCAACGAATCTATAAATTTATGCACTTTTGAAAGCTATGCCATTATAAAAAATTATTCGGCGTGGCACTCCAAATCTATAGACTACATTATGCGTGAAGAAGTTAATCACTCGATTGACAGTGACTTCTTTAAATGGGGTAGCTTCAGCCAACTTAGAGAAATAGTCAGTCGCTGCTAGGATGAAGTGATGTCCAGCTAACGATGGTTGATCAATTGGCCCAATTACATCTATGCCTTAACATTCGAATGGCCAAGATGCTATTGTTGGGTGTAGTAGATTTGAAGGTTGATGGATTATATTCCCATGTACTTGATATTCATGACACCTCTTAGCATGATTAATATAATCTCTAACCATAGATGGCCAATAATAGCCCATCCTTTTGATTTTTATTGCCATCTTGGAACCTGACTGATGTGCACCACAAAGTCCTTCATGAACTTCAACCATCACTTTGCTAGCTTCATCTGCATTTAGGCATCGTAGCCACAGTTATTCAAAGGATCTACAATATAAAGTATTATTGATGAAAGCATAGCATAGCATTTTCTTCTCAATTTGAATTATCAATGATTTATTATTTGGCAATTTGTCTTCTTTAAAGTAGTCAATGAAGGGTTGCCTCCAATCATGCAGCTCTTCTACAACAAAGGCTTCACACTACTTTTCTAAGGTAATGCCATTCTTAGATCTTCTTGGTACAACTTCTTGTTAATTTTGGAGAGTATGAGGAGCAACCTGAGTCGCATCCTACTGGGTCAAATTTGATAACCCATCTATCTGCGGGGATTGATACTTTACTGGCTTTAAGACTCGTCGAGTAAATATGCCGATCATGACATAATCACCATTAATACTTGCCATTTCTTTAGCTAATTTTGCTAAGCAGTTGGCTTTAATATTCTTGAATTGAGAGACTCGAGTCAGTGTGATAGTCTACTTCATAAGCTTGAGAACTCACTTGTAATAGAAAGCTAACTCAAGCTTGTTAATTCTATAGATGCCAAGTACTTGATTTATAATAAGCTGAGAATCGCTAAAAATATGCAAGTTTTGAATGCCTATGAAAATAGCTTCTTCCAGACCTACCATTAATGTTTCATATTCAGCTTCATTATTAGTTCTTGGCTAAGTCAATCCATATGATCATCTCATTATCCTTCCCTTTGGTGTTATGAAGACGATGTCGATTCTTGCGCTTGCTCTTGAGAAATTTAGATGTTGGACTTATTTGATCAATGAGGCTCCATCAAAGTATATATTTCTCTCTTAATTTCTTCATGAATGGCAAATTTGCATTAAGAAGAGAAGAGTCTGCAAGGATAGGATGTGCAGCTAGAAAATCTGCGAAGACTTGTCCCTTCATTACTTTCTATGAAACATATGTGATATAAAATTATAGAAGCAATACTACCCATCTTGCTAAGCGATCTGTCAATACTGGTCTTGTCATCAAGTACTTCAACAAATCGATCCTTGAGATGAGGGTAATCTTGTGAGATAACATATAATGATGAAGCTTTTGACCAAAGATCAATGCTAAGTTTCTTCTAGAGAGTATCTCATTTCTACTCTATTAATCTTTGACTAATATAATAAAGAGCATTCTCTTTGCTTTCTTCATTGTGTATGCCATGCTCCAAGGGACTCTTCTAATGTATAGAGAGAGGCTTCCCGTGAGGCTCCAAGGATTGGTGGATTTAACAGGCAGCTTTTAATGCTATTCAAGGCTTATTGGCACTCCTTATCCAAGTTGAATGGAGAGTCCATCTTCATTAACCATGCAAATGGTTGACAGCATCTTGATAGATTTGATATGAATCGACGGATGAATGTGAGATGTCTTATAAAGAATGAACAAACTCTTCTGGAGGCATCTCCACAATTCCTTGATTTTAGCGATTGATTTCACGCGACGCAATGTACCCGAGAAATTTTCCAGAGGATACCCCAAATGCACATTTTAGAGGATTCATCTTGAGATCATATTTCTTGATTCTCTCTAATACAATTCTCAAGTCTTTAAAGTGATTTTCACGATTTAAGCTCTTCACTATCAAATCGTTGACAAAACATTCCACCTTTTCATTAATCAACTCATCAAAAATATGCGTCATGGCTCTTTGGTATGTAGCTCCAGCATTTTTCAAGCCAAAGGGCATGACCGTGTAGCAATATATACCAATAGGTGTTCTGAACGATGTATGTCTTTCATCTTTAGGAGCCATCTTGATTTGATTATATCTCGATGATCCATCCAAAAATGAGAATGTGTCATAGTTGGAGGTGTTGTCTACCAATAGTTCTGATTTTGGAAGCAAAAAGTCATCTTTTGGGCACGCCTTATTTAGGTCCTAGAAGTCAATGCAGAGATGGATTTGACCATTCTTCTTTTTAACTGGGACAATATTGGCTATCTAATCTGCATACTTCTCCTCTCAAATGAAGCCTAATTCGATCATCTTTTTAGTTTCTGCAATTACCTACTCTTCGATCTCCAATCTCATTCACCTAGAAGCTTGCTTAATAAGCATTGCATTTGGTTTAATAGCTAGTTTGTGAACTACTACATTAGGGGATAAGCCTGACATTTCAGAATATGTCCAGGAAAAATAATCCATGAATTCACAAAGTAGCATTTTTAGCTCTTCAACTTTATCATCAGGAAGAATGGCACTGACGAAAGTTGGAAGGGGATCATCTTTAGCTCCTAGGTTGATTTCTTTGAGTTCATCTATAGTAGCTATTTTTCCACCATCTTCAAGTTCTTCAGGTGCAGTCTTAGCTTCTACTTCTTCATCATTTTTAAGAAGAATTTCATGAGAATCATCTTCTTCGTTACTATTACTCTCAATCTCAGCATCTATTGTATTATAACAAGCTCAATTTTGATGAGATTTATGAATGAACCCCAGATCTTTATTGATAAATTTATCACTTCTTCGTGATGCTTGAGGACTTCTTTAGCTCCATATCTTCTTAAATATTTGAGTCTTATGTTAAGTAGTTCCAATATGAATTCTAAGCTTATGTATCATTTTTTGTAATTTTTGTGGATAATATATTAGTATTCTTGTCGGCAGTATTCAATCATAATTTTCATGTTGAGCTGGCTGCTCAAAATTATGAGGCTGAGACTCTTCAGATTTGTAAAATAGAGTTCCTGTTCTGCCAATCTCACTCAATGGTGGCACATATAGAATATTGCTCGATTCAATATTATGAACCTAATTGGCATTTCTTACTATAAAACTCATGACTCAAGTGAGCTATCCTCCTGATCATATGAACTCTTTCATAAGTAGATTCAAAATCATAGTGAATCAGAATCACTTATTTCATACTCCTTCTTCTTGAGCTTATAAGTTTCCTTAGGTTTGAGAATATCTTCTTCTTCTTCTGTCACTTCCCAAATGAGGCATTTTCTTGGTGAGTGAATCAAGTGCTTTAGGGAGAGTCAGCATTGCCTTCTTTCTTCCTCTTTACTTTTGCTCTTTCACTTTGTAAAATTGCTTTTTAGTTCCTGAAGTGGATGTTATCACTTCAAGAGGCTTTGTTGGCTTGGGCTCTTTAGGGATGAAATATTTTGCATCTTCATAGATATTTGCTTCATTGATGGAGAATGGTTGTAAGTTACCAAGAATTTTGAATTCTTCTCCTTCTTTTAGATACTTTATACACTGATGCATAGTTGATGGGACCATGCCATACTCATGCAGCCACAACTGGCCCAAGAGAGTTCTAAATGATATATTGGCATTGATTATATGAAATTTGGCTTTTGTATATAAATCCTTGAACTCAAGTGAGAGAATGAATGAACCTAGAGTTTTCTACCCTTTTTCATTGAAATAATGAACCATCAACTTATCTCTCCCATGATGTTGGATATCAAGTGATAATCCTCTTAATACCTTTAGACTCATAAGATTGATAGAAGAACCTAGATCAATCAATATTCGGCTAATCGAGATGCCATCACTCTCTATAGTAACATATAGAGGACGGTTGTGATCTAACATTCTTAACATAAGATCTTCTTCAGAAAATGTGATTATTGGAGATCTTGAGTTTGTAATGCTTCAGTCATGCATTTTTCAACAAAGTAAGTTTCATAACTTTTCAAATCTTTGAGAGCCTGCATCAAAGTTTCTTGGAGATCTTTTAACATCGAGAGAGTCTCATACACACTCAGTTGTGTAGGGATCTTTCTCAGATGTGATAGAATATTATAATCTATCTTCTCGCTAGACTTAGGCTTTATCCTAGGATTTTTGGGAATGATATCATCGTTGACTTCAATTTGTGTGCCTTTTTCTTTATTTGTATTTCTCTTTTTTGATGAAGTTGGTAAGACTTTACTACTTCTCAACTGAACTTGAATCACCATATCTTGCTCAGATTCTTCTGAAGAGGTAGTTTCTTCAAATTTTTTTCTTATTCTGGAAGATTGATCAAAAGGGCTAGACTCATTTTTCAATGTCATACGTGATGATATCGATGAGTCTTACTCTTCTCCATCGGGAAAACATAGATCTTCATCTGAACTGTTATTGTCTTTTTGAGTCATTAAATAAAATTCAGACGTTAGCTCCTCAGGCTCTTCTTGCTTTCCTAATAAGATGTTTAATGGGATGGTCGAGTCTATTTGACCACCCTTGTCATTTGTAGCGATGTTGAAGAACATCGATATCATGATGATTCGGCTCTGACAAGATTCACCCTTATCTTCTTCATCTAATTCATCGATGTAAAGTTTAGTTATAAAGTTTGCAAGCTTAAATGGTTGTCTTGCTGGCTGGTGATACTCTTCTAAATTATTAATGATCATTTGAGTTGTAGTTCTCTTCTTGATCTCATTTTTCTCAATCAATTTCTTTGATTTATGAGGCCTGTGTTTAGTAGATTGCTCATCGTGCTGTGATGAAGTAGCCTTATCAGAATATTGCTGAGAAGCCCAAATACTTATTTTAGGTATCTCTCTTAAGTCTAATATAGGTTCAAGCGGTGATTTTCACTTAACACTAGAGATGTTTTTTAGCTATTTCAGCATTTTTGTGGGTTTTTGGAGACTACAGTTTCCCATTCTTCAGTCTGAATTGATTTATCCTTTTTTTTGTCTTTGCTATATGATACAGAAGAGGACGTAATCATCCTTATAGATTCTCTCCTCGGGTTGACTAGAACACTATCAGAAAGTGTAAATTTATCTCGCCGATACTTTCTTTCTAGCCAATCTTTGAAGACATAATAATCTTTGATAGGATGACTGATCATCCGATGATAGGGATAATAATTTGGATGACTTAATACTTCTTGACCTTTAATTTACTAGTATAGACCGGCTTTGGCTTGTCAAAATAATTTAGCCACACTGCCCCTTCTAAAGGAATATTCTTTATTCATCTTTTCTTTAAAAGATGGCCGCATTCGCTCATCATCTCTTGTTGCTTGTTTTCTACACTCCCCACCACTTGAAAAAGTTCAAGGTTTGTCATTGCCTCCTAATACCAATTTTGGTTGTGTATTAGAATAAACAGGTGTCTTTCCCTTATCATCATTATACATTGGCTGCTTTCCTTTATCCACATTGTATCACCTATTTTTTGCCATTTGAGCTATAGGAATCGGCATGAATTTCATTTCTTCTTGAGTCTGAAGATTTGTTTCTCTTTGCTTTATCTGCATAGACTTCAGACTTAGGGCGATTCAACATTTCAAATTTAGCCACCCTATCGAGCAAGTCCTGGAATGTTGCAATCGACACCATGCATAGAAATGGTGCCATTTTATCATCCATATTGCCCATTAGTAATTGGATCACATGTTTTTCTTCCAATTATTGCTCGCATGTCATACTTAGGTTGCACCAATGACTTATAAATTTTGTCACTGACTCATCTTTCATCCTTTTCAGCAAGGCATGGTCAGTGATTGTGATTTTCTTGGTTGCATTGGTGAACCTCTTCATGAATATAGTCTCTAATTCAATAAATATTTTAACTGAATCATTTGACAATTCTGCATACCATTCGAAAGCGGACGAATTGACAGAAAAGCAGTGCATCGTTCCCTCCTATGTTACCACAAGTAACTTTTAATTGGGCTAGATGTTGCTTTGGATTATCAAGCCCGCTAAAAGTACTAAATTTTTGCACTGAGTAACCTTTCGGGTATGACACTTGGTCATATTCAGCTAGGTAAGGGCGACCCTTACTCACCAATTTTTCAGCTATGACTACCATTATCTTTTCATTGATTATTATTTTTAGTTGAGCGGTTGTTACCATTCCAGGTGTGCTAGCCAGACTCTGAATTGTCAGATGGAGAGGTAGTGGGTTAACTTCATTCCTCTTGACATGTCTTGTAGGAGCAGGAGGCCTTGGCGGTGGTATAGAAGTTGCATTGTTAGCTACATTTAGCAGACAAAATAGGTGTTGCACTTGATGTGATATTCTTCTATAACATCTCCATCATGATGTTCATTTGTACCATCATATCATTCATTTTAGTACCAAGCTGTGCAATCTCCTTGTCTTTGACCTCCATTTGTGATGCATTTCTCTTTTCTCTCAGCATGGCAATCTAGCTCCTTCTTCCTCATTTCTTATATTGTTCGCTTCCTTGCTCGTTTTCGGAGGAAGAACTTGGTATCTTCTCCTTGTGCATTTGTAGAGCAGTTATTTGAGCATGCGACAAACTAAGTATAAAAGCATGTACCAAGCTGATCATTTTCTGGTTCAACCATATAGACAACTTTGACACCCATGATCTCTTTCTCATTCTGATCTTCTTCTTCTTCATCTTTAGCAAAGATCGAAGATCCATCCTTTATTTGCTTCTGTGAAGACTCTTCTTCATAAATGTCAAATTCAGTTCGGGTTCCACGAGTTGTGTTGATGATGGTAGAGAGTTCATCAATATCTCTGACCATATAGATGACTTCTACTTCCATAGAATCCTCTTCATTTTTTTCTCCTGCACACGAATTTTTGATCAACATTTTTAGTGGTTCTCTGGTTTAATGTGTAGAATAAGTACTTCTTCTATTAAAGGACTACAATCAAAGTCAACCTTCTCTTGTGGGGGTGAATCTGATCGGCGATGGGATCTCCTAGAGGATTCTCCAAGGTGTCGACCATCATGTCTTTCATAATGATATCCCTTCTTTTGGGTATCCACTTCCGATGAGTTATTTTTTAGGCAAATTTCTGAGTATATGTATCAGATGTTACACCTCTTATATTATTCAAACTTTCATTACGGAGCGTTGGCCTCCATATCACATTTTGGATTCTTGGATTCGGTCATGTCATGCCTTTGCATGTAACTTGATGGCTAGTTACCAGAAGAGATGGAAACTTTCTTGGTGGAGCTTCAGTATTTTCCATCACCACAAGCCACTAAAATCATCTTTTTCATTGAGCCTCTGTCTTTAGCTACTTTGATAACTTTGTGTATTCTAGCAGACAGTGTTTCAAGCTATTTCCTCTGTGGTGGTGGAGCTTGACGTGGATGGTTCCAAAAGGACAGCCTTATTTTGCCAGTAAAGCTATTCCTCTTTATCCACTTTAGATTGTCAAAATTATTGTTAGTAGGGATACTCACTTTTGGCGGCAGTATCGCTTGTTCACTAGGTCGTTCAATGGGGATCTACTGAGCCATTAGCTCAGCGTTTCTCCTTCTTCTCTATCTTCTGGTTAATTTACTCCCTGATGAGGAAGCTTCATGAGCATGCTTTTTGGGTATAAAAGATTCAACTGACATAGCAGCTGTACCACGCGGAATTAAAGACATAGTTTGCCCACTAACGGTTCTTTTCATCACGGGAGCTTCGGATTGACCTAGTCTTTTGAAAACTGAAGTTCTATGTCAAGAGAACTCCTTGACAATGGTTGACTGTTGAACTGGTTGGCGCACATGGCTTGTAAGAGCTTTAGTAACGTGAGGCCTTCTAGCATGGCCTCGGATGAATGTATCACGGGCGGGTACTTCTGGAGTTACAACTACGATAGCCGGACAATTCAAGCTACTAAATTGAATGATAGCCCTGACATCTCCTGTGTTGATGACGACATTGGCTAGGCAGATGTTTGCACCATGCCCTAGCTGAATGATGAAATGAGTGCTCTGTAGATCCATTCTGCAAAAGTGAAAGATGGGAATTAGTAATTAGCAATTATTATTTCATCTCATACTTTCAAGATGCAGAGGTGCTACAGAATAAAAAAATAAAAGATGGGGATTAGTAATTAGCAATTATTATTTTACCTCATACTTTCAAGATGCAGAGGTGCTATAGAATAAAATAATGATATAATAAAGATATACTCTGCGGAATGATTCATTCTACATAGAACCTCATATTGAATTTATTACACACTTAAATCATCATTTTTTTATTTAGAATTTTTAAATATTTTGTTGCTACTATAGTATGTATATGACTAGCCAAAGATGGAAAGAGAATCCTATCCCTAGCGAAGTCGCTAGAAATCTATGGGCTCCAAAAATTAGCCACCGACCTCTTGATAAATATTTGAATTGAAGAGAGTAATTTAAGATATCGGTGTAATTTTCAGAAGGCGGATGGAATAGTAGATAAGACACTATCCAGAGATTTTGCCCTTATTTGGTGAGGACTTTAGATCTGGTTCTAGGTTTCCTATAGGCGCAAGCCCCTATAGTTAATTACCCTTCCCAATAAGTGAGATACAACTTTCGAAAGCAATAGATCACTAAATGTGTAAGAAGTATAGACGAAGAAGATGTGAAGTTTTAGATTACAAGAAATTCACCATTTCAGCTTAAACCATATAGTTGGGGGAATGATGACGTGCTCGATCTAGATCCCATGGTTCTGTCATCCTGGGTCGTTGTGGTCCCTAATCTACTTAGTCAGAGTAGGTATTCGACCCAACCTGACCAAAAGATCCTTATCAGCAACACATGGGTTACGTCATCCAATAATCCTTATAGACCTGCAGTAGTATTTATTTAAGGAGACAGGCTTAAGTTTACCTTAGCTAATAGAGGGTTGTTTTCCCTATCAAGTATATCTTATGATTCATAGCTCAAAGGGCAAAGCCATTGGGGAGCAAACGAGTTATGGTCGTGATCATAATATAATGAAGCATGACTGGACAAACCACCCGATCAGAGGACTTTGGTCATAACTGCTTCATCTGTGGAGCATACTGGCTAAGCCACATAGTCAGAGGACACGGGTCACATCCTTACTGGCACGAGATTGATTGAGAGTGAACATAGTAGAACACCTGATTTAGCATTGGCTCCTTTGTGAGCTAGAGTTTTCTTAATTTGTCACCCCTGATAAACAGTTGCGGAAGGTGGATGGATTGAGTTTAATTTAAGTTTTTAATGATAGAATTTTATTTAAGCAGTTTCAGATTGCTACTTAATTTGATTTGAAAAAATTAATTAATTTGACTATGTTTAATAGCTTTAGATCCTATCAACTCTATTTAGTTACTAATAGAGGATTAGATCTACTATCACCTGACAGAATCAGTTTCTTAGATATTTCACTGATTTGAAACTCTTATTATAGATTTTTAAATTTTATTAACCCAGACCCAGTCCTAAGACTAAACTAGGAAGCAACTCGCACAGCATCCTTAGACACTTGAATTTAAGCATTCAACATAGTATTGGAGCCCATGCGAGTGTTCAATAATTTTATGTTTAAATTACGAGATTGATTTTGTATTTCCATTTTTTTTATTCCAATTTAGCCTACGCAGCCTATTCAGATATTAAAATTTGCAATTGAAATCTCTATGTCCGAGCACATACAGAGATTTATAGCTTAGCTAATTTCATCTAATTAATGAAATCATTGATTTTGAAAATCATAATTAGAATGAAATTCCTTAATTTTTGATCGAAGGAAGCCCTATGATTTTTGTAGATTTTGGTTTAGTATTGCCTTGTGTTTGCTTGCACAAAGAGTTGCAAATTCAGTGGAGAAGAAGAGATTTTGATTTAGATTATAATTTAAAATATTACTTGCACTTAGTTTACTTATTGAGTTTTTGTAATTCTCCCAACTTGATTATGTTCAATGTATATTACTTTTGATAAGTTATGACGATTTCAGTATTTATTATTTTTAGCCCTACTCATGCTTATTAACTAGCATAGTAATCACCTCCATATTCGTATAAGAGTTACTAAACCCAATTTGGATTCATCCTTAGGCTTTAAGTTATTGCAAGTTTGCTATGAGTTTAGTATTAGTCTCCCCAAATTTCAATTAGAGCTTGTTTAGTTTTGAGGAATTTACAAGAAAAGAGAACTCACTCATTACTTCAATTTAAGTCATAGAGAATCACAATTAAAGTTTGTAAGTTTAATATTAGCCTCCCCAAATTTTACTTGTATTTTAAATGAGTGTTCTATTCTTTCCAAAATTTTCTTTAAGCGCTCTCCCCTATTTCCCTTTGATTTAATATTTTTCTTCATATTTATCATATATTCCTTTTTTTTACTTAAGTTTATTTAATTTCCATTTGAATTTGTTTAAGTTTTGAATTTTCATCTAAATTTTGGCATCCCGCAGTAGGAGGCTACATCGGGTGTTTTTTTTACTCAAGATGCCCTCGAGACGAGGCCTTCAAACCGAAGACAAATGCAATATATATTCATTCCCCTTTTCTAAATCTAGAAATTAGATAAAATTTTGGCAAGATTTCATCTTGGGGAGGCATCTAACGGATGTCTTACTCAATCACGCTCTCTTGAGATGAGTGGTGTCTTTTACAACTAATTTTTTCATCTGCTATGCCTCTTGAGCAACGAGATCTTCAAAAGAAATACAATATATATATATATATATATATATATATATATATATATCCCACATGTTCTGACTCATTTTTCTACGCACTGTAAAGCTTGGCAAGGGAATAAGCTTGGGTATGCTGAAAACCAAGAGAAGAACCCGCCTCTTGACGGTGTTCTTCCCCGATTTGTGATGAAGTGAAAATTGGAAAGACGATGCGAGGAATGTGACGTCGAAACCCAAAAGAAGAATTCACCTCTTGATGATGTTCTTCCCTGGTTTACGGAGAAGCAAAAATTGGAAGGCTAAAGCGACGAGTGCGATGCCGGAAACCAAAAGAAGAATTCGCCTCTTGACGATGTTCTTCCCCGGTTTGCGGTGAAGAGAAAATTTGTTGGCTAAAGCGAGGAATGCGATGCCAAAAATCGAAAGAATCTCGACGATGTTCTTTCTGTAAGCAAAATTGGATAGTAGGAAGAAGGCTGCTGCGCCGGGAGGGTTTGTGGGTCGGCTGGGCAGAAAATGGCAGGCTATGGGGCGGCGGAAGGGCTGATGGCGATTTAATACCAGATATGAGCGAGCAGTGGAACGGGGATAGCGACGAGGTGATCTGCTGGAACGCTAATGATGGAGATGAGGGTAGTCTGGAAGCCGGAGGTAGGGATGGCTCATGAAGCTCATGCAATCGAGTGATCAGCACTGATGGGGTCAGCTGGGAGCTGGATGCTGGATTGCACTCATGGGACAGAGAATATGAGGAGATTGAGGGGAGAGGGACGATTTACGCGCGAGGGATTTTGAACGTGGGAATGGGAAGAGAGGGAGAGGTGGTTTATTTTTCCTTTTATTCTATTTTTTTGAACGAGATACCGAAAATAGGGGGAACAGTTGAGCATGGGGGAGGGTAATTTAGAGATTTTAAATAAATTTTAAATTGATTTAACAGTTTTAATATGGATTTTGTGCCGATAAACACACATAGTCAATATATATATCAATTTAAGGTAATTAATATTCAACGAATGACACATACTTCAGTCGAGGAGGCGTTTGGTTCAACTCAACGTCAAATTGAGTCAATTTTAGCTCAAAATGCGCGTCGCCTCTTTTGACCGCTCAATTTTCACGCAGACTCGTCTGAATTGAGTGCGAACAATTTTACTTGATAGATTTCAATATTTTGAAGCCAATGGCGTGATCAATTTCGTGAACAGAAGTCGTTTGACTTGCGTCGGTGCCTCCGGACTTTGATATGCGTGCAAGCATGTTGACGACTCGAGCATTTGATCAGTTGATCATTAAGTTATGCAATATTTATCTCCTGACCAATTTCGATATTATGAACGTGGCGGTGAAGTCCGTTCATCGATCGGAGGTCATTTCGATCATTTTCGAGACGCCCGATATTTCGATCGATCACGCCCCGACATTCGATTATTGCATTATTCATCAAATTAAGCGTGAATTATCTCATTTGATAGTTTTCAATATTTTGAAGCTAACGTTGTAATCAATTTTATGAACGGAGGTTGTTTGGTCATCGTCGCAGCTTCCCGGCTCTGATATGTGTATCGACACATTGATAGTTCAAGCGCTTAATCGATTGATCGTTAGATTTTGTAATATTTATATTCTAATCAATTTTGACATTTTAAACGTGATGGCAAAGTCCGTTCGTCGATTGGAGAACGTTTCGACCATTTTTAGTAATATCCAGTGCATCTTGAGCCTCAATTTGAGCACTGTCACCTCCGAAGTCCGTCGAATTCGATTTGTAGGCTTGACTTTGACTTATGACACACATATGGAGGTCAAAAGGGAGACTATCATTTCTTTAAGGAGGAGGAAAGAGGGAATGGTTGAGAAGGAGAGGTGTGTGTGGTTGAGGGCTCGCGTGCCATCCCGTGCGGTTGATGGAGATGGGAGAGGGGAGAACCTAACAGGAAGGAGAGGCGCATGAGGGAAAGCCGAGGGAGATCGAACGAGCGAAGCCAACCAGGTCGTGCGTGAGAGGCAAAAGTCGAATCGAGTCGAAGCGGGAATGTGTGTGAGGAGAGAGAGCCTGGGTCGATTTTAGGGATTTAAGTTAGTTAGGATTAAATTAGGGCTTTTAAATATATTTTTTTATTGCTTGATCGACTTTAATATAAACATTATGCCGATCTCAATATAGGGTTAATATATATGTTGATTCAAGATTATTCCGATGTTCCGAACATAACGGCGGAGTCCCTTTCGCAATCGGAGGCCGTTTAGTTCAAGTTGGTGTCAAATTGGGTCAAATTCAGCACAAAATGCACGTTATCATTTCCGACCGCTCAATTTTCACGCAGACTTGTCTGAATTGAGTACGAATAGTCTTACTTGATAGATTTTGACTTTTTGAAACTAACGGAGCAATCAATTTCATGAACGGATGTCGTTTGGTTTAAGTCGGCGCCTCCTGACTTTGATATACATGTAGGTGCATTGATGACTCGATCGCATGATCGGTTGATCGCATGATTGGTTGGCCATCAGGTTGTGCAATATTTATATTCTGACTAGTTTCGACATTCTGAACACAATGACGAAGTCCGTTCGTTGATCGGAGATCATTTGCTTGATTTTGCAACGCCCAGCAGTATTACATGATTTGCATTACTCACCATCCGACAGCTTGCACAAACCGTCCGAATTGAGCGGCATAAATCTCATTTGGTAGTTTTGACGTTCAAAGCCGACGAAATAAATTTTACACGAAGGTCGTTTGGACATCGTGCGCCTTCCGAGACATATGCTCGTTAACACATTGATAGCTCGATCGCTTGATCGGTTGATTTTTAGATTATGCAATATTTATATTTTGACTAATTTTGATGTTCTAAATGCGATGACGAAATCCGTTGGTTGATCGTAGGTCATTTGTACTGATTTCGAAGATGTTTGGTGCATCTCAACTCTGATTTATGTGTTAGAGCACCTAAAGTCGATCGAATTCATCTTAAAAACTCGATTCGGCTTGTGTGACATATATGAAGGTCAACATTAATTCATTATTAATAAAATAGATTAAAACTTTCCGACACTCATTAAGATGTGAAACTAAGGAAACAAAAAACCTTGTAATTTTAATATTTGAATCATTGAGGTTTTAATATTTGCTGCGTGTCAAAAATTCATAGGGACTATTCGATTGCAAGTGTTTTGAATGCGCGTAATTTTACAATGCAGCATAAAATGAATTCATTATTTTTTGATATTATTTATTGTTTTGTTGCATGTATCATAAACGTATGATAATTTTGTGTGTTTTTTTTTTTATTTGTTGTTACTAACCTACGGATGCAAACGAACGAAGCAAAGCTAAGCATGCGCTTGCTCTAGTTCAAGCTTGTATATTATTATCAAGCTCGAGCCCGATTTGAGCTTTTAAGATAGTGTCCAAGTTTGAGCTCATTTAAAAAAATTTTGTTCAAGATCAATTCAAATTATGATTATCAAGCTTGTTAACATGCAATTCATTTAATGAAATAAACAAGCATTAATCTAGCCTTAATGAAGCTTGTTTGAGAACTATTTGTTGAGAAATATACAATAGCTACAGCATTAAAGTTCATTAAGCCTACAAAAATAAAAATTTAAACAATACTCTTCAAGAACAAATCTTAATTGAGCTCCTTAAATTTAATCAAGTTTATTAAGATTAAAAAATAATAATTTAAACAATGTCGTTCCCAACCTACTCTTAATCGAACTATCAAGCTCCTTAATGAACTTATTGATAAGCTTTAAGCAATATTATTCAGTGTGCTTATATATATGAATAGATTGACAAGCTTTTCTATGGTGTGGAAGGAGAGAAATTTACTAAAATTATTGCTTGTAACAAAATTTTATTAAGGAGAATTAAACGGTTCCATTTAGATCTAGATTTTGTACATAGTATAAAATACAACTTTGTTATGAACTGAAATTACTGATACCGACGAGAGAATTGTTTGTTGTAAGAATCTTTTCGACGAAGCTAATTAAGTGAAGCCTTTCTCTATCATACATTTGCTATATGGTTTTGGGAATATAAACATCTATTTTGGATTGAGATTTCTTCAAATAAACTTTAACATCACTTTCAGACTTCTTTTTCACAAGTCCGAGTCAAGTCTTCTTCTATTCTTCATTTGTGGAGAAAGAAATTTGGGTCAGAATATTATGAGTCTCTCATTTTTTATGTGGATGAACATTAAAATTGTTATTTGTGAAAGGCGCATGAATATGATTTTGATTTGCAATTAATATCTAAATAATAAAATATTTATTATAATTCAAACATAAAAAAGAAGATATTTTTATGCATGTAATCATCAGAATAATCAATATAGAAGGTGAAAAAAATCCATTCAATAAACAAAGTAATTTTACAAAAAATAATAAATTTTTTAAAGTTATTTATGCAAAAAATTATAACTAAATGGCATAATTTCAGCCCTTAAATTTTTTAAAGTAGTTATCCCAAATTCACGAGCTCTTAATTGCTCTATCATTCCTCCATCCTCCAATATTAATGATTTTGATTACCTTATCAGACAAATCAGAGATGTCTAAACTTGAGTTCATAACTTTTTGGCAATGTTCATAGAATTTAGATTTGAAAGTCAATGCAGGTATTTGTTTAATTCTCATTGAACGAGTATTAATAATTTATTTTTGCAGATAAATGATAACAAAAAATTAAATATAAAAAAAGGGAAAAAAAGAAGGGCTTTGGCCAAAGGTTGACTTGGAGTCTACTGTTGACTTGGAGTCAACTTTTGGGTTGATATTTTATGCAAAAATAAAATAGTAAGACCGAAACTTGACTTGGAGTCTAGTCACCATTCCAATATTCACTAAAAGTCACGCTATTTTATTTTATGTTTTGGTATTTAACTTAACAATTAATTAATGATGTTAAAAATATTGATATGAATAATAAACATATAACGTTAAACAAATATAACGAAAGGTATTAAATTATTTTTATTAGTTTGATGATGAAGCCAAATATTTCATAGTTTTCAATGTTTAGGATTTTGGTGAAAGCCTTTTTTTATGGCCTCAATTTTATGTCATTGATCAAATCATTCTTAAAAAAAATTATCCATAGTATTAATTATTATCACTATCATTATGTATTAATTATTATCCACCATTTATATTAAACTTGTAAACATTTAAGTAAGGTAAGAATGTTAGACTGAAATTAATTGACAGAAATTAAAAGCAATAAAACTATAATATAAAAAAAACAATTATAAAATTTAACTTCATAATCATATTTTTCATAGAAACAATCGAGATATCATAAATTTATTTTAAAAAAAAATTTAAAGAAATTAAATAATATCTTTTTTAAAAAAAAAAAAATTACTTTTTATAGTTTTTAAAATTTTCTGCATAATTGATTTCGTTGGATTAAAATTTTTATTATTTATTGTTTTCATATTACAATTTGATATACAAATATATAAAACTTATGTGCTACGTAAATCTTCCTTTATAATATACTATTTTATTGCGTTGACCACTAAGACAAATTGAATTGTATTATTCTCACCCTTATTTTATTTTTCTTATTGAAATTGTTCGATTCGGGCTATTTTAAGAGCATATGAGAATTTGAATGAGGCTAAGATCTTTTTTTCATCAATCACTCGGTCATAGAATTGAAATTTCAAAGCACACTTGATAAGTGTATTTGTGTTGTAACATTTTTATATTTAAATTATGTATTTTATTCTTATTTTATGTTTAAACATATTATCTGCAGTTTTTGTTCTTTAAAAAATTTCTAAAAATAGAGAAAATAACAAAAAGCCTAGGCAGCGCTTATAAGCTGCACATGACCTAATTTATAGCAAAGAATAGAGAGTCTAGTGCCTAGGTGTTATATACACAGCATCACGCAGTAGAATAGAATCAAGATTTGAACCAAAAAATAGAAAGTTTGGCACCTCAGTGCCACAATGTTGAGGACTTAGAAAATTTTTCTTTGAAGAAGCTTTCAAATATGTACAATGAGGACCTAAGCAGCACAATTCAAGCTTCACAATACTACGAAGCCCAAGAATCGAGTAAAAGATAGATGAAAGGGGGCCTAAGGCTTACTTTCACAATGCCTCAGTGCAATGACTCAACATTACTGTTTCAAGCTGTTTTAGCTGTTAATTTGGGCAGTTTCTAAGGTAATTTTTAGGGGAGCGAGAGAAAGACTAAAAGGAGAATCCAAAGGCTATAAATTGATAGTGTTTTGGTGGATGAAGTTGTTTTTTGGCAAGTGGTGGAGTCTTAATGTAAGTGTAAGTGTGAGTGTAAGAGGTATTTAGAGAGTGGCACTCCAAGTACTATGTGAGTATGTTTGTTTTGTTCATTGTGAGGGTTGTGTGTTATTCTCATTGGAGGCTTGAAGAAGAAGATCTAAATCAAAAATTTGTTGCGTGGTTGTTGTGCATTTTCACGAGAAAACTAAAGGAATATATAAAGAGCAGACCTAGAAGAATTTACTCAATTTACTCTTCCTTTTTTTTAAAATCCTACAGTTTGTTTTATGATTTCAAATATGTTCATCTTTCTCTCTAAAATGGAACACTGAATTCACACTGCTCTGAATTTTTGTAATTTTATATTGATGTTTTTGTATCATGTTTGACATTTGAAGTTTTTTATAAAAAAATTGTTCAGAAGTTATTAATATTTATACTTAATCCTAACAAATTATGATGTTAGAAATAGAATGTGATTTAGAGAAATTGAAAGATAACTAGAAGAACAGAAGGAAAAATAAACAAATTTATTAAATAGACATAAGCGAATGCTATTTCAGATCCGCAGTCATTAATAAAAAAAATGAAATAATTCAATCAATTAAAATTTAATTGGACTAGAAGGATTAACGAATTAAAGAAAGAGATTTGATTATATTGATCTTGGCATAGACGATATAATATTTATACTCTCAACTGAAGCTACAAAATTTCAAATAAAATAATATCAATTAGAATTATATAAATTCAGGATACTGCACTAAAAATTTAAAAAATAACACTAGCATAATCTACAAAATTCCCAAAATTTCAATTTTTTTTACAAATTAACGCTAAGTTTAATTTCAACCTTTTAAATATGTTGGATAAAAATTAAACTTAGAAAGATTAGTAATTAACCAAATTTTACTTCGAACGTTTTACTAAATCGTTATGGGAATGACACTCAATTTCAGCTTTACTCGATCACAAACTTCAAATTTATGCTATTACCTCGTGTGCAAGTAAATATTTCATGCATATTATTTTATGTGATGACCCAAGCAATATTATCATTATTCACTTATTTTTGGTTGAATTTAAGATTTCAATCAAAATTTGGATGTTTGTTTTGTGAGTAAACAATGTTGGTGAGATTTTAATCAAATTATTGTTAACTCAGTTCACATAATTTTATATTTATAGCACATAGATTCAATTGTTTTTACTCAATTTGAGTTGTGGAATAAAATTGAGGTTAACACATAATTCTTATGCATTTATATATCAAATATCTAAAATGTGATATTATAAATTTAACACTTTATAATGATGCTATTTTTCATGTAATAATAAAAATTTGGGTATTATTTATATAAATATAAAAATTTAGATATTTGATATATAAATATATATAAGAATTGTGTGTGATATATATAAATGTCTTTTATTATTTTAATAATGATCCCAATTAGAGGCCAGATAATCAACAAAACAAATGATACCATCACCAAATGTTTTCAAATCATTTATTTTGAATTATAAACTATATGTAAATGATTCTTACTTTTCAGAACATTATTTTTTTAACGTCATATAAATATAATATAATACAATAACATAGCGAAAAGCTCAGTCCATAAGAGGGCGCAGAGACTTTTCAAAGTCCAAAGTGCAGCATATTTGAAGTCCACGACACCATGGAATTGTAATGTGAAAGCATTAAATAACAGAGCATGGAATTGTAATCTGAAAGCGATAAACAACAGAGCTCAGGCCTAGTCGTCTGCGAGCAACTAGGTGCTGACGTGATATCATTAGAATTTTTTATTTTTTATTTTTTATTTTTTATTTGTTTATTTAGTTAATTAAAATTTTAATTAAATTTAATATAAAAATTTAGCCAATAATAATAAAGACACGTAAGTGGTTATCATTAGCCTGATTGCTTTATACCTCGTCACCGCACAGGAATTGCAAATCTCTCCCTATATATAAAGCATTCTCCCGTCTATATAAAGCGTAAATTCGATCTCAATTCATAACAGTAAATGAAAATGGGTCTTTTAGTTCTCCAAAATCCAATTTTGTTATTGGGAATCGCAATTGTTTTGCTCTCCCTCCATACAGCAGAAGCTGCAACTCTTTCTCCTTTAGGAAGCACAAGAACTGACCAGCTTGCTCTGCTTTCCTTCAAATCTGTCATCTCTGATCCACATAGAGCCTTGAGTTCCTGGAGAAATGCTTCTCCCGATCCCTGCAGTTGGAAAGGGGTCACTTGTGGACCAATACCTCCAAGGCGGATAACAGCTTTGGAACTTCGATCACTTCAACTTGAAGGCCCTTTATCTCCCTCAATCTCGAACATCACCTTCCTGAGAAAGCTCCACCTACCATATAATCGCTTTCATGGCGACATACCACAAGAGCTTGGGCAGTTAACGCGATTAGAAGACCTCAACCTCACAAAGAATTCTTTGGAAGGTGGAATTCCTTTGGGTCTGGGCTCGCTTCCAATGCTCGCTTACTTGACTCTTGATGATAACAATCTTAGCGGTGTCATTCCTCCATTTCTTGGTAATGCTAGTTCTCTAATTTATGTGAATCTTTCTGCAAATCATCTATCAGGAGCTATTCCGCAGTTTCTTACCAACAATTCAGCGCTAAAATTTCTTGATCTCTCTATAAACCTTCTCACAGGAGGCATCCCGGCTTTAGTAGGTACTAATCTTCTCTATGTCGATCTTTCAAGCAACAATCTTGAAGGAAGAATCCCTCCTTTGCTAGGTACAGGCAAGAGTCTCATAACTATTATTCTATCTTCTAATAATCTATCACAAAATATCCCCTCTTCATTACTCAACAGCTCAACACTTCGTTATTTGAGTCTTGCCAAAAATGGCTTAACCGGAGAAATCCCACCTTTCCTGAAATCATCCTTAACACTTGACTATCTTGATCTGTCAGAGAACCAGCTCTCAGGAGTTATACCCCCATCAATAGGAAATTTATCCTCCCTTAATTATCTGAATCTTTACCATAATAAGTTGGAAGGAAACATTCCAGAAAGCTTAGGCAATATATCTGGATTGAAATTGCTGTTTATGCCTTCAAACAAATTGTCGGGTAAATTTCCTTCATCTTTCTATAACCTCTCATCCATCACTTATATTGGTCTGGCGCAAAATGATCTCTCTAGAATGCTTTTGCCGACAATGGGCTTAAAGCTTCCAACGCTTCAAACATTAGACTTGCAAGAAAACAATTTTGAGGGATCCATTCCTCATTCATTATGCAATGTTTCTGGACTTCAAATTCTTGATCTTTCTAGAAATGGCTTCAGCGGGATGATTCCTTCCTGTTTTGGAAGTCTTCCGAATATGACTCAAATTGATGTTGGGGGGAATCAGTTGCAATCAAGCGACATGAACTTTCTCTATTCTCTGACAAATTGCACTCTTTTGAACACACTAATTCTTCAAATGAATAAGTTACAAGGAGAACTACCAATTTCAATTGGTAACTTCTCCATGAAACTTGAATATCTATCGTTCGGATCCAACCAAATATCTGGGGTGATTCCTGCTGAGATAGGAAATCTTGCAGGCCTAACTGTTCTTTTCATGAATCAAAACCTATTCACAGGAAGTATTCCATCAACTATAGGTAATCTTTCGAAGTTGGCCCAACTTGATTTGTCTGGAAACAAGTTGGACGGACAAATTCCACTCTCTATTGGCAAGTTAGATCTTATGATTGACCTGAGTTTGCAAGACAATCAATTGAGTGGTAGAATACCACCAACCTTAGGAATGAATTGGAGATACTTGCAGGACTTGAACCTGTCTCATAATGCATTAGATGGTAGCATTCCAAAGGAAATTGTCAGCCTATCCTCTCTCACAAAATTCTTGGATCTCTCACATAATTCTTTGACTGGACCTTTGCCATTAGAAGTTAGCAGCTTGCAGAACCTTATGGCCTTGAATGTATCATACAACCAGTTGTCAGGAGACATTCCAGAAACTCTTGGCTATTGCTCAACATTGTAGTACTTAAAAATGGAGATGAACTACTTCCAAGGGAGCATTCCCAAAACATTCAGCAATTTAATTGCCATAATAGAGCTTGATCTTTCTCACAATGTCTTATCTGGACAAATTCCAGAATTCTTTGATAAGTTCAGTCACTTGAATTATCTCAACTTATCATTCAATAATTTTGAGGGTGAAGTTCCAAAGAATGGTATTTTCACCAATGCAACTATCATATCTGTAGCTGGCAATACAAAGCTTTGTGGAGGTAATCCAATATTGCATCTAAAATCATGCTCAGAAGAAGGAAAGAGTTCAAACAAACTCAAAATCATCCTCCCAATTGCCATTACAGTTGCTATGGTTATTTTCTTGTGTGCATTTTGCATTATTTATGGATCAAAGAAGAAGTCTACCACATCACCTAGAGCAAATCCTACTGATTCAACAGTTACATATGCTGAAATCTTCAATGCAACCAATGGATTTTCAGATGCAAACTTAATTGGAAGTGGAAGTTTTGGTTGTGTCTACAAAGCAATGATGCCTCAAGGAGAATATGATGTTGCTGTTAAGGTGCTTAATCTCCAACAAAGAGGAGCCATGAAAAGCTTTATCACTGAATGCCAAGTCTTCAGAAACGTTCGTCATAGAAATCTTCTAAAGATTGTGAATTTATGCTCAAGTCTGGATTCCAAAGGTAATGAATTCAAGGCACTTGTCTTCGCATACATGCCTAATGGGAGCTTAGAGAAATGGTTGCACCGTGATTCAGAGGGCAAGTCTCATATGTCTAAAAGGTTGAGTTTGTATCAGAGGTTGAACATAGCCATTGATGTAGCTTCAGCATTGGATTATCTTCATAATAATTGTTCACCTCCTATTGTTCATTGTGATCTAAAGCCAAGCAATATTCTTCTAGACAACAATATGACAGCCACCGTCGGTGACTTTGGCTTGGCGAGGATTATGTATTCATCATTTTCTACTGATTCATCCTTTAACTCAACAAGTTTGATGAGGCTTCAAGGATCAATTGGATACATCGCACCTGGTAAAAATAATAATAATATTAAAAAAAAAATCTCTATCTCCTAAAGCTTCTCTTTTGAAAATTGACAGGATACATTGATTTAGTGCAATGAACTGATAAAAAAGTTTCTCAACATTTGTAGAATATGGAATGGGAAGTCCAATCTCCTCGCAAGGAGATGTCTACAGTTATGGAGTTCTTCTGCTAGAGATTCTAACAGGCAAAAGACCCACTGATGATTCATTTTTACAGGGTTTAAACATACACAAATATGTAGAGATGGCATTTTCAGAAATGACTACTAGCATTTTAGATCCTCAAATCTTGCAAGAAATAGACGATGAGGCAAGTGGCAAAAATGTTGGTTCCCACATGAAGGAGTGCATAGTTTCTTTATTCCAGATCGGACTCACCTGCTCGAGTGAATCACCAAGACAAAGAATGGGGATGGCTGATGTTGTCAAAGAACTCCATTTGCTCAGAAAAATATTCTTCTGAAGTTCTCAGGTTGGTTAATGCAGAATTGAAAGAGAATGATATTAGATCATGTGGCAAGTTAGAATAGTAAGTGTTGTTGATTTTGTTTCTTTTTGTAAAAATAAATATATATAGGAGAATAAAAAAACAATGAATTGGGCGTATTGATAATTCAATATAACTAACTAAAAATGCTTTGATAGAGATTTTTTTTTTGTCCTTAAAAATATTTTTCCTTGTAGTTCATTTGAACATGAAAGACTTCAACAATTAATATATGGTTTAGAATATGGAAAACTTGTTTCTTCAGTAAGTCAAGTCAAAGTTCAAGATTCCACAAGCCATCCTCATCCTGGATTTTCCGCTGAGAAAACAATCCTTGGTGAAGATGGGTGGCTATACATGTCTCTTTAACTTTCTATGAAGAATTTGAGTCTGAAGCAAATTAATAAGAATTGGGAGAATTTAAATTTGATTTTGATTTGATTTTGATTGTATTGTGAAGTACAAGTTTTGATGCATTCAAAAAAATTTTAATTAGAAATATAAGAAATTCAATTACTTAATTGTTATGCCTATGTAGATTTATAGGATATTGTTTTAGTTAGTTTTTAGAAATAAAAATAAACAATCAAATAGTAACAAAAGTCAAAATATATATTATTTCGTAGAGCTGCATGCATGAAACATTACTGTTCTATTTCAGAAGAACATAGCATTTATTCATTAATATATATATATATATATATATATATATATATATATATATATATATATATATATATATATATATATATGTCGTCTATCAAATCAAGTACAAATTTGACGAATTTGATGGATAATGGACAAAACGCAGTGTAGATCTAAGCCGTAATACTCTGGTTGTTATCAAAATTGATAGAAATTTTTATTCTCAAAATTGGCTGCACCGATGTATTTAATGTGCAAAAATTGATTAAAATATATGATTTGTGCTATGTGGCGATTAATCGATGAAGAAGTTGAGCCGTATGCAAGCTTTCATGTATATCAAACTTAGAATGCCTCAATGACATCCAAACAATCTCTTTTTATGAAATGGATTGCATTGATATTAATGAAATGTCGAAGCTTATCAAATAAGATCTCCCACAATTAATTTTGTTGATGTTAACCTATGCATATATTGTTGTGTGATGTGAGTTGAAGCGGTTAAAGCTAAAGCCAATAAGTGTAGTCAAATGAAGTTACATATAGAAGTCTAATTTAAGAAGCCTGACTTGCATGCGAATTTGTTATTCTATTTGATGAGAATTGTTGATAGAGTTTAAGGTATTGAAATTGGTAAGTTGAGAATTCCTAAACTTGGTTAAATTAAAGGCAATGAAATCAATAAATTATAGATGAGCATTAAGCAAATTAAGGCAAAATTATTTCGACCATCGTCAAAGCCATTTAAAGACGTCTGTTTATGAAATAGATTACTCCAATATGTCAGAATATTGGAAATCACTAAAATAGACATTCATTTGGCATAAATCAATGCACAAATAAGAAACACATAATTATATATGCGAATAATATGGTTGCACATGAATCTAGACATCATAGGGCGGTGAATTTTGCAAACAAAAAAAGAGACAAAAAAAATAAAAGAAGATAAAGTTAAAACAAGTGAGTAGTTATTGTTATTGTAAATTAAATAAATTGAGTGAGCTAGATTAATACTAAATAAGTTAAGTAAATATATATATATATATATATATATATATATATATATATATATCCAAATTAAACTTTTGATGTACATGAGTTGAGATGTGTCAAACATCTGAAATGTCGAAATAATCCGATGAGCGAACTTCTCCATTGCATTGAGCGTCAAAATTGATCGGAATATAAATATTGCCGTCAACGATCGATCGATCGTCGGCTATCAATATCGACACATATCGAGTCGGAAGGCTACGATGTCTAAATGACTCCGATCGTGAGCGGACTTTGTCATCGCATTTAGAAAATTGGTCGAATATAAAATTGCATAATCTAACGATCAATCAGCGATCATTAATGTGTTGTGCACGCATCGAGTCGGGAGGCTACGATGCCCAAATGACTCCGATCGACGAACAAACTTCACCATCACGTTTAGAACATCGAAATTGATCAGAATATTAATATTGCATAATCCCGATCAACGATCGATGATGAATGGGCGATGTCGAGTCGGGGAGCTGCGGCGATATTAACGACCTATTCATGAAATTGATTACGCCGTTAGCTTCAAACATCAATCTATCAAATGACTATCATGATCGATTGGACGAGTCATAAATGTCGAGCTGGCGGCGACGCAATTTGGTAAATTGATCCGATTTATTGACACAATGGATTTCGTTCTAATACGTTGCGTCAAACATCTGAATAACCCAAGATTGATATATATATTAACTTAAAGAGCGATTAAGCACCTGAAAAATCAATTGGACCCATTTATGCCCTAAATCCCTCCAACCCTCTAACTGGCCTAACCCTTCGTCCGACCCGCCCGACCCGTCTCTCCTTTCTCTCTTCATGCGCGCTCCATGCGAAACGGAAGCTCTTCCAATTCGATTTCTCCCTTCAACCGCACACTCCAAGCACGATCTGCTCCCGCTCGTCCGTTTGAATGGCTCAACCGCACCCCACGATCTCCTCAACCATTCCCCTTTCTTCTTCCTCTTTAAAGAACCAATGAAACTATCAGTTTTTCATTTTTTTTTCCTCTCGTCCAAGTCCCACGCAAGCAAACCGTAAGCTTCTCTCTTCTTCGACTCTTCCCTCTTCTTCCATTCTTCCCTGTCTGATTTCCTATCTCCTTTCCCTTCCACATTGGCTAGGCCCTTGGCTTTCTCCTTCCCTCACCCATTTCCTAAAAAACTAATTCACACAGGGATCTCTTTTCTATTCTTTCCTTCCCGTCCACTTGGAGCAGCTAGCCGATTCTCCTTCGAATCCCTAGCCGAAAATCCTCCCCATTGGCTGAAACTCCCTTAGCCAAAATCAATCTCTGGCCGAAACTCCCTTAGCTGAAACTTCCTTGGCTGAAATTTCCTCTAGCCGATCCTCCCTCCTCTTCGTCTCCTCTCAGCAGCAACTATAGTTCTGTTCACATTACCCAATTGCATTGGTTTCAGATCCGCAATTCTATCTCCCTTCCTTTGACTTTACTCTTCTATCCTTTTTCCTTAGGCTAGAAAAAAAAATGGATCCAAATGTGATGTTATTATCATTCAAATGCAAATCAGTTGTGTGGATATGCAGATTTACCATTGTTGCTGATTGTAAATATAAAGAAGTGAGTGGAATATTGTATATATGTGCATGTACCTTTCGGGTTTTGAGCGTTAACGCCAAATATGGCGTATTGGGTGTGAAGAACGGTGGTGTCAAGACTATTTCTTTGTCTCAGAGCATAAAAGCAAACAAATTGCAGATGTAAAACATTCGAATACTAGAAATTTGTTGCTTTTTTATCCTAATCCCATGTTTGGACACCAATGTAGGTTCCAAGACTATTGCTTACATAGGGTGTAGTGGGTGTGAAAACGTTGTGGTGTCAGACCTCCTACGCTCATGGGGGCGTCGCGGTAAATTTTGATCCTCATCAGATTAATTCACTCATTAAATTAAGACTTAAAGTGAAAATTATCTAAACTTAAAATAAAGACATAACATAATAAAAAAACATTAATAAAATACCGGAATAAAAACACTTGGGAACTCCTCAAAATGAAACTCTCTTTCCTCAAATTTTTACAATTGAAAATCTTATCATCTAATAATAATGTGATTTTTGATGGATAGTACTAAACTCACAAACTTTATTTGTAGTCCTCAGTGGTTTAAATTGAAGTGGTAAAATAGGTTCTCTTTTCTTCAAACTTCACAAAACTAAACAAGCTTTAGTTGAAACTTGGAGAGGCTGATATCAAACTTATAAGAGACTTATAAAAAAATTTGAAGTCCAGTTATTCACTAAATATGAAATCTGATGTGGAGTTAGGGATATTGGAGTTGATGTTAGTTTATGTGAATAAAGCCTCTTATTAAATACTCAAAATATTAAATTCACAAAGAAGTAATCATAAAACTAATTGAACAATTGAAAATTAGGCCTGATATTGAAAGAAGTAGGAATCTTGATTGAACATCAAATCAAAACATAAGAGAGCCTCTTGGAATTAAGATATACTCTTCATATATACCCAAATAAATTGAAGAAAATCAAATAATTCTTAAGAGATTTTTCATGAGATCGAATGACTACTAATAAGCATAAACAAAGAATTCTTGGAAAAATATTTGAATCATATTCTTCGTCTTATTAAATACTCGAATTAGATCAAGGAGAAATTGAGTATAGTTGGTGATAAATTTGAAAAATGTAAAGAGTCTGAATATTCAAAGACTAATCAACTTGGAATAAAAGAAAGTAATTTAATATTAATCCAAAAGATCTAATAAGATATTAGATCAATTTGCAACACCTTCTTTGCCATCGGATCTACAATTCTTCGTACAAGCAGATAGAAGGCGATGCTAAATCAAATTCTCCATGAATTATGGAGCTTCTTTCAAACCAAAAATTAAGTAATTTTATTCTAATTATGATTTTCAAAGTCAGTGATTTCAATAATTAGATGAAATTATCTAAGTTATAAACACCTGCATGTGCTTAGAAATGAAAATTTAGAGTGGAAATTTTAATGTTTGAAAAGGATACGCATGCTAAGTTGGAATTAAATAAAAATATGAAATTAATCTTATGATTTAGAAATAAAATTAAATGAATTATTAAACACCTGCATGGGCCCCGACACTGCGCTGAATGCTTAAATTTAGTGTCTGAGGATGTTGCACTGGTTGCTTCCCAGTTTGGTCTTAAGACCAGGTCCAGGTTAACAAAATCTAAAAATCTAATTATTATAAGAATTTGAGCTTTTTAAAATATTTGAGAAGCTAATTCTGTCATGTGATAGTAGATCTAATCCTCTGTTGGGAGCTAAACAGAGTTGACAGGATCTAAAGTTTTCAAATATATTCGATTCAATCAATTAACTACCCCAATGATGGCTGTGTTGAATGGTGATTTTAATTTCAAATCAAATTAACTTAAATCAAGTATCAATTTAAAAACTGCTTAAATGAAATTCAATCATTAAAAACTTAAAGCAAAACTCTATTTAATCCACCTCCCGTAATAACTTGTTAAAGATGACAAATTAAGAAAACTCTAGCTCATAAATGATCCAATGTCAAATCAAGTGTTTTACTATGTTCACACTCAATCAATCTCATGTCAGTAAGGATGTGGCCGATCCTCGCTGACAGACTCAAGATAATGATTACGTAGCCTCCCGATCGGGTGGTTTTGGCAGTATTCCATTATATTATGATCACGTACCCAGAAATCATGGCTCTCTTTAGTTGTGAATCATGGGTACTTGATAGGGTAAAAAGCCCTCTGGGTTAAGGAAGAGTTAAGTCAATCTCCTTAGACAAACACCAGTCTACAAGGTCTTGGGATGGCAGCCATTGTTGGTGATAAGGATCTTTCGGTTAGGTTGGTTTCACTACCTTCTCTGACTAAGCAGACCAGGGATCGTGACGGCCCAGGATGATGAAACTATGGGATCTAGAACGGGCCCATCATCATTTCCCCAACCATCCACTTTAAACTAATAATGATGAATTTCATAAATTCTAAAACCTAAGTTCTAAAACTCCACTTGTTGCTACTATATACTACACATTTAGCGATATAATGACTTGCCTTAATCGAAAGTTCTATCTCAACATTGAGATGGGTAATTAACTATAGGTGCTTGCACCTATAGGTAACCTAGAACCAGATCAAAAGTCCTCATAAAATAAGGGTGAAATATCTAAGTAGTGTCTTATCACATTGAATGAGTATTAATAATTTATTTTTGCAGATAAATGATAAAAAAATTAAAATATAGAAAAAGAAAAAAAAGAAGGGTTTTGGCCAAAGGGTCTGTTAAATTAAAAAAAAAAAGAAATTGACTATGAGAACAATTATAAAATTATTTTACTTTTATTTAAGTTGATATTTTATGCAAAATTTAAATATTAAGACTGACTTTAAAAACTTGACTTCGAGTCTAGTCACCATTCTAATCTTTACTTAAAATCATGCTATTTTATTTTATGTTTCGGTATATACCTTAACAATTAATGATGTTAAAAATATGCCATCGTAGTCAATGATTTCCTGTATAAATTCATGTGGTAGCTAGTCTCTGTATGATATCAATTCTAAAACATTAAGAAAAAATGGTGACTAATTGCAAGGTTATTCCCATCACCGTTCCTCTTCTCGTTGGCATCCTCCAACTCTTCCTCGTACTGCATACTGCGGAATCTGCAGCAATTGGTGAGCACAGTTCAAAAACGCCAACAAGTGAGTTAATGAATATGTGATATTCTTCTTTTATTAATTTCTTTTCATCGACGATTAAAGGTAGAAGCTCAGATCCCATAGAATGACCTTCATATATATGTGCATTTTTTATTCAATTAGCTTAGCATCAGTTAAACTAGAAAGAAAAATAGCAGAGAAGGCAAGCAGGTAAAAGGAAATCAACGTTAATTCCCCTTGCCTATCTCTTGATAGAGTCTAAAAAGTACTACCAGTAACTAACTACAGTGATCACAAGAACTAATCAGCAATAAAAAGGGTAATTATAGACTAATTTAATGGGCTTAATAATAACACCCTCTTTAACTAATTGTGTAAACAGAGAGCTATAAAATAGCTTTAAATGAAGTGTCAGCTAGAGTATGAGTCGTTGAGTATTTTTCGTGTTATGGACACAATGACACAATTTACACAATCAATTTGAAAAAAAAACAAGAGATATTTCATTTTGTATTACAATCTAACCTATATTTTTTTGAATTTGGGTAAGTATATCGGACAATAATTAAGGTAGAAAAATATTAATAAAGTATATTGTGGGCTACGAAAATTTGTCACCGACCTCTCGATGAAGAGAGTGATTTAAAGTGTCGATAAAATTTTTAGAAGGCAGATGAATAGTAGATAAGACACTACCTAGAGATTTTGCCCTCATTTTATGAGGATTTTAGACCTGGTTCAAGGTTTCTTATAGGCGCAAGCACCTATAGTTAATTACCCCCCTTAATGCTGAGAGAGAACTTTCGATTAAGACTAGTCGTTAGATCGCTTAATGCGTAGCATGTAGTAGCAACATGTAGAGTTTTGGAATTTAGATTTATGAAATTCATTATTTTAACTTAAAGTTGATGGTTGAGGGAACGATGATGCGCCCGATCTAGATCCCATGGTTTCGTCATTCTGGGTTGTCGTGGTCCTTAGTCTACTTAGTCAGAAGAGGTAGTACCCGACGTAAGAATCCTTTTAGCGGTCTGGGTTGTCAAAAATTCTTGTAGACTAGGGTGGTGTTTGTGGAGATAAGCTTAAGTCTACATTTAATAGAGGCCTTTTGCCTATATATACCCATAGTTAAACTCAAAAAGCAGAGCCATTGGGGAACATACGAGGTATACGTGTGATATAGTGGGGTCATTTGGCGACAATGCACCGATGACTTTGGTCATAATTGTATCATGTAGCCTCTTCCACGCAGAGAAAATGGGTCATGTCCTTGCTAGCATGAGATTGTTTGAGAGTAAACATAGTTATATACTTATTTTGACTTTGGCTCTTTTATGAGCTATAGTTTTCTTAATTTGTCACCTTCAGCAAAGAATTGCGAAAGGTGGATTGATTTTTAGATTTAAGTTCTTTAAAAATTGAATTTCATTTAAGCATTTCTAATTTAGTGATTTATTTGATTTTGCATTTGCATTGATAGCTATGTTTTTGATTAATTCAATTTGAGGTTGCAAGCAAATTTTTATTATAAGTATCCCATCCGGTTGAAATCTTCATTTAACATAGCCATCATCAGGGTGATTGATTGTTTCACTGTTTTAGATCCTGTCGACTCTATTAATTTAATAATAGAGGATGTTGTCATATGACAGAATTAGCTTCTCAGATATTTTATTAGATTGAAGATATTATAATAATATCATTAACATTTTAGATTTTGTTAACCAGGACCCGGTCCTAAGACCTAATTGGGATTCAACCCGCGCAGCATCCTCAGACAATAAGTTTAAACATTTAGGATAGTGTCGGGGCCCATGAGGGTGTATTTTTATATTGCTTGCATACTTTGGAGGAATTAAGTTTAAATTTTAATTGTACTTCATAATATGTGCAAAGCTCATCACATTAGTTTATTTATATGAATATCGATACTGTAAATTTGAATATATGATTGCCTCGTGTTGCATATACTTTTTGTTTCATTGAAAACTTTAATTATTTGCACACATTTTGAGACGATGAATTATAAACTCACTTCATAATGCGTCCAATAGTTTAATTGAAGCCTTAATTAACGCCTTCTGTTCACTTGTATGATATGTTGCGAATCCAATGGTGTAAAAATTTTTAAATCTTATTCAATTATTTATATTAATATTCATTTGTTTGCATTTAGTTCATAGCTCATTGAGTTCTTTAAGTTTCAATGAAACTTAGCTCGTGATCGCGAAGAAGCTTATAGACTCATTCTTATTTAAAGATCTTTAGAATTTTTTTTGTGAGTAGGTTTGGCTTCGATTCATCATTTTTTATTTAAATTTAATTTAAGCTTATTTATACTCTTATTTAATCATCTTAAGCTCTGTGTTAATCCAAATTTTGACAGCCTCGGCGTGATCATAAGGGTTGCATCAACGCTTTGACTACCCAGCTCTTCTCAGCAACCGTTGCGACGTGATCGTGATCTTCAACTCGTCACGCTCTTAGCATAGAGTTTTCAAACTCATCACTCCATAATGAGGTCTTCAAACACACTTCAATTTTATTTTTTTTGAGCTTAGAGTTTATTATTCTCTCTCAATCCGCTATCTTTCCATGTGCAGCTATTCGATCCATGTCTATTGAGCATAATGATTGGTCTTTGATATGACCCATCAACTCTACTGAGCATAATGGGGTTTTCAAACTTGTCATGCTCTTCTAATTGTGAGGAGATCTTGAAACACCTTTTGCAATTCTTTTATGGGTCACGGATGAATTGGCCTCTATAAGTGATAGAGATCTAGTCAAGTTAACATCAAATGCTTGCATTAGGAAAATTCATAGTTGAGCAATTCAATCCTTCAATCGCAGATATAGGAGTTTCCGCAACCATACTAGTAGAGACCTCCTTTTCATGTAGAAACTGTGGTTCACTTGGTAACTTGATTTGGCTAAGCTCTTCAACAAAATGAACTTCTCATTCAAACCTAACACAAGAATACTTTTCAAGGAGAATACTCTCTTCAATCTGTATCCTTGAGTTTTCATGTATCAAGGTACCACCTCCATGCTCTGAAAGTGAATTCACTGTGGAAGAAAATGCTTCATCCAGCTTGTTGGTAGTAGAAACTATCTCGTCAGTGGTACCTTTTTTTTATTTGGACACCAAATTTTCCAAAACTTTAAGAAGAGGATCATGTTCCAAAGATAAATTTTCCATGAATGCAGCTTCTTCTCCACGAATACTAGCAAAGGAATTTTCATGTACATGAACGTCATCAAGATCTTCACCCATATTTCCAGAAGTCTTTCTGAAGTGTTCACCGACCGCATTAATATATTTTCCAGGGTTCTGAACCATATTATTCTCTGTGCATATATTTTTAACTCTTTGGTATATATTTTCAGCCCAGGAAAATCCTTCAGGTGAAATATTCATGAATTCTCCAAATGAAGCTTCACCGTCTTGTTTCATTATATCCATTATTATAGCATATACTTATGAAATTTTTTTCTTTAAAGAACTTCATCGGCAAGGTTAAATCAGAGCTTTAGAATACCAAGAGAAACAATACTAGAAGATGAGGAAGACATAGCAAGAAGAAAGCTCGCCAGAAAAACCTGAAGATTGATGGATGGAAGTGGGAAGAAAGATGGAGCATATCGGTTTGGGGCTTCAACTCAGCTTTGACAGAAAAGGAGGTGACGGGATGGTCCTGACTAGCCTTGTTGTGCGCGATCTAGGAGGAGATAGGGAGCAAATGGAGGCAGCCTTGGCTCTATGCAAGCAAGCGATGCGATCTCTGCATTGATGGAGATGGCGAATGTTCAACTATTGGCGGCATCGCTGACACCACTACCACCTTCTCCGATTAAGGAATGAAGCTGATCGGCTTCCCACTAGTGGTTTGGCATGTGACGACGAAGATCTCGTATGCAGTCTCACTGAGCTCCGCAGTTGAGAAGTCGCAGCCCAATTCATCGAATGGCGAAGGAAGGAACTCTGCCGCACTCAAGCTCATCGCCGGTTGTGACAAGGTTAAACGCAGAGAGTTGTGAAAAATGAGGTCTTACTGTGCGATCCTTGGAACCGATGAGGAGGATTCAGAAACTTTCTTTTTCTTCTCATCCTCGTAGTTTGAGCTGCCGTCTCCAGCTGGTGAACAGCGTTAAAAGAAAACCAATTAGAGTGCATGGGAAAAAAAATTACTCGATCATCTCTGAATTGGCATCTAAGGCCCTTGCCTTCCATGAGAGGAGGAGGCATACAAAAATACACCGAGGGCTTGTCAACGTCTAGTGGTTGTAGAGAAGGGTAGTTGAGGAGGACCAAAGAAAGCGACTGCAGCTGGCCATGTGAGATATTCTCAAGGATAGGAAGGCTAGTCGCAACCTTGTTACCAGCTGAGGCACTAGAAAATTGTTTCTGTTCTACAACCGTAATGGACACAACGGAGGAATGGGGGTAGTTGATACTGTGGCGGACGATAGCAGGGAAGTCACAAATCCGCTGCTCTCCATCAGTAAAGGTCTCTCTCTGAGGCAGGACAACAGTAGTGTCATGAAAAGGCTTCGACGGTGCAGAGACGATTTGAGGAGCTTCACTTTTGGATCAAGAGGGAATCGGGGAGAGAGCCAGAAAGGAAGTCTTCGATTTTCTTTTTTTTTTTAGAGCAGCGGCTGATTTTTTTTTTCTTGTTTTTCTTCGTCACTCATCAATCCCTTTGCAGCCAGATAACATAAAAAAAAGGTTGGTCGAGGGAGAAATGATGTGGCAGCTCCTAATTGGTTATCATGGGCGGATTATGGATGAGGGTGGCTACAAGTCCCAATGTATTCATTAGGTGCAATAAGGAGATAATCAGGTAGATTTACCTAGAAATATGTGCTAATATTGATGAAATTTTAAGCATAATAACCTTACTCAAATTGAATATCTATTCTAAATAATTTTGACATTCCAGATACAACGACGCAGTCCATTTCACGATCACAGGTCGTTTGATTCAATTCGGCGAGGAATTGGGTCACTTTCAGTTCAAAAATGCACATTATCGCTTCCGATCACTCGATATTCATGCAAACTCGTCCAAATTGAGTACGAATAGCCTTACTTAATATATTTTGACTTGTTGAAACTAACGACACAATCAATTTTACGAACGGAGGTTGTTTAGTTTACATTGGTGCCTCCTGACCTCGATATGAGTGTAGGTACGTTGACGACTCAATCGTTTGATCAGTTGATTATCAGGTTGTGCAATATTTATATTCTGACTAGTTTCGACATTAAGATTGTGACAACAAAGTCCATTTGTCGATCAGAGGTTATTTTGACTAATTGCGGTGACATTAAGTGTATTTTAGCTTCAATTTACGTGCCATCACTTTCGATTGTTCGACATTTGTACAGACTAATCTGAATTGATCATGGACAATCTCATTTGATAATTTTCAGTATTTCAAAGCTAATAACATGATCAATTTTATAAATGGGGTCGTTTGGACGTTGTCGTAGCTTCCCTTCCCCGATATATGCATCGGCACATTGATAGCTCGACCACTTGATCGATTGATCGTTATATTGTATCATATTTATATTCTGATCAATTTCAACATTCTGAACGTAACGGCGAAATCTGTTCATCGATCAGAGGTCGTTTCAACTATTTTTGATGACGTTCAGTGCATTTTGAGCTCGATTTGTATCACACTTCCAAAGTCCGTCAAATTTGCGCTTGACGACTTAGACACATATATGGAGGTCAACAAATGCCCCAACAAATGTGATTCGTATGGAGCGAAATGCATTTGTTAAAACTAGTTAACCCTTTGAGCTAGTAACTTGGATCATTTTAAATTTATTGCTATACTGAGCTTTGATAGGATTTATCATTAGTATGTCACCTTATTTAAGACATGATAAATGACGGGATTGACCAATTTGTCAGAATCGACTTGTTGGATAGATAAAAGTTTTTACACCATCTACTCTCTACTTCAATGGCTTTGCTGAAGATCTCTTTCTTTTATGTCATTGCAGATTTGAGTTTCCTTTAATCCTAGCATCATGCTTGATTGGGTTTGTTGGAGGAATTGGTTTATTAATTTTGATGAAGAACTTTGCTGGGAAATTGGTTTATCCGTGCTTGGTCGGATTTAAAATTCTTTCTATCCTAGCTTTAAGCTTGAGGGACTTGATGAGGAGATTGGCTTTGATCTATGCTTTGAGCTTGATCAGATCATTTACGAATAGATTGAAATATCACCATGTAGTATATATATTGATTTGAGACAACTCTAAATTGAGAGTTTTCTCAGATTGTCTTGGTCTGTCGATCGAGTGGAAATATCTCTTGGATTTTGGTTGCTTGTAGTCACGAAGCTGGATTTGGTTTGAGATTGAACAGCTATTATCATTAGACTGACGAGCAGAAGCTTTTTCACTGCGGCCTTTTCTTGCGGCTTGTTGAGTGAGGAGAGTGATATCAATTCAGCCATTTGTGGGCTTGTTGAGTCTGACCTTTAGAATCTACTAGGGTCTTCGACTTAAGCTGTGGTGGCTTGGTGATTTGGTCATCAGACAAATGAACGGGGGCTCTTTCACTATAGCCTTTTCTTGCGGCTTGTTGAGTTAGGAGAGCATTAGCAACTCGGCCATTTATTGGCTTATTGAGTTCAACCTTTAGAACCCATCAATGTCCTAGACTTGAAGATATTGAGGTTGATGTTTTTTTCAACTTAGTTGATTGAGGTTTTTGAAATTAGGAGTCTTCTAACTTGATCTTCGAAATTTGACGAATCTTGGAGAGAAACTCTTGATATTTAGGGTTGTCTTTTCATGCTTGTAGTTGATTCTTTTTGTTCTCGCAAGAGCCTTTAACTTTAATAATAATAGTTATTGATATATTCAGGGATCTCGGCATAAAGCTCGATGTCAACCTGAATATATATAAATAATAGGACCTCCTATTTCATAAGAGATGATTGAACAACTTTGATCATAAAAATTAAATGGCTCCTATCTAATAGGGGGATTGCAGATTAGTTCAGAAATATATTATAATGTTTGATTTCCTTTACTGCAAAATAAACATGATATGTTTTTCAATCATAATATGTATCTATCTAAGGATCTCAGCATAAAGCATGATATCGACTTAGATAAATATATAAAAATGTCCCTTGTCTAACAGAGGGGCTTTCGCAGTAACTGTTGAGAGAATTTGGAATGCCTTTGGTCTAATGCTTTGTGCTTTTGGACTCGTTGAAGACTTCCTCTTGAAAGTTTAAAATTTATATTTTTTTCCTGTCCTGGCTTTGTGCCTTAGTGGACCTAATGGAGTTGATGATTTGTTGGTGAGATGAGAACATCTTCAGTCCTATGCTTGGCATTGGACGGACTTGTTGAAGATTCAATCTCGAAATTGAAATTTATATTTTCCTCCTATCCTGGCTTCGTGCCTCAGTGGACTTGATGGAGTTGATGACTTGTTGGAAAGTTGAGAACATCTTCGGTCGTATGCTTGGTGTTGGACAGACTTGTTGAAGACTCCATCTCAAAGATTCGTATCTTGTATTTCCTTCTATCTTGGCTTCGTGCCTTGATAGATTTGATGAAAAAAAGTCTTATATTGTCTTGAAGACTTGTTAGGTGATATAAAATTACCTTCTGCCATAGCTTTCTTCTTTCGTGAGCATATAGAATGATGTTCACCGAAAATCTAGCCCTTAGAGCTTATGTTAGATCAATGGCGAAGAGTCATCAGTCTAATGCTTTACGCATAATGGACATGTTGATGACATAACTCCCTTAGTTCAGCCTTTGGCTTTGTATGAACATTGGGATGACTTCTTCGGTCACTTGATTTCTGCTTGTTTGGACTTGCTAAAGAAGAGTTTCCTTCGGTCTTTATTTTCTGCTTAATAGACTTGTTGAAGGAGTTAAGATTTCATATTTTTCATTGATACCAAACTTGGCTTAGTGCCTTCTTGTGTGAGGATATTTTTTGTTAGATTTTGGAGAATGACCTTACAACCATTATGGATGATCTCCCAATCTAGGCTACTTGAACTCACAAAGTTGGAGCAATTTAGAGATATAGTTGCTCTTGTCTTTGAGCTAATGAAGTTGAAGGATCCCTTACTGCGGCCTTTGTGGCGTGTTGAGTAAGCAGACCTGTCAGCAACTCTTCCATATTTAGGCGTGTTGAATCTGACCTTATGTACCCATTTGAGTCTTGAACTTGAGAAATTGATGGAGGATTTTATCATCAGGCTAATGAGAAGGGGGATCTCTTACTATGACCTTTATGGCATGTTGAGTAAGCAGACCTACCAATGACTCGGCCATATTTGAGTTTGTTGAGTCCGACCTTATGCACCAACTCGAGCCCTAGATTTGATGTATCGAGGGATGATGTGTCTCCAACTTGGTTTGTTGCAGTTTGTAGACTTGAAAATTTCTCTTTTGGTCAGTAAGACTTTGAGACTTGAGAACTGAATACATAATTTGAACATGTATATGGAGATCTCGGCCTTAGGCGTGATGTCAACTCAAATACAAAAGGAGGCCCCCTATCTTACAGGGAAAGTCTAACATTTTGCTATAAAATTTTTAAAAATGCCCCCTGTCTAATAAGGGCATTTCTATTTTATTTCAGAAATGCATTCTTGTATCACAAGAGAATTTCCATATAAAACTTACGAAAGCTTTAAGTACGATATTCATTTGATTACACTTTCATGTATAATACTTCATTAGATGTTGATCATTGATTGATGGCATTAGTCATTGATCATTTGGAGTGATGAGTTCATAGGAACCTTCATGATAAGTCTTCTCGTTGGCATAAGAGCCTTGTCAACTCTGTTCTTATTTTCCCACCATTCCTTGATAGCGAATGAATGATCTCCTAAGCAATAAGAGAATACCAATCTTCTTTTTCACTTGTGTGGCTATTGTTTTATTTTTGTATAATTCCAAACTTGAGTTCTTTAATGATAGTCTGAGATCTTCAAATTTGCTTACCTTTTTGCCGGAACCTTTCGACAGTGGATTCTTGGACCTGTAGTCCAAGTGTCATGCTTCGATGCTCACCGTACAGGACATGCATACTTAGCTTGGTGATAAGTCACTCTATAAAAGATTACAGCCTTCTTGATTGAGTTTTAGTGATTCTCAATTAACACTAGCATTTGGAATTCTTCCTTCATTAGGCATTTCTCTTTCACAACTTTGAGAACTTTGTGTGCTTTATAGATAGAGCATCAAGTTGCAGTACTAGTTGCATAATTGGTGGTTCAAGCCATGGTTATCAAGTTCACAGCTCAATATTTCTTCTCCTCCTCTCTTTTGAGGTGATCATTCTTCATGAACATTAAGCCAACATGACTAAATTCATCTTGTTGGTAATTCTGAGTATGAAGTTCATTTATATATTTGGAAACTTCTCCACTAAATTTTTGATTGAAGTCTCCACTGAATCTTTAGTTCAATATGCAGAGCGAGTATCTTCCTGATCGAGAGAACTACAATCATAATTGACTCTTTTTTTAGGAGGTGGAATTAATTAGTGATGGGATTACCTAGAAGATTCTCCAAGGTGTCAACCATCATGAGCTTCATCAGAGGGATTCTTCTTTTTAGGTATCCAACTTTGATGAACTTTATGCTAGGCAGATTTTTAGGTATATATACCAGATGTCACACCTTTCCGCCTCTCTGTAGCTACTTCTTCTCAAGGCTTCAGCCTCCAAATTTATTTTCCCTTCTGCAGGTACCTTTCGACGATGGATTCTTGGACCTGTGGTCCAAGTGTCACACCTCGATGTTCATTGTGCAAGACTTGAATAGGTTGGCATCTTGTCGGGGTTGCAGGAGGTCTCCTTGGAGGAACAACTCTAACCTTCCTGATGACAGGACCTTGATATTCTCTTTTCATCAGTCATTTCTCCTTAGCAACTTTGAGGACCCAATGCACTCTTGCATATACAGTTTTGAGTTTTCTCACTGGAGAAGTTGGAACCTGATGTTATTCGATTTGACCAGCAGAGCTATTCCACTTTACCCATTATAGGTTGTCTAACCTATTATAAGTTGGAACACTCGATTCTCGTTGCACAGCTGGTTGTATAATTTTTTGCATGAATAAAGACTATTGAGCACGCAATTTAATATTTCTTTTTCTTCGCTATCTCTAGGTTAGCTTGCTTCCAAATGAAGAAGCTTCTGCATTACTACTTCTTCTCGAGGCTTCAGCCTCTATATTTAATATTTCATCCTATCGGGATCTTTCGGTAGCAGATTCTCGGACATAAGATTCAGGTGTAACGCTCCGATGCTCACCGTGCAAAACTTGTTTAGAATGATCTTGAGTTCTTACTACCACCGATGGTAATTTCTATAGTGGAGCATTATTGGCTTCTCTGATAATTAGTCTTTGATATCACTTCTTCATAAGGCTTATTTCCTTGTCAACCTTAAAGACCCTATGTACTCGAGCAGATAGAGTTTCATGTTATTTCTTTTGAAGAGTTGGAGCTGACTATTTTTGAGCTCAAAAAAACTACTTAACATCACCAGTAGAGCTATTCCTTTTCACCCATTTCGAATTTTTAAACTCGTTGTGAGTGGGAACACTCGCTTCTGGCATCAAGTCTGGTCATATGGCTAGTGATTCAGCAGCTACTGCTGAGCTCACAGTTCAGCATTTCTTCTTCTTCTTTGTATTCTACTCAATTTTTCTCTAAAAGAGGAGGCTTCAGCATCATGCTTTCATAGTGCAAAAGGTTCAATTGGCAGAGTAGTCGCATTCACAGGTATGACTGAAACTTTTTGTCCAGTGATGGTTCTTTTCATGATTGAAGCTTCAGAATAACCAAATCTTTTGAATACAAAGGTTCTCTTTCGAGGAACCTCAATAGCAGTAGTGGTCATTCCAGTTATCCTCCTCCCCTACACAGGTTGGTGTGTACAATATGCATGTGCTTCATAAAGAGGTTTATTAACAGCAACAACGGCTGGAAAGTCTACACTGCTAAATTGAATAGTAGCTCCAACATCCACAGTATTGATAACAGCATTATCCAAACGGATATTGGCTCTGTGACCTAGCTGAATGATGAACGGTGTGCTTTGAAGATTCATCTTTGCAAATGAAAGATGTGGATTAGTAATCAGTAATTGATATATTGCCCCACACTTTCAAAATGTAGAGATACAATAAAATAAATGGATACATAGAATAAGCAGATTAGTCATAAGGACATGATTGACTTAGATTTCAAACTTATAATGCTCCACTGCTATTATAACTTAGATTCAACTAGCCAAAGATGGAAAGAGAAACCTGTCCCCAGTGGAGTAGCTGAAATCTGGCTACAAAAAATTCGCCACCTCTCTCAATGAAGAGAGTGATTTAAAGTGTAGAAATTTTCTAGAGGTGAATAGTAGATAGATAACTACCCAAAGATTTCACCCTTATTTTGTGAGGACTTTAGATCTGGTTTTAGGATTCTTATAGGCACAAGCACCTATAGTTAATTACCCCCCTCAATCCTGAGAGAGAACTTTCAATTAAGGCTAGTCGATAGATTGCTTAATGCGTAGCATGTAGTAGCAATATGTGGCGTTTTGAAATTTAGATTTATGAAATTCATTATTTTAACTTAAAGTAGATGGTTGAGGGAATGATGATGCGCCCGATCTAGATCCCATGGTTCCGTCATCCCGGGCTGTCGTGGTCCCTAGTCTACTTAGTCAGAGAAGGTAGTCGACCCAACCTGATAGAAGGATCCTTTCAGTAGCCATGGGTTGTGCCATCCAAGAAATCCTTGTAGACCTAGGGTGATAATTATCTAAGAAGACAAGCTTAAGTCTACCTTAGCTAACAGAGGAATTTTTATCCTATCAAGTATACCCTATGATTCACAATCAAAAGACATTATCATTGGGGAACATATGGGCTGCAGTCATGACCCTGATATAGTGGGGGTAATTTGGCGACAACCACCCAGTTAGAGGACTTTGGTCGTAACTGCATCATGTGGAGCTTACTGGCCAAGCCACGTAGTGAGAGGACATAGGCCACGTCCTTGCTAGCATAAGATTATTTAAGAGTAAACATAGTTGTGTACTTGATTTGACTTTGGCTACTTTGTGAGCTAGAGTTTTCTTAATTTATCACTTACAGTAAATAATTGTGAAAGGTGGATTGATTTTTAGCTTTAAGTTCTTTAAAAATTTAATTTCATTTAAGCATTTATAATTTGGTTATTTATTTAATTTTGCATTTGTATTGATACTTGAGTTTGGTTAATTCAATTTGAGGTTGTAAGCACTTTTTTATGGTAACTTACCCCTCCGGTTGAAATCTTTATTCAACACAGCCATCATCGGGGTAGTTCTTTATTTCCCTGTTTCAGATCCTATTGACTCTATTAATTTAATAATAAAGAATTAGATTTACTATCACATGATAGAATTAGCTCCTCAGATGTTTTATTAGGTTGAGATATTATAATAATATCATTAAATTTTTAGGTTTTGTTAACCTAGACCCGGTCCTAAGACCCAATCGGGATTCAACCCGTGCAGCATCCTCAGACACCAATTTTAAGCATTCAGCATAGTGTCAGGGCCATGCTGGTGTGTTTTTAGATTTCTTGCATACTTTGGAGGAAATAAATTTGAATTTCAATTGTACTTCATAATGTGTGCAAAGCTCATTACATTAGTTTATTTATATGTATCTTGATACTATAAATTTGAATATATGATTACCTCATGCTGCATATACTTTTTATTTCATTGAAAACTTTAATTATTTTCACATATTTTGAGATGATGAATTATAATCTCACTTCATAATGCAATAATTAAGCTTAATTAATGTCTCTCGCTGATGATAAATTGCGAATCCGATGGTGTAAACTTTTTTAAATCTTATTCAATTATTTTTATTAATATTTATTTGTTTGCATTTAGTTCATAGCTCATTGAGTTCTTTAAGTTTTAATGAAACTTAGCTCGTGATCGCTAAGAAGCTTATAGACTCATTCTTATTTAAAGACCTTTAGAAATTTTTTTGTGAGTAGGTTTGGCTTCGATTCATCATTTGTTATTTAAGTTTAATTTTAATCTTATTAATACTCTTATTTAATCATATTTACTTCAATGTCAATCCAAATTTTAACAGAAAGATCGCTGACATAGATCGGGACTTTTGACCACCCGCCACGCTTCTCATCTAAGAATGGTCACATCTTGCTTATTCATGATCGTTCTTCAAACCGCTATGCTCTCGAAGAGGGGTCTTCAAACTAATCAGCTCTACTGAGCATAATGAGGTCTTCAAACACCTAAAATTTTAATTCCTATTTTAATTTTGAGCTTAGAGTTTATTTTGTATTAAATTTTACTCTATCAATCATTTTATTTTCCCAAAGATCTTCCCACATATGAGCTATTATTCCCGCCAACCTACCAAGATAATCTTGTAAAGAAAGTGGTTTTCAAACCCATCAGCTCTACTAAGCATAATGGGGTTTTCAAACTCATCATGCTCTTCTAAATGTGATGAGATCCTGAAACACCTTTTGTAATTATTTTATGGGTCATGGATGAATTGGCCTCTATAAGTGATAGAGATCTAAATCAAAGGGTTTCAAAATTTGCCACCACCTCTTTGATGAAAAGAGTTTAAAGTGTCGTAATTTTCGTAAGATAAATAGTAGATAAGACACTACCTGAGATTTCATCCTCATTTTGAGGACTTTAGATCAAGTTTGTGTCTAGCAATCTATAGTTACCCCTCTCAATATGTGAGAACTGACGAATGCTGTCACCAAATGCCAAAGATATAGTAGCGATGTAGTTTCAAAATTTAGATTATGAAATTTATCATTTTAGCTTAATCGATGGTTGGGGAATGACGATTAATCCATTCCATGGTTTTGTCATCCTGCGTCGGGTCTCTAGTCTGCTAGTCGGTAGACACCCAATTTGAGAAGATCATCAAACACATGGGTTACGCCATCTAAGTAATTCTTAGTTGGGTGTTTGTCTGGAGACAAAGCTTAAGTCTACCTATGATATTATTTACTATCAAGTATACCCTGATTCACAACTCAAGAGCCATTGGAGCATACAAGCTATGATCGTGATTGTAATATAATGAGTCGACCAAACCACCGATGAGGACATAGTCGCTTCATCTATGAGTCACCGGCCAAGCCACGCAAATGAGAACACGCCACTTATGGCAAGAGATTGATTGAGAGTGAACATAAAAAAATTGATTTGACATTAATTTTGAGTTAGTTTTCTAGTTTGTCAAAAACTATAGGAAGGTGATAGATTTGATTTAAGTTTTAATGATAAATTTCCATTTAAACAATTTTTAGATTGACACTCAATTTGAGTTAATTTGATTAATTTGGATATATTAAAGAGCTTTAAATCTAACTCTTGCGCTAATAGAGGATTAGATCTACTTCACCGATAGAATCATATTTCACCGATTTGAAACTCTTTTATAGTTTTAGGTTTTGTTAACCCTAATCCCATGACTAAACCGAGAAGCAACCCATGCAGCATCCTCAAACACTTGAATTTAAGCATTCAGTATAGTGTTGGGGCATATGCGGGTATTTATAGCATAGCTAATTTCATCAATTTAATGAAATCATTTACTTTGAAAATCATAATTAGAATGAAATTCATTAATTTTGGATTAAAGGAAGCCCTATGATTTTTGTAGATTTTGATTTAGTATCGCCTTCTGTCTGCTTGTACAAAGGGTTGTAAATCTAGTGGCGAAGAAGGTATTTTGAAGCTATAGGTTCAATGGATAATTTAATTTGTCATTTTAAAAAGAAGATTTACTCCTCAAAGTAATTCTCATTTTTCCCCCTTTTTATTTAAATTTGATTTTCCCCCTTGTATTCAAATTTGATTTTCTCCTCTTTTGTTTAAGTTTGATTTTTTCTCTTTTATTTAAATTTGATTTCCCCCTCTTTTGTTTAAATTTGATTTTTTTCCCTCTTTTGTTTAAATTTGATTTCCCTCTCTTTTGTTTAAATTTGATTTTCCCCCTCTTTTGTTCAAATTTGATTTTCCCCATCTTGTATTCAAATTTTATTTTCCCTCTCTTTTGTTCAAATTTGATTTTCTCCTCAGATTCAAATTTAATTTTCCTCTGTTCAAATTTGATTTTCCCCTTTTGTTCAAATTTTTTCCTCTCTTTTGTTCAAATTTGATTTTCCCCATTCAAATTTGATTTCCATCTTTAAACTTCTTCCACTTTATAAATGGGCTGAGTTACCTACTCCATTCGATTTACTTGAAAGCTGTGAGTTTATTTAAAAGGAGCAGATAGGGACTTTAGCAATCACTTCAATAAATTTTGTAAGTGCTTTTCACTCTTCTTTTTATTTTATTTTTTTGCTTTTATACCTATCACATGTCATTCTACTTTCCCCCTCTCTTCTTTTTTTTTAGTTAAAAGATTTCAATAAAATTTCAAAGATCATCGGTATTGCATCGGGGTATTTTGGCTTACTGTACACCTCTATAATGAGTGTGTCTTGACACCATAGCCAGTTTTCATCTCATCATGCCTTGCTGAGCACAACAAGACCTTCAGACTTGAAAGAAGAGATACAATACAATATATATTCAGTCTCCCCCCTTTTTTTTCTAAGTCTAAAAATTAGACAAAATTTGGTAATTCTAGGGAGTAACATCAAACAAGTGGCTTTGGTATGCCTCCGAAGGTATGAGTGTCTGACACCACTTGCTTTTTTTTCATCCCATCGCCTCTGAGCACAACAAGGTCTTCAAACCGCAAAAGAAACACATGTGTATATATATATATATATATATATATATATATATATATATATATATATATATATATATATATATATATATATATATATATATATATATATATATTTGCAAATCCACATATTCTTACTCATTTTGGCACGCTGCAAGGCAAAGAAAGAACCTGGTTGGGTATGTGATTGGGAATGTAAAGATAGAGCACGCTAAAAAATTGAAAAGAATTCTCTGATGTTTCTTCCCATTTACTGCATGCGGAAGGTGGTGAGGAAGGATGCGAAAATCTAATGAAGAATTCTAGTGACGATGTTCTTCCCGATTCAAAGCTGTGGGAGGTCAACCGGTGGTGAGGAAGTGGGATCGGAAGGACGGAAAGTATTGTAGCGATGGTGCATAGGGCCGAACAATGAGCTAGAGGAAATAGGCTGAGCACCGATTTGAAGCCTGGGTAGTGCGGCAGAACGGCCGTCGGCAGCGAATGGGTCAAACAGAATGCGGTCGGAAAGAAAATCGCTTCTGCTGACCAGTCCGGTCGACGCTGAACGGATGCGGGTTGGTAACGGCCGCTGCTGGGAGCATAATGGTCGGTGATAGATGATGGATGGGCGCGGAACGAGGCACCGAGGGTCACCGGACGACCGGCAGACGCTGGCAGCCATGGGATTGAGCGATTAGATGTTTTGGCGTTTTCCGACAAAATTGGGCCCGTGAGGCATGATGCGAACAACCAGAATGGCTGGACGCTTGTGGGAGACGGGCCGACGGGAGAGGAGACGATCTGGGACGTGGTCCGGATGCGAGAGACGCGGAAAGACATGAGGAGATTTTGGGAGGGAGAATAATTTTTCTTGTGTCTTTTTGCTTTATTTCCTTTCCAAAGGAGGAGAGGGCAGGAGAGAGAGAGAGTAGTGGGAGAGAATGAGGAGAGGAAGTTGCAGAATAAGGGGAGTGATTATCTTTTTTATTTTTATTTTTTTAATTTTTTTAAAATCAAAAGATAGGGGATCGCTTGAGCATGGGTAATTTAATTTTAAATTAATTTTAAATTATTTTAAATTATTTTAATTTTGATTTCGCCTAAGAAGTACACATAGTCATATATATATCGTAGGTAATTCCATTATTTGAACGAATGGCATCCGCTTCAATGACACGCTTGTTCGAGCCACCAAATTGAGTCAATTTTAGCTCAAATTGTTTGCCACTTTCCCAATTTCATGCTAGAATCTTTCAAATTGAGAAATATTGTGAGATTTCAACATTTCAAGGCCAATGCGTGATTAATTTAATGTACGAAGGTTGTTCGGACATCATCGTAGCTTTCCGACACTGATATACGCGTCGACATATTGATAGCTCTAGCACTTAATCGATTGATCATTAGATTTTGTAATATTTATATTTTGACCAATTTTAATGTTCTGAATGCGATGGCAAAGTCCGTTCATCGATCGAAGGTTGTTTCAACCATTTTCAGTGACGTCCAGTGCATTTTGAGCCTCAATTTTTGCACTGTCGCTTCCGAGGTCCGTTGAATTTAACTTGTGGGCTTGTCTTGATATATGACACACATATGGAGGTCAACAAATGCCCCCCAACAAATGTTATTTGTGCATGGAGCGAGTCACATTTGTTGAAAATTGGTTGACCATGGCACAAAACCCGGATCATTTCAACTGATTGTAATACTGAAGCTTTGTGATTCATCATTAGATGCTTTATTCAGGACATGCTAAATGATGGGCTTGATCGATTTGTCAGAATTGACTTGTCGGATAGAGAAGAGTTCTTACACCATCTACTCTCTACTTCAATGACTTTGATGAAGATCTCTTTCTTTTATGTCATTACAGATTTGAGTTTCCTCCAACCCTAGCTTCGTGCTTGCTTGGGTTTGATGGAGGAATTGGTCTACTTATTTTGATGAAGAACTCCACTAGGGAATTGGTTTATTCGTGCTTGATCGGATTTAAAATTCCTTCTGTCCTAGCTTTGAGCTTGACAGACTGGATGAAGGATTGACCTGATTTGTCAATATTGACTTGTCAGGAAGTGTATGTATGCCATGAATCTTGTGCTTGCTGCTTAGAAGAATTCATTGAAGGATACATACGGATGAACCAACCTTCCGCTTATGTGGTTAATTTGAGTTATTAGTCTAACGCTTTAACATCAATAACCATAAAATTCCTTTAGTTCATCCATCAGTTTTGTCTTCCTTGGTCCTGTGCTTTTTGCTTTGATGGACTTGATGAGGAGATAGGCTTTGATCTGAGCTTGATCATATCACTTATGAATAAATTGAGATATCACCCTACGGGTAATATATATATTGATTTGAGGTAGCCCTGAATTGAGAGTTTTCTCAGATTATCATGACCTATCGATCAAGTAGAGATCTCTGATCCCCATTTCTGAATCAATCGATGGTGAGATTGAATAGCTATCATCATTGGACAAACGAAAGGGCTCTTTCACTACAACCTTTTCAGCTCTTGAGTGAGGAGAGCATCAACAACTTGGCTTGAGTTCGACCTTTAGAACCTACTGAAGTCTTGACTTAAGTCGTAGTTGGATTTGATTTATCTTCGATCGACAATGGGGCTCTTTCACTACAGCCTTTTCTTGCAGCTTGTTGAGTGAAGAGAGCGTTAGCAACTCGGCCATTTGTGAGCTTGTTGAGTCCAACCTTTAGAACCTATTCGTGTCTTAGACTTTAGGATGTAGAGATTAATATTTCTCCAACTTAATTGATTGACGCTTCCAAAATCGAGTTCTTCGACTTGATCCCAAAATTTTAAATAGAGATAGATTTCTTGACATTTAGGGTTGTCCTTTCCTGCATAGAAATAGATTTATTTTTTTCCTACAAGAACATGCAACTTAACAGTAACAACTATGGATTTATCCAGGAATTTTGGCAGGAAGCTCGATGTCAACCTGAATTAGAATATATTTGAGGATCTGGTCTTATGGGATGATGTCAACTCAAATAGACTTAATATAAACTAAAACAATGCCCCCTGTCTTGCAAGGGGAATTCTAAAGTACATTTAGGGGAACTTTTCAAGATAAAAATGTATAAATACATTCATATTTGAATTGATGTACTCTAAAGGGGATTTTAACATACACCATTTATCTAATCTATGTATAGAATATCTAAAATGCCCCCTATGTAACAGGGAATTTTCACTAAAGTTCTTCATCTGAGTATATCTCGATGAAGCATGATGTCAACCTAAATAGATATACTAAAAAAATTTCCCCTCATCTTGGGAGATTTCTATTCTGGAATGTATTTATCATGTATAATACTTTTAGTAACGACCATTAATGCGATTGATCTTTCACCCTTTAGGTTGATGAGTTGGTTTGCCCCTCCTTGATATACTTTTTCATTGACAAAAGGGTCTTCCCAGTTAGGCTCAAATTTGCCCCCAAATTTTCAATCGAGAATAATTGGTCTTCTCAGCACTAGGACCAATTCCCCTTTTTGGAATGTTCGAGGCCGCACCATATGATCAAAAGCCCTGGACATCTATGCTCGATAGACTTCCAAATTTTGATGAGCTTGTAATCTAACTTCATCAAGTGTGTCGAGTTCCTCCATTCTCAGATGAGCATTTTGATCTTCAATTAGATTGTACTTGATGGCTACTCGAAGTGAAGGCAACTCAACTTCGAAGAACCGCTTCGCCCAAATACCAATGAATAGTGGCTTTAGCGTCTTGTAGGTAGTTTGATATGCCCATAGAGCCTCTACTAGCTTGGTATGCCATTCTCTTTTATTTTTAGTGAGAATCTTCTTGAGAAGCTTGACTAATGTCTTGTTGAAGGTCTCCGCCAAACCATTTGCTCTTAGATTGTATATCTAAGAATATCATCAATCAATTTTGTGTTGACCGATGAATCTATAAATCTTTGCACTTTTGAAAGCTGTGTCATTATCAGAAATTATTTGGCATGACACTCCAAATCTATAGACTACATTATGCATGAAGCAGTTGATCACTCGGTCGGCAATAACTTCTTTAAATGCCTCACTTAGAGAAATAGTAAGATGAAGTGATGTCCAATCGAAGTGGATCATTGATCCAATTAATCTGCATTCCAACAATGCTATTGTTGGGTGTAATGGATTTGGAGGTTAATGTATGAGATCTCCATGTACTTGACACTCATGACACTTCTTAGTGTGATTAATACAGTCTGTCACCATTGATGGTCAATAATAACCCATCCTTTTGATCTTTACCGCCATCTTCGGACCAGACTGATGTGCACCTCAAAGTCCTTCATGAACTTCAATCATCACTTTACTAACTTCATCTACATTTAGGCATCATAGCCACATTTGTTCAAAAGATCTACGATATAAAGTATTGTTGATGAAAGCATAGTGTAGCATTCTCTTTTTGATTTGAGCTGCCAGTGATTTATTACTTGGTAATTTGCTTTCTTTAAAATAGTCGATGAAGGCTTGCCTCCAATCATGTGACTCTTCAATAACAAAGACTTCACATTGCTTTTTTGAGGCAATGTCATTCTTAGTTCTTCTTGGTATAACTTTTAATTGATTTTGGGAAGTATGAGGAGCAATCTGAGTCGCATCCTACTGTGTCAGATTTGGTAACCCCTCTACCTATGGGTATTGATACTTTATCGGCTATAGAACTCGTCGAGTAAATATGCTGATCATGACATATTCACCATTCATACTTTCCATTTCCTTAGCTAATTTTTCCAAGTAATCGACTTTGTTGTTCTCGGATCGAGAGACTTGAGTTAGTGTGATAGTTGGTATCTGCTTCATTAGTTTGAGAACTTGCTTGTGATAAAAAGCTAACTCAAGCTTGTTGATTCTATAGATGCCAAGTACTTGATTTATAATAAGCTTAGAAACACCAAAAATATTCAAATTCTAAATGCTTATGAAAATTGCTTCCTCAAGATCTGCCACTAACACTTCATATTCAGCTTCATTATTAGTTCTTGGCTCAGTCAATCCATATGATCGTCTCATTATCCCTCCTTCTGGTGTTATGAAGATGATGTCGATTCCTGCTCTTGCTCTTGGAAAATTTAGAGATTGGACTTGTTTGATCGATGAGGCTCCATCGAAGTACATTTCTCAAATGTATGATTTTTCTCTTTCATGAATGAGCATAGGAAAATCATTAAGAAGTGAGTCCAGGGATGGATGTCAGAAAAATCTACTAAGACTTATCCCTTCACTGCTTTCTACGGAATGTATGTGATATCAAATTACAAAAGTAATACTGCCCATCTTGACAAGCGACCTGTCAACGCTAGTCTTGTCATCAAGTACTTCAGCTGATTGAACCTTGAGATGAGTGTAATCTTGTGAGATAACATATAATGACGAAGCTTTTGACCAAAGATCAATGCTGCTTTCTATCGAGAGTATCTCATTTGCTCCAATCATCCTAATCGATACAATAAAGAGCATTCTCTTTGCCTTCTTCATTGTGTTGTGCCAATAATGCTCTAAGGGACTCTTCTATTGCAATTGTGTATAGAATGAGAAGCTTCCTAGGAATAGGCGTAGCTAGAATTGGTGGATTTAATAGGTAGCTTTTAATGCTATTGAAGGCTTCTTGGCATTCCTTATCCCATTTGAATGAAGCATCCTTCTTCATCAATCTTACAAATGATTGACAGTGTCCTGATAGATTTAATATAAATCAATGGATGGATGTGAGTTATCCTTGTAAAGAACAGAGCTGACGCAAACTCTTCGACGGAGACATCTCCATGATTGCCTTGATTTTAGCAGGATCAATTTCAATACCTCTGACGCATAATGTACCCCGAATTTTCGTGAGGATATAAAATGCACATTTTAGAGGATTCATCTTGAGATCATATTTTGATTCTCCAAGATAATTCTCAAGTCTTCAAAATGATTTTCACGGTTTAAGCTCTTCACCACCAAATCGTGATATAACATTCCACCTTTTGATGAATCTCATCAAAAAACATGGTCCAAAGATTTTCAAGCCAAAGGGTATGACTGTGTAGCAATATATGCCAATAGGTGTTCTGAACGATGTATATTTTTTGTCTCCAGGTGCCATTTTGATTTGGTTGTATCGTGATGATCTGTCCATGAATAAGAACATGTCATAGTTGGAAGTGTTGTCCACTAATAGTTCTGATATTGGAGGTGAAAAGTCATCTTTTAGGCACGCCTAATTTAGGTCCCGAAAGTCAATGCAGAGACGGATTTGACCATTCTTCTTTCTAACTGGGATAATGTTGTCTATCCAATCTACATACTTCTCCTCCCGGATGAAGCTTACTTTGATTAGCTTTTTAGTTTCTGCAATTACTTATTCTTCAATCTCTAATCTCATTTACCTAGGAGATTGCTTAACAGGTGTTGCATCTTATTTAATAGCTAGTTTATGAACTACTACATCAAGGGATAAGCCTGACATTTCATAATATGTCCAAGCGAAGCAATCCCTAAATTCACAAAGTAGCATTTTTAGCTCTTTAACTTTCTTATCAGAAAAAGTTGGATTTGGGATCATCCTCGCCTCTAGGTTGACTTCTTTAAGTTCATCCATAGTAGTTATTTGTCCACCATCTTCAAGTTCTCCAGGTGTAGGCTTAGCTTCTACTTCTTCATCATTTTTAAGAAGAATTTTATAGGAATCATCTTCTTCATCACTAAGACTCTTTATATTGACTTCTATTATATTATAACAGGCTCTATCTTGATGAGGTTTGCGGATGAACCCGAAACCTTTAGTGATAAACTTATCACTTCTTCGCGATGCTTGAGGACTTCTTTGGCTCCACATCTTGTTAAATATTTGAGTCCTAAGTTTAGCAGTTCCAATATGCACTCCAAGCTTATGCATCATTCTTCATAACTTTTGCGGATAGTACATTGGTAATCTTGTTGGCACTATCTCATCAGAGTTTTGAGTAGGCTATTCTAAATCTTGAGGCTAAGACTGTTCAAATTTGTAGAATAGAGTTCCTGTTCTGCCACTCTCACTCAATGGAGGCACATAGAATGTTATCAATTCTTCAATATTATGAACCTCTAGTGGAGTGATTTCTTTAAAACACTACTGAGGGATGGGTATAATTTTGAGTGAGTCATCTGACTTTGCCAAGTGAGCTATCCTCCTTGATGCAATCATCTGAACTCTATTTATATAAGTAGATTCAAATTCATAATCTGATCAGAATCACTTTTTTTATACTCTACTTTTCTTGAGAGCTTATAAGTTCCCTTAGGTTCGACAAGCATATCTTCTTCTTCTTCTTCCGAGCCACTTCCCAAATGAGGAACTGATTTTCTTAACTTAGGTATAGAATCGAGAGTCGCATTCTTTCTTCCTCCTTGCTCTCTTTCATTTTGTGAAATTGCTCTTTAGTTCCTCAAGTGGATGCTACCGCTTCAAGAGGCTTTTTATTGCTTAGGCTCTTTGAGGATGAAGTACTTTGCATCTTCATATTTTTTTGCTTCATTGAGAGAATGTTGTAAGTTACCAGAATTCAATTCTTCTCCATCTTTCATACTTACATTGATGCATAGATGAGAACATGCCATACTCTTGTAGCCATGACGCCCCAAGAGAGCTTTAAATGATGTATCAAGATCGACATTACATGAAACTTAGCTTCAGATATAAATCCTTGAACTTAAGTGGGAGAATAAAGAACCCAAAGTTTTGCCCTTTTCATTGAAGCTGTGAACCATTAACTTATCTCTCCCAAGATGTTGGATATTGAGTGATAATCCTCTCAATACCTTTAGATTCATAAGGTTGATAGGAACCGGATCAATCAATATTCGATCGAGATGCTATCACTCTCTACCATGACATATAAAGGACGGTTGTGATTTGCTCCCAACATAAGATCCTCTTCAGAAAATGTGATTACTGGTAGATCTTGAGTTTGCAATGCTTTGATCATGCATTTCTCAGCAAAAGTAAGCTTCATAACTCTTTGAATCTTTGAGAGCCTGTATCAAAGTTTCTCGGAGGTCTTTTGACATCAAGAGAGCCTCGTACACACTCAATTGTGTAGGGATCTTTCTCAAATGTGATAGAATATTATAATCTATTTTTTCGCTTAATTTAGGCTTCGCTCTAGAATTTTTAGGAATAATATCCTCATTGACTTCAATTTGTTTGCCTTTATCTTTTTTTGCATTTCCCTTCTTTGATGAAGGTGGTAAGACTTTACCACTTCTCAACTAAACTTGAATAGCTTTGTCTAGCTCAGATTCTTCTGAAGAGGTAGTTTCTTCAAGTTCCCTTCTTATTCTGGAAGATTGACCAAAAGGGTTAGACTCATTTTTCAACGTCATACATTTCATTGTGATGATATAGATGAGTCTGACTCTTCTTCATCAGGAAAACATAGATATTCATTTGAATTATTATTATCTTGTTGAGTCATTACACAAAATTCAGACACTAGCTCCTCAGGCTCTTTTTGCTTTCCTGATAAAAATTTTGACGGGTTGGTCGAGTTTGTCTGACTACCCTTGTCATCTTGGAGTAACCGATGTTGAAGAATATCTGATATCATACAGATGATTCGGCATGTCTCTTCCAGACAAGACTCACCATTATCTTCTTCATCTGATTCAGCAATGCGAAGTTTAGGCATGAAGTCTGCAAGCCTAAATGATTGTCTTGCCGGCTGGTGATACTCTTTAAGATTGTTAATAATCTTTTGAGTTATAGTTCTCTTCTTGATCTTCTTTTTCTTAGCCAGCTTCTTTGATTTATGGGGCTTACGTTTAGTAGGCCGCTTCTCATGCTGTGATGAAGTAGCCTTATCAGAATGTCGTTGAGAAGCCCAAATACTGGTTTAGGCATCTCTCTTAAGTCCAATATAGTTTTAAGTGGTGATTTTCACTTTTGGAGACTACTGTTTGCCATTCTTCAATCTGAGTTGATTTCTCCTTCTGTTTGTCTTTACTGGATGATATGGAAGATGACGTAATTATTCTTGTAGACTCTCTTTTAGGGTTGACTAGGACACTGCTAGATAGTATAAATTCACCTCGCTGATGCTTTCTTTCTAGCCAATCTTTGAAGACATAATAATCTTCAATAGGATGATAGATCATCCGATGATAGGACAAGAATTTGTATACTTGACGCTTCTTCGCCTTTTAATTTCTCGGTAATCAGACAAGCTTTGATTGCCAAAAATAATTTAGCCACACTGTCCCTTCTAAAGGAATATTCTTTATTCAACTTTTCCTTAAGAGATGGCCGCATTCGTTCATCATCTCTTATTGCCTGTTTTGGACGTTTCCCACCACTTGGAAAAGTCTGAGGTTTGTCATTATCTCTTAATACCAATTTTGGTGGTGAATGAGAATAAACAGGCTTTTTACCCTTATCATCATTGTACATCGGCTGCATTCCTTTATCTACATTGTATATCACCTGCTTTTTTCCATTTAAGCCATAAGAAGCGGCGTGAGTTTCGTTTCTTCTTGAGTCTGAAGGTTTGTTTCTCTTGCTTTATCTGCATAGACTTCAGACTTAGGGCAATTCAACTTTTCGAATTTAGCCACCTATCGAGCAAGTCGAATGTTGCAATCAATGATATAATCATCCATATTGCCCATTAGCAATTGGATTGCATGTTCTTCTTCTAATTGTTGCTCGCTCTTCATACTGAGGTTGCGCCAATGACTTATGAATTTCGTCATTGACTCGTCTTTCCTTCTTTTCATCAAGGCAAGGTCAGTGATTGTGATTTTCTCAATTGCACTGGCGAACCTTTTCATAAATATGGTCTCCAATTCAGCAAATATTTTAACTGAATCATTTGAAAATTCTGCATACTATTTGAAAGCAGCTGAGGTTAAGCTACTAATGAATTGACAAAAAAGCAGTGCATCATTCCCTCCTGTATTACCATAAGTAGCCTTAAATTGGGTCAGATGTTGCTTTTGATTACCAAGCCCGGTATAAAGTGAGTAACCTTTCGGGTACAACACTGATCATATTCTGGTAAGACACCTTACTCATGAGCCACCGCCTGAGGCTATGACCTTTATCTTTTCATTATTATTATTTCTAGCATAGTTACGTTCTAGTTAGCCAGATTTTGAATTGTCAGCTGGAGATGTATTTGGTTAACTTTATCCCTTGCTTCATGCTAGTATGTACTGTAGGAGCTTGAGGTACAATAGTGGATAGAAGTTGAGTATCCGTTGGTTAGCGAAAAAAAAGTTAGCACTTGATATGATATTCTTCTAACATCTCCATCATGATTTTCATTTGTATCATCATATCATTCATTTTGGTACTGTCGCTGCAATCTCCTTATCTTTGACTTTCATTTGATGTCGATTTCTTGCTCTCTAGTTGCCATGGCGTCAATCAAGCCGGCCAATCAAGATAGTTCTCTTCCTCTTCTTCTACTTCTTATTGTATTCTGCTCCTTTCTCATTTTCAGTGGGATAACTTGACTGTCACTCTCCTTGTGCATTTGCAAAGACAATTGTCGTTGTATATGACGATTATAAAAGTGTACTAGTCGATCATTTCGTTCAACTATGTAGACTTTAACACCCATGATTTTTCTCATCGATCTTCTTCTTCTTCATCTTCGAGATTGAAGATCCATCCTCTATTTGCTTGAGACTCTTCTTCATAAGCATCAAAGTTCGATTCTAGATTTATGTAGCCGATGGTGCCGAGCGAGAGTTCATCTACATCTCCATATGACTTCTACCATATAATCTTCTTCATTATTTTCTTCCTGCACACATATTTCTACTCGACATTTCTAGTGGATCTCTGGTTCAATGTGGGGAATAACCACCTCTTCTATTAAAGGACCACACTCAACGTCAACCTTCTCTTGTAGGGGTGAAATTGATCAGCGATGGGATCCCCTAGAGGATTCTCCAGGGTGTCGACCATCATATCATTCATCATTGATATCCCTTCTTTTGGGTATCCACTTCTAATGAGTTGATTTTGAGATAGATTTTTGAGTATATATATCAGATGTCACACCCCTTATATTACTCAAAGTTTCATTATGGGGTCTTGGCCTCCATATTTTCTTACCCTTTCATCGGGACCTTTCAGCAGTGGATTTTTGGACATGCAGTCCAAGTGTCATGCTCCGATCCTCACCATGCAAAGTGTACTGAGCTCGCTAGCCAGTTACCAAAAGGGATGACAATTTTCTTGGTGGAGCTTCAGTATTTTCCCTCACCACAAGCCTCTGAAATTTTCTTTTCATTAGTCCTTTATTCTTAGCTACTTTGAGAACTTTATATATCCTGGAAGATAGTGTTTCAGGTTGTCTTCCTTGTGGTGGTGGAGCTTGACGTGGTTGGTTTCATAAGGACTGATTTATTTCAGCAGTAGAGCTATTCCTCTTTACCCAGTTTAAATTGTCAAAGTTGTTGTGGGTAGGAATACTCACTTCCAGCTGCAGTATTGCTTGCTCACTAGGTCATTCAAAAGGGATCTATTGAACCCTCAGCTCAATGTTTCTGCTTCTTCTCTGTCTTTTGATTAATTTGCTTCCTGATGAGGAAGCTTCATGATCATGCTTTCCAGGTACCAGAGGTTCAGTAGGCACAACAGCTGTACCACGAGGAATTAGAAACACAGTTTGTCCCTTGAGGATTCTTTTCATCAATAAAGCTATGGATTGACCTAGCATCTTGAAAACTGAAGTTCTCTGTCGAGAAAACTCCTTGATAGCGGTTGGCTGTTGAACTTGTAGGCACGCATGGCTAGTGGGAGATTTAGTAACTTGAGGTCATCCAGCATGGCCTCAGACGAATGTACCATGAGTGGCACTTCAGGAGTTGCAGCTACGATAGCCAGGAAATTTAAGCTACCAAATTGGATGGTAGCCCCGACATCTCTAAATTTGATGATGGCGTTGGCTAGGTAGATGTTCGCACCACGACCTAGCTGAATGGTGAAAGGAGTGCTTTGTAGATCCATTTCTGACAGAAGTGAAAGATGGGGATTAGTAATTAGCAATTATTATTTTACCCCATACTTTCAAGATATAGAGGTACTACAGAATAAATAATAGTGTAATAAAGATATACTCTACGGAATGATTCATTATACATAGAGCTTCATATTGAATTTATTACACACTTAAATCACCATTTTGTTATTTTGAATTTTCAAAAAATTTTATTACTACTATAGCACATATATGACTAGCCAAAGATGGAAAGAGTATCATGTCCCCAGCGGAGTCACCAAAAATCTGTGGGTGCCGAAAATTTACCACCGACCTCTTCGATGAAAAGAGTGGTTTAAAGTGTCGATGTAACTTTCAGAAGACAAATGGAATAGTAGATAAGACACTACCCAAAGATTTCATCCTCATTTTGTGAGGACTTTAGATCTGGTTCCAGGTTTCCTATAGGCACAAGCCCCTATAGTTAATTACCCCTCTCAATAAGTGAGAGAGAACTTTTGATTAAGGCTAGTCATCAGGTCGCCAAATGCACAGCATATTTCAAAATTTAGATTATGAAATTTATCATTTCAGCTTAAATCGGATGGTTGGGGGAATGATGACGTGCCTGATCTAGATCCCATGGTTCTGTCATCCTGGGCAGTCGCGGTCCCTAGTCTACTTAGTCAGGGGAGGTAGTTGACCTAACCTGACAGAAGGATCCTCATCAGCAACACATGGGTTACATCATCCAAGAAATCCTTGTAGACCTGGGGTGATATTTTTCTAAGGAGACATGCTTAAGTCTACTTTAGCTGATAGAGGGATATTTGCCCTATCAAGTATACCCTATGATTCACAACTCAAAGGGCAGAGCCATTGGGAAGCATGAGTTGCCAGATCATAATATAATGGAGCGGACTAGCCAAACCACCGATCAAAGGACTCTCATAATCGCTTCATCTGGAGCCACCGCCAAGCCACGCAATGAGGACACGCCACGCCCTTACTGCAAAGAGATTGATTGAGAGTGAACATAGTAACACTTGATTTGACATTGCCCTTTTGTGAAGTTTTCTTAGTTTTCACCCCTGACAACCGCTAAGTGTAGTGGATAGATTGGGCTTGATTTAAATTTTCATGATAAAATTTCATTTAAAGAATTTTTAGATTGACATTCAATTTGAGTTAATTTAATTAATTTGGATATATTTAAGAGCTTCAGATCCTATCAACTCTGTTTAGCTGCTAATAAAGGATTAGATCTATTGTCACCTGACAAAATCAGTTTCTTAAATATTTCACTGATTTGAAACTCTTTTTGTAGGTTTTTAGGTTTTCTTAACCCGGACACAGTCCTAAGACTAAACCGAGAAGCAACCCGTGCAGCATCCTCACACACTTGAATATAAGCATTTAGTATTGTGTCGGGGCACATGCGAGTATTTATAACATAGCTAATTTCATCTAATTAATGAAATCATTTACTTTAAAAATCATAATTAGAATGAAATTCATTAATTTTTTATTAAAGTATTCTATGATTTTGTAGATTTTGATTTAGTATCGCCTGACAAAAGGGTTGCATCCTGATCTAAGAAGGCGTTTTGAAGCTATAGGTTCAAAGGATAATTTAATTTGTCATTTTAAGAAGAAGATTTACTCTTCAAAGTAATTCTCATTTTTCCTCCTCTTTTGTTTAAATTTGATTTTCCGCCTCTTGCATTCAAATTTGATTTTCTCCTCTTTTGTTTAAGTTTGATTTTTTCTCTTTTATTTAAATTTGATTTCTCCCTCTTTTGTTTAAATTTGATTTTCCCCCTCTTTTGTTTAAATTTGATTTTCCCCCACTTTTGTTTAAATTTGATTTTCCCCCTATTATATTCAAATTTGATTTTCCCCCTCTTTTGTTCAAATTTGAATTTTCCCCTCTTGTATTCAAATTTGATTTTCTCCCTCTTTTGTTCAATTTGATTTTCCCCCTCTTATGTTGAAATTTGATTTTTCCCCTCTTTTGTTCAAATTTGATTTTCCCCCTCTTTTGTTCAAATTTGATTTTCCCCTCTTGTATTCAAATTTGATTTCCCCCTCTTTATACTTCTTCCAATTCTATAAATAAGGCTAAGGGGAGTTGCTTATTTCATTCAATTTACTTGAAAGGTTAGAGCTAGGGTATTTGAAAGGGAGCGGTTAGGGATTTTAGTAGGCTTTCAATCCTACTTTGATAAATTTTGTAAGTGCTTTTCACCCTTCTTTTTATTTAATTTTTTTGCTTTTATCCCTATCGCATGTCATTCTACTTTCCCCCTCTCTTCCTTTTTTTTAGTTAAAAAGTTTGACACATTTTGGCCCTCCATCCCCGCCAGATGGTGTTTTGGCTTACTCAGATCTATAGAACATAGTGATATCTTGTGACACCACGTCCTATTTTATCTGCGTCTCTCGAGCACGATGAGGCCTTCAAACCTGAAAGAAGACATACGATGCAATATATATTCATTCCCCCCTTTTTTTCTAAGTCTGAAAATTAGACAGAGATTGCCTAGGGAAGCCACATCTAACATACTCGATCCCCATCGAGATAATGAGCTGTGTCTTATGACACACACTTTTCATCCCATCTCGCCTCTGAAAGACAAAGGTCTTCAAACCCAAGAACAGATATATATATATATATATATATATATATATATATATATATATATATATATATATATATATATATATATATTCACATTCACAATCTCACATCTCGACGATTTTTTTCTAGCTGGCTCGAAAGGAACTGAGTTGTGTATTTTGTCGAATGTAAAGTGTAACGGCGAGAAAATCGAAGAAAGAATTCACCGACGATTCTTCCCCGATTTGCGGAAGGACGCCTAAAGTGAGGAAGCGAAAATCGAAGGAAGAATTTGCCTACTGATGATGTTCTTTCCCGATAACGGGACGGCCAAAGTGAGGGAAGCGACGCTAAAAATCGAAGGAAGAATTCTCCTACTGACAATGTTCTTTCCATATTTGCAGCGCAGCAGAAATGGGATGGCCAAAGTGAGAGAAGCGATGTCAAAAATCGAAGGAAGAATTCGCCTACTGACGATGTTCTTCTCGAATTTGTGGCATAGCAGAAACATGGCAACTAAAGCAAGGGGTGCGACATCGAACATCGAAGGAAGAATTTTCTTGCTGACGATGTTCTTCCCCGATTTGCGGTGCAGCGGAAGCGGGCCGAAAATCGAAGGAAGAATTCGCCTATTAACGATGTTCTTCCCATATTTGCGGTGAAGCGAAGGTGGGAGGTTGCGGGCTGGTGGGCTATAGGAAGTGGGCTGGCGGGAAGGATTGTGCAAAACAGCCGTTTATGGGTTGGATGGCTGAATGAGCCATAATAGCGGAGAGAGGAGTCGGCCTGGAGCAGGTGGATTAGGAATGGGCCAGTCGCGGGCTGCCAGTCAGACGGAACGGGCTGCCAGAACGCTGACAGGGCAGCGCGTGGGGTTGGTTTCACCGCTTGCGCTGTCCGCGTTGCCGCTTGAACGGATTGCGGGTTCGGGTTGCACGGCGCCGAGGCGGAATGGTTATCGGAGAGATTGTATTGGCATGGAACGGACATGCTCACTGTCGCGGAGTCGCACCTCGGGACGCAGGGTGGAACGGTGCGATTAGACGCGCTGTTTCCTGGCAGAATCTCAGGCGCACGATGCATGAATGGCGTGCCGGAATGGGCTTGAGATGGGCCGTGGAGGAGAGATAACCCGAGGACGCTGAGGTCGTCTGGGACACGCTGTGGCCGAGGCACTAGGGAGGAGATTTTTGAGAGGGGAGACGGATATTTCCTGTGTTTTTTTTTTAATTTCCTTTTTAAGAAAACTGAAAATAGGGGGGAACAGTTGAGCATTGAGGTAATTTGAGAATTTTTAAATTATTTTTAAATTAAATTAAACTATTTTAATTTGGATTTCACGCCGGTAAATACACATAGTCAATATATTATCAATTTAGGGTAATTCCATTGTTCTGAACGCAATGACACTGTCCGTTTCATGATCGGAGGCTATTTTGTTCGAGTCAGAGCCAAATTGAGTCAATTTTAGCTCAAATTGCATGTCGCCATTTTCGCTCGCTCGATTTTCACATAGACTCATCCAAATTGAGTGCGAACAGTCTTATTTGATAGATTTCTGCGTTTCAAAGCCAACGACATAATCAATTTAATGAACAGAGGTCGTTCGGACATCGTCTCAGCTTCCCGACTCTAATATGTGCGTCGATACATTGATAGCTCGAGCACTTAATCGATTAATCATTAGATTTTGTAATATTAATATTTTGACCAATTTCGACATTCTGAATGCGATGACGAAGTCTGTTCATCGATTAGAGGTCATTTCGACCATTTTCGGTGACGTCCACCTCAATTTGCGCATTGTCGCTTCTAAAGTCCGTCGAATTTAACTTGTGGGCATATCTTGATTTATGATACACATATGGAGGTCAACATGCATGCATTAGGGAAATTCATAGTTGAGCAATTCAATCTTTCAGTGGTAGAGATAGGAGTTTCCGCAACCATACTAGTAGAGACCACCTTTTCATTCAGAAATTGTTGTTCACTTGGTAACTTGATTTGGCTAAGATCTTCAACAAAATGAACTTCTCATTCAAACCTAACATAAGAATACTTTTCAAGGGGAATGCTTTCTTCAATCTGCGTCCTTTAGTTTTCATGTATCAAGGTACCACCTCCATGCTCTGAAAGTGAATTCACTGTGGAAGAAAATGCTTCATCCAGCTTGTTGGTAGTTGAAACTATCCCGTCAGTGGTACTTTTCTTTTATTTGGACACCAAACTTTCCAAAACTTTAGAAAGAGGATCATGTTCCAAAGATAAATTTTCCATGAATGCAGCTTCTTCTCCACGAATACTAGCAAAGGAATTTTCATGTGCATGAACGCCATCAAGCTCTTCACCCATATTTCCAGAAGTCTTTCTGAAGTGTTCACCGCCCGCATTAACATATTTTTCAGGGTTCTTAACCATATTATCCTCTCTGCATATATTTTCAACTCTTTGGTATATATTATCAACCTAGGTAAATCCTTCAAGTGAAATCTTCATGAATTCTCCAAATGAAGCTGCACTGTCATGTTTCATTATATCCATTGTTATAGCATATACTGATGGAAAAAAATTTTCTTTCAAGAACTTCGTTGGCAAGGTTAAATCAGAGCTCTAGAATACCAAGAAAAACAGTACTAGAAGATGAGGAAGACACAGCAGGAAGAAAGCTCGCAAGAAAAACTAGAAGATCGATGGATGGCAGTGGGAAGAAAGATGGAGCATGTTGGTTTGGGGCTTCAACTCGGCTTGGATAGGGAAGGAGGTGACGGGATGGTCCCGACTAGCCTTGTTGTGCGTGATCTAGGAGGAGACAGGGAGCAAACGGAGGCAGCCTTGGCTCTATGCAAACAAGCTGTGTGATCTCTGCATTGACGGAGATGGCGAATGTTCAGCTGTTGGCGGCATCGCCGACACCACTGCCACCTTCTCCGATTGAGGAATGAAGCTGATCGGCTTCCCACTAGTGGTTTGGCATGTGACTACAAAGATCTCGTATGCAGTCTCACTGAGCTGCGCAGTTGAGAAGTCGCAGCCCAATTCGTCGAATGGCGAAGAAGGAACTCCGCCGCACTCAAGCTCATCGCCGGCTGCGACAATGTTAAACGCAGAGAGTTGCAAAAAATGAGGTATTACTGTGCGATCCTTGGAACTGATGAGACAGGGAGGATTCAGAGCCTTTTTTTTTTCTTCTCATCGTCGTGGTTTGAGCTGTCGTCTCCAGCTGGTGAACCGTGTTAAAAGAAAACCAATCAGAGTGCATGGGAACAAAAATTACTCGATCATCTCTGAATGGCTTCTATGGCCGTTGCCTTCCATGAGAGGAGGCATACAAAAATACGCCGAGGGCTTGTCAACGTCTGTTGGCTGTAGAGAAGGGTGGTTGAGGAGGACCAAAAAGAGCGATTGCAGCTGGCCATGTGAGATATTCTCAAGGATGGGAAGGCTAGCAGCAACCTTGCTACCAGCTGAGGCACTAGAAAATTGTTTCCGTTCTGCAACCATAATGGACACAACGGAGGAATGGGGGCAGTTGACACTACAGCTGACGATAGCAGAGATGTCACAGATCCGCTGCTCTCCATTGGTAAAGGTCTCTCTCTGAGGCAGGACAACAATAGTGTCATGAAAAGGCTTCGACGAGGCCGAGACGAGTTGAGGAGCTTTACTTTCGGATCAAGAGGGAATCAGGGAGAGAGCCAAAAAGGAAGTCTTCGGTTTCTTTTTGAAGAGCAGCGGCTGATTTTTTTTTTTTTTTTTTTTTGTTTTGCTTCGTCACGCGTCAATCCCTTTGCAGCCGGATAACATAAAAAGATGTTGGTCCAAGGAGAAATGATGCGGCAGCTCTTAATTGGTTGTCATGAGCGGCTTATTGTAAATAATTTTGATGAAATTTTAAACACAACAATTTTAGTCAAATTGGATATTTATTCTAGATAATTTTGACATACAACGACGCAAATTGCTTTGATCGGGTTTGATTCAATTCAAGAAATTTTCACTTTCGCTCAAAATACACATCGCTTACCCGATATTCGGCGACTCATCCGAATTGAGTGCGAACAACCTTACTTAATATATTTTGACGTGTCAAAACAAACGGTGCAATTAATTTTATGAATAAGTGGTTTATGCTACGCGATCTCGATATACGCAGCAGACGCTTTACTCGAATGTTGACGGTGATCATCGCAAGGCAATATCACCAATTTCGATATTGTGAATACGACGGTGAAGTCCGTTCGTTGATCGGAGGTTGTTTCGACTAATTGCGGCGACATCAAGTGTATTTCAGCTTCGACATTTGTACAGATTCATCCGAATTGAGCGTGGACAGTCTCATTTGATAGTTTTTGGCATTAAAAAGCTAACGACATGATCAATTTTATAAATGGAGGTCGTTTGGACATCATCGCAGCTTCTCTTCCCCAATATGCGCGTTCGCACATTAATAGCTCGATCGGTTGATCGTTATATTGTGCAACATTTATATTCCGATCAATTTCAAGCTCTGTGACGAGTCGTTTCATCGATCAACAGATCATTTTCGTGACGCCGATTTTGAGCCACTGCTCACCGCCACTTCAAGTCCGAACCACTTGCTTGACTCAACTTATGACACATATATGAAGATCAACACATACACATTGCTATACATACATTTCACAATAGATTTTCGTGCCAATCATCATCATCATTATTTTTCATTAGTACTTTTGTTCCAATTGTTAGTAACCTAACTTTTTTGAAACTAAAAGAAAATATATAAAATATTTGTGTGACTTGCAGGTGGTTTTCGTAAACTTTTATTCAAAATGGATCTCACTCAAATAAAGTCAAAGGAGGGTCATATTTTTGTATCCCTTGAAGTGAAGGTTACCACATCATCAATGGTGTCTGAACTTTACAATGTCCAACCTACACGTGTCATTATCGACGGTGTGGATACCTACCATCCGGCCAGTATATTTGTATTTGTACTTAGTGAATCAGTTATTAATTCTTCATCAATAAAATAGAATCTTAAGTTTGTGCTATATGTCTATTAAGATATGTAATTAATGAAAGTAAAATTTTGTTGTCTTAAAATCTGAATCTTAGAGTGAAACATTAGATGTTGTTTGATTATGTTGAGCATAAATGACTGTGTAATATATCGATGTCTTTATAATATTTGTATTGAAGTCTTGCAGGTCAATATTATATAAATAAGATACGATCGAGTTATTAAAGATTGTTATGACAAATGTATAATTTCAATAATAATTTTATGGTTTGTATATTTGTATTTGTGTTGCGAGATTGAAGTTTTTGTGACCATATTGATGAGAGTAATAAATATATAACCTTATACAAATATAATAAAGATAGTGTACAATAACATTATATATATATTTTTTCCTGTAATTTAACTCCTTTCAATTTTAAAGAGAATTAATTGAACCATCCAGGATGGTATGTTGCAATCATCCGACAAATAAATTATGATATGAAGATAATATTTGCTTGATGTCAAAATTTTGATAGTTCATACAAATTTTAAGTCCATATAATAATAACTGATAAAAATTAAATTAATAAAAATATGAATCTGTTCGCTTTTGGGCGGCTATAAAAAGCATGTTGTAGATAGCACAAATATGTGAGATTCTTTTAATTATAAAATTATAGAGATTTATGAATGTAGATGTTGACCTTCATATAAATTACACAAGTTAAATAGAGTATGCATGATGAATTTGACAGACTACGAATGCGATGTTGTACAAACCGAAGCTAAAATACTTCGATCATCACTGAAATTAATCTAAATAACTTCCGATCGATAAACGGGCTTCATTGTTGCATCCAAAGTATCAAAATTGATCGAAGTATACATCTTGTGTGATTAGAGGAACGATCGATGGAGAAGACACGATGTTGATGCATTTTCGTACATACTAGAGTCAAGTGGCTTCGATAATGACTAAACAACATCCGTTTATGAAATTAACTATACCGTTGTTACCGAAATATTAAAACATATCAAACAAGACAGTCCACAATCAATTCAAACAAGTCTGTGCAAGCGTCAAGCACATCGGTACCAATATTGGATAATTTGTGCTGAAATTGACTCAATTTAACCCCAAAATTGAACAAACGACTTCTCATCATAAAACAAAAAAATTTAATAAGCACAAAAAAATGATAAAATTAACTTAAATTAGAACTAAAATTATGATTAATCTATATTATATAAGTACTTAATATAATTGTTGCGTGCTAGAAAACCAGTTGCGGTAGAGTGATAGTTTATGCCTTAGCCTTGTTATGAAATCCAAAGACACATATTTAAAGAAATGAAGAAAACCTAATTTTTACGGAAAATCTCAAAAAGAGGAAAATCAGTGGCCTAGCCCAGAAAAAAAGCTTCCACTATATATTTATTTTGAGTACAAGTTTTCCGATAACGGATTACATAATTGTACATGAGAATCGACAATGGGAATCCCAAAATCGTGCAATAACAACCATATATGCTCAGTTGTAACAAGATAGATAATAATGAACAAAAGACCATAATGGCGAAGGTCGCCATGATGGAGACCGACGAGATTGACGACGGTGAAGATCGCCGGGCCGACGGCAAATGGCGTGGTTGGTAACCAACAGTGGTGGCGACCGAGTGGTGCATGATTATGCAGGATTTTCAAGCTTTAGACTCTCTCATCTCTCTTTTGGCCTCCTCATATGAAGAATGAGGCTATTTATAGATCGGAGGAGTACGCCTCTCAGAATACATGCAAAATATGAACCACTCCTCTCCATCGGACGGCTCAAAATGATTCCTTTGATCACTCGATGTATTTTAAGTATTTGAATGATCAAATGAAGTAAGAATTATAAGATCTTGGGCTTGTTAGATCCGGCTCATCGAGATGCTCGATTTGACTATAAATATTTCATGTTTAAGAGTCGATTGATAATAAGCGCTTGATCTCAGTTAGTCTTGATTCAGAATCATATTACTTTCGACATCAAGATTCGGTTTCGACTAATTTTCGTGTCATATTAGTTCCTATTTTTTGGATGATATTATCTCAATCATCCAAAAATATGTATGTCGAATACTTGAAAATAGATTCTTCATTGAAATTTATGGTCCATTAACCATACATTGAGAGAACAAATCTTCAGGGAGCACAAGATTATGATCACGTGGCGGATCCGCAGATGTGTATGCACGCAGAAGCGCAGGTTTCGGTTATGAACCCATTCAGCTGGGCGCTATCGCGCGGCGCTGGTCGGGTCGCTGAACGGTAATCGAATGGGCTGAGGTGCTGCTAGGGTGGCGTATGATTCGGATCACGTCACTTGCTGATTCTCGCGGGTCAATGGGTCGTGGGGTTTCAGGTTATGCGGAGTTCAGTCACGCTGTCAGTGAGCTGGCAAGCCACGCTGGGCATAATACATCACGGCGCTATTCACAGATGCCAGTTTAAAACGTCCGTTTTCATTCGCCCGCTTTGAGCGGTTTGGTTTTTTAATATTTACCTTTTGCCCTCTATGGGTCTATAAAATTCCAGATGGGAGAAGGCACCTCATATGTCGGAGTGTCCCTCTTCTTCTTAAGAGAGGTCATTCTGAGGATCAAGACCCATCTCATAGCAGCAATTTTCCTCGAAGAGGTCAACCGACCTCATCGACCGACCGTTGAGGCGATCAAGACCCGTAGTTCGACATAAAGCTCCAATTTTCCTCGAAGGTGTCAACCGACCTTGTCACAAACCGGTTCTGAGGCGATGAAGACCGAGTCATACAGCCAGTGCTCCGCTTCCCTCAAAGAGGTGTCAACCGACCTCGCTGGACCGACCGTTCAAAGATCAAGACCAGTACATAATGACAACAGGCCGCGATGGCGAATATGACGGCGAGGCCTGCATGGACGACCGGACGATGGTGGTGACCGGAGATTGTCGAATGGCGGCCGGCGACCGGCGACAATAGTCACGACAATGACCGGCGACGCCGGTGGTCGGCAATGCGAATCGGCAATCTGTATGACGGCGATAGCGCCAATGTGGGATAACCGGCGACGATGGTGGTGATCGGCGGAGATGGCCGGCGATGGTCGGCGGTGACCGGCGATGATGGTGTCAATCCGGAGATGGCCGCGGATGGTCGGCAATGCGACCGGCGACAGAGTCGGCGGTGACCGACGACGGATGACCGGCGCGACGCAAGCCGGGCGGAGGTGGTTGGCGCCGACGGGTGGTCGATCGCAACCGGCGATGCAATACGCTGGTAACGGAGGGGATAACCGCACATGGTGGTGATCACGAGATGGCCGCGATGGCGGCAGGACCGGTGACGATGGTGCCGAGTCGGCGATGGCCGATGGTCGGTAATGGTGACCGGCGATGAAAAGATCAAGGCGGACCGTGATCGCGGACCGCAGCGATGATTTTTTGACCAATCCGAGGTTGTTTGTCGAGCACTCAATGACGTTAACTGTATGGAAGATGTTGAATCAATCTGAGAATTTTGACCCATCCGAGATTGTTATCGAGTGTTACCAATGACGCAACTTGTAGAGACCCATCCGGTTATTTGAGTACCCGGCGACGCAACTCGCGGTGGAAGAGGTTGAATTGAATCGCCAAGATTTTGACCAAGGTGGTTGTTTGTCGAGTGTTACCCGGCGACGTTAACTCGTGGAAGAGGCCGGAAGTCCACTAAGGACCTTTGACCTATCTTGTTGTTTCAAAGTCTTTGCTCGGCGACGCTAACCCGTGGAAGAGGTTGAAAAATCCAATCGGATTTTTGACATTCGAGGTTGTCGTCGGTGTTACCCAATGACGCAACCTATGGAAGAGGTAATTGAATCCGAGATTTTGACCCATCCGTTGTCACAAAATATTACTGCGACGCAACTCAAATGAAAGAGGTCGAAGAATCCGAGGATTTTGACCTATCTAAGGTTGTTTGTCAGAGTGTTACCCTGATGACGTTAACCTACATGGAAGAGGTCGAATTAAATCTGCTGAGGAATTTTGACCTATCCGAGGTTGTTGTCGAGTGTTACCATGACGCTAACCTATATGGAAGAGGTCAATTGAAGAGGATTTTTGACCTATCGAGGATGTTTGTCGAGTGTTACCGATGACGTTAACTTGTATGGAAGAGGTCCTGAAGTCCACCAAGGACCTTTTGACCTATCCTGGTATTAGCCAAAGTGTTATTTGACTTCTTACGTGTGAGTAAAAGCGGAGTTTTGACCTATCCGTGTTGGTCGAGTCTTTGCGATGATATTAACGTGGAGTAAAAGTTTTTGATCTATACCAGGTTGTTTGTTGAGTCTTTGCTCACTAACGTATGGAAGAGATTGAATTGAATTGATGAGGATTTTGACCTTTCGAGGTTGTTTGTCAAAGTATTACTGATGACGCAACATGTATGAAAGAGGTCTAATAAAATATTTGTTTATGGTTGTAGCCAAAGTTGTTCTTAACCTAGTCTTGTTTTTCCATGAGTATGATTGAAAAATCATAATTTGCAAAGCTATATCTCTTCTCAATTTTGAAATATCCTCCAACTTTGACTTGTTTTGGATGGTTAATTAGATGCTTAACATATTAACATGGATGATCTTCTGAGCTTAAGAGTTGCCCCCAATTTTCAACAAAATTTGAAGGAACGGTTTGATGAATTTCATTCTTCGCATACCTTAAAAGCTTGAAATGCTCCACCTCGATGGTGGTTTTGATCTTGTTGGAAAACTTGGTCGCCATACAAGATGAAATAATGGGAATTAGTTTCCTGACCAAACCTGCTATGCGTTAAAAAAACCATGGTAGAGTGAAAGTTACTTTAGCCTTGTTGTGAAATCCAGCAGACACACACATGTATTTAAAGAGTGAACAAGAAAACTCAAGAATTTTTACGTGGAAAATGTCAAAAAGAGGGAAAAAACCATGGGGCCTAGCCCAGTAAAAAGCTTCCACTATATATTTATTTTATAGTACAAGTTTTCCCGATAACGGGATTACATAATTGTACATGAGAAGGGCTGACAATGGGAATCCCAAAATCAAACAACAACAGCCATATAGTCACGCTCAGTTGTAATTGTGGTAGCATATGATAGAACATGGAGAAATAATTAACGATGAAGGTCATGATGGAGACCGTAAGATCGACGACGGCTAAGATCGGTGCTTAAAATTTAAGATAATGAAATTCATCATTTTAGCTAAAGTGGATGGTTGGGGATGACGCGTCTGCATCTGGTTGTTCCGGCCATTCTCAATGATCCCTAGTCTACTTAGTTGAGGAGGTAACACCCAATCGACCGAGGGATCTTTATCAGCAACACATGGGTTACGTCGTCCAAGAACTCCTTGTAGACATGGGGTGATGTTTGTCTAAGGAGACATGCTTAAGTCTACCTTAACTGACATGGGGATTTTATTCCTATCAAGTAAACCCTATGATTCACAACTCAAAGGCGAGCCAGGGAGCATACTGCATGGTCATATCGATATAATATAATGGAGTCTATCCAAACCACAGGGACTCGCTTGTAACTACATCATTTGTAGAGCCTACCGATCATGCCACTTAGTCAGAGGACACAGACCACGTCCTTACTGGCATGAGATTGATTGAGAGTGAACATAGTAGAACACTTGATTTCACATTGACTCTTTTATGAGCTAGAGTTTTCTTAATTTATCACCTCTGATAAATAATTATGAAAGGTGGATAGATTGAGTTTTGCTTTAAGCATTTAATGATTGAATTTTATTTAAACAATTTTTAGATTGACACTCAATTTGAGTTAATTTGATTTGAAATTAGAATCACATTTTGTTAGAAGTATCCCCTCCGATTAAAATCACCATTCAACACACCCATCATCAGGGCAGTTACTTGATTAATTTGAATATATTTAAGAGCTTTAGATCTTGTCAACTCTGCTTAGCTCTTAACAGATGATCAGATCTATTGTCATATGAAAAAATTAGCTTTTCAGATATTTTATTAAGTCAAAATTCTTATAATAGATTTTTAGGTTTTGTTAACCTGGATCTAATCCTAAGACTAAACTTGGAAGCAACCCGCGCAACATCCTCAGACACTTGAATTTAAGCATTCAACATAGTGTCAGGGCCCATGTAAGTGTATTTAAGAATGCTTTAATTAACGCATTATGTTCACTTGCTGTGTATTAATGCGGCCTCAAGGCGTAAGCGTAAGTTTAAGTCAAAAGTTAAGGATGAAGTGAGGTGTGAGCAGTTCGATCCACCACTATATTCACATCCTAATTTGGTAACTAGGTATTGTGAAGGTTGCATTTGGGTTCTACTCTTACTTAAAAGTAGACATTTAGATATATTGTAGATCTCATATGCTACAATCTTAAATTCAATTGAAGCCTTCTTCAATTCATTTAAATCGAGATACTACACTATATGCATTCAATAAGACAGCTTATTGGCGAGCTTCCTAATTTGTTGTGAGTCTTATTTATATTTCTCCAATTTGATTTCAAATTTCTTCAATATGAATTAGAACATAATTAACTTGTTAATTGGAAAGCCACTTTATAAGTCATTTTATAGATTTTATTTGGACTTCATTAATTTTGAAGACAAGCAATAGATATATCACAAGTGCTTAAAATTTAACTTTAAATGCAAGCTCCAAATGCTCTTTTAAAGGCTATATTCATGGTTGCTCATGAGTTGCCAAGTTAAACTTAATAACAGTGTTCCTCTCCGGCGAAAGGAATGATTAGAAGGAGACAAAGAGGGAGATGCCGGAAACCAAGAGAAGAACGCAATGACTGTCTCTCCACCACAAAGGAATCAAGGGTAATTAGGACTGTGTTTGATTAGAGGAGAAGCAGAGGTATCTAAAAGAACTGATGATGGAGTTGCCTCTCACCCTAAAGGAAAGGAGGTCTTATGTGGATTTGACAAAGGGGAATAAGGGAAAGAGGGGGTTCGACTAAGTTAAATTGAGGGAAAATGGAGAAGGATTTTCGGATTGGAAAAAAATAAAAAATGGAAGAGGAGAAAAAAGGATTTTCAGTTCTGTGAGGATGAGAGAAATGTAGAAGGAGAGGGAAGAGGAAGAAGAGAAAAGGAGAAGGAATTTTCAGTTTGGGCAAAAATGAGGGAAAGAGAAAGGGAAGATTTTCAATTTAGTCAAAAAATGTGGGAAAGAGGAAGGGAAGGGAAGAGGAAGGAGAGGGAAGAGGAAAAAATGGATAAAGAAGAAGAAACCTATCCTTTTAAGGCTGGAGAGAGAAGAAGAAGAAGTCTTGTCCTCGCTTTAGAGAGAAGAAGAATCAAAGTGGGAGAATCACTTTAAGGAGGAGGTGAGGAACTGAGAAGCAGGTGAATGCTGAGGGCGATCCCAGCATGAATGAGATGGGATAAGGAGGACGAAGTGAGGGAGAGCCGAGGAAGATCGAACGAGCGAAGCCAAGTGAGTCATGCACGAGAGGTGAAGTTGAATCGAGCTGAAGCGGGATTGTGTGTGAAGAGGGAGAGCTTGGGCTAGTTTTAGGGATTTAGGTTAGTTAGGATTAAATTAGGGCTTTTAAATATATTTTTATTGCTTAATCAACTTTAATATAAACTTTATGCCCATCTCAATATATGGTTGATATATATGTTGATTCAAGGTCATTCTGATATTTTGAACGTAACGACGCAGTCTATTTCACAATCGAAGGCCATTTGGTTCAAGTCGACGTCAAATTGGGTCAATTCAACTCAAAATGCGCGTAATCATTTTTGATCGCTCAATTTTCATGCAGACTTGTCTAAATTGAGTGTGAATAGTCTTACTTGATAGATTTCGATGTTTTAAAGCTAATGTCATAATCAATTTTATGAACAGAGGTCGTTTGATTTAAGTCGGTGTCTCCTGACCTCGATATGCATGTAGGCATATTGATGACTTGATTGCTTGATCGGTTGATCATCAGGCTATGCAATATTTATATTCTGATTAATTTTGATGTTCTGAACACAATGGTGAAGTCTATTCATCGATTGAAGGTCATTTGAACTGATTTTGGTGACTTCTAGTGTATTTCAGCCTCGATTTACATGTTGTCACTTATGATCATTCGACATGTGCACAGACTCATCTGAATTGAGCCTGGATAGTCTCATTTGGTAGTTTTCAATGTTTCAAAGCTAACGACATAATCAATTTTATGAACAGAGGTCATTTGGATATCATCTCAACTTCCCGACTCTGATATATGTGTTAACACATTGATAGCTTGATCGCTTGATTGGGTGATCTTTATATTTTGCAATATTTATATTTTAACCAATTTTGATGTTTTGAATGGGATGGTGAACTTCGTTCATCGATCGGAAGTCATTTGGACTAATTTTGATGATTTTTGGCACATCTCAGCTTCGATTTGTGTGCTAAAGCACCCAAAGTTGATCGAATTCACCTTATAAGCTCAATTTAGCTTGTGTGGCATATGTGAAGGTTAACAAATGCCCCCGAAAAATGTGATTCGCTCATGGAGCAAGTTGCATTTGTTGAAAACTAGTTGACCCTTTGGGCTGGCCACAGAACTTGGATGATTTTAGCTTCAATTACAACTTACAGAGCTTTGATAGGATTTGTCATTAGTATGATGCCTTATTTTGGACATGCAAAGTGACGGGATTGATCGATTTTTTAGAATCGACTTGTCGGATAGATAAGAGTTCTTACACCATCTACTATCTACTTCAATGGTTTTGCTAAAGATCTCTTTCTTTTATGTCATTACAGATTTGAGTTTCCTCCAACCCTAGCTTTATGCTTGGTCGAGTTTGATGGAAGATTGGGTCTGCTTATTTTGAGATTTGGAATTTCTTCTGTCTTAGCTTTAAGCTTGACAAACTTGATGAAGAACTGACCTGATTTGTCTATATTGACTTGTCAGAAAGTGTATGTATGCTATGGATCCTGTGCTTGCTGCTTTGATGGATTCATTAAAGGGTGCATACAGATGACCGAACCTTCTAGCTTATACTAGGTCTATGTTGAGTTATCAACCTAGGAATGTGTGCTTTAATAGAATGAATAGTTACAAAATTCTTTTAGTTTAGCCCTCAGCTTTGTATGAACTATGGAATTATTTCCTCGGTCCCCTGCTTTCAAATTTGACGGACTTGATGAGAAGATTAACTTTGATCTGTGCTTTCTGCTTGATCAGATTATTTGAGAATAGATTGAAATATCACCTTGCAATATATATAGATTGATTTGAGCTAAATTGAGAATTTTCAAATTATCTTGTCTATCGATCAAGTAAAAGATTTTGGATTCTGCTTGTAATCACTAAGTTGAACTGGGTTTGAGATTGAATATCATCATTGGACCGATTTCTTACACTCGAATTTTTCTTGCTTGTTGAGTGAGGAGAGCGTCAACAACTCGGCCATTTATAGGCTTGTTGATTTCGACCTTTAGAACCTACTTGAGTCTTTGACTTAGGCTGTGATGGGTCAGTGGTTTTGTCATCAAATTGATGAATGGTGACTCTTTCACTATGGCCTTTTCTTGCGGCTTGTTGAGTGAGGAGAGCATCAACAACTCAGCCATTTGTGGGCTTGTTGAGTTCGACCTTTAGAACCCATTCATGTCCTAGACTTCAGGATGTAGTGGTTGATAATTTTTTCCAACTCAGTTGATTGAAGCTTCCAAAATTAGGAGTTCTTCTGACTTGATCTTTAGAATTTAGCAAATTTGGGAAATATACCTTTGATATTTAGGGCTGTCTTTTCATGCATAGAAATAAATTTTTTTTGTTCCTTGCAAGAGCTTGCAACTCTAACAATAATAATTATAGATATATTGAGGGATCTCAGTATAAATCTCGATGTCAACATGAATCAAAATATATTCGAGGATCTTGTCTTATAGGACGATTACAACTTAGCTAAATATATAAAAATGCCCCATATCTTATAGGGGAAATTCTAAAGCACAATGAAAAAGCTCTAAAATAATTTAAGAAAGTATATCAATGTATGAGTTGATACATTTGATCTTAGGATAGTTTTAACAAGTAATATTGATTTCATCTATGTATATAAATCTAAAAATGCCCCCTGTGTAATAGTAAAATTTTCACAGAATTTTTTTTCATCTAGAGTGAGTATATATATTTAGGATCTTGACATAAAGTACAACATCGACCTAAATAGATATACTGAAAAAATACCCTCTATCTTGCAGGGGGATTTCTATTTTACCTCAAGAATGTATTTATCATGTATAATACTTTTTCAGGTATCGACCATTAATTGACAGAATTGGTCTTTCATCATTTAGGTCAATGAGTTGGTATGCCCCACCTTGATATACTTTTTCAATGACAAAAGGGCCCTCCCAATAAGGCTCAAATTTACCACCAAATTTTTGTTTAGGAATAATTGGTCTTCTCAGCACCAAGACCAATTCTCTTTTTTTTTTTAATGTTTGAGGCAGCACCGTATGGTCAAAAGCCCTAGACATCTTTGCTCGGTAAACCTCCAGATTTTGATGAACTTGCAATCTAACTTTATCAGGCGCATCGAGTTCCTCATTCTCAATTGAGCATTTTGATCTTCAGTTAGATTGTATTGGATGGCTATTTGAAGTGAAGGCAACTCAACTTCAAGCGGAAGAACTAGTTCAGTTCCAAATACTAATGAATAGGGAGTGGCTTTAGTTGGCATCTTGTAGTAGTTCGATACACCCATAGTGCCTCTATTATTTTAGTATGTAATTCTCTCTTATTTTTAGTGAGGATCTTCTTGAGCAGTTTGACCAATGTCTTGTTGAAAGCTTCTGCCAAATCATTTGCCCTTGGATTATATATTGAGGAATATCACCAATCAATTTCATATTAATTGATGAATCTATAAATCTCTGTATTTTTGAAAGCTATGTCATTATCAAAAATTATTTGACGCGACATTCCAAATCTATAGACCACATTATGTGTAAAGAAGTTAATCACTCGATCAGCAGAAACTTCTTTAAATGGTGTAGCTTCAGCCTACTTAGAGAAATAATCAGTCGCTACTAGGATGAAGCGGTGTCTAGTTGACGACGACGAATCAATTGGTCCAATTACATCTGTACCCCAGCATTTGAATGGCCAGGATGCTATTGTTGGGTGAAGTGGATTTTGAGGTTGAAGGATTATATTCCCATGTACTTGACATTCATGGAACCTCTTAGCATGATTGATACAATCTCTCACCATAGATGGCCAATAATAGCCCATCCTTTTGATCTTTACTGCCACTTTTGGACCTGACTGATGTGTTCCATAAATTCCTTCATGAACTTCAACTATCACAATGGTACCTTCATCTATATTTAAGCATCGTAGCCATATTTGTTCAAAGGATCTACGATATAAAGTGTTATTGATGAAAGTATAGAGCAATATTCTCTTCTCAATTTGTGTTGCCAGCGATTTATTATTTGGTGATTTGCCTTCTGCAAAGTAGTCGATAAAGGGTTACCTCCAATCATGTGGCTCTTTTACAATTAAGGCTTCACACTGCTTTTCTAAAGCAATGTCATTCTTAGCGTTTCTAGGTATAATTCCATCTTGATTTTGAGGAGTATGAGGAGCAACTTGAGTCACATCATGCTTTGTTGAATTTGATAACCCTTTACATGTGAGGATTGGTACTTTGTTGGCTGTAGAACTCATCGAGTAAATACCCCGATCATGACATAATCACCATTCATACTTGTCATTTCCTTAGCTAATTTTGCTAAGCAGTCTGCTTTGCTATTCTCAGATTAAGAGACTCTATTTAATTTGATATTTGGTATTTACTTCATAAGCTTGAGAACTCACTTGTGATAGAAAGCTAATTTAAGCTTATTGATTTTTTAGATGCCAAGTACTTGATTTATAATAAGCTGAGAATCACCAAAAACATGTAAGTTTTGAATGCCTATGAAAATTACTTCTTTAAGACCTGCTACCAATGCTTCATACTCGGCTTCATTATTAGTTCTTGACTCAGTCAACCTATATGATCATCTTATTATCCCTCCTTCTGGTGTTATGAAGACGATGCCAATTCCTGCTCTTGCCCTTGGAAAATTTAGAGGTTGGACTTGTTTGATCGATGAGGCTCCATCAAAGTATATTTCCCAAATTTGTGATTTTTCTCTATCATGAATGAGCATAATTTGCTCATTGGGCAAATCATCATTAAGAGAAGAGTCCACAGGGATAGGATGTGCAGCTTGAAAATCTACTAAGACTTGTCCCTTCACTGCTTTTTGCAGAACATATGTGATATCAAATTGTAAAAGCACTTCCCCATCTTGCCAACACAATCCGGTCTTGTCATCAAGTACTTCGAGATCAATTGAGATGAGGGTAATCTTATGAGATAACATATAGTGATGAGCTTTTGACCGCAAAGATCAATGCCAAGCTTTCTATCGAGAGTATCTCATTTTGCTCCTATTAATCTTCGATCGATATAATAAAGAGCATTCTCTTTACTTTCTTTATTGTGTTGTGCCAATAATGCTCCAAGGGACTCTTCTAATGCAGCTATGTGGCTTCCCAGGAGTAGGCGCTGCAAGGATTGGTGGATTTAACACGTAGCTTTTAATGCTATTAAAGGCTACTTAGCACTCCTTGTCCCATTTGAATAGCACATCCTTCTTCATCAACTTTGCAAATGATTGACAACATTTTGATAGATTTGATATATATCGACAGATTAATGTAAGTTGTCCTTGTAAAGAATGCAACTGACGCAAACTCTTTGATGGAGGCATCTCCACAATTGCCTTGATTTTAGCAAGATCAATTTCAATTCCTCTATGACGTACAATGTACCCGAGAATTTTTTTGTAGGATACCCCGAATGCACATTTTAGAGGATTCATCTTGAGATCATATTTTTTGATTCTTCCAATACAATTATCAAGTCTTCAAAATGATTTTCATGATTTAAACTCTTCACCACCAAATTGTCAATATAACATTCCACCTTTTGGTAAATCAACTCGTCAAAATATGCGTCATGACTCTTTGGTATGTAGCTCCAGCATTTTTCAATCCAAAAGGCATGAATGTGTAGCAATAGATGCCAATAGGTGTTTTGAATGATGTATGTCTTTCATCTTTATATGCCATCTTGATTTGATTATATCCCGATGATCCATCCATGAATGAGAACATATCATAGTTGGAAGTATTGTCCACTAGTAGTTCTGATCTTGGAAGCAGAAAGTCATCTTTTGGGCATGCCTTATTTAGGTCCCGAAAGTCAATGCAGTCATAGATTTAGCCATTCTTCTTCCTAACTGGGACAATGTTGGCTATCCAATATGCATACTTCTCCTCTCAGAAGAAGCCTGCTTCGATTAGCTTCCTAGTTTCTACAATTACCTATTCTTCAATCTTTAATCTCATTCACCTAGGAGCTTGCTTAACAGGCATCACATCTGGTTTAATGGTAAGTTTATGAACTAGTACATGAGGGGATAAGCATGGCATTTTAGAATATGTATCAGAAAAGTAATCGCTAAATTTAAAAAGTAGCATCTTTAGCTCTTCAACTTTCTCATCAGGTAGAAGGGCACTGACGAAGGTTAGACGAGGACCATCCTTAGCTCCTAAGTTGATTTCTTTGAGTTCATCCATAGTAGCTATTTGTCCACCATCTTTGAGTTCTTCAAGCTCAGGCTTGGCTTTTACTTCTTCATCATTTATAAGAAGAATTTCATGGAGATCATCTTCTTCATCACTATTAGCTTCGATCTTAGCTTCTATTATATTATAATAAACTTTTTTTTGATGAGATTTATGGATGAACCCAAGACCTTTAGTGATAAACTTATCACTTCTTCATAATGCTTGAGGACTTCTTTGGCTCCACATCTTGTTAAAGATTTGAGTTCTACGATTAGTAGTTCTAATATGAATCCCAAGCTTATGCATCATTCTTTGTAATTTTTGTGAATAGTATATTGGTATTCTTGTTGGCACTATCTCATTAGAATTTTCATATTGAGTAGGCTGATCAAAATTGTGAGGCTGAGACTCTTCAGATTTGTATAATAGATTTCTTATTCCGCCACCCCCACTCAACAGCGGCATATAGAATGTTATCAATTCTTCAATGCTATGGACCTCCAGTAGAGTGATTTCTTTGAAGTACTGCTCAGGGATGGGTATGATTTTGAGTGAGTCATTTGACTCTGCCAAATGAGCTATCCTTCTTGATGCGACCATCTGAAGTCTATTTTCATAAGTAGATTCAAAGTTATTGTCTGAATCAGAATCACTTATTTCATACTTTGCCTTTCTTGAAAGCTTATAAGTTCCCTTAGATTTGATAGGAGTATCTTCTTCTTCTTGTGTGTCACTTTCCAAATGAGGAATTGATCTTCTTGCCTTAGGTATAAAGTGAAATGCTTTAGGGAGAGTCGGCATTGCCTTCTTTCTTCCTCTTTGCTTCTGCTCCTTCACCTTATGAAGTTATTTTTTAGTACCTGAAGTGGATGTTACCACCTCAGCAGGTTATATTGGCTTAGGCTCTTTAGGGATGAAATATTTTCCATCTTCATAGATCTTTGCATCATGGATGGAGAATGGTTGTAGATTGCCAGGAATTCTGAACTCTTTTCCATCTTTTAGGTACTTCATACACTGATGCGTAGTCGATGGGGCCATGTCATACTCATGCAGCCATGGTCAATCCAAGAGAGCTCTAAATGATGTATTGACATTGATTACATGAAACTTGGCTTCTATATATAAATCTTAAAACTTGAGCGGGAGAATAAAATTACCCAGGGTTTTCTGCCCTTTCTCATTGAAACCATGAACCATCAACTTATCTCTCCCAAGATGTTAGATATCAAGTGATAATCCTCTTAATGATTTTAGACTCATAAGATTGATAGAAGAACCCGGGTCAATCAATATTCGGCTGATCAAGATGTCATCACTCTCTGTAGTGACATATAGAGGACATTTATGATCTGCTGTTCCCAACATAAGATCTTCTTCAGACAATATAATTTATGGGAGATCTTGAGTTTGCAATGATTCAGTCATACATTTTTCGGTAAAGTATGTTTCATATCTTTTCGAATCTTTGAGAGCCTATATCAAAGTTTTTGGAAGTCTTTTGACATCAAGAGAGCCTCATACACACTCAGTTGTGTAGGGATCTTTCTCAAATGTGATAGAATATTATAATCTATCTTTTTGCTTGATTTAGGCTTTATTCTATGATTTTTGGGATTGATATTTTCATTGACTTCAATTTATTTACCGTTGTCTTTATTTACATTTTCCCTCTTTGATGAAGTTGGTAAGACTTTATTACTTCTCAACTGAACTTGAATCACCTTATCTTTCTCAGATTCCTCTAAAGAGGTAGTTTCTTCAAATTCACTTCTTATTCTGCAGGATTGACCAAAAGGGCTAGACTCATTTTTCAACTTCATACATTTCATATGTGATGATATCGATGAGTCTGATTCTTCTCCGTCCGGAAATCAATCATCTTCATCTAAACTGTTATCTTCTTATTGAGTCGTTAAACAAAATTCAGATGTTAACTCTTTAGGCTCTTCTTTCTTTTCAACAAAGAATTTTGATGGGTTGGTTGAGTCTGTCTGACTACCTTTATCATTTTAGAGTAACTGATGCTGAAAAACATCTGATATCACATAAATGATTCGGCATGTCTCTACCGGACAAGATTCACCATTATCTTCTTTATCCAATTCAATAATACAAAGTTTAGGCATAAAGTCTACAAGCCTAAATGGTTGTCTTGACGACTGGTGATACTCCTCTAAATTGTTAATAATCTTTTGAGTTATAGTTCTCTTCTTAATCTTCTTTTTCTTAGCCGACTTCTTTAATTTATGAGGACTGCATTTATTATACTGCTCCTCATGCTTTGATAAAGTAGCCTTATCAAGATACCGCTAAGAAGCCTAAATACTTGGTTTAGGCATCTATTTTAAGCCCAATATAATTTCAAGTGGTGATTTTCACTTAACACTAGGGACACCCTCAGCTGTTTAAGCATTTTCATGGTCTTTTTGGAGACTACTATTTTCCATTATTTTGTCTGAACTAATTTCTCCTTCTTTTTATTTTTGATGGATGATACGAAAGAGGACATAATCATCCTTGTAGACTATTTTCTTGGGTTGACTACAACACTATCAGATAATGTAAATTCACCTCATCGATACTTTCTTTCTATCCAATCTTTGAAGATATAACAATCTTCAATAGGATGACTGATCATCTGATGATAGGGATAGTAATTTGGATTGCTGACTTGATCAACTTCTTCAGACCTTTTAATTTATGGTAATTGTAGACCAGCTTTGATTGCTTATTGAAATAATTTAGCCACACTGTCCCTTCTAAAGGAATATTCTTTATTCATCTTTTTCTTAAGAGATGATCGTATTCACTCATCATCTCTTATTGCTTATTTTGGATCCTCCCCACCACTTGGAAAAGCCTGAGATGTATCATTGCCTCCTAATACTAATTTTGGCTGTGGATTAGAATAGACAAGCTTCTTTCCCTTTTCACCACTTGAACTATAGGAAGCAACATGGTTTCATTTCTTCTTGAGTCTGAAGGTTTGTTTCTCTTTACTTTATTTGCATAGATTTTAGACTTAGGGCGATTCAACTTTTCAAATTTGGCCACACTATCAAGCAAGTCTTAGAATATTGTAATTGATGTCATACATAAAATAGTGTCATTTTATCATCTATACTGCTCATTAGCAATTGGATCACATGTTCTTCTTTCAGTTGTTACTCATATTTCATACTTAGGTTATGCAAACGACTTATGAATTTTGTCACTGACTCATGTTTTCTTCTTTTTAGCAAGGCAAGGTCAGTGATTATTATTTTCTTGGATACACTGGTAAACCTCTTCATGAATATTATCTCTAACTTAGTAAAGGTTTTAACTAAATCATTCGACAATTCTGCATCACTCGAAAGTAACTGAGATCAGGCTACTGACAAACTGATGAAAAAGCAGCGCATCATTCCCTCTTATGTTATCATAAGTAGCCTTAAATTGGGCTAGTTATTACTTTGGCTTACTAAACCCATTAAAAGTACTAAATTTTTGCACTGAGTAACCTTTCGAGTACGATACTTAATCATATTCAGTTGGATAAGGACGACCCTTACTCACCAACTTTTCAGCTTTCTCTAAAGCTATAACTGCCACTATCTTTTCATTAATTATTATTTCTAGCTGAACAGCTGTTACCATTCTAGGTGTGCTAGCCATATTTTGAATTATCGACTAAAGAGGTAGTTGATTAACTTCATTGGTCGCTTCATGCATACCATGTATTGTAGGAGCTTGAGATACTAGAGCGACTGGTGGTATAGAAGTTGTATTATTAGCTACCTGTTGATTAATAGACAAGACAGGTGCTACATTTGATGTGGTATTCTTCTACAATATATCCATCATGATATTCATTTGTACTATCATATCATTCATCTTGGTACCAAGCTGTGCAATTTTCTTATCTTTGACTTTCATTTGACGCTGCATTTTCTTATCTTTGACTTCTTCCATTAAAGGACTGTGATCAAAGTCAACCTTCTTTTGTGGGGGTGAATCTGATCGATGATGGGATCCCCTAGAGGATTCTCTAGGATGTCGACTGTCATGTCTTTCATCAGTGATATCCCTTCTTTTAGGTATCCACTTTTGATGTGTTATTTTTTAGGCATGTTTTTTAGTATATGTATCAGATATCACACTTCTTTCTTTCTTCAGTGTTTCATTATGGGGCCTTGGCCTCCATACCTGCTTATCCTTTTGTCGAGACCTTTCGACAGCAGATTCTTGGACACGCGGTCCAAGTGTCACACTCTGATGCTCATTGCATACTTGTCTCGATGACTGGTTACTATAAGAGATGGTAACCTCCTTAGTGGAGCTTTAGTATTTTCAATCACCACGGGCCTCTAAAATTTTTTTCATTAAGCCTCTATCCTTACCTACTTTAAGAACGTTGTGTATTGACAACAGATTTCGGGTTGTCTCTTTGATGGTGGATATGTTGTTGGTCAGAAAATATTTTACTTCACCAGTAGAGCTATTCCTTTTACCCATTTTAGATTATCAAAGTCATTATGGATAAGAATACGCACTTCTAGTGATAATATTGCTTGTTCACTAGGTCATTTAAATGGGATCTGTTGAGCCCTCGGCTTAGCATTTCTTCTTCTCTCCACCTTCTGATTAATTTGCTTCCTGATGAAGAAGCCTCATGATCATGCTTTCCAGGTACGAAAGGTTCAGTCAGCGAAGAAACTGTACCATGACACATTAAAGACACAGTTTGCCCACTGACAGTTCTTTTCATCACGGGGGCTTTAGATTGACCTAGTCTATTAAGAAATGAAGTTCTCTGTCGAGAGAACTCCCTAATAGTGGTTGGCGCTGCACTGGTTGGCTAGCATGGCTAGTAGGGGCTTTAGTAAACTGAGGCCTCTCGGCATGACCTCGGATGAGTGTACCATGGGTGGGTGCTTCAGGAGTTGCAACTATGATAACTGGGAAATTCAAGCTACAAAATTGAATGGTAGCTCCAACATCTCATGTGTTGAGGACAGCATTAGCTAAGCAGATGTTTATACCACGCTTTAGCTGAACAGTGAAATGAGTGCTATGAAGATCCATTCTACAAAAGTGAAAGATGGGGATTAGTAATTAGTAATTATTATTTTACCCCATACTTTCAAAATGCAGAGGTACTACAGAACAAAATAAAAGTGTAATAAAGATATTCTCTATAGAATAATTCATTCTACATAGAGTCTCACACAATAGTAATTAGAATTCATTACACATTTAAATTACTATTTTTTATTTTACTTTTAGATATTTTGTTGCTACTATAGCACGTATTTGACTAGCCAAAGATGGAAAGAGAATCTTGTCCCCAATAGAGTCGCTAGATATCTGTGAGCTCCAAAAATTCACCGTCGATCTCTTAATAATATTGAAGAGAAGAGAGTGTGATTTAAAATATCAGTGTAATTTTCAGAAGGTAGATGGAATAATAAATAAGATAATACCCAGAGATTTCATCCTCATTTGGTGAGGACTTTAGATCTAGTTCTAGGTTTCCTTAGGCGCAAGCCCATATAGTTAATTATCCCTCCCAATACTGAGAGAGAACTTTCGATTAAGGCTAGTAATTAGATCGCTAAATGCATAGCATATAGTAGCAACATGTGGAGTTTAAAATTTAAGATTATGAAATTCATCATTTTAGCTTAAAGCGGATGGTTGGGGGGATGATGACGAGCCCAATCTAGATCCCATGGTTTCGTCATCTCGGGCTATCGTGGTCCCTAGTCTACTTAGTTAGAGGAGGTAGTTGACACAACTTGACCAAGGGATCCTTATCAGCAACACATGGGTTACGTCATTTAAGAAATCCCTATAGACCTGGGGTGGTGTTTCTCTAAGGAGATAGGCTTAAATTTACCTTAGCTGACAGAGAGCTTTTTTCCTTATCAAGTATACCTTATGATTCACAACTCAAAGTGCAGAGCCATTAGGGAGCATACAGGCTACGATCATGATCATAATATAATGGAGTCTTTCTGGCCAAACTACTCGATCAGAGGACTCATAACGCATGTGAGCCTCACCAAACCGCGTATTTAGAGGACACGGGCCACATCCTTACTGGAATGAGATTGACTAAGAGTGAATATAGTAAAATACTTGATTTGACATTGGCTCTTTTATGAGCTAGAGTTTTCTTAATTTGTCACCTCCGATAAACAATTGAGGAAGGTGGATAGATTGACTTTTGCTTTAAGCTTTTAATGATTGAATTCCATTTAAACATTTTTTAGATTAACACTCAATTTGAGTTAATTTGATTTGAAATTAAAATCATATTTTGATGAAAGTATTCCCTCCAGTTAAAATCGCTATTCAACATAGCCATCATCGGAGTAGTTACTTGATTAATTTGAATATATTTAAAAGCTTTAGATCCTGTAAACTCTGTTTAGCTCTTAATAGAGGATCAGATCTACTATCAGTTGACATAATTAGCTTCTTAGATATTACACTAAGTAAAAATTCTTATAATAGATTTTTAGGTTTTGTTAACCCGGACCCAATCCTATGATTAAACTGGGAAGCAACCCGCACAACATTCTCAGACACTTGAATTCAAGCATTTAGCATAGTGTCAGGGCCCATGCAGATGTATTTAAGAATGCCTTAATTAACACCTTCTATTCGCTTGTACGATGTGCTGCAAATACGGTGGCGTTTAAGGCGGAAGCATAAGCGAAGTAAAAAAGTTAAGGACAAAGTGAGGTGTGAGCGGCTCGATCCACCACTATATTCACATCCTAATTTTGTAACTAGGTGTTGCGAAAGTTGCATTTGGGTTCTACTCTTACTTGAAAGTAGACATTCAGATATATTGTAGATCTCATATGCTACAACCTTAAATTCAATTGAATCCTTCTTCAATTCATTTGAATCGAGATACTACAATATACGCATTCAATAACACAGTTTATTGGCGAGCTTCCTAATTTGTTGTGAGTCTTATTTATATTTCTCCAATTTGATTTCAGATTTATTCAATATGAATTAGATCATAATTCACTTGTTAATTGGAAAGCCACTTTATAAGTGATTTTGAGGATTTCATTTGGTCTTCATTAATTTTGAAGACCAGCAATAGATATATCACAAGTGCTTAAAATGCAACTTTAAATGCAAGCTCCAAATGCTTTTTTAAAGGCTACATTCATGGTTGCTCATGAGTTGCCTAATTGAACTTATGCTTGTAAGAAAGTTATCAAATTACTTACACACTTTTATTTTCAATTTGGAATTGGACATTTAGATTCATCATTAATCGTTTGTCATTTGGTATTAAATCAAAATCCTTATAAGTCTTATGTATATTCAATCAAGACCCTTTAACGCTTCTTATCTAGATTCATCTTCCATTAATTTCAATTTACAATTGCCTATTCATTGCTGAGTTGGCATTCTCATTTACTATTATGTTGAAGTTATGAAAAATAATGTTTGCACATGTCGCACCATACAAATATTTTCTAAATACTTCAATTGAATGTAAGACTCATCCACTTCTATAAATTGTAAGTTATATCAAGTGAATGCAAGACTCACCCACTTCTATAAATTAGAAGTTATATCAACTTATCCACATTCACCACTTGGGAAGAAAGAGGTAAAAGGATTCTTGTCCTAAAGTTCAAGTGTACATTCAAATCTTTACAATTCATTGTAAGTTCTTTTCCCTCCCCTCTTTTTTTTTTCTTATTTGATTGTTTTAATTTAAATTTAGCTTTAGATGTCTTTGTTTAGTTCTTTTAAGCCAGTTCATTTTTTATTCCTCCATTTTTTTAGTCCAAAAATTTGACGAAATTTTGACAACATTTTTGCTAGGGGAGCGACATCTAATAATTTTTAGAGGCCTTCCTGTCACGCCCTGATGAGCATAACGGTTGGTGTTTTGAACACCTTGGTTGATTTTCATCTTGTCAAGCTCTGATGAGCATGATGAGGTCTTCAAACCTGTAAAGAAACACATAATATACAATCCATACACATAATATTTCCTCTTTTACACATTCCAACTCAAATCTATTGCACATTCACCAAAGCTTCAGGAGGAACACAGAACGAAAAGAACCCTGTGATTCTGTTCCTCTCGCTGAAGGAAAGGTTAGATGGAGAGATCTAAAAGAAGAACTACGATGACAATGTTCTTCTTTGGCTACGATAAATGGAATTGGAAGGGTCATTTGTGTTTGATTAAAGGCTGGAGAGGAACCTGATGATGATGGAGTTATCAGCCTAAGGAAAGGAGGTCTTAAGTGGGTCGATAAAGGGAATAAAGGAAGGAGGAGTTGAAATAAGTGAAATGAGGAAAAATGGAGAAAAGGAGAAATAAAAGGATTTTAATTTTGATGATGAGAAATGGAGAAGGAGAAAGAAGAGGAAGAAAAGAAAAATTTTGGTTTAAGGAAAAGGAAAGATTTTTGAGCATCGAGGAAGGAAGGAAGGAAGAAAGAATGGGAAGAAAAGGAAACCTTACCTTTCAGTTTGAGAGAAAGAGGGTCATCATTCTTAGGAGGAGGAGAACAGTAAGGAGTGATATGGTTGAGACATGTCTGGAGAAGATGGAGAGGGGAGGACCAAACAGGAAGGAGAGGCGCGTGAGGGAGAGCCATGGGAGATCAAACAAGTGAAGCCAAGAGAGGCACGAGATCAAAGCGAGTTGGATTGATGCGTCGGAGGAAACTAGTCAATTTTAGGGATTTAGGTTAGCTAGGATTAAATTAGGGCTTTTAAATATATTTTTTATTGCTTAATCGACTTTAATATGAACTTTACACTGATATCAATATAGGATTGATATATATGTTGATTCAAGATTATTTCGATATTTTGAACGCAACAGCATAATCCGTTTCGCAATCGGAGGCCATTTGGTTCAAGTCGGCGTCAAATTGGATCAATTTCAGCTCAAGATGCGTATTATCATTTTTGACTGCTCGATTTTCATACATACTTGTTCGAATTGAGTGCAAATAGTCTTACTTAATAGATTTTAATATTTCAAAGCTAACGACGTAATCAATTTCATGAACGGAGGTTGTTTGGTTTATGTTGGTGCCTCCTAACCTTGATATGCGTGCATACGCATTGACGACTCGATCGCTTGATCAGTTGATCATTATGTTATGCAATATTTATATTTAGACCAGTTTTAATATTCTAAACATAATGGGAAAGTCCTTCATCGATCGGAGGTCATTTGGGCTGATTTTGGTGACGTCCAGTGTATTCTAGCCTCGATTTGAGCGTTGTCACTTCTGATCATTTGACATTTGCGCAGACTTGTCTGAATTGAGTGTGGAAATTCTCATTTGGTAGTTTTCAACATTTCAAACCTAATGACACAATCTATTTTATGAACGGAGGTTGTTTGGGCATCGTCACAACTTCTTAACTCTGACATGCATGTTCGTACATTGATAGCTCGATCGTTTGATCGGTTGATCTTTAGATTATGCAATATTTATATTTTGATCGATTTTGATGTTCTGAATGTGATGGCAAAGTCCGTTCATCGATCATAGGTCATTTGGACTGACTTCGATAATTTTTGGCGCATCTCAGCTCCGATTTGTGTGCTAGAGCACCCAAAGTCGATCGAATTCACCTTATAAGCTCGATTCGGCTTGTGTGGCATATGTGAAGGTCAACATTAATTCATTATTAATAAAATAGATTAAAACTTTTTGACACTCATTAAGATGTGAAACTAAGGAAACAAAAAACTTTGTAATTTTAATATTTAAATCATTGAGGTATTAATATTTGATGCGTATCAAAAAATCTTAGGGACTATTCGATTGCAAGTTTTTTGAATGCATGTAATTTTACACTGCATCATAAAATGAATTCATTATATTTTGATATAATTTATTATTTTGTTGCATGTATCATAAACATATGATAATTTTGTGTTTTTTTATTTGTTGTTACTAACCTACGGATGCAAATGAACCAAGCAAAGCTAAGCATGTGCTTGCTCAAGTTCAAGCTTGTATATTATTATCAAGCTCGAGCTCAATTTGAGCTTTTAGGATAGTGTTCAAGTTTAACTCATTTAAAAAAATCTTGTTCGAGATCAATTCAAATTAGGATTATCAAGCTTGTTAACATGCAATTCATTTAATGAAATAAACAGGCATTAATCTAGCCTTAATGATGCTTGTTTGAGAAATGTTTGTTGAGAAATATACTATAGCTGTAGCATTAAAGTTAATTAAGCCTATAAAAATAAAAATTTAAACAATACTCTTCAAGAACAAACCTTAATCAAGCTCCTTAAATTTAATCAAGTTTATTAAAGTTAAAAAAATAATAATTTAAATAATGTCGTTCACAACCTAGCCTTAATCGAGCCGTAATCAAGCTCCTTAATAACCTTGTTGATAAGCTTTAAGCAATATTATTCATGAGCTTATATATATGAATAGATTGACAAGCTTTTCTTGGTGTGGAAGGAGATAAAATTACTATAACCATTGCTTGTAACAAAATTTCATTATGGAGAATTAAACGATTCGATTTAGATCGAGATTTTGAACGCCGTATATAATTAAAATTTTTTAAAAATTTGGCCTAATTATAAGTTTAATTAGAAAATTATGCACGTTAAAAACAAAATTAGCAATATAGGCTCAGACACCTGTTCAACGGGCAACTGACTTCAGCTTAATTTTTTTAAAAAAAACTTGGAGAAGCTGCAGTATTTTACCCATATCGGGCTCATCCGGTGCCAAAATCAAGTGTGCTTAGTATCATTGGAATCATAATGAAACTCTCCAAAACTTTTATGTTGACAAAAATCTACGATTATGGCCAGATACGCAACAGTTTTTACAAATGCGTACAAAGACTACGTTGCCGACTTGAAATATTAGAGCAACCCCTGTATTTTGCCCGTATCGGACTCATCCGGTGCCAGAATTGAGTGAGCTAGGCATCGTAATGAAATTCCCAATGACTTTTATGTTGACCAAAAATTACGATTGTGGCCCGAAAGCAGTTTTTGTAAATGCGAGCAAAAATTACGATGCTGACTTGAAATATTGGAGCAGCCCCCTTATTTTTCCTGTATCGTACTCGTTTGATGTAGAAATCGAGCAAGCTTAGTATCATTGGAATCATGACAGAATTCCCCACAACTTTTATGTTGATAAAAAATTACGATTGTGGGATGATACGCAACAATTTTTGTGAATATGCGCAAAAACTACATCACCGACCTGAAATATTGAACCAGCCCCATTTTTTTGCCCATATCAGACTCATCTGATATCAGAATCGAGCGAACTTAGTATCATTGGAATCGTAATAGAACTCCCCATGAATTTTATGTTGATCAAAGATTATGATTAAGGCTTGGTATGCAGCAAATTTTGCAAAATGAACAATTAGAAAATTTTGAAATGACAACACTCTAAACAAACACTTAATGAAGTGCAATTAACAAATTTTTAAGAGACATGACATATGAACAGGTGATTATATCCCATTACTCTTATTGTTTGGAGATAATTATTAAAATTAATTACATTCACATAAGATAAATCAATGTGGTAGTAGTAGGAATGCAACCATTTTTAGACAAGGATAACAAGCTAACTCAAACTAATCTCACAACACAAGCAAACTCCCTCTCTAATCTTATTAACAAAGGCAATATCATCAGTGAAAAACATACATCAAGGTACAACCTTTTATAAATACTTAAAGCTATACAAAAAAAGTAATACAAAAAAGATATGAATTTAAATCTGATTTCCGAAGTAAGCTAACTCAAACAAGAAAATATTTCATCAAAATGCTTTACTACAATAAAAGAGATAGAAATACAACAAAATGACATTCAATATCTACAATAGATAATAATGCAGATGACTATCTCCGACGATGCTTGCATGGTGAAAGGCGGAATCGCATCACTACCGGGCGTGTAATGGGCTGGTGGTCATCGTGGCCAGTCTCGTAGTTGATGTTACTGATGCTGCTCCTCCTCTTCAACCTGCTCGAAGGGTTGCTGCGAGTAACCTAGGTGTGTAGCACTAGGTGCATCAGCTGAAGACTACATAGGGAGCGAGAAACTATGGTTCGCTCCGTATGGGGGTATCATATAGAATGACGGAGGCCCATATGTAAGAGGGACTACTGGCTGCCATGGGTGCATCTGTGTCCACATAGCTTCCTGGTATGAATATTGTGGTGGCTGCCCAAATGTATATGATGAGGGTCTGAACACTGGTAGAGATGATGGACCAACATCTATCTCCAGCCCATCTAGCTGTATTGACGACGAAGTACCTAGAATGTTAGTGTCCCTGTACCGACTGTGAGAGATATGCATGTTACACCATAGCTCCCGGCACAACCCCTCATATTGGTTGACTGATTGCTGAAAATATGTATCTTCATCCTTCCCAAAATATCGCTGGAATATGTCCTCGGTATTCAGAATGTCTCACGTTGCGTTGAAAGAACTTTAGTTAAAATCGAATCGGTAAAGAAAACTATATTCGTAGTGATCAAATAAGGGCTTACCATAATTTGGTCTCCAGGTGCTCGAGGGTAATAAGGGTCTCGGAGAATTGTAGGTGCCTTCAACATGTAGAGTGAATCCCAACAATACAATCTCATGTATGCTTAATGGTTGGCTCCCCCCCCCCCCCCCCCCCTCTCTCTCCTGCGGAAAGAGTCTAACACCACAATTAAATCACGTCTGCTCTCCCACTGTGCAATGCACGTCTGGTGGTAATTGACTTAATCCACATCGGCTTTTCCTCGACCATCCACTTACACGAAAGCAAAATTTATCATTGCTACATCAGTCATAGGTGAAAGGCCAAATTGCCTGAGCACACGATCGGGCAGACGCCACTCAACTCATTTCCAACTAATCAATGGTACTCTAGCAAACTTGAAATATTTTGACTCGTTAAAACTATTGCAAAATGACAACTTGTCAGTCGCAAAAGGTTATTTTAGATCCAAAAATATCTTTCTTGACAAACAATAGTTTTTAATAGCTAGAAGTTATTAATCACATTTTTTTTATAAAAACACTCAGAAATAACTATAAGTTATTTTGAGAGTTTTTAAAAACAATAATCCACCAAAATTTTTTATTTCAAATCGAAACATAGAAAAAACAAAATAAAAATATCTATTTTTGATGAAATATTAAAGATTTTGGTGTTATTTATGTAAATATTAAAGTTTAGGATTAAGATATGTAAATATATAAGTGTGTTCTATGTATGTAAATGCCCCAAACAAAAAGAAAGATTTACATACGTAACACATAATTCTTATGCATATAGATATCTAACACGTGAAGTTTAATATTTACAACTATAGCACTTTTCCTATATTTGAAAAGGTGCATTTCATTTTTTTAAAAAATGATGGTATTAATTTTCATGTACTATCAAAGATTGGGGTGTTAGATATGTAACTATATAAGAATTGTGTGCTATGCGTGTAAATGCCCCAAACAAAAAAATTTGGAAAACTCTAAGAACATGGACGGTGTGCTAGTATCTACGATGAGCATTAAAAACATACCTCTAAACTAATGTCTCAACCTATGATTCTGCAGTAGTACTACCACACACCTAAACATAAATCAAACAATATACCATCAAAAATAAACAAAATCTGGAACATGGACGGTGAGCAGCAAAAACAATATAAAAGGAAAACTACGCAAACACACAAATATGAAAACAATTTTCCCAGATTAGAGGGAAACACTTATATATAAAAGCGAAGTTACCATATAACAAATCTATAAACAGCAATAATCCAACATCCAAAGCTATCCCTGTAATATGTCATGCACTGTGATGAAATTAGAAAACACCAAGAACAACTACAACAATAACAACAACAAAAAACTCGGCAACCCTAAACCAAAAAAACCTTAGACATCACAATAACGAAGTAAAAAACTAAAAATCACAAAATACACAAAGCAAAGACATATGTATTCACAAATTACACAAACATAATCAAACAAAAGTATTATAACTCAATCTACCCTAACAATAGAACTAAATAAGCAAATCATACAACATAAAATCATACATAACGTATACCACAAATTTAGCATTTAGGGTAAAAAATACCTAAACTGGCGGACAAACAAAAAAATGTGTGATCTCCAGCGGCGGTGCCCTCCTTGGCTGGCGGTGACCTCTTCCTTGGCCGGCAACATGCTAGGACGGTGCAAAACAAATAGTGGAAGGAATTTCTGGAGCCTAGCTGAGCAAAAATAGGAAAACTGGATCTAAATCGCAAAAAGGGGGCATCGATTTTCATCCAAATTAAGGATGAGCTAGTCGCTTCAATGGTTCGGTAGATGTCGCGTTAGCGCCGTCGCGTTGAACGCGGCCTATTGATAATTTTTTTGTGTCTACTTTGCTAATTAAACTTATAATTAAGCATAATTTAAAAATTTAGCCTATAAAATTCAACTTTGTTATGAACTAAAATTACTGATGATGATGAGAGAATTGTTTGTTTTAAGAATCCTTTCGATGGAGCTTATTAAGTGAAGCCTTACTCTATCATACATTTGCTATACGAATGGAAAATAAAGAAACATTTTTGGGAATATAAAGATCTATTTTGGATTGTGATTTCTTCGAATAAACTTCAACATCACTTTCAGACTTCTATTTCACAGGCCGAAGCCAAGTCTTCTTTTATTCTGCATTTGTAAAGGAAGAAATTTGGGCAAGAATATTATTAATCTCTCATTTTTATGTGGATGAACATTAAAATTGTTATTTGTAAAAAGCACATAAATATAATTTTGATTTGCAATTAATATCTAAATAATAAAATATTTATTATAATTCGAACATCAAAATAAAAAAAAATCAAAGATATTTTTATGCATGTAATCATTAGAATAATCAATATAGAAAGGTGAAAAAAATCCATTCAATAAACAAAGTAATTTTTACAAAAAATAATAATTTTTTTTAAGTTATTTGTGCAAAAAATTATAGCTAAATGACATAATTTTAGGACTTAAATTTCTTTTTTTATATTATTTAAATATATTTCATCATACATAACATAAATTGCCAAAGTATGCACATGTAAATTTTAAGTATTTATGTGTCACAACATTCTTGCTTACTTTTCTTTTTAAAACATAGGAATTAAAGAGAATTTGGATGCCACTCTCACTCAGAATTGAAATTTACATGCAAAAAGAACAAAGTAGAGAATGCTGGAGTTGATAATGATGTGGGAGGCTTCCAAAGTGAACAATTTGGCACTACTATTAGAATTTAGACTTCAGAAGTTTAGTAGAAAATAATGATAAAAATTTTAAAATATATTTAAGATCTATTTGTGGTCACAAAATTTTTTTGAGAAAATGATTATAGTTTTTTTGCAGAGAAATTAACTTTTTAAAATAGTTAATGGTATAATGAATATTTTCTCTCTTTTTTTCTTAACTTGATAATAGCTTTCTTATAACTACTATTTACTAACAAATCATATTCTAAAAAAATACACCACTATAGAAATTTAAGGAAAAGAATCAATAACAAAGTAGCCAAATAAATGGGGCCCCAGGGGGCTTGAATTTATAATCCATAAGAAAAATTATTTGTTTGTTTGTTTATTTGTTTGTTATCGCATACCTTATTGGTTTATGAGGGACCACACTAAGAAAGAGCTTATATCAACTTAGATTTATCTCAGATTTACTGAACTAAGGGAGAATGTGCATATCCACTAAACAAATTCTCCAACCACAGGGGTGGCTACTAGGAAAGGGGGACAGTCCAATCCAAAAGTAACCCGGGTAGTGTCTAAATGGGGTCATAAAGGATGTGATCCAAATAGAGTGCCTACAGGGAAAGGGGCCACTAAGGGCTTTATCCAAAACCCTAAAGAAGATATTACTCATAGGTATTTGGTCGCCAACTCAAGGAGAAAGCACGGGACTCATATCTACCAAGAGTGGTGTATCCACCGGGTGGGTCGCCATTAGTATGGCGATAACCAAGCATCCTAAGGCGTCCATCAGTTCACGATAATTAGCTTAGAAAGAAAGCATCAGGGACTCACATCTTCCTATAGCTAAACTGATTGTTGGGATAGTCTGTCTTTGGCTTGACAGGTGTTATCCATCCTAGGGAAACTATTGAGTGAATGTAACTGGGGGATTTATATCAACTCAAAAGTAGTCAAGAAGAAAGGTGCCTATGGGGGACTTATCCTAAACCTCAAGATACTCGACCTAGTTATTGCATGAAGGCTAGTTCAAGAAGAAAGCGCGAGGAATCATGTCTTCTTAGACAAAGTCAACAAGAGGTAGCTTACTGGCTGAGCAGTGAAGCATACCAAACTAACAAGATGCTCATTGGTTTGCAATGATAAAGTTAGAAAGAAAGCACTGGGAGTCACATCCGCTAGAGAAATGACCACTGGGGTGACATACTAGCAAGTTAACATATTAGACCCAACCCAGAGCAGCTAATGAGTGAGTGCCACAGGAGGCTTTCTCCCACATCAAAATAGCTCAAGATAAAATATATGTGTTTATTTGTGTTTGTACTTGTGTTAGAAGAAATAGAATGCCTCTTGGGTTCTCTTACACCTATCTTAAAATATGTTGGAGAATTGATGAAATGGTGCCATGAATGATAGCTGTGATCCCACTAAGAAAGGATGCCGCGTGGGTTCTCTTACGCCTAACTTAATCATGCCAGTAGAAATAAGATACATCTTGGGTTCTCTCACACCTATTCTAGTAGCACTGGGAATCGTATTTAATTATGCTCGTGTTATGAAAAAGGGATAGAATGCCGCTTGGGTTCTCTCACACCTACCCTAAACACATCGTGGAGGATTCGCAAACAAGCAAACAATGCTTCAAAAGAAGAGAATGTTTGGATAAATTAAAATTGAATTTTTTGTTGATAATTATTTTTAAATATAATTTTATGGGTAATATTTCTTCAAATAGAGCCCATTAATTAGAAGCATCGGGTGTTCTCCTTTATAATCAATAAGCTGATAAGATCCTCCTTAGTAGGCCTTTTCTATGACAAAAGGGCCTTCCCAAGGGGATTCAAACTTGCCTCCCATCTTTCGACAGGCAATAATTAATCTCCTTAGAATTAGAACATGTTCTCTTACTTGGAAAATTCTAGGGTAGACCAGCTTGTAATGAGCTTGAATCATTTTGGCCTTATACAACTCAAGGTTCTGGCACACCCATAGGCATCTCTTCTCCAAACCTTCGAGCTCTTCTAACCACAGCTTAGCATTCTGCTCTGTAGTAATCTTGCTACCCACAGCTATCCTCAGTGATGGGAGTTAGATTTCTAGTGGTAGAACAGCTTCAGACCCATACACTAAAGAGAATGGGGCAGATTAAGTTGGAGTTCTGTATGTGGTCTGGTAGGCCCATAAGGCTTCAACCAATTGCTCATGCCACTATCTTTGTTATCATCAAGTGTCTTCTTTACTATTTGAATGAGAATTTTGTTGAATGCTTCTACTAGATCATTTTCCCTGGGATAGTAGATGGTAGAATATTCCAATCTATACTGTGTCTTTGGTCAAAGCTATTGATTTTGGTGCTTTTGAATGCAGTACCATTATCGAATATATTTTGTCAGGACACCCCGAACCTATATATGATATGATTCCTAAAAAATTGGAGCACATGCTGAGCTGTGACCTCTCTAAGTGGGATTGCTTCCACCCACATGGAAAAGTAGTCGGTGGCAGCTAGGATGAACCGATGACCCTTGGAAGAAGGAGGATCAATCGGGCCCACTATGTCAATACCCCAACACTCGAATGGCCATGAGGCCAAAGTAGGGTGTGGAATGCTAGGTGGTTGGTGGAGGACCACACCGTGTACCTAACATTCATGGAATCTCCTAGCTACATTCATGTAGTCTGTAATCATCGATGGTTAGTAATATCCTAGTCTCTTGATCTTTGCTTTCATCTTCGGACCAGATTGATGCGCTCCGCATAAACCTGAATATACCTTTATTACAATCTTACGGGCTTCGTGTTTGTCTAAATAGCATAACCACATTTGATTAAAAGATCATCGGTATAAGGTGCCATCCACAAGAGCATAGGTGAGAGCTTTTTGTTTCATCTGATGGGCATATGATTTCTCTTGAGGTAGTTTGCCTGTGTTTAGGTAGTCCATGAATTGTTGCCTCCAATCTAGCTCCTCGTCTTTATTGGCAACGACAACGTCCCCTTTAAGAGAGAATCTCTCGATGAGTTCAGCATCAATAAGGGATAAGACTTGTCTATCTTGGACCCTTATTAGAATGGAATCATCTTCTGGACATGCCAATTCTTCGACGAGTTTGGCCAAAGCATCTGCTACTGCATTCTCTCCTTAAGGAATCCTGTAGATGGTGACCTTAGGGATTTGGGCCAATAACTTCATAGTGTACTTGTGATAGTGATGAAGCTTGGGTTTTAGAACTTTGTAGGACCTAACAGTCTGGTTGATGACCAGTTGAGAATGCCCATAGATGTTGATGCTCTTGACACACACTATGATAGCTAACTCTAGACCAATAATCAGAGTCTCATACTCAACTTTGTTATTGGTGCATAGATTAGAGAGATAGTTTAAGAATCTCATCACATCACGGTGTGGAGTTAAGAGGACTATTCCTACCCTTGCCTTTCCTGGAAGAGTAGATCGTGGTTCTTCTCCTTTATGAAAGGAAGCCACACTATCAAAATACATCTCCCAATGGTGGTTGTGAATCTCCCCTAAGTTTATGATTTGTTCATCGAAAAGATCATCATTAAGCAGGGAATTAGCAGGAAGTGGGTGTGTTGCTAAGAAATCCGCTATTGCTTACCCTTTTACCGCTCAGAGGGATATGAATGTGATGTTGAACTACGAGAGAATCATGGACCAACGTGCCAATCATTCGGATAATGTCAGCCATGTCATGAGATATTGCAGTGAATTGGTTCTTGAAATCAAGTTCACCTTATGAGAAAACATATAGTTCCATAGCTTTTGGGATACAAAGGTTAGAGCTAGGCAATATTTCTCAATAGGTGGGTAGTTTGCTTCAGCAGGGATCATATGATGGCTGAGGTAGTAGAGAGCATTCTCCTTCCCTTCGTCATTGGCTTGGGCCAATAAAGCACCGAGGAAGTCATCCAATACAATAGTGTAGAGGATAAATGGCTTGCTAGAACTGACGGCTTCACCAAATACTGCTTGATGTCTTCAAAGGCATGCTAGCACTTGTCATCCCACCTGAACTAAGCATCCATTTTGACAAGTGCTGAAAATGGCTTGCATCTCTCTGATAAGTTGTAGATAAAGTATTTTAGATACGCCAACTACCCTTGAAACGATCTGAGTTAAGTTAGGCATTTAGGAGGTGGCATTTCTAAGATAGCTTTGATCTTTTTTGGGTCTACTTTTATTCCCTAGTGTTAGACAATAAACCTAAGGAGTTTCCCTGAAGCTACTCCGAATACACACTTTAGGGGATTCATTTTGAGGCTGAATTGTCTTAACTGTTTGAAAACTACTCTCAAGTCAAAGAGATTGTCTTCCTTTTCTATGCTTTTGACTACTATATCATCAACAGAGCATTCAACTTGATGATGAATGAGTTCGTTGAAGATTTGAGTCATGGCTCGTTGGTACGTAGCACCAGCATTTTTAAGACCAAAAAGAATGACCTTATAGCAATAGATTCTGATCGGGGTTTGAAAAGTAATATTTCTTTCATTCTCTGGGGCCATTTTGATTTGATTGTAGCCAGATGACCCATCCATGAAGAAGAAAACTGCATGAGATGAGGCAATATCCACCATTAATTATGGTATAGGAAGTGGAAATTTATCCTTAAGACATCCCTTATTTAAGTCCCTAAAATCAACGTATATGTGAATTTCGCCATTCTTCATCTTAACTGGGACGACACTGGCTAACCAGGTAAGGTAATTTTTTTCTTGATAAAACCAGCATTGATCAGTTTCTTGACTTCTAAAATGACCTGTTATTTGATTTCTAATCGCATGCATCTAGGAGCTTGCTTGATAGGGTTTGCATTAGGGTCTATTGCTAGTTTGTGGACTACAACATCAGGAGATAATCCGAGCATCTCTTCATAACTCTATGCAAAGCATTCCTTAAACTTAGTTAGTAGCCTAACTAAGTCATTGGTTTCTTCTTTGTTCAGTAGAGACCTGATGTATGTTGGGCGTGGATCTTTTTCCATCTCAAGGTTGATTTCTTTGAGCTTGTCGATTGTTGAATGAATTTCTTCTTCAAATTTTGGTGGTGCATATTTGATTTAAGGATCTTCTAGATCATTTGAAGTTTCTAAACACACCTCCTCATAAGAGTTAATGTGGTGTGCAAAGAACCTATCAGACTCCAGATGATTGGTGACAACTAAGCAGTAATCGTCATCGTCAACTAGACCCACTATACCAAATCCTAGTTCTGATCTTGATTGTGCATCCCTGCCTTTGTTGTTCCATAGCTTCTCGAAGTACTCTGACTTGTGCCTGGACCATGTATAAGGAACCAAACCTTTCTTTATAAGATTATGAACACAAGACGAGTACCAATCAAAAGGTAATTCTATTAAATATTTATATGAATTATCCTCAAGTTCTACATCTGCTTCTAGACTTAATAATGATGATCCCAATAGGAATCTCTTTGGCTTGTCATTCATGGAAGACTTAGAAGCCTCCTTAACTACTAAATCTTCAATTTTTTGAGGAGAAAGTGAGGTGAGAGCTAAAGTTCCCAACTACTGTCTGATGGTTTTACATAAACCTGATTCGAATACATTCATGCTTTTCTTGGAGGCCTCGTCTTTGTCACTATCTAGATCGAGCATCACCTCTAATGAAACTCACTGAGAAGGGTTTTCTGGTGTGCTAATCACAGAGAATCATCCTCTGAACTGGATTCCAAGTCTATGTGAATAGTAGGGGTACTCCTGTGAACTGGAACATAGCCATGTTGGCTGGCCGCCAACTAAGGCATCTTCCACCTCTGGAACTGCCTCTATTTCTACCTCTACCTCTGTCTGGTGGAGGTTGAGTCATCCTACTTATATGTCCATATGGAGGAACAAACTGTGGGTGGAATGCAACATGCGGCTCTACTTCTTCCTCGATTTCCCCTTCTCGCTCACTTGTGCCTTCCTTTCTCTTTTCTTTTTCTTTTTCTTTTTCTACATTTTATTTTTATTTTGTATTTGAATTTTGGCCAAGCTAACAAGAATATATATTTTGATTTTGATGAAGATAGTAGATTTCATCTTCATATATTTCAACCTCTCTGATTGAAAATGGATTTTCATCTCTTTTGACACAGTATTCGATCCCATCTTTTCGGAACTTGATGCACTGGTGAAGAGAGGATGTAATCATCTTGTTCTGATGTATCCAAGGCCTACTGAGCAAAGTAGTGAATGATGTATTCGAATCAATTATGTAGAATTTGGCTTCAGTCTTCCAGTCACTTATTTCCAATGGTAACACTATGGAGCCTAGAGCCCTCTCGCCTTATTCATTGAATCCTCTCAACATCATCTGATCTCCTCAAAGTGCAGAAATGTCAATCTTCAAATAGGCAAGAGTCTGAATCTTCCCATATCCACTGTGATGTAGAGGGGATGGTTGTGCTCTATGTCCCCCAACAGAAGGTCTTCATCTATGAATGTGAGTCATTGGGCTTCTCTTGAGTAATGTGCCTCCTCTCCAATAATGAGCAGTTGAGCTAAGCATATCTCTATATCAAGAAGAGCCTTGATTAATGATTCCCTCATCTCTTTGGATAAAACCAGGGCATCATATATGCTTAGTTTAACGGGCAACTTTCTTAGGTGAGCGAGGACATTGTAATCAACTCTGGGCTGATCCTCCACAAGCATATCCATGGGTGGAGCATCCTGTGGAGGGGTTTCTTGCTCCTTGGTATCAATGACTTGTTTCCCCTTATCTTGAAGTTCTGCCCTAAGAGGTAGAACCTTGCCATTATAGAGGTTGACTTCAGTGATCTCTTATGACAGGCTATTGGAAGATTCTATTTGCTCATCAAGCACACCTATAGCTTCTCCTAAAGGACACTCAGAATCAAATGATTCCAAGTCTATCTCAAAAGGCGAACCCTTATTATTCAGAGAAGGAAAGTTCATCTCTAAATTAGAAAGATGAAGATCAAAGTTATTATAATTGTTAATTAGATTTGAAGAGTTTTCTAGAAGAGTAGAGTTAGATAATCCATAAGAAGTTACACGGATGTAATTCAAGCTAGCTTTATTCCTTGATTTCTTGGGTTTGGAAGGAGGTAAATAGTAGAAATCTAGAAAAGTAAGTGGGGTGAGGGATTTGATGCCCTCATCCACCGATACAAGATGTCTACTAGTAGAAGAGCAAGCTGAAGTATAAGTGCTCGCTAAAGTAGTAGCTTCTGCTGGTGGAGGTGGGCTGGTCGATGGTGCGATACTTGGCTATCCGAAGTGTGGGCTACTCACTCTTGAGCTCCCACTTTCCCAAAGTTGGCTTGGGCAACATGCAAACCTTCTTTATTGTTGGAGGTTCGAGCTGCCTCCGGCACCTGTATGGAAAATTTCTTGATTTTTAATACAATCTTTTTAGATGTTCAGGATAAGGAGATATCCCAACCTTTTTTTGTTTTAAGAGGATCACATGTATCCCCAAGGATTACCCTAACAGAACTGGATGGTAGTTCCACCAGATATTCCTTAGGGATAACTATGGTGCCTGTCTTGTAGCTATGTACAAACTAGTCCTTGAATGTGAAGCTGTTGACCTCATTTTTACCCCTTCATCTTATGCATATGACTTCTCTTAGACATTAAGACTTTCCTTAGTCTTAAGACACTCCTTTGTTGACTTCATTTTTGCAATGAGCTCTCAACCTCTCCCTCTTAGGCACATGACTTCTCTTAGACATTAGGAGCTCCTTAGTCTTAAGATACTTCTAGTGATTAGGTGAACACTTAACCCAGCCTAGAGACTTAGAAGAGTTAAGCATAGGAATAGGGTTATACCTTAGGGATTTAGGAAAATTTGCCTACCCTATAACTTGAACCAAATCATTCCTTACTTCTTTCCAAGTCAAACTCAAATCAATTTCTAACCAATTGATTTTCTCAAACTCAAATCAATTTCTAACCAATTGATTTTCTCAACTCAAATCAATTTCAACCCAATGGATTTTCTCAAATCATATTTCAATTCCAAACTCATGATTGAAACCCATGATTGAAATCCATGATCAAACATAAATCCAAAATCTTTCCTAAGCCATTTTGATTTCATCTTATGAACTTAGCCAAATTAATTTCAAACCAATAGATTTTATCAAACCTTTAGATTTTCTCTATGACCAATCCAATCAATCAATCATATGATCAAATCTATAATCAAATTCCAAACACCATGTCAAAATCAAACATAAACCCAAAATAAATCCATGTTCTTCCTTTGAACTTGAAATTGTTAAGTGAATCATAACCCACTTGACTTCAAACCACTTGCAAATGGATTTATATTTCAATCATAAGTCCATATGAAAGTCCAATCAAACTCAAATCAAGCTTTGACTAAGCCATTTGACCTACTTAGGCTAACTTGACCCAAAGTGACTTAAAGTACCATTTTCGAGCCAAATTTTAATCCTACCCAAATTGGATTGAACTAAGACCAACTAAGCTTTACATTATGAGCAACCATCACCATGAGATGATCAATCATCAAATTGGGTCAAACCAAGGTCAAACCCAAGTGTTGACTAAGTCAACACTTAACCAAAATGAAACCCAACATAGTCAAAATCCACCATAGGCCAAATTGATTGAAACTATTGATCTAAGTTCACTCATGACCAATGTTTGAGCCAAACCCAATTGGCCACTTGACCCAACTTGACCTAAAAAGTCAAAATGTGTCAAAACTTGATCTAAGCAAAATTGGTTGAAACTAATGGTTCAAGTTCATTCTAAATCACTTGTTGAACTTGACCAAAGCTCACATGGCCAATTAGACCCAACCTAGCCCAATTGGCCATGAACCCAACTTGACCTAAATAGACAAATTGAACCAAAATCAAACCAAGCCAAAATTGATTGGTCACAAAGATACCAATCCATTTCAAATGATCAAACAAACATAAACCAACACTTGACCCAACCCAAATGGGTCAAATAGGTCAAATTGGTCAACTCGACCCATTTGACCTAAATGAACTTAATTGAACCAAAACCAAATATATACCAAATTGATTGGAAACAAAGATATCAATCCACTTCATATGATCATTTGAACTTGACTCAACCCTTATTTTGACCCAATTTAACTAATTGATCAACTTGACCCAAGTTTACCCATTTCAACCTAAATGGGTCAACATGAGCTGAATCATATCAAATCAACTTCAAATTCATTGAAAGTTGGCCCAACCCATTTTTCAATTATACCAAACATATTCAAATTGAAATCCAAGCCAAATGACTATTTTACCCCTAGGTCAAAGGGTAATTTTTGGCCAAATTCACTTAGAATTTGGTCAAATCCTCTTCATGGCTACTTGGAACCCTCTTAGTGGACCAAGTGGACTTTAGTGAGCATGTGCACCTAACCCAATGGGTTTGGGTTAGCCCAACCCGAATCAATGGCCAAACAGACCATCCACTTGCAAATGAGCACTTGGGATCCCTCCTCCACTCATTTTCAACACATGGGAGCTTCACTACTCCACTCCAAACGCAAAACCAAATCACATGTCAGCCAAAATGACGTAACCAACTCACTCCATGGGATGAATTTGATCAAAATGGTATAATATTGCTTGGCTATCCAATCCTTGGAGGGGGAGATATACTCCCCCTCATTTCATTTCATTTTCATAGAGTCACATTCGATTAAAGCGTAGGAACACAAAGGAAGTGATTCCAAGCTCCCCCAAGGTTTCCTAAGCATTTTTCAATTCCCTATTTTCAGATTTCTTAAAACCAAAAATAGGGGAGCTCAAGTGAAATTCAATCTCACTAAACACCCAATATCAAGCTAATTACTCTTGCAAGCACCCTTAGGGGACTCAATCGAGTTGATCCAAAGCTTCATCCAAGTTCTCAAAGGACAGGAGAAGGGAGTTTGATCAAGGCTGCAATCAATTGAAGCCAGCCTTGGTCCATAAGAAGATTCACTTCATCCTAAAGCTTGAAAACTTCAACATGGCTTCGTCTCCACTAGACGAAGCTACCTCAACGATTGGGAGCACCGATGATAGCCTCCGATGAGGTACTATTCAAAACCAAGCATAATTTGAATTTTATTTGGTCCTTTTTGAAGGAAGGTTTCACCCCAAGTAAAATGGGCCGTTAGATCTTCATCCCCCTGCTTGATGATGGTGTGGGTTGAGTTTGAGATTAATTTGAGCTCAATCAAGATTGGATCTTGCTCTAAGGAGTGGATGGTTGCCCTTTCCCATAGGCGATCTCAATGACAGATCATGGACCATCCATCCCACATGTTTTGGGTGGATGATCCTGATCGAGCCGCGTACATCCATCATTTTAATCCCTTAAGAACCGCAAGTTTAATCCTGACCGTCCGATCTTCAATCGAAAGGTCAAGGAGAAAGCATGTAGAACCGTCGGCTAACGTGACACTTGATTTGACTATTTAAATAGCGAATCCTACGGTGCCATGTGGATAGTGCGCGCCATGTCAGCGGTCCAAGTGGCACCGTCAGTATTAACTATATAATTAGGCTTTTTAATTAAGTTTTAATCACTGAAACTTCTAAATTACATATCTAAATGTAGGAAAATTATAAAAATATGAGGTAAATTGCATATGAAAGATATTTCCATGTAGAATAATATAAAATTATGTTTAATGGATTTTGAATAGTAAATTATATGCAATTTGGGTTTTATTGGGAATATAATTAGGTTAATTACTCCTTGATTATTCCATTGATTAATCTCAAACTTCTCAAGTATGTTTAGGGGGGTGACTCCTGCCTCCCCTAATTTTCTTGGGATTCATAAATGGTTTAATTAAGGGAATTATTGGATTCAATCCTAATTACCCTCTTAATATAGTTAGGCCTAATTAAGTCTGTGAACTGTGGTTTAATCCCTTGATAGAGTTAATTAAGCTTTGTTGGGCTACTAGCATAAATCCTCACCTCTTAGGCATCTCCATGATCTTTGTTGATGGATTATAAGCCCTAAATTTCTAATGAAAATGTCAACTCAAATAAATAATTCTCCTCAATTTCAAAAATATAAAGCCCAATCATAGGATAGTTTGGAATGCTTACTAGGCTTCCTAATATCACAAGCATCCCCTACTTATTCTTCTTTGGCCTCGATAATAAGTCTTCTTCTTGATCTTTCCCATTTGATATTCTAAAAATAGCCAATTGATTGATGGTCTTACCCTTGAAATCTTCAGAGACAATGATCATTTATCTTAATCAGGAGTATTCTTAAGGAATCATATTCCTTAGGATGTAATTAATTATGGGGGCTTGCCTCCATAAGGAACTTAACGAAATGAACCTCATTTAAAATAAATCTTGCTTTACTTTTTCATGTAAAGTACAGAAAGAATCTCTCATACATGTGCAGTCCCATTATCCTTAGGAGTCCTTATTCAAGTGATTGGGTCCATTAAATGGTAATGACTTCTATCTTTTGAGATAATACACTATTTCTGAATGACGTACTCGATCACCTGAATAAGAACAACTGCGGATCTATTTGGTGTCAAATTAGCTTATTATTTTTGTCCTTACTTTATTCTTAAAGATAAAGGATAGAATTAATACGATGATACACGCATCATCATCCCCGAAAAGATGATGAAATTTTTCACCACAGATTTTTCTAACAACTCCGCTGGGGATGGTTCCTCTCTCCATCTTTAGTAAATAGTCATTATCTTTAAGCATCGATAGTGGATTTGTATTTCATATGAATCCAAGACTATCTTTCTCTTCCGTTGGCACTTAGCTCATTTCACTCTTGAGCTGAGCTAGCCAACATCTTTAGGTTTTAGGATCTCATTCTAAAGAAGTCTTAAAACTCCTGTTGGGCAATGGGTGAAAAATAAAATTTATAAAAGAAGACAAGATCATTAAGAAAATTTTTTTGAATTTCCTTACCATTTTCTATGGTAAGGAAGAGTTCATTTCAAACATAAAAATATGTCAAAAATAAATTCTTTATAAAAACATCATTTTCCAAAAGTACTTTTCCAAAAGCACATAAATTGCACAAAGACACATATACCTCATATAGCAATCTCCAAGATTATTATATGTAGAATCCTTTCAAAATCAAAAATCAACAATCATATTTTCAAAAGCACATATGAAACTTCTCCAAAAGCATATGTGCAAGATTGTTGAATGGAATTCAATTAAAAATAACTTTTCAAAAAGCACAAATGAACTTCTCCATTCAATATACCCAAATTTATTGAATGAAGATTTCATTCCCAAATGAAATGACATCATTGTGAAAATCGCACATAACATATTCCACATATGTTTAAGTTGGAATTCCCTCTTTCAAAAAGAAATAAGCACACATATTTTAGAACTTCATTTTAGTATACCCACATTTTCTACGTGAAGTCTCCAAACTCAAAACATAAAATTTTCAAAATATATTGAAATTTCACTTAGCATACCCACATTTGTTAAATGAAATCTCCATTCTTCAAAAATATAAAATTTCAAACACATATTTGGAATTTCATTTTAGCATACTTACATTTGCTAAGTGAAATCTCCATTTCACAGTAATTTAAATACACATTTGGATCCTTCATTTAGCAGACCACATTTGTTAAGTGATCATCCACATTTCAAAAATACACATTTGGATCCTTCATTTAGCATACCACATTTGTTAAGTGAAGATCCACATTTCAAAAATACACATTTGGATTCCTTATTTAGCATACCACATTTGCTAAGTAAGAATCCTCTTGTTTAAAAAAATCACAATTTCAATATACACATTTTGGGATTCTTTATTTAGCATGCCACATTTGCCAAGTAAGAATCCGCTTTTCAAAGATACACATTTGGATCTCTTATTTAGAATACCATACTTGCAAAATAAGAAACCTCATTTTAAAATACACATTTTGGATTCTTTATTTAGCATACCACATTTGCTAAGTAAGAATCCTCTTTTCAAAATACACATTAGGATCCTTTATTTAGCACACCACATTTGCTAAGTAAGGATCCTCTTTTTCAATGATAAACAAATCACTTACACATTTGGATTCTTCATTTAGCATACCACATTTGCTAAGTGAAGATCCACATTTCACATACACATTTGGGATCCTTTATTTAGCAGCCCACATTTGCTAAGTAAGGATCCTCTTTTTCAAATGATAAATAAATCACATACACATTTGGATCCTTCATTTAGCATACCACATTTGCTAAGTGAAGATCCACATTTCACATACACATTTAGGATCCTTTATTTAGCATACCACATTTGCTAAGTAAGGATCTCTTTTTCAAATGATAACAACAAATCACATACACATTTGAATCCTTCATTTAGCATACCACATTTGCTAAGTGAAGATCCACATTTCACATACACATTTAGGATCCTTTATTTAGCATACCACATTTTCTAAGTGAGGATTCTCTTTTCAAAAATACAACTTGAAATCACATACACTCTTGGATCCTTTATTTAGCATACCGCATTTGCTAAGTAAGGGCGCTCTTTTTCAAAATGATAATAATAAATCACATACACATTTAAGATCCTTTATTTAGCATACCACAGTTGCTAAGTAAGGATTCTCTTTTCAAAATGATAATAACCAAACAAAATAAACATTTAGGATCTTTTATTTAGCATACCACATTTGCTAAGTAAGGATCCTCTTTTTCAAATGATAACAACAAATCACATACACATTTAGATCCTTCATTTAGCATACCACATTTGCTAAGTGAAGATCCACATTTCACATACCCATTTAGGATCCTTTATTAGCATACCACATTTGCTAAGTGAGGATTCTCTTTTCAAAAATACAACAATGAAATCACATACACTCTTGGATCCTTTATTTAGCATACCACATTTGTTAAGTAAGGGTTCTCTTTTTCAAAATGATAATAATAAATAACATACACATTTGGGTTCTTCATTTAGCATACCACATTTGCTAAGTAAGAATCCTCTTTTCAAAAATCACAATTTTAATATACACATTTGGATCTTTAATTTAGCATACCACATTTGCTAAGTAGGGATCCTACTTTCAAAAACATAAAACACATTTAGGTCCTTTATTTAGCATACCACATTTTCTAAGTAAGAACCTCCTTTTCAAATTCAATGATAAAACAAAATCAAATTCAAACATGAATCAAATGGAAGCATCGAAAGATCTCCTCTCTCTTCTCAAAATCAACTCAAAATCTCAATTTGCTTGAGTCACACTTTTAACACTTTCAAGTTATTAAGTGTGGATTCAAATTTTAAATCAAATTTAGAAAGTTAACACGATAGAAATTTGATTCAAGTTCATTTTTAAATTGCAGAAGTTCACTCTCAGTTCAGTCAATTTTTCAATTATGTTTAGCTCAGTTCAAATGGTAGAACAGAAGTACATGTTCACATTTCCTTTCAGGATGGACATGGCCTTGGATCGGGCCAGCCTCCCATAGTCTGATTTCACCCACCTCATTCATTTTGGATGTGGTTTTGAAGGTGCTAGGATTACATGTGAGGGAGCAGCCCTCACGACTGTTAGCAGGGACTCAGTGGATGGGCAGAAACCAGTCATTCATGTAGAGTTTCCATTAGATTCAGAGGTGCCCTCACTGAAGAGGAAGGCTATGATAGTTCCGTCATCAAATGCAGTGCTAGCATTAACACAGTCAGTGGTTTCCATTGCTGCCCCTGTACAGGATAGCACCTGCTCATCAGGCCCCTCTAAGTGAAAGGCTCCCCTAGTCCCAGGGATAGCCTCCCCAACTTTTAAGATTGGATCTATCTCTCGTACTGGTCCAGCTACCTGTACCCAACATAGGAACAAGAACCACATGATCAAGTGGTTTCACACATACATAGCCAGCGAGATGGAGGCAGTCGCTCAGTTAGTAGTAGAGGAGCTGCCGAGGATGGTTTCCCCCCTGATCATTAGGAATAGTTTCCATACTCTCTCAGGATCTGAGGAGAGAGGGATATTAGGAGGATTTCAGCTTTGCCTCCACGAGTGTAGTATCAAGCTTTCATTACGGAGAGGAGGAGGTCATATGTCAGCCTCCGGTCAATTCTTCACCAGGTCGGTGGAGCCTATGGACGATTAGAGTCTGGGGCTCAATTTGATTTACATTCTATCATTCCCCATAGCATTGTTGGTAGACAGATTAGATAGGAGAGGGCCATGGAGGCCCGCACATTAGTACAGATCACTAGCAGGGAGAGACAAAGGTTTAGTAGGCAGTCAGCCACTTCAACCCTTGTCAATTTTCCATATCGGCGCGCTACACGCGTCGATCGTACTGATAGCATTTTACTGATGGGTACTACCCACCATAGAAGAGGAGCTCCTGTCCAGAGAGTGTCGGTGTTGTCTCCACAACACCACTCCACTCCATACCCACTGTCTCCAGTATTAGTTCCAACATCCACCATTCTATCAAGGCTGAATTTAGGGTGAAAAGGCCCCCATTGGTGATCCAGCTATCGCTAAGAGATCACTTTCCATCTACACAACCGACTGTGGTAAGGTCGAGCTCTCCTATTTGACCTCCTACCCTAGTTGTGGTGAGGAAGGAATGGTGACCACGGAGCATCGTAGTCGTACCATCACTGCCACTATAGCAACATATGATGGAGATAGCAACTATCGAGGGAGAAGGTGATAGTTTAGTTGCACCTATGATGATAGATCCTCCTAGGAGTGCCACTCCACATAGATTCAGTGATAGCCATGAGCATATTTCTTCCAATGAGTATAGTCCTCATAGGGTTAACTCTCCAGTAACAAGGGAGGTCCAGTGCCTCTCAATACATGATAGTGGTCCCACCAGTTGGCCGAGATCCTTTGTGCCAGTTCAGATAGAGAATTTTTTAGATGATATAGTAGCTCGCTATCTCATGGAGAAGAAGGAGATCTTAAGATATGATTGGTCCGATGAGGAAATGGTAGTTTTGATCCTAATGAAGATGATCTTTTAGGAGATTCAGCCGGAGTCCACATGGTAGACACCAGGGGGTCCCTCCTTAGAGATCAACAAGGTATGGAAGGTACTACAGTCGAGCAAGAAGATACAACCCACTCGACCCAACACCTCCTTCAACAGATCAAGCAGAAGAATGAGTTGATAGATAGTATGGGTAGAGGCTCAAGGATTTACTAGCAGTAGTTTTGGCACTCCAAAACCAAACCCCAATAGTACAGCCTACTACTATGGAGACTCCCCAGGCTGAGTTACTGCATGTCTTAAATCATACCAAGAACCCAACTCCAGTAGATCATGGGAGCCCCAACTTATAGGAAGATAATGGATAGTACCTCCATGCAAAAGAAGGATATAAAACTCATGGTTGAGCAAGAAGTGAAGGAAGCATTAGCTTAAGCCTAAGGAGGATCATCAATTCCAAAGGGTAGACCCTACCTAGAGGAATTTGATGTCATCCAATATCCTAAGGGTTTCGTGCCACCTTCTTTCAAGAGCTTCGATAGCAGCGAGAACCCAAGGCAGCATATTGCACATTTTAGAGCGAGCTGATGCTAGGTGGCAGTGATGCTCTCTTGTTCTGACTTTTTGTCAGTAGCTTAGTAGGCATAGCCTTTGACTAGTATGCTGAACATCCTAACAGTTCAATGAAGACATTTGCTGAGTTGGAGCAACTCTTCATCAAGAGGTTTGCTGGAGCTCAATAAAGGGGTCTCTGTGGGAGATCTCGTTGTAGCATAACAACACTCAGATGAGTCCCTTGTTGATAATATTCTCAGATGGCATAAACTGAGTATGAAATGCAAGTCGCAGCTATCTGAGTAGCACTCCATTGAAATTCTTCTAAAGAATATTCATGGACCAATCGGCTTCATGCTTAAGGGCTTCACCATCAAATTATTTGAGAAGCTAATCAACAAGGCGACTAGTCTATAAGGAGAGGCCAAACAGTTGCGTTTTTAGGACTAGTTATCCAAGCAAAAGCCATATAAAGCTTATGAGAAGAAGCCAGGGGTAGTAGTAGACAAGGGAAGCGGTAGAGAGTCAGAGACCTCACCTCGTGACCTTCACTTCCTCACCACCTCCCAGGCCATCATCGGTCACCAGCCAGTGACCTCCACTACCTTCCTCCTCAACCATACCATGACGTGCCACATACCACCGGTGCTACCACCCACTCTTATGGATAGATTAAACAAACCATATTCAATTAAGAGGTAGTGCGGAAGATCTTTAGAATCTCTTAAAGAAACGATTTCCACGAGCCTAGAAGAATGGAGGAAGTGGCGAGAAGATCTAACTTTTCCCCACCAGAATGTTAGGCCATATTTTAGAGGATTGCATCACATTTAAGGACTGATTTGAACGTAGCTTCAAGACCGACGCCATAGTTATCCTAAAGGAATATCTTGTGGAATAACCATATAGTTCCATTAGGGTAATCCTTGAGGATACATGTGATCCTCTTAGAAGAAAAGAAGGTTGGGATATTTCCTTATCTCGAACCTCTAAGAAGATTGTTCAAAAGATCAAAAAGCTTTTCTTGCAGGTGCCTGAAGTAGCTCAAACCTCCAACATCCAAAGGGGTTTGCAAGTTGCTAAATAAAACTTGGGAAAGCGGAGTTGAGATCAGCTGACGATTGCAGGATAGCCATGTAGCGAAGCCACGACTCGACCTTAAATCTGATTGAAGCAACTACATCAGTGAGCACCTCTACTTCAGCTAGTTCCTCTTCTACTAGTAAAACTCTTGTATCAGCGGATGAGGGCATCAAATCCCTCACCCAACTTACTTTAATTGACTTATACTATGTACCACCTTCAAAATCCAAGAAATTAATGAAGAAAGCTTGCTTGAACTATATCTATTTCACTTCTGATGGGTTATCTACTTCTATTCTTTCTGAAAACTCTTCAAGTCAAAATAACAACTATAACAATTCTGATCAATCTCCTCTTTCTGATTTAGACTTGGACATTCCTTATTTGAATCATATGGGTTCACCTCTTGAGATAGACTTGGAATCTTTTGATTCTGAGAGTCCATAGAAGAAGTTGCAGGTGTACCTGATGAGCAAGTAGAATCTTCCACTACCCTGCCAAAAGAGATCACCGAAGTCAACCTCCATAGTGGCAAGATTCTACCTCCTAGAGCAATACCTCAAGATAAGGGGAAACAAGTCATTGGTTCAGGAGGTCCAGAAGGCCCTCCACAGGATGCTCCACCCATGGACATGCTTATGGAGGACCAGCCTAGAGTTGATTACAATGTCCTCTCTCACCTAAGAAAGTTGTCATCTAAGCTAAGCATATACGATGCCCTTATCTTATCCAAAGAGATGAGGGAATCATTAATCAAGGATCTTCTTGATCCAGAGATAAGCTCAGCTAACCACTATGGAGAGGAGACACATTTTTCCAGAGAAGCCCAAGGAGTCACCTTCATAGATGAAGACCTACTACTAGGGGACATGGAGCACAACCGTCCCCTCACATCATAGTAGATATGGGCAGATTCAGACTTTTAAGGGTGCTCATCGATCCAAGTGCATCGGTGAACATTATGAGTCGAAAAACTCTTGCCTATTTAAGAATTGACAACTCTACACTCTGAGGCGATCAGATGATGTTGAGAGGATTCAATGAACAAGGTGAGAGAGCTTTAGGTTTCATAGTGTTATCGTTGGAGATAAGTGAATAGAAGACTGAAGCAAATACTTTATTCACTGCTTTCCCGGGTAGGCCTTGGATACATCAAAGTGAGATGATTCCATCCTCTCTTCACCAGTGCATCAAGTTCTTGAAGGATGGGATTGAATACTACGTCAAAGGAGATGAAAAACCATTTCCAGTTAGGGAGGTTGAGATATATGATGATGCAACATACTATCTTCCTTAGAATCAAAAGGCCTTTTCTTATTAACTTGGACAACCATCAAAAACAAATGAAAAAGAAACTGAAGAAACAAAAATAAAAGATAAAGCAAAAGAAAAAGAAAAAAAAAATGAAACTCCAAGTGAACAAGAAAGGAACTCCGAGGAAGAGGTAGAGCCGCATGTTACATTCCACCCACAGCTTGTTCCAACATATGGACATATGGGTAGGATGGCTCGACCTCCACTAGGTAGAGACAGAGGCAGACATAGAGGTAGTTCCATAGGCGGAAGACCCTCTAGTTGGCAGACAACCAACATAAGCTATGTTCCAGTTCCTAGGAGTACCCCTACTATTCACATAGACTTGGAATCTAGCTCGAAGGATGAGTCTCATGTGATTAACATACTAAACAACCCCTCTCAGTAGGTTCCATTGGAGGTGACCATCGATCCAGACAGCGGCGAAGACTAGGCCTCCAAGCAAAGCATAAAAGTATTCAAATCTAGTTTATGTAAAACCATTACACAGCAGTTGGGAACCTTAGCTCTAACTCGCTTTCTCCTCGAAAAGTCAAAGGTTTGATAGTTAAAGAAGCCCCTAAGTCTTCCATATATGACAGGCCAAAGAGATTCCTCTTGGGATCATCATCCTTAAGTCAAGAAATAGATGTAAGACTTGAGGATAATTCATACAAAGAATTAATGGAATTACCATTTGACTTTTACTCGCCTTGTGTTCATAATCTTATACAGAAATGTTTGGTCCACCATACATGGTCCAAGCACAAGTCAGAGTATTTTGAGAAACTTTGGAACACCATAGGCAGGGAGGCACAATCAAGATCAGGACTAGGATTCAAAATAGTGGGTCCAATCGACGATGACGATTATTGCTTTGTTGTTACCAATCATTTGGAGTCTGATAGGTTCTTTGTACACCACACTAATTCATATGCATAGATGTGCTTAGAAACTTCAAATGATCTAGATGACCCTCAAGTCAAGGATGCACCACCAGAATTTGAAGAAGACATACATACAATAATTGACAAGCTTAAAGAGATCAACCTCGGGACAGAGCAAGAGCCACGTCCTACATACATTAGTTCACTGTTGAATGAAGAAGAAACCAATGAATTAGATAGTCTATTAACTGAGTTTAAAGACTTCTTCACATGGAGTTATGAAGAGATGCCCAGATTAACTCCTAATGTAGCAGTCCACAAGCTAACAATAGACCCTAATGCAAACCCCATCAAGCAAGCTCCTAGACGCATGCGATTAAAAATTGAATAATAGGTCATTTCTGAAGTCAACAAATTGATCGATGCTAGTTTCATCATGGAAGAAAAATACCCTATCTGCTTAGCCAATGTCATCCCAGTTAAGAAGAAGAATGGCCAAATTCGCATATATGTCGATTTTAGGGACTTAAATAAGGTATTCCCTAAGGATGAGTTTCCTCTTCCTACACCAGAATTAATGGTGGACATTGCCTCATCCCATGCAATGTTCTCTTTCATGGATGGGTCATCTCACTACAACCAAATCAAGATTTCCCCTGAAGATAAAAGAAACACTGCTTTTCGAACCCCGATCAGAATCTTCTGTTATAAATTAATGCCTTTCGGCCTTAAAAATGCTGGTGCTACATACCAACGGGCCATGACTCAATGTGCTCATTCATCACTAAGTTGAATGTTATGTGATGATCTAATAGTCAAGAGAAAAGAAAAGGAAGACCATCACTTTAACGTGAGAGTTGTTTTCGAATGGTTAAGATAATTTAACCTCAAAATGAACCCCCTAAAGTATGCATTTGGAGTAGCTTCAGGGAAGTTCCTTGGTTTTATTGTCTGACACCAGGGAATATAGATAGACCCTGAAAAGATCAAAGCCATCTTGGAGATGCCACCTCCCAAAAGCCTAACTCAATTCAGATCATTCCAAGGGCGGTTGGCATATCTCAGATGCTTTATCTCCAACCTGTCAGGGAGATGCAAGCCATTTTTAGCACTTGCCAGAAAAGATGCCAAGTTCAAGTGGGATGACAAGTTCCAGCATGCCTTCAAGGATATCAAGTAGTAGTTGGTGAAGCTGCTAAGTTCTAGCATCCCCTATCCCGGGCAAGCCACTCATTCTCTACACAGCTGCATTGGACGACTCTCTCAACGCTTTGTTGGCCTAAGCCAATGATGAAGGATAGAAGAATGCCCTCTATTACCTCAGCCGTCATCTGATACCTGCTTAAGTGAACTACCCACCTATTGAGAAACATTGCCTAGCTTTAATCTTTGCATCCCAAAAATTATGGCATTATATACTCTCTCATAAGGTGAACTTGATCTCCAGGATCAATCCACTGCAATATCTCATTACACAGCCGATGTAATCTGAGCAGTTGGTGCATTGGTCCATGATATTATTGTAGTTTGACATCACATTCATACCCCTCCGCGCTATGAAAGGCCAGGCACTAGCAGATTTCTTAGTAGCACACCCATTTCCTACTGATTCTCCACTTAGTGATGACCTCCCTGATGAAAAAATTATGAACTTAGGGGACACTAGCATTCACCATAAGGAGATGTATTTTGATAGTTCAACTTCATTTCGAAAGGAGAAGCACCATGATCTATCTTTCAAGGAAGGCAGGGGTACGAATTATTCTCCTAACTCTAAGCTATGATGTAGTGAGATTCTCATACTATCTCTCTAATCCATGCACCAACAACGAAGTTGAGTATGTGGCTTTGATTGCCGGTCTGGAGTTATCCATTATAGTATGTGTTAGAAGCATCAACATCTATGAGGATTCTCAGTTGATCATTAATCGGATTGTCAGGTCCTACAAGGTTCTCAAACCCAAGCTTCATCATTACCATGAGTACACCATGAAGTCATTGTCCTAAATCCTTGAGGTCACCATCTACAAGATCCCCCAAGGGGAAAATGTAGTAGCAGATGCTTTGGACAAACTTGCAAAGGAATTGGCATATCTGGAATATGAGTCCATTCTAATAAGGGTTCAAAATAGACAAGTCTTTTCCCTTATTGATGTTGAACTCATAGATAAATTCTCTCTTGAAGGAGAGGCTATCGTTGCCAAAATGAATGACGAGTTAGATTGGAGGCAACCATTCACAGATTACTTAAACACAAGAAAACTACCTCAAGTGAAATCACAAGCCCAGCCGGTGAAATAGAGAGCTCTCTCCTATGCTCTCGTGGATGGAACCTTTTACCGATGGTCATTCGATGACATGTGGTTACATTGTTTAGACAAACATGAATCCCATAAAATTGTAACTGAGGTACATTTAGGTCTATGTGGAGCGCATCAATCTGGTCTGAAGATGAAAATAAAGATCAAGAGACTGGGATACTACTGGCCTTCGATGATTACAGACTGCATGGATATAGCTAAAAGATGCCACCAATGCAAGGTATATGGTGTGGTCCTCCACCAACCAAGCAACATTCTACACCCTATATTGGCCTCATGGCCATTTGAGTGTTGTGGTACCGACATTGTGGGCCCGGTCGATCTTCCTTCTTCTAAGGGTCACTGGTTCATCTTAGTTGCAACCGATTACTTGTCCAAGTTGGCGGAAGCAATCTCACTCAAAGAGGTCATAGCTTAGCATGTGCTTCAATTTTTCAGGAACCATATCGTATATAGGTTTGGAGTTCCTCGATGAATTATATCTAATAATGGTACCACATTCAGAAGCACCAAGATCAACAACTTTGCAAGGAGATATAACATAGATTGGAGATACTCCACTATGTACTATCCCAGGGTTAATGGTCTAGCCGAAGCATTCAACAAAACTCTCATCCAGATAATGAAGAAGACACTTGATGACAACAAACAATAGTGGCATGAGCAGTTGGTTGAAACCTTGTGGGCCTATCGCACCACATACAAGACTCTAACTCAATATACCTCATTCTCCTTAGTGTATGGATCTGAACCCGTTCTACCATTAGAAGTCCAACTCCCATCACTAAGGATAGGCATGGGTAGCAAGATTACTTCAGAGCAGAACACTGGTTTGTAGTTAGAAGAGCTCGAAGGTTTGGAGGAGAGATGCCTTAGGGCGTGCTAAAACCTTGAGTTGTACAAGGCCAAAATGATTAAATCTCACAACAAGTTGGTCCGCCCTAAAACTTTCCAAATAGCAGAGCTCATCCTTATTTTAAGAGATTAATTATTGCCCGTCGAAAGATGGGAGGCAAGTTTGAACCCACTTGGGAAGGCCCCTATGTCATAGAGAAGGCCTACCAAGGAGGATCATTTCAACTCATTGATTGTAAGGGGAAACACTCGATGCTTCCAATTAATGGGCTTTATTTGAGAAATTATTACCCATAAAATCATGTCTGAAAATAATCCAATTCAATATAAAACTTATGTTCCAATTCATCAAAACTTTCTTTTCTTTCGAAGCATTGTTTGCTTGTTTGCGAATCTGCCAACGTGTTTTAGGGTAGGTGTAAGAGTCTCGAGCTGCATCCTATCCATTTTTTTCTTCTCACTTCACAAACACATTTCTCCTGTGCTACTAGAGTAGGTGTGAGATCCCAAGCAACATCTTATTTCAACTAGCACAACTAAGTTCGGTGTGAGATCCAAAGTGACATCCTTTCTTAGTGGAGTAGCACTTCAATGTGCTTAGGATAGGTGTAAGAGTCCCCCAATGGCATCCTATCTCTTCTTCACATCACAATCACATTCATCCCGGTGCTACTAGATTAAGTGTAAGTCCCCCCATCAACATCTTATTTCGACTAGCATAATTAAGTTAGGTGTAAGCTCCCAAGCGACATCCTTTCTTGGTGGGATCCTAGCTTCTATCAGTGGCATCATTTCTTCGATTCCCCAACACGTGTTTTAGGATAAGTGTAAGATTCCTCTAGTGACATCCTATTCCTTTAACACAACATACACATATCTTTTTCTTTGACTATTTTGATGTGGGAGCAAGCCCCATGTGGAACTCACTCAATAGATGCTTTATGTCGGGATGATATGCTACCTTGCTAGTATGTCACCCCAATGGTCACTTGTCAGGTGGATGTGAGTCCTCATGCTTTCTTCCTCACTTGACCATTGCACATCGATGAGCGTCTTGTTGGTTTGGTATAGTTTACTGCGCAGCCAGTAAGCTAAGCTCATGATGGCTTCATTTAAGAGGATGTAAGTCTGCTATGCCTTCCTCTTGAACTAGTCATTGTGAACTGACTTGGTTGAGTATATATTGCACATATATTTTTTTTCTCTGGTTATTTTGAAGTGGGAGCAAGCCCCCTATGCTACTCACTCATTAGCTACTCTAGGTCGGGCTGATATGCTACCTTTCTAGTATGTTGCCCTAATGGTCATTTGTTTTTGGAAGATGTGAGTCCCCGAGCTTTCTTCCTGACTTGACTATTGCACACCGACGAGCACCTTGTTAGTTTGGTAGACTTCACTACCCAGCCAGTGAGCTACCTTGTGTTAGTTTTGTTTAAGAAGATGTGAGTTCCCGCGCTTTCTTCTTGAACTAACCTTCATATACTGACGAGGTTGAGTATACTTGAGAATTGGTGTAAGAATCCCAAGTGACATCCTATTCCTTCAAGCACAAACACACTCATATATCTTTTCAACTCTAGCTATTTTGATGTGGGGGTAAGTCCCCTGTGGCACTCACTCATTAGCTGCTCTAGGTCGGGCTGATATGCTATCTTGCTAGTATGTCACCCCAGTGGTTCCTTTTTGTGGAAGATGTGAGTCCTTGTGCTTTCTTCCTGACTTCACCATTACACACTGATGAGCACCTTATTAGTTTGATAAGCTTCACTGCCTAGCCAGTAAGCTATCTCATGTTGACTTTGTTTAAGAAGATATGAGTCCCCACACTTTCTTCTTGAACTAGCCTTCATGCACTAACTAGGTTGAGTATATCTCTGAGGACTAGGATAAGTCCCTCAGAGGCTCCTTTCCTCTTGAATACTTTTGAGTTGACATAAGTTCCACAGAGACATTCACTTAGTAGTCGCCTTAGATCAGATAGCCCTCTGTTGAGCCAAAGACAGACTATCCTAGCAGTAAGTTCCATTATAGGAAGATGTGAGTCCCTAATGCTTTCTTCCTAGGCTGATTATTGCACATCAATAGGCACATTAGGTTGATTGGTTATCGCCATGCTGACTGTGACCCACCCGGTGGATACAACACTTGACAGATGTGAGTCCCTGCACTTTCTCCTTGAGTTGGCCACCAAATACCTACAGGCTCTTTTTTACAGGGTATTGGATTACACCCTTAGCGACCCCTCTCCCTGTGGGCACTCTATTTGGATTCAGTCCTTTGCGACCCCATTTTGACACTACCTGAGTTACTCTTGGATTGTATAGTCCCCCTTTCCTTGTAGTCACCCCTATGATTGAAGAATTTGTTCAGCAGATATGCAGATTCTCCCTTGGTCCAGTAAACTTAAGATAGGTCTAGGCTAATATAAGTTCTTTCTTAGTGTGGTCCCTCGCACACCAATAGGGTCCACGATAATTAACAAACAAAATAAACAATATATTTCACTTATGGATTAGGAATTCAAGCCCCTAGTGGCCTCTTTCCCAAGCAGGCATCCTATCTTTAGGGCAATGTCAGCAAAACTCCCTATAGAAATTGCCTGACTACTTGAGTAGAGATAAGTCCCTGGGTCGGCACTCTCTCCGTTGTCACCCTTAGGCCAGGTTTAATCTATTTGGCTACAAAATAGGCTACTTCGACGGTTGTCTTTGCTTTGAAAGATATAAGTCTACTATGAATTCTTTCAAGCATGATCGTTGCACACCAACAAACATGCCCTAGGTCGGGTTCAATTTATTGCGCAAGCAACTAATCACCATAGTGGTCCTCTTTTTGGGAAAGATGTGAGTCCCCATGCTTTCTTCCCTGAATTGGCCATTGCACATCGAAAGACACCCATAGTTGGATAGCCCTCCCATCTACCGAGAAGCTACTCCCTTCGGATTTGTAAACTTGAGACAGATTTAGGCTGATATTAGCCCCTTCTTAGTGGATCCATCGCACATCTAGGTGATCCATCAAAATTAAAATAATTGAAGTTAAAGCAAATGAAATCAACACAAACACATATCTTTGTGTCAGACTATTCTGATGTGGGAGCTAGCCCTTAGTGGCACTCACTCATTAGCTGCTCTAGGTCAGGCTGATATGCTACCTTGCTATTATGTTACCCAGTGGTCATTTGTCTGGTGGATATGAGTCCCTGATGCTTTCCTCTTGACTTGACTATTGCACATCAATGAACGCCTTATTAGTTTGGTATGCTTCATTGCTCAGCCAGTAAGCTAACTTGTGTTGACTTTATTAAGAAGATGTGAGTCCTCATGCTTTCTTCTTGAACTAGCCATCATACACTGACTAGGTTGAATATATTTGAGGTTTAGGATAAGTCCCGAGAGGCTCCTTTCCTCTTGACTATCTTTGAGCTGATTTAAGTCCCCCAGCAACATTCACTCAATAGTCAGCCATAAGTCGGGTTCAATTTATTGTGCAAGAAATCGATCACTCCAGTGGTTCCTTATTATGGAAGATGTAAGTTCCCACGGTTTCTTCCTAACTTGACCATTGCACATCGAAAGGAATCTCCTTGGTTGGTTAATCCTACAATGTGGTTAGTAAAATATCCCTTTGGATTGAAAAATCTGATGTAGCTCAAGGCTACCATGGCCCTTACTCAGTGTAGTCCATCGCACACTAATGGAATTCACACACTCACAAACATTAAAATGAAATCAATCATTGACTATCTTTAAGCTGATTTAAGTCCCCCAATGACATTTACTTAATAGTCAACCCTAGGTCGGGTCAAAATCTTACCTTGTTAACATGTCACTGCAGTGGTTCCTTATTGTGGAAGATGTGAGTCCCCACGCTTTCTTCATAACTTGACCATTGCAGACCAAAAGGCATCCCTTTGGTTGGCTAGTCCTAATGTGTCATTAGTAGACTACACTTTTGGATTGGTAAATCTGATGTAGGTCAAGGTCGACATGGCCTCTACTCAATACAATCTGTCGCATACCAACAGGGTTTATCTTAAATCCACAAATAAAATATAAAACAAACAAATTCAATCATCCTCCCTAGTGGAGCAAATCTAAAAAATTTTGAACACACATAAATCATTCAATCTTCCTCCCCCTGTGGAGTTGAATCTAATAAATCCAATCATCTCTGCTTCTCCACAATGAGATGTATTCTTTCCTTGTAACCTCAGCAGATCTTGGATTATGATCCCTCAGCAGATTTCTCAACATCTTGTTCCTAGTGGTTTACTTGAGCCTACTTCCCTAGTGGAAGGCTCACATTTTTCATCCCCAGTGGAGCACCTAGCTCTAAATCAACCAATCAAATTAATCTTCTCCCCAATGAGACACCAACTTTTATCAAATCTTTCATCCCCCGGTGGATGACTTGAACTTGCATCCCCAATGGATGGTTCATATCTTTCATCCCCAAGTAGATGACTTGAGCCTGCTTCCCTAGTGGAAAGATCACTTCCTTGTTCCCTAATGGATTCCCCTTTTTGCTCTCTTATGTCTTAGACATGAGTAGAGTCACTCTACACTAGTGTTTTGATTCCATTTACACCTCGGGTTTAGGAGTAGGTTGTTCCTGTTGGCACTTGTGATCGTTTCGACATTGTGGATCATTTTGGTCAACACCAATATGTGCAGTATGCCTTTTTATTCACACCACACCTATTGGGCGCCTTTTGTTGACCTCATTTTTGCAATGAGTTCTCAACTCCTTCATCTTAGGCATAGAACTCCTATTAGACATTAAGAGTTTCCTTAGTTTCAAGACACTCCTTTATTGACCTCATTTTTGCAATGAGCTCTCAATCTCTCCATCTTAGGCATAGGACTTCTCTTAGAAATTAAGAGCTCCTTAGTCTTAAGACACTTCTAGTAATTAGGTGAACACTTAACCTAGCCTAAAGACTTAGAAGAGTTAGACATAGGAATAGGGAAATGCTTTAGGGGTTTAGGAAAACTTGCCTACCCTATTGCTTGAACCAAATCATTCCTTACTTCTTTCGTTCAAGTCAAACTCAAATCAATTTCTAACCAATTGATTTTCTCAAACTCAAATAAATTTCTAACCAATTTATTTTCTCTATTCATATCAATTTCAACCAAATGGATTTTCTCAAATCATATTTCAATTCCAAACTCATGATTAAAACCCATAATTGAAATTCATGATAAAACATAAATCCAAAATCTTTCCTAAGCCATTTTGATTTCATCTTATAGACTTAGCCAAATCAATTTCAAACCAATTGATTTTATCAATCCTTTTGATTTTCTCTATGACAAATCTAATCAATCAATCATATGATCAAATCTATAATCAAATTCCAAACACCATATCAAAATCAAACATAAACCCAAAATCCATTTCATGTTCTTCCTTTAAACTCGAAATTGTTAAGTGAATCATAACCCACTTGACTTCAAACCACTTGCAAATGGATTTATATTTCAATCATAAGTCCATATGCAAGTCCAATCAAACTCAATTCAAGCTTTGACCAAGCCATTTTACCTACTTAGGCTCACTTGACCCAAAGTGACCTAAAGTATCCTTTTTGAGCCAAATTCTAATCCTACCCAAATTGGATTGAACTAAGACCAACTAAGCCTCACATTATGAGCAATCATCACTATGAGATGATCAATCATCAAATTGGGTCAAACAAAGGTCAAGCCCAAGTGTTGACCAAGTCAACACTTAGCCAAAATGAAACCCAACATAGCCAAAATCCACCATAGGACAAATTGATTGAAACCATTGGTCTAAGTTCACTCATGACCAATGTTTGAACTTGACCAAGTCAACATTTGAGCCAAACCTAGCTCAATTGGCCACTTGACCCAAGTTGACCCAAGTTGTCCTAAAAAGTCAAAATGTGTCAAAACCTGATCTAAGCCAAATTGATTGAAATCAATAGTTCAAGTTCATTCCAAATCGCTTGTTGAACTTGACCAAAGCCTTACATGGCCAACTAGAATCAACCTAGCCCAATTGGCCATGAACCCAACTTGACCTAAATGGACAAATTGAACCAAAATCAAACCAAGCCAAAATTGATTGGTCACAAAGATACCAATCCAATTCAAATGATCAACCAAACATAAACCAACACTTGACCTAACCCAAATGGGTCAAATAGGTCAAATTGGTCAACTTGACCCATTTGACCTAAATGAACTCAATTGAACCAAAACCAAATATATACCAAATTGATTGGAAACAAAGATACCAATCCACTTCATATGATCATTTGAATTTGACTCAACTCTTTGTTTGACCCAATTTGACCAATTGATCAACTTGACCCAAGTTGACCCATTTTGACCTAAATGGGTCAACATGAGCCAAATCATATCAAATCAACTCCAAATTCATCGAAACTTGGCCCAACCCATTTTTCGATCATACCAAACATATTCAAATTAAAATCCAAGCCAAATAATCATTTTTCCTCTAGTTCAATGGGTAATTTTTGGTCAAATTCACTTGGAATTTGGTCAAATCCTCTTCATGGACACTTGACACCCTCTTAGTGGACCAAGTGGACATTAGTGAGCATGGTGCACCTGACCCAATGGGTTTGGGTCTGCCCAACCTGACCCAATGGCCAAACGGACCACCCACTTGGAAATGAGCATATGGGATCCCTCCTCCACTCATTTTTACGACCTGGGAGCTTCCCTACTCCACTCCAAACCCAAAATCGAATCACATGGCAGCCAAAATGGCCTAACCAACTCACTCCATGGGATGAATTTGATCAAAATGGCATAAGCTTGCTCAACCATCCAATCCTTGGAGGGGGACATATACTCCCCCCCTCATTTCATTTCATTTGCATAGAGTCACATTCGATTGAATCATAGGAACTCAGAGGATGTGATTCCAAGCTCCCCCAAGGTTTCCTAAGCATTTTCCATTTCCCCATTTTTCAGATTTCTTAAAACCAAAAATAAAGGAGCTCAAGTGAAATTCAATCTCACTCAACACCCAATATCAAGCTAATTGCTCTTGCAAGCACCCTCAGGGGACTTAATCAAGTTGATCCAAAGCTTCATCCAAATTCTTAAGACACGGGAGAGGGGAGTCTGATCAAGGCCGCAAGAAATTGAAGCCCACCTTGGTCCATAGAAAGATCCAATTCATCCCAAAGCTTGAAAACTTCAACAGGGTTTCGTCTCCACTAGACGAAGCTATCTCGATGGTTGGGCACACCAGTGATAACCTCTGACTAGGTACTATTCAAAATTGAGCATAGTTTGAATTTTCTTTGGTCCTTTTTGAAGGAAAGTTTCACCCCAACTAAAAGGATAGTTAGATCTTCATCCCCTTGCATGATGATGGTGTGGGTTGAGTTTGAGATCAATCTGAGCTCAATTGAGCTTGGATCTTGCTCTAAGGAGTGGACGGTTGCCCTCTCCCATAGATGATCTCAGTGATGGATCATGGACTATCCATCCCGCGTGTTTTGGATGGACGGTCCTGATCGAGCTGCGAAGATCCATCATTTTAATCCCTTAAAAACCACCGGTTTAATCCTGACCATCCGATCTTTGATCGGATGATCGAGGAGAAATCGCGTAGCACCGCAGGCTGACGTGACACTTGATTTGACTACTTAAATAGTGAATCCCATTGTGCCGCATGAAAAGTGTGTGCCATGTCAGTGGTCCATGTGGCGCCGACGGGATTAACTATATAATTAGGCTTTTTAATTAAGTTTATATCATTGAAACTTCTAAATTACATATCTAAATGTGGAAAAATTATAAAAATATGTGGTAAATTGCATATGAAAGATATTTCCATGTAGAATAAAATAAAATTATGTTTGATGGATTTTAAATAGTAAATTTTATGTAATTAAGTTTTATTGGAAATATAAGTAGATTAATTACTCCCTAATTATTCCATTGATTAATCTCAAACTTCTCAGGTATATTTAGGGGGATGACTTCTACCTCCCATAATTTTCTTGGGATTTATTAATAGATTAATTAAGAGAATTGCTGGATTCAATCCTAATTACCCTCTTAATGTAATTAGGCCTAATTAAGTGTGTGAACAATGGCTTAATCCCTTGATTGAGTTTATTATGCATTATTTAAGTGACCAGGAGGTTTAGGAAAAAATTTTGGGATGTTATCTTTTAGCTATTCCTTAAACCCCTTCCTTCCTTAATCTAAACTTAATTAAGGGCTAATCCACTAATTAGCCACTTAATTAACTTGTTAAAAATCCCAAAACATTCCAGAATTTAATTAATCCTTCTTGGGTAGATACTTAGGTGTTCAACAACCTAAGCACATTAAGGAAATAAAAATCTAACTCACATGTGTGGGGAGGGTTATGAAAGTACTTAAATTAAACCCTTTAGTTTAATTAATCATTAATCATGAGTCAATTGCATTAGGTCCCTTTCTTTCTTAGGTGCAATATTGATTTAAATTCTTTGTGTGGTTTTATGTCATCCATTGGCTCATAATTATTTGGTTAAATATGTTAAAGTGGTGTAGGTAAGGGTAATTAATACATTTAATTCACACCTTAACCTAAACAAAAATATAAAAATCACCTAATGATCCTAAGAAGAAACTAAATCAACTCACATAAGGGGGAAATGGGTTAGGACCATAAAAATTTCTTTCACATTTCCTAAATCAAACATAAAGCAAATTCAAAACAAAAATCACATTAAACAAATTTTGATTCACTTTAAACATTCTTATTTCATAGGATTGTCTTTAGGAATTAATTAAGGTGAATGGATTTGCATTACTTTCATCACTTTATTTCTTTCCTAGCATGCTAAATGTGTATGTCATATGAAAATCATGCATTCATCTCTTTTAAAAAAAATCAAATAAAATAAAATTATTTTCTTTAAGTCAAATTGCATGTTTTGGCTAAAGTAAAGAAATGAGTAGCTATTATCATTATTAAACTCAAAACAATTTTCAAACATATGAATCAAAGATTATGAATGAAGTGAAAGCTACTTATACTTTATTTATAATCTTGCATGTGAATATAAAATGTGCCTTATGTTTGCTTTCTTTCTTTCCTCTTAACACAGATTTGAATAAGATTTGCAAAGTGTATAGTTCTTTTAAAAGAACATAACACTTGCTTAAATCTACTCTTATCCTCATCCATGTTATTCCTTAAGAAGAATCCTTACATTTACACATATAAATTGCATAACCAAAATAAATATCAAAATAAAATCTTTTGCCTGATTCTCTTTCCATGCAATTTTTTTTGTACATGCATATGTATTTAGGAAAAGTGGTATATTAGTCTGAAAATCTCGGGGTTGCAAGGCTTTAAGTAGCCCTAAGTAGGTCTTGTATCTTATACTCTTGATGCTAACAATAGCATCGTACTCACTTATGTCTTTTATACTTGTGAATGTGTATATGAAAAGTGGATAAAAGAATCACTCTTTTCTACTTAACAAAATCATGCATATATGAAACATTCCAAATTTCTCTAAACAACCACTCCTAGCATTCATCATTAAGGTGTGCTAAACATTTCTGTTTGTATGTATAGATATGCTTAGGATTCATGCATATGCATGTTACATATGTTGGGAAAGAAATAAAGTGTTGTATATTTTATGAGAGCAATTCACTTACTTAATCTTAAAATGTCTTTCTCTTTGAATAGGTTTGTTTAGAGTTCATCTAAACTTAGGATTAATTAAAACAAATAGTAAATCATTCACCTAAAGATAAATCATTAACAAATCCACCTTAGAAATTGCTTAGGGTAGGGATGAAAAAGAGCTTATCTCTATTTTCTTCTCTTTACAACTCTTAGTAATTAGGTGTAGGTTCATTCAAACCAAATCAAATGAACATATAAAATATAAACAAATCAACTAAATCACTTACATGAAACCACCCTTTAAGTTGGACTTTTCACACATAGAAACTTCAAATTTAAAACCTAACTAGAACATGCCACACAAACCTAGTTAAGGCACACAAATTAGACTAAGTCACCACTTCTAACTTTAGGTTTGGACGGTGCATGGTTTGATGCTTTGCTTTTATTTTATGATGTGATATTTCTAGACTGGATGTTAGGGTGTATGCTCATAGTCTGGATGATAGGACGATCATAGACTAGTCATAGTTTCTGTAGGGGGTTGTGCTTAACGGACGCTGTAATAAATAAAGATATAAATACTTTTACTGTGCACATTGCTTATACCCCTAAGCATAACCGAAACTTAGGACAGGTGGGCTTGGTTACCCTTGTGCGGGGTGCTAAGCCTAATTTATTCCTATGACTGCTTGGGATTGTATGGTTTATTTAGCTAATCTCTATTTTGCAGGTATTAGCTAGATTTCTTTTTTTCCATTTTCATGTAATTTTGCATTAGGATTTGGAATGATTGCTATGGGAGATTAGGATGAGCATTGGTTATAAGACTATGTCTTATGTACCATGTGAAACCTTAGAGCAAACCACATTCTAACCAAGTCAAAAGGAGCAAATGGAGACAAGAAAATATGACAACATGAAACATATGAAGACATGAAGACATGAAGACCCCCATAACAAGAATTCTTATTAATTTGTAATTATTCATTTATTTTTTGGATTGTATAAGGGTAGAGCTTGGCTACCACATTTCTTTTCAGGTTGTATGATGGTACCCAACCACATCGACCTTTTTTTTTGCGTTAGCTTTATAAAATTGATTGATGATTTGTATAACTTGTGCATTAAGATGGCATGTTTTTTCTAGTTTCTTTCTTGCTTTGATGTATGGCCTGGAGGTGGTTAGGCTCTTAGAAAAATAAATTTTCTATCCATCATAATCAACTCAAAACATAAATAAACAACACATAACCTCATTTAAAGCCTAGGCATAAAATCATGATAAAGGAATTAGCAACCCCTTAGCTGGATGTTGTACTTTCTTTCTCACATCATGCATTAAAAGCATATTATTTCACTCTTGATTTAGAGGGCTTCCACCCGTGCCAGTGAACTTTCCTTGAACTTTGAGAGTCATGGTGGAAACTCACCTCCTTTCTTATTGATTTTGTCCCATAATCAATTTCTCATGCATTAGGCATACGATTCTTATAAACTTGAGTCAAATGATTGTCCAAACATGAAAATAAAATATGATAAAATTTACATTAGATTTAGGTCATTACTCATGTCTATACATGATCTAGTCTCTTAGAGAGTGAGTTTAAGGACTTAGTCTCTTTCTAATAAGCAATAGCCTAGCTATCTTTCATAAGCATAAGACTTGCCTAAATGTATTTAAAATCATAGGAGGAGTTAGTTGGCGGCCACCCACAGGCAGTTGTAAGTCCAATAGTCAGGTGGTTTATCCTCTCGTGCGGAGGTAAACCATATACCCATTTTCACCTTAGATTTAGGTCGTGCTTTTGGCCCTCGCCAAAGCTCCCTAGATTTAGGTTCAGAGGTTGTTGTTTCCCTTTTTAGGGCTACTAGCATAAATCCTCACCTCTTAAGCATCTCCACGATCTTGTATGAATGGATTATAAGCCCTATATTTCTAATGAAAATGTCAACTCAAACAAATAATTCCCCTCAATTTTAAAAATATAAAGCCCAATCATAGGATAGTATGGAATATTTACTAGGCTTCCTAGTATCACAAGCATCCCATACTTATTCTCCTTTGGCCTCGATAATAAGTCTCTCTTCTTGATCATTCTCATTTGATATTCCAGAAATAACCAATTGATTGATGGTCTTACCCTTAAAATCTTTAGAGATAATGATTATTTACCATAATCAAGAGTATTCTTTAAGAATCATATTGCTTAGGATGTAATTAACTATGGAGGCTTGCCTCCATAGGGAACTTAACAAACTTGGTTTAAAATAAACCCTGCTTTACTTTTTCATATAAAGTAGGGGAAGAATCTCTGGTACATGTGCAGAGCCATTGTCCTTAGAAGTCCTTATTGAGTTGATTAGGTCCATTAAAGGGTAGTGACTTCTATCTTTTGAGATAGTACACTATTTCTTAATGATGTACCCGATCACTTGAATAAGAACATCTGCGGATCTATGTGGTGTCAAATTAGGGTATTTTTTTTTCCTTACTTTACTCTTAAAGATAAAGGATATAATTAATACGATGATACACACATCATCATCACCCATAAGATGATGAAAATTTTCACCACATAAGCAATCCTCCAAAATATGGCCTAGCATGTAGTGGTAGAGGCAAAAGTTAGGATCATTGCTCCTGTCCACTTGCTTCGGCTTCCTAGGCTTGAGTAGCTAAAAATTATGTTTCTTTAAGAGGTTTTTAAAGATTTTTCTGACTACCTCCCTCTTAAATGAATAAGGTTTTTTTAGTTTATCCAAAAGAGTAGATGGATGGTAGCTACCTGGTGGCAATTATGTGTACCGATGCTATGAGTATGTCTGAGGAGGAGGTGGCGAAGGTCATGGAGGCTACTGGTGACAGATCTAAGGGTGGTAGGAGGTGGAAGAGAAGCAGTAGCATGCAGGTCTCTCATCGATCCTGCTAGTTCCCCTTGTCCACTGTTACTACTGCCCCTGGTTTCTTCTCATAAGCTTTCTACTACTTTGGCTTTATTGACTAATCTTGAAATGGCAACTGTTTAGCCTATCCTTGTAGACTAGCCTTCTTGTTGATTAGCTTCTCAAGTGTCTTGATTGTAAAACCTTTGAGCTTGAAGGTGACCGGACCATGAATATTCTTTAGTAGAATTTTAATGGCATGCTATTCAGACAGCTGTGGTTCGCATTTCATACTCAAATTATGCCATCTGAGAATATAGTTAATGAGGGACTCACTGGGGTGTTGTTGTGCTACAACGATATTGCCCACAGTTACCCTTTGCTAAGCTCCAGTAAACCTCTTAATGAAGTATTGCTCCAACTCAGCAAAAGTCTTCACTAAATTATTGGGGAGTTCAGCATACTAATTAAAGGCTACGCCTATTAAGCTGCTGACAAAAAGATTGAATATTAGTGCATCGTTTCCACCAATGTTGCAACACCTGGCCTCGAAGTATGCTATGTGGTGGCATTGGTTCCCGCTGCCATCAAAGCTCTTGAAAGAAGGTGTCACAAAACCCTTAGGATGCTGGATGACATCAAATTTCTCTGGGTAGGGTCTACCCTTTGGAACCGATGATCTTCCTCGGGCTTATGCCAGAGATTCTCTCACTTACTGTTCAACCATGAGTTTAATATCATTTTCTTGTACAGAGGAACTATCCACTACCTTCTTATACAAGCTAGTGCTTCCCTGCTTTATTGGAGGTGAAGTCTTGGTTTGATCCAAGATATGCAGTAACTCGGGCTGATTAGTCTCCATAATAATAAGATATGCTGCTAGGGCTTGATTCTGAAGTGCCAAAATTACTGCTAATAAATCTTCAAGCCTCTTCCCCATTTTGTCAATTTGTTCATCCTTCTGCTTGATTTATTGAAGGAAGTGTTGGTAGTCAGTCATCCTCGCTTGCGTAGCACCTTAACTCTATCGATCCCCGGCGAGGGAACCTTGTGTCAACCATATGAACTCCGCAATCCTCCAATAAATCATCTTCATTGGGATCAAAGCTTTTCCTCCTCTAGGTCAAACTATACCCTCTTAGATTTCTTCCATGAGATATTGTGCTACAATATCATCTAGAAGAGCGTCCAACCGTGCACAAATGATTTCCTGCTCGACGCGGGTAGGATCACTGTGATAAACTGAGAGGCATCTGACATCCCTTGCTGTTGGAGAGCTAACCCTGTGAGGGATACGCTCGTTGGAGGATACATGCTCCAAACTATCATTAGATCTTAGCAGAGTTGAACTCTTGGGAGGATCTATCACCATGGGGACAACTTAACTATCACCTTCTTCTCGCGCTATCTCCATACATGGTGGTGGTGTGATGGCACGACAACCATGCTTTGAGTTATTCTTCACAACCGAGTGAGGTCGAAAGTGAGAGCTCAACCTTGCCTCAGTTGATAGTGTAGATGAAACAAGATGTCTCGGCCGTAGCTGGATCACCAGTGGGGCTCTCTTCTCCCTAGATGCTGCCTTCATGGCCTTTGGTGGAACTATTGATGATGTAACTTGTACTGGAGATGGCGAGTGTGGAGTGGAGGGGTGTTGCAAAGACAACACCGACTCTCTCTGTGCGGGAGCTCTCTAACCATGGTGAGTAGTACCCGTACACATACAAGAGTAAAGTATCGATCGTGAAAATCCATGAGGGTCGAGGTCGACTACCTACTATACCTCCGCTCTGCAATAATAATTGATGAACGGGCCTCTCCCGCTCCTATATATTATGGGGGGATAACCGATCACGATTGAATTGGCCCCTGCACTGCATCCTGTAAGCTACCAATTTGGCTCAGAACTGATCTAAGGCCGGCATACGACCTCCTCCTATCTCTAGTAAGAACCTGATGATGAATTACAGGTGGAGGTGAAACTGATAACCTCCTAACATCTTCCTCTCTGTCAGATTCAGAAAGAGGGTGGAACTTGTTTTGTGTGATCAGAGGAGAGACTCTCCTGGGTAACGCCTCTACTGCTACCTGAGAAACTGCCTCTAAATCATTGGCTATATGCATATGATGTCACTTGAACATGCGATTCTTGTTTCAGCACTGAGTCCTAGTAGGTGGACCAGTGCAGGAACTAGACCCTACCTCAAAGGTAGGGGAGGCTATCTTTGGAGCCAGGGCAGCCTTCCCCTCACAAGATACCAACGAGTGGGTGTTAGCCCATACTGGGGTAGCAACGGGAACCATTGAATGCACTAGTGCTAAAATTGCAGCTACTGCGGGAACTGCCACAATCTTCCTCTTCAGTGAGGGAAACTCAGAGTCAGATGGCATCTCAACATGGATGACTTGCTTCTGCCCAGTCACCACGCTCTGTTCATGGTTGTGAGGGCTACCCCCTCACAAGTGCTCCTGGCTCCTTCAAACCCACGGCCAAAATGAATCAAGTGGGAGAAGTCAGTCTGTAAGAGGCTGGCCTGATCCAGGGCCAAATCCATCCTAAAAGGAAAAGTGATGACATACTTCTAGGCAGCCATTACTACTGAACTGATCATGAATAGAAACTGATTGAAACTGAGTTGAACTTCTACAAAGTTTGAAAACAAATCCCAATCATATTTTTATCTTAATTTATTTTAGAATTTGAACCCACATTCAACAATTTGAATGTGTTAAGTGGGGCTCTTCGAATTTAAGAGAGAGAGATTTTGAATATATTTGAGAAGAGATTTTTGAATTTAGAATCTACTTTCAACAAATTTGTGTATGTTGAAAATGGGTTTTCATATTCCATTGATTTATATTTGAATTTGATTTTTATGTTTGGGGATCCTTTTATTTAACAAATTTGAGTATGTTAAAATAAAGGGTCAATTGATTTTGTTTTGGGATTACTCACTTAGCAAATTTGAGTACGCTATGTGAGTTGTTTGAAAACAATATTCTTCTTTTGCTTGTTTGCTCATAATGTGAATCATGTGTGAATTTGTTTTGATTTTTGAAAAGAGATTTTTACCTAACAAATTTGGGTATGCTAAATGAAAATCCAAAAGTTTTTGATTTTTGTTGTTTTGAAAAAGAGGATCTTTACTTTAGCAAATTTGGGTATGCTAAATATAGGATCCAAGGGTATTTTGATATTGTGATTTTTTGAAAAGAGGGACCATTACTTAGCAAATTTGGGTATGCTAAATAAAGGATCCAAATGTATTTTGAATTTTTGTGATTTTGAATTTTGAAAAGAGGATCCTTACTTAGCAATTTTGGGTATGCTAAATATAGTATCCAATGTGTTTTGATTTTGATTTGATTTTTTGAAAAGAAGATTTTTACTTAGCAAATTTGGGTATGCTAAATAAAGAATCCAAATGTGAGTTTGATTTTGTGATTTTGATTTTTGAGAAGAGGATCCTTACTTAGTAAATTTGGGCATGCTAAATAAAGAATCCAAATGTATTTTGAATTTTTGTGGTTTGATTTTTATGAAGAGGATCTTTACTTAGCAATTTTGGGTATGCTAAATGAAGAATCAAAATGTATTTGATTTTGTTTTGATTTTTGAAAAGAGAGGAATTCCAACTTAGCACATGGGATGTATTGAGTTGAATTTCAAAAGGTATGGTTTTATTTGAAAATCATTTCAACAAATTTGGATGTATTGAATGAAGAGGCTTGTCTTCAATTTGTAATTTTTGAAAAGGGAGATTTTCCAACTTCAACATATGTGAGATATATTGAAATGGAGTCTCAATTTTATGACATGATTTTTTTTGGAAATGAAATCTTCATTCAATAAGTTTGAGTATATTAAATGAGAAAGTTCATTTTCAAATATATGCTTTTTGAAAAATGATTTTGATTTTATTTGAAGATGAAATCTTCCTTTAATAAATTTGGGTATATTGAATGAGGATATTCATATGTGCTTTTTGAAAGATGACTTTTGATTTCATTTGAAATCCTCATTCAATAAATTTGGATATATTGAATGAGGATGTTCATATGTGCTTTTTGAGAGATGACTTTTGATTTTATTTGGAATGAAATCTTCATTCAATAAATTTGGGTGTATTGAATAAGGATATTCATATTTTCTTTTTGAAAGATTATTTTGATTTTATAATGAAATCTTCATTCAATAAATTTGGGTATATTGAATGAGGATGTTCATATATGCTTTTTGAAAGATGACTTTTGATTTTATTTGGAATGAAATCTTCATTCAATAAATTTGGGTATATCGAATGAAGATGTTCATATGTGCTTTTTAAAAGATGGCTTTTGATTTCATAATGAAATCTTCATTCAATAAATTTGGGTATATTGAATGAGGATGTTCATATGTGCTTTTTGAAAGATGACTTTTGATTTTATTTGGAATGAAATCTTCATTCAATAAAGTTGGGTATATTGAATGAGGATGTTCATGTGTGCTTTTTTTGAAAGATGACTTTTGATTTTATTTGGAAATGAAATCTTCATTCAATAAATTTAGGTATATTTAAAGAGGATGTTCATATGTGCTTTTTTTAAAAAAAATAATTCTTAGCTTTGATGTTTGAAAAGATCCTACATGTAACAATCTTGAAGATTGTTAGATGAGGTATATGTATTTTGTGCAATAATGTGTACTTTTTGGAAAAGTGCTTTTGAAAAGTGATGTTTTTATAAAGGATTTATTTTTCTTTATTTTTGAAATGAACCATTCCTTACCATAGAAATGGTAAGGAGGTTCAACAAGGATTTCATAGTAATCTCTTTCTTCTTTTTATTAAATTTTATTTTCACCTATTGGGAGACCCAACAGGGGTTCTAAGACCTACACGGAGTGAGGTCCTAGAACCTAAAGGATGTTGGCTAGTTTAGCTCAAGAATGAAATGAGCTAAGTGCCAACAAAAAAGAAGGATAGTCTCAAACTTGTATAAAATACAAATCCACTATCGATACTTGAAAACAATGATCATTTACCAAAGATGGAGAGAGGAACCATCACCAGTGGAGTCACCAAAAAAATTTGTGGGTATTTTTTTTTATTATCTTCATCTTCATTCCTTGAGTGAATGAATTAAAAAATTATAACAACACTTGGTTGGACACCATGTAGATCCACTGATGTACTCATTAGGGTGATCGGGTACGATATTAAGGAATTATGTACTATCTCGAGAGGTAGAAGTCACTACCCTATAATGGACCTAATCACCTAATGAGGACTCTTAAGGATGATGGGTCTTCATATGTATGAGAGATTCTTCTCCTACTTTATATGGAAAATTAAAGTAGGGATTATTTAAATCGGGTTCGTCAAGTTCCCTATGGAGGCAAGCCCTTATAGTTAATTACATCATAAGGAATGAAATTCTTTCGAAATACTCTCAATTAAGGTAAATAATCGTTGTCTCTAAAGATTTCAAAGATAGGACTATCAATCAATTGGTTATTTTTAGAAGATCAAGTGGGATTGATCAAAAGGAGAGAGTTATTATCGAAACCAAAAGGAGATGAGTAGGGGATGCTCATGATACTAGGAAGCCTAGTGAGCATCCCAAACTATCCTATGGTTGGGCTTTATATTTTAAAATTGAGGGGAGTTATATGTTTGAGTTGAATTTTTGTTAGAAATTTAGGGCTTATAATCCATCAACATAAGATTGTGGAAATGCCTAAGAGGTGAGGATTTATGCCCACGGCCTCAAAGGAAAATAGCAATCTCAGATCCTAAATCTAGGGAGCTTTGGCGAGGGCCAAAGCATGACCTAAATCTTAGGAGAAAATGGGTATATTGTTTACCTCCACAAGAGAGAATAAACCACCCGATGGTTGGACTTACAACCGCCTGAGGGTGGCTGCCAACTAACTCCTCCTACAATTTTAAATACATGTAGGCAAGTCTTATGCTTTACAAGATAGCTAGGCTATTATTTGTTTAGAAAGGAGACTAAGTCCTTAAACACACTCCCTAAGAGACTAGATCATGTAGGGTATGACTAATGACTTAAATCTAATGCAAATTTTGTTATATTTTATTTTGATTTTTGGACAATTCATTTGACACAAGGCTATGGGATTTCATATGCCTAATGCATGAGAAGTTTGATTATGGGCTAAAATCAGCAAGAAGGAGGTAAGTTTCCACTATGGCTCTCAAAATTTCTCTAAAGGTGGAAGCCCTCCATTAGCAAGTGAAGCAAGATGATTTTATGCATGTGTACATCCATAAGGGGTTACTAAATCTTTTATTATCTTGATTTATGTCCTAAGCTTTAGGTTAAGTTATGAGTTATTTATTTTTAATTTTTGAGTTGATTAATTTGAATAAAAAATTTATTTTTCCCTAAGAGCCTAATCGTATCTAGGTCATTCATCAATCAATGAAGAAACTAGGAAAAATCATGTCATCCTAATGCACAAGCTAAACATACATCAAATAATTTTATAAAGCTAGTGCAAAAGAATAAAAGACTGGTGTGGTCGAGTATCACCGTACAACCCAAAAAGAAATGTGGGTAGTCGAGCTCTACCCTTATACAACCCGAATTACAAAATGAATTATTACAATTTAGAATGAATTCATGTTATGGGGGGTCTTCATTCTTCATTTCTTCTTTCTTTTTTCTACTTTCTTCTTTCTTCATTCTTCATTCTTCTTTCTTTTTTGGCTTGATTAGAACATGGTTGCTCTAAAGGCATCACATGGAACATAAGACTTGATCTCATAACCAATGTTCACCTTAATCCCCATAACATTCATTCCAAATCTTAATTGCAAAATTTACATTAAAAGGGAAAGATAAATCTAACTAAACCAATAAAATAGAGATTAGCTAAACATATCGCACAATCTCAACCAGTTATAGGAATAATTTAGACTTAACACCCCACGCATGGGTAACTAAGTCCACCTGTCCTAGTTTGGATTATGCTTAGGGGTATAAGCAACCTGCATAGGAAAAATATTTTTATATTTTTATTACAATGCCCCTTAAGCACAAACCCCGGCAGAAAATATGATGAGACTAAAAGCATCCTATCAACTAGTCTACGCACATGCACCATAACATCCAGACTAAAACATCACATCATAAAATAATGTGTTGCTCTAACCTAAAGCTAGAAATGGTGACTTAGTCTAATGTGCGTGCTATTTAAGGGTTGTTTGGCATGTCTTAACTAGGCTTTAAGGTTGAAATTTTTTGAAGTGTAAAGAGTTCAACTTAGAGGTTGGTTTCATTTAAGTGATTTAGTTGGTTTGTTAATTTCATTTATTGATTTGATTTGGTTTGAATGAACCTACATTTAATTAGTAAGTGTTGTAAAGAGAAGAAAAAAAGAAGAGAACTCCTCTTTCATCCCTACCTTAAGTAATTTTTAAGGTGGATTCATTAATGATTTTTTAAGTGAATGTTTTATTATGTGTTTTAATTAACCCAAAGTTTAGATTTACTCTAAAAAAACAAATTCGATAAGAAAGGCATCTTAGGATTAATTAAGGTGAATTACTATTAGATAACACACAACCCTTTATTTCTTTCCAACATGTATACCAAGCATATAAATGATCCTAAGCATAGTTATACATGCAAATGCAAATCTTAGCACTCCTTGAAGATGAATGCAAAGAGATGTTATTTAAGGAAAATTTGAATATTCCATGAATGCATGTTTTTGTAAAGTAGAAAAGAGGGACTCTTTTATCCATAAATCAAATGCACATTTACATGTACAAAAGACATAAGTGAGTATGACACCATTATTTTCTACACCAGGGGTATAAGGTATAAGACCTTCTTAGGGCTACTTAAAACCTCGCAACCCTGGGATGTCTAGACTGATATACCACTTTTCTTAAATACATGTGCATGTACAAAAAGAAAACAAATTGATGAAGTATCATGCAAAGAATTTTTGTTTGATTTGTCAATGTAATTTACATGTGTAAATGTGAAGATCCTTCTTAAGTCATAACACGGAAATGGATAGGTTTGGATTTAAGTAAGTGTTGTGTTCTTTTCAAATGAACTATACACTTTGCAAATCCTATCTAAATCCATGTTAAGAGGAAAGAAGAAAAGCACATAATACACATTTTGTATTTATAATCACATGCAAGCTCTTAAGTAATTATAAGTACCATACCTTCATTTATAATCTTTGATTTATGAGTTTTAAAAATAGTTTTTGATTTAATAATGATAATTGCCACTCATATTCTTACTTTAGCCAAAACATGCAATTTCACATAAAGAAAATATTTCATTTTAATTTTTGAAAAGACATGAATGCATGATTTCATATGGCACACAACATTTAGCATGCTTGGAAAGAAATAAAGTGATGTAAGCATATGACATTATTCACCCTAACTAATTATTATGGACAATCTTAGAAGATGAGATTATTCAAAGTAAATCAAAATTCTTTAAAGAAACTTTTATTTTTGAATTTGATTTGATTTAGGAAATGTGAAAAGAGTTTGTTGGTCTTAACCCATTTCCCCCATGTGTGAATTGATTTAGTTTAATTTTAGAACAATTAGATTGATTTTTATGTTTTGTTTAGGTTAAGGTGTGAATTAAATGCATTAATTACCCCTTACCTACACCACTTCAACTTAATTAAACAAACAATTATGAGCCAACATATGATATGCAACCACATGGAATTTAAATCAACAATGCTCCTAAGAAAGAAAGGGGCCTAATGCAACTGGCACACAATTATTGATTAATTAAGCTAAAGAGTTTAATTAAGTACTTTCATAACCATCCCATACATATGGGTTGGATATGATTTTCTTAAGCTTACTTTAGGCTTTTGAACACTTAAGGATCTACCCAAGATTAAATTGATTAAGTTCAGATTGGTTTTAAATTTTTGATTGAATTAATTAAGTAGACCATTAATGGATTAATCCTTAACTAGGTTTAGATTAAGGAAGAAAGGGGGTTTAGGGAATAGCTTAGGGAAAATATCCCAAACCCATTCCATAAACCTCCTCTTCACTTAAATAATGCTTAATTCTCTCAATTAATGGATTAAATCACTGCTCACATGCTTAATTACTCTTAATTACATTTAGAGGGTGATTAAGAGTTCATTAATTAAATTATTAATAAATCCCAAGAAAATTAAGGGAGGCAGAAGTCATCCCACTAAATATGTCTAAGAAATTTGGAAGTAATTAATGAAGTAATTAGGGAGTAATTAGGGTAATTAAATTTTTAATTAAACACTAATTAAGGAAAATATACTACTCAAAATCAATTAGAAATAATTTTATTGGATTCTCTTATGAATTATCTTTAAAATGAAGTTGAGTTTGCATTTTTTGGATTTGTTTACACTTAATTATGAATTTTTAAAGTTTTTATGATTATTACGTAATTAGGAAGCCTAATTATATAACTAATCCCGTTGGCGCCACGTGGGCTACTGATGTGGTGCGCGCTTTCCATGTGACACGACGGGATTGGTTATTTAAGTTGCCAAATCGGCTGTCGCGTCAGCTGACGGCGCTACACGCTTTCCCTTAGGTCATCCGATCAAAGATTGGACGATCAAAATTAAAACCTCACTTAAAAGATTTCTCATAATCCAGTTATATCCTCATTTATATTCACAAATATAAATAAAAAATAAATTCAAATAACTAAAACCAAACCCAAAACTCAAGTAAAAATCCAAAATCTTTCCTAAGTCACTTTGATTCCATCCTATAGACTTAGCTCAAATCCAATCCAAATCAATTCAAACTCAAGAGATCTTCTCATAACCCATTTATATTCTCATTTATATTCACAAATATAAATGAAATATAAATTCAAATAACCAAAACCAATTTAAAACTCAAACCAAAATCTAACATAAATCCAACCTATGCTCTTTCAAGTCAAATTCTTGAACTTAGCCATATCAATCCAAACCTTTAGATTTTCTTAATGATTCAATCAACCATTCTACAATGAATCCAAATATAAACACAAACGTCAATTATCAAACCAAAATCAAACTAACCCAAGTCAAACCCATGTTCACCCTTTTGACTTGAAATTTTCAAGTGAATCAAAACTCATTTGACTCCAAATCATTTGCAAATGGATTTATATTTCATTTACAAGTCCATATATGAGTTCAACCAAACTTGAATCAAGCATTGATCAAGTCAATTGACCCACTTAGGCTCACTTGACCCAAAGGGACCTTAAGGACCTTTTTGATCCAAACTCTAATCCAACCCAAATTGGATTGAACTAAGCCTAAGTAAGCTCTCATCATGATCAAAAATCATCATGGGAAGATCAATCACTCAATTTGGGTCAAACTAAGTCAAACCTAGCCTTTGACCAAGTCAACACTTAACCCAAATGAAACCTAAGCTAGCCAAAATCTACAATAGGTCAAATTGATTGAAATCATTGATCTAAACTAGTTTGTGATCAATGATTGAACATGACCAAGTCACCAATTGTGCCAAACCTAGCCTAATTGAACACTTGACCCAAGTTGACCCAAATTGACCTAAAAAGTCAAAATATGTCAAATCTTGATCTAAGCCAAATTGATTACAACCAATGGGTCAAATTCATTCTAAACCACTTGTTGAACTTGACCAAAGCCTCAATTATCAAACTAGACCCAACCTAGCCCAATTGACCATGAACCTAACTTGACCTAAAAGGTCAAATCAAGCCAAAATCAAATCAAACTAAAATTGATTAAAACCAAAGCTTGCAAAATATTTCAAATGACTAACCAAACCAAAACCAACTTATGACCCAACCTAATTAGGTCAAATGGGTCAAATTGGTCAACTTGACCCATTTGACCTAAGTGAACTCAAATGAAACAAAACTAAATATAAATTAAATTGAACCAAACCAATGCTACCAAATCACTCCAAATGATCATATGAACTTGACCCAACCCATGGTTTGACCCAATTTGACCAATTGGTCAAGTTGACCCAAGTTGATCCTTTTTGACCTGAATGAGTCAACATGTGCCAAATGATATCAAATCAACTCCAAATTCCTTAAAATTTGGCCCAACCCATTTTTCAATTATTCCAAATCTGCCTAAACTAAAATCAAAGCCAAATGACCATTTCATCGCTAAGTCAAAAGGGTAACTTATGGTCAAATTCACTTAGAATTTGACCATATTCCAACTCAAGACCACTTGGCATCCTCTTAGTGGTCCATTTGGACACCAAGGGATGTGGTGCACATGACCCAATGGGTTTTGGTCAGCCAAACCCAACCCAAAGCCAAAACTGACCACCCAATAGAAAATTCTCCACATGTAATCCCTCACATCCTCATTTAACACATGGGCAACTCCTCCACTACACTCCCCTACCAAAACCGAATCACATGGCACCCTAAACAACCTAAATAACCCATTCTATCTCATCAATTGATCCAAAATGGCAAAGAAGCTCACGACTATCCAATCCAAGTAGGTGGAGATATATTCCACCTCATTCCATTCCAATTCAAGTGACTTGCATTCGATTGAGCCAGAGAGACCTAAGGCAAGCTCCCCAAGCTCTCTCAAGCAATTCCCAAGCTCTTCCCAATTTCTCTTCTGGGTTTTGCCTAAGACAAAAATATGGGAGGTAGGAAGAAATCCAAACTCACTCAATTCTCCATAAAATCCAAATTCCTCTTGCAAGCACCATCAAGGGACCTAATCGAGCTCACCGAAATCAAATCCTAAGCATCCAAGCCACGAGAAGGAGGAGTTCGATCAAAGTCGCAAGACATTGAAGCTCACCTTTATCAATAGGAAGATCCACTTCATCTCAAGCCTTCAAACCTTCAACAGGGCTTCATCTCCACTAGAGGAAGCTACCTCAACATTTGGGAGTGCCGGTGATAGCCTCCGCCAAGGTATTCTTCAAAACCGAGCTTAACTTAGAAAATCCTTGGTCCTTTGTGAAGGGAACTTTAATCTCAATTAAATTCCACCGTTGGATGTGTTTCTCATTGCTCCTAGATGGTGTGGGTTGAATCTTAGCTCAATCCGAACTCAAGTGAGCTCGAATCAAGCCATGGAGGATGGATAATCTCCATCTCCTACAGGTGAGGGCAGGGATGAATCATGGACCATCCATCCCGCATGTTTTGGATGGATGATCCAGATTAATCTGATTAGATCCGACGATTTAATCCTTCGAAACTACAGGCTTGATCCTGACCGTCCGATCTTTGATCAGATGGTCCAATAGAAAGTGCGCAGCCCACCAACTAACACGGCATAGAATGTGACAACTTAAATAACAAATCCCATTGCGCCACGTGGAAAGCGCGCGCCATGTTAGCAGTCTACGTGGCACCGACGAGAATAATTAAATAATTAGGGTACTTAATTATCCTTTAATCACTAAAATTTAAAATATTCATAATTAAATGTAGAAAAATAAAAAAAATTTAAATGATGGCTCATTTTAAAGATAATTCAGAGAGGAATCCAATAAAATTATTTATAATTGATTTTGATAGTAGAATTTTCTTAATTAGAGTTTATTTGGGAACTTAATAACTCTAATTTCTCTCTAATAACTTTATTAATTAATTTCAAACTTCTCAGACATATTTAGTGGGATGACCTCTGCCTAAGCCTTAATTAATTCCAAACTTTATTAATTAATTCCTCTAATTTTCTTGGAATTTATTAATGAGTTAATTAGGGAAATTCATTAATGCATCCTTAATCACTCTATTAATATAATTAAGGATAATTAAGCATGTGAATAGTTGTTTAATCACTTAATTAAGATAATTAAACATTATCTAAGTGAATAGGAGGTTTATGGAATGATTTTGAGGTATTTTCCCTAAGCCCCTTTCTTTCTTAATCCAAACATTATTAAGGATTAATCCACTAATGATCTTCTTAATTAGCTTAATCAAAATTTTAAAATCAATCTAAACTTAATCAATCCTTTGTTGGGTAGATCCTTAGGTGTTCAAAAGCCTAAGGTAAGCTTAAGGAAATCAAATCCAACCTATATGTGTGGGAAGGGTTATGAAAGTACTTAATTAAACCCTTTTAGCTTAATTAATCATTAATTGTGATTCAATTGCATTAGGCCCCTTTCTTTCTTAGGAGCATTACTGAGTTAAATTCTATGTGATTTCATATCATATGTTGGCTCATAATTAGTTGGTTAATTATGTTAAAGTAGTATAGGTAAGGGGTAATTAATGAATCTAACTTTCACATTAGCCTAAATAAGACATAAAATCAATCTAATGGTTCTAAAATTAAACTAAATCAATTCACACATGTGAGAAATGGGTTAGGACCAACAAATTCTTCTCACATTCCCTAAATCAAATCAAACTCAAAACAAAAAAAAAATCTTTTTAAGAAATGTTGATTCTCTTTAAATGATCTTATTTCATAGGATTGTCTTTATGAATTAATGAGGGTGAATGAAGCTACATGCTTACATGACTTTATTTCTTTCCAAGTATACCAAATGGTGTATGTAATATGAAATCATGCATTCACATCTTTTTGAAAACTCAAATAAATGAAATGTTTCCTTTATGTCAAATTACATGTTTTGGCTAAAGTAGGAATATGAGTGGCTATTATCACTACTAAATCAAAAATTATTTTCAAAACTTATAAATCAAAGACTATAAATGAATGTGTGCTACTTATAAGTATTTATAAGCTTGCATGTGAATATAGCTTAAAAATGTGTTATGTGATTTTCTTCTCTTTTCTTAACATGGTTTGTATAAGATTTGCAAAGTGTATAGTTCCTTTGAAAGAACATTACACTTGCTTAAACTTTATTCCTATGCACTCCCATGTCATGAATTAAGAAGGATCTTCATATTGCACATATAAATTAAACAACCAATAAATCAAACAAAAAAACAAAAACTTTTTGCATGATTCTCTTTCCATTCATTTCTTTTTGTATATGCACATGTATTTAAAAAAAGTGGTATACTAGTCAGGACATCCTCAGATTGCAAGGATTTAAGTAGCCCCAAGTAGGTCTTTTACCTTATACCCCTGGTGTAGAAAATATTGGTGTCATATTCACTTGTGTCTTTCATACATGCAAATGTGCATTTAAGTAATGGATAGAAGAATTCAACGCTTTTCTACTTAACAAACTCATGCATTTATGAAATATAAAAATATTTCTTAAGCAGCATCCCTTAGCATTCATCATTAAGGTGTGCTAAATATTTACATTTGCATGTATAGATATGCTTAGGATCATTTCATGTGCATAATACACATGTTGAAAAGAAATAAATGGTTGTGTGTTTTGTGATAGTAATTTACCTTAATTCATTTTAAAATGCCTTTCTTATTTGAATAGGTTTATACCTTAGAAATTACTTAAGGTAGGGATGAAAGAGAAGTTCTCTTCTCTTTTCTTCTCTTTACAGACACTTAGTAATTAAATGTAGGTTCATTCAAACCAAATCAAATCATCAAATAAAATTGGCAAACCAATTAAATCACTTAAATGGAAGCACCCTTCTAAGTTAAATCCTTCATACTTAGAAAACTTCAACCTTAAATCCTAGATAAGACATAACACACAAGCCTTAAATGGCACACACATTAGGCTACGTCTCCCTTTCTAATCCTATGTTAGAGCGGTGCATGGTTTGATGCCTGATTTTATTTTGTGATTTAATGTTTTAGACTGGATGGTAGGGTGTATATGCATAGACTGAATGGTAAGGCAATCTTAGTCTAACCATTGTCTTATGCAGGGGATCGTGCTTAAGGGGTGTTGTAATAAAAATATAAATACTTTTACTGTGCAGGTTGCTTATACCCCTAAGCATAATCCAAAATATGCCAGGTGGACTTGGTTAACTATATCTGGGGTACTAAGTCCAATTTATATATATACATGCTTGGGATGTGTGGTGTGTTTAGCTAATCTCTATTTTGCAGGTTTTAGTTAGATTTACTTTTCCTATTTTCATGTAACTTTTGCAATTAGGATTTGGAATAAATGTTATGGGGGATTAGGATGAACACTGGTCATAAGACTATGTCTTATGTACCATGTGAAGCCTTTGGAGCAACCATATTCCAACCAAGCCAAAAAGAATAAAAGAAAGAAGCAAAGCAAAATATGAAGAATGAAGAATGAAGACCTCCATAACATGAATTCTTTTTTTATTCTAATTAATTCATTTGTAATCCGGGCTGTATAAGGGTAGAGCTTGACTACCCAATTTCTTTTCGGGTTTATGCAGTGGAGCCCGACCACAAAGGCCTTTTATTCTTTTGCACAAGCTTTATAAATTTATTTGATGTTTGTTTAGCTTGTGCATTAAGATGACATATTTTTTCTAGTTTCTTTATTGCTTTGATGAATGGCCTAGATGCACTTAGGCTCTTAGGAAAAAATAAATTGTCTATCCGATTAATCAACACAAAATCAAAAATAAATAACTCATAATCTCACTTAAAGCCTAGGTTATAAATCAAGATAATAGATTTAACTACCCCTTAGCTGGATGTTGTATGTTTCACATCATGCATAAAATCATCTTGCTTTACTCTTGCTCATGGAGGGCTTCCACCTTTGTTAGGGAACTTGGCTTGACCTTTGAGAGCCATGGTGGAAACACACCTCCTTCTTACTGATTTTGGCCCATAATCAAATTTCTCATGCATTAAGCATATGAATCCAATAGCTTGTGCCAAATCAATTGTCCAAAAATAAAAATAAAATATAACAAAAATTTGTATTAGATTTAAGTCATTAAATCATGCCCTACATGATCTAGTCTCTTAGGGAGTGTGTTTAAGGACTTAGTCTCTTTCTAAATAAACAATAGCTTAGCTATCTTGCAAAAGCATATGACTTACCTATATGTATTTAAAATCATAGGATTTAATTGGTGGCCACCTCCAGGCGGTTGTAAGTATAACAGTCGGGTGGTTTATCCTCTCTTATGGAGGTAAACCATATACCTATTTTCACCTTAGATTCAGGTTGTGCTCTGGCCCTCACCAAAGCTTCTTAGATTTAGGTTCTAAGGTTATTGTTTTCCTTTACGGGCTACAAGCATAAATACTCGCCTCTTAAGCATTCCATGATCTTATATTGTGGAATTGTAAGTCCTGGATTTCTAATAAAAATTCAACTCAAATAAATAATTCCCTTCAAATTCTAAAATATAAAGCCCAACCACAGGATAGTTTGGGATGCTTACTAGGCATCCTGGTATCATAAGGATCCCCTACTTATCTTCCTTTGGTTTCGATAATAACTCCCTCCTTTTGATCAATCCCATTTGATCTTTAAAATATAGTCAATTGATTGATAATCCTATCTTTGAAATCTTTGAAGACAATGATTATTTAGCTTAATTGAGAGTATTCCTAAGGAATCTCATTCCTTGGGATGTAATTAACTATGGGGACTTGTCTCTACAGGGAACTTAACGAACCTGATTTAAAATAAACCATGCTTTACTTTTTCATGTAAAGTAGAGGAAGAATCTCTGGTACATCCGAAGACCCATCGTCTTTAGGAGTCCTTATTAAGGTGATTAGGTCCATTGTAGGATGGTGACTTCTGTCTCTTGAGATAGTATATCATTTCTCAATATCGTACCCAATCACCCTAATAAGAACATCTACTGATCTACGTGGTATCCAACAAGCATATTTTTGTTTTCATTTATCTTCCAAGATAGATGAAGATAGAAATTCATCACAATTATGCTTATTTTCTTTTACCTCATTCAGGAAAAACTCTCTCTCTCTCTCTCTCTCTCTCTCTCTCTCTCTCTCTCTCTCTCTCTCAAGTTTCAAGAAAAAGAAAGATTACTATTATTATTATTATCTTTTTTTTTTTGTCTCCTTCAAGGCAATCTCTCTCTCTCATTCAAAAAAAGGGAAAAATATTATTATTATTATTATTATTATTATTATTATTATTATTATTATTATCTTTTTTACCTCCTTCACGACAATCTCTCACTCCTTCACTCTCTCTCTATCTTTGGGTTTAAAAATTATGTATATATATATGTATGTAATATATGTATATATAATAATAATATATATATGTATGTAATATGTATATATATATATATATATGTATATGTATATATAATATATATATATATATATAATATATATATGTATATATATATAATATGTATATATATATATACATATATATATGTATATATATATATATATAATATGTACATATATATATATATATCTTCTATCTCTCTTTCCTCTCTCTTTCTCTCTTTCTCTCTCTCTCTCTCTGTATGATTTACAAAAAATATAAATAAATAAACAGTGAATAAAATACTATTTTTATATAATCTTATGCACAATCTCACAATTTGTGTCATCGTATTACAGGTAGAAGTGTAAAATCAAATATTTGAATGTGCAAAATATGTTATATTTAATATTATATAGGTGTACGAAGAGCCTATGCACATCTTTTTAGATGGATAGGTTGAAAGATTTATGGCCACACTGTTGCAAAACACCACCTATGTGCTTCATTTTAGACAATTAGGCAGGCTTAATTTTGGTAGAATTCTCATAACTAGAGGAGGTGATGTCGAAATTTTGTCAAAACTTTAGACTTATAGGGGACAAAAATAAGCAATATCTTAAGTGATTAAGTGACCTGAATAAAATTAAAGAAAAGTTAAATGGTAATTAAACATTATAATAAAGATGCCAACTAAAGCCAAATGTAAATGAAATCTTATAATAAAGGTGATTAAGAAAAAGAGGAAGAAAAGATTGAATGTACCTGTTAGCAAACACTTGAATGAGCTTTCCTAAATCTTCAAAACAATTAACTATGAAATAAATTGTAAATGAGAGGGATGATGAAAATGAATTCTCATCCCCTTCTATTTATAATGAGAAGAAAGAATCTCTTTGTGGGGCCCCCTCACTAAAGAATAATGATATAAGGACCAAAAAAAGAGAGAATCATATTGCAAAGTGCATGAAAAGATATGTCTCTCATTCATCTTAAGATAATCTAAAGCATAAACCTTGAGATACGTGCAAATAAGATCGAAAAGTTAAAATATTGTATACATCTTGAAGTTGCTTGATATCCAAAATGTTATACTAAAATGCATATGAATTACATAAAAGATTGAATTACTTATATTGTGAGATGTAGTTATACTGAGTGTCATCATATTAAATTGTGCATAATTGGCTTGAAGGATCGAACTGTGCTCCCACTTCAAGTCAACACTATATATAAATTTCAAATTTCTTACTCCAAAATATATTTGTACAAACAAAATATGCATGTACTTCAAAATGCCTATACTTTCAAATCTATGTCATTGAAATACGTGCAGGTGGCATAAAGAAAAGTGCTTTACATGTATCTCAAGACAATCATTGTCTTAAAATCATCACGTTGAAATGTGTGTTGAGAGATTTAAATATATACACACCATGATGGACGTACTTTAAGGTCACCTCATCTTTGAACTTAGGCATATTATACTAAAATGTGTGCTAATAATTCGAAATCTCAAAAAAAAGTAAATATTACACGTATTACGAGCCTTACATATACTTGAAATTAACACCACTAGATTTGTGTAAATAATGAAATAAATTATATATTCATATCTCAATAAAAATTAAGTCGAGTTTAATGCCTCAAAAAATATACTTTAGTGATTTACACATTTGATGGCTTAACTTCAATTGCCTCGTAAAATATGCAATTCGCATAAATTCCATAAGATTCAATGAAATTAAAAAGAAACTCGCGCTGGGCTACTTTATCTATATAGTGAAGTCATAAGTCTCACATACTCAATCCAGTCCTCCTAGTAGAGGTAGGAGTTGACAGGATTGATTATGAGTTGAGTGTTCAATCATTAAAAGAGTAATTTTATTTTACACTTATATACAATCATCAAAAATCTTAATAGAAGAATTTCTTATTTAAAATCCTAAACTTTCTACTTTGATATAAAAGATACAATCACAGGTTTTAGCATTTAACCTGATATTCTGTTAGCAGGAAAGCAGAGTTGACAAGATCTATACCCCAATGATAATTATGTTGATTATAGGTTTCAATCGGAGGGATTTAATCTCAAAATAAAATTATCAAATTATAGTATGAATGCTCAAATCATTCACACCCTAATGATGATTGAGCTGATTATAGATTTCAATCGAAGGGGTTCTATCTCAAAATAAAATTATCAAATTATAGTATGAATGCTCAAAGCATTCACACCCCGATGATGGCTGTGTTGAATGGAGATTTCAACCGGAGGGGATATCACCATCAAGTTATATTCAAGATTTAATATCAAATTTGATAAATTCAAAATTTTTGCAATTATAAAAACTATAAAAGAAGCTTAATTTAAATGCCTAAATGAAATTTATCAATCTAAAAACTTAAAGCTAAAATCCATCCACTCATCCACAACTGTTTGTCGGATGTGACAAATTAAGAAAATCCTAGCACACAAAAGAGCTAATGTTTAGTCAAGTGTGTATTTATATTCACACAGAAATAATCTCATTCTAATAAGGATGTGACGTGTGTCCTCTGTCCGCATGGTTTGGCCATTAGGCTCCACATATGATGCAGTTACGATCAAAGTCCTCTGATTGGGTGGTTCCCCACCAAATGACACCATTATATTACGATCATGATTATAGCCTGTATGTTCCCCAATGACTCTATCATTTAAGTTATGAATCATATGTGTACTTGATAGGGCAAAAAGTCTTATGTTTATTAAGGTGGATTTAAACAAATCTTCTTAGACAAACACCACCCCAGGTCTACAAGATTTCCTTGGAGGATGCAACCCATGGTTGTGATAAGGATCCTTCGATCAGGTTGGGTCGACTACCTCCTCTGACTAAGTAGACCAGGGACCATGATAGTCTGGGATGACGGAACTATAAGATCTTGATCAGACGCATCATCAATCCCCCAACCATCTGTTTTAAATAATTTCATAAACCTAAATTTTATAGCTCCACATGCTGCTACTATATGCTACGTGTTTAGCAATCTAACGACTAGCCTTAATCGAAAATTCTCTCTATGCATTGAGAGAGGTAATTAACTATAGGTGCTCACGCCTATTGGAAATCTCAAACCAGATCTAAAGTCATCATAAAATGAGAGTGAAATCTTTGGGTAGTGTCTTATCTACTGTTCATTTGCCTTTTGAAAATTTGATTGATATGATTCATACTCTCTTCATCGAGAGGTCCGTGGCAAATTTTCGAAGCCCACAGTTGAGGTTGGTGCAAATGGAAAGTTACAGAATGCAATGATGCATAAATTAAGCCTAGAATTGCTTTGAACAACTTCGACGTTGCTCAAACATCCTCCATTTGCAAAATAGACTCCGCTAATGGGTCTAGAATCAAAATCTATTACAATATACCCATAGCATTATCTTATGGCCAATCGACAAGAGAAATGAGTTGTTGATGTGAATGCACGTATATCAGAGTCCGAAAACCTCGATGTCATCCAAACAATCTAAAAATCTATCAAATGAGACAGTCTGCAATTTTGGCACTGAGTTTGTGCAAGTGTCAGCCAAAAGAATGCTACATTGTGTGATTCTAACTAAAATTATCTCAATCGACGTCGAAGACAGACAAACGATCTTAGATCCCAAGATAGATTTTATCATTGCATCCAAAACATAAATAATGCTAAAGAAGGATACTCATAATGCCAAAAATTATTTTTATCGAAACTCACAGGTTTTAAGATATATGAGGCAATGACATGCAGTTTGAAGCTCATACGACATGAAAAAAAAAAATCTCAAAATTAAAATTAAATAAATTAGAAAGAGTTATATATGCTTATTTATATAATATCTATTATTTATTAAGAAAAATGTTTTAATCTGAAACCAAAATGAAACTCTTATTATAATTCTAATAGTTCAAAACAAAATTAGTTATGATGAAAAAAAGCTTATCGCATAAATCTCATCAAAGCAAAGTGAAAAAAAAAAAAATTCACTTACAGATTTTCTATTCAGTTGAAATTATATTGAATTGAATTAAAATAATTATTTTAATTTACCTCTATATTGTATTTCGGGCAAGTTCATGGGTGTTACTGTTTCCGCCCTCGTCCTGTCCTTGCCGTTTCACGTGAAGGGTAAAAATTATTATGTGTAGTTCAAATATAGAAATATATTTAAATTTTAATAATAATTATCACTTAATCTTATATATAGTGTGAGTAAATTATATATATATATATATAAAAGCTATATTATATTTATAAATTATGTGCATAATAAGCGGCATAAGAAATTCGGATATAGCTCTGCTTCTTATAACTTCATATGTAACAATTTCTCCCCGTTAAAAGGGCAGTACAAATAAAAGAAAAAAAAATTCCTAATATAATAACTCAAGCCAAAAAAAGTGTGACTTCTCTTTGGCTCCTTACTCTGTACATGCCATATCCGTTTATCTGATCTTCATCACGGAGAGAAAGCTGAAGTAAATTAAGAATAGGTATAATCGTCCAACTACTTGGTGATTAGTCTAGTCATCGATTACGTGGCGTGCGTGCCGCGTGAAATTGAACCCGCATGCCGATTCTTATTAGGGCCGATCGACCCGATCGACCCCAATTTCTCTCGATTCGGGTGAATTCCGCCGCAGAGCTCACTGCTTTGTTTTCTCTGTCCGAGCACGGTCATCTCCATCTCGAAACTTCCCGTGACCATCGGTAGCTCCAACCGCGCATTGCCATCTTCTTATTCGAAGAAACTTCCTTTCTTCCGACGGCCAGCGTTCACGTCGTTTGACTTCCCTCTCCATAGCTAGTTAAAGCCATTAGCTTAAAGTGACGATTGGCTCCATTTTGTTCGAGGAAGTTTTCTGTGGCAAATTCTATCTTTTTTTTAGCACATCCCCGTCGTTCTTCGTAAACACACGGTAAATCCGTATTTTTATCAATTTATAAATTAATAGAGTATGTGTGCTAAGGATTAGAGTTGTATAGTTAGAATTTTATGGTTGGGTTTTATTTGTATATTTGTGTAAGCATTGTGGTTCAGGTGTTAAGTAGCCAAGGGTAGTATTATGTTCAAATTGGGATGCAAATCGTCAGATCATGTTATTATATTTCATATACACTTTCTTTCAACTACTTGAATCAAACTTAACTGATGTTTTACTCAACTCTTTCGCATGTTGTTTTGTGTTGTATGACATTCAAAAGTTTTAGCTTACAAATTTGTCATAAAATAAATTATACAAATGAACTAAGATGTAAATTAAATAAGAAAGGTAATAATTGAATCTATTATAAAAAAACACAATATTAAAGATTAACTCAACTTCACAAGCTAAATTAATCAATATACTAAACTCTGAAGTCACTAAAACATAAATCTAAGCTATTATAAGTCCGACATAAAATACTCTCATAATCTATCTAACAACTAATTCCATAGTAACAGGATCTTACCACCCAAGCTTTGTTATACAAAACTTGACCAATTCTGTAAAAAAAAAAACATCTGAAGCCAGCCGCGAATAGCTTTTGAAGTCAAGTCGGCCGAGTGGATATGGCGCCAACCAGCTTACACGTCGAATCGGCATTGACTAGTACATAGTTGACGATATATATTCTTAAATTTTTTTATTAATACTTAATTACGTAATTACTATTTTAATGATACTTAATTTAAAAAATGGCCTCAAGTACGTCAATATCCCCTTTGCTCACATGCCGCTCGACACCAGCCTACGCCCGTCTCCTGCTTTATTTATTTTTTCTCGCCTCACACATATTGCAGCCCGTCCCGAAACCCATCTGCCGTATTCCGCCGCACGTAGCCCCTAAACCAGTCTACCATTCCCTTCTCCTGTTCTCGCCTCCAGCTTCGCCTGAGCTCTCAGCTCACACTTCCAGCCCTCACTCCATGTTCGCGCTAAAATAGATGCGCCTTAGTCTAGCCTACCTGAGAAAGCAACTCCTGTCTAGTCTCTCCCTCTCAGTTATTGTTCACATGCAAATTTCCAGCTTGCTCTTCCTCACCTAAAGCCCTGCACCCACAGCTCTTCTTTCGAGTTTCGGCCTTTCTAGCTTAACACGTACCCGATTTTCTGTTACTGTCTCCCATCTTCACCTGTAATTAGTGCACTCCTCTCTCTTAGACGAAACACTAAACCAGGATTTCCCTCACCAGCAGCACCTATTCTCTCCCTCCACCGAGCTCCTCGAGCCTCTTCCCAACTGCTTCAGCAAGAGGGCTTTTACCCTTAACCCAACTCTTCTCTCCATCAGTTCAACCAAAACTCTCATCTCACATCTCCCTCTGCCGACCTCACAGAAGCTGTTCCCATCTCTCTCTCTCTCTCTCTCTCTCTCTCTGTCTCTTCAAATATATATATATATATATATATATATATATATATATATATATATATATATATATATATATATATATATATTATTATTATTGCTTTGTCTGTTTAAACTGGAAAGATCAGTCGCCCGCTCTGGCTTATTTAATTTTTTTTAAAAAAAAAATTAAATATACAGCCGTCATTTTTTGGCCGTATTGGGCTCATCTGGTGTCAGCTTTTTACTTGCTTAGTATCATTGGAATGGTAATAAGAAGTACTACAACTTTCATGTTCATAACTTTCGACGATTCTCGCCTGGGTAGCCGCAGTTTTTGCGTATGTATAAATTTTAAAGGTGTTAAAAAAATATTTATTACGGAAGCCCTTATTTTTTTTTCATATCGGACTCATCTGGTGTCTAATTTTAGCGTGTTTGTTATCGTTGGAAATATAATGAGAGGTACTACAGCTTTTATGTTGACAATTTTTGACGATTCTCGCCCAGATAGCCGCAGTTTTTGCGTATGTATAAATTTTTAAGTTACAAAAAAAATATTTATTGCAGCAGCCCTCATTTTTTGGCCTTATCAGGCTCATCTGGTGTCGGATTTTAGCGTGCTTGATATCGTTGGAAAGGTAATGAGAAATACTACAACTTTCATATTGACAATTTTCGAAGATTCTCGCCAAGGTAGCCTCAGTTTTTGCGTATGTATACATTTTGAAGGTGCAAAAAAAAATATTTATTGCGGCAGCACTCATTTTTTGGCTGTATCGAGCTCATCTGGTGCTGGATTTTAGCGTGCTTTGTATCGTTAGAAAGGTAATAAAAAGTACTACAACTTTCATGTTGACAACTTTCGATGATTCTTACCGGGTAACAGCAATTTTTACATTTATATTCTCTCAAATAGTGAAATCTAGGAAATTTATCACTCTCAAAATCAACCAAATGAAACATTGCATATTTTGTTATAACTCACTTCAATAAAATGCTCTTATTGAAGTGCAATTAATAAACTTTTTAGAGATGTGACATATCGTCAATAAAAAGCATACGTTAAGGTACAACCTCTTGTAAATGTGTGGTGAGAACAAACTAAACTAAAGCAAACATATATGAACCAAATGCTGATATTTGATGTAATCCAATCAAAACAAGAAAATACTTGATCAATACGTTAGTATGTGCAAATAGTTACCAACGTCAGAGATTATACAATTAAGAATTATACAACTGTGAAACTAAATGAATAAACACAATAAATGAGATACAATCACAAATAAATGTTATCCACTGCCTGCAAAAGATAACAGTACATCTCTCTATCTTCGTCAATGCCTGCGTGGTGGAATCACATCACTACCGGGAGTGTAATGGGCTGGTGGTTGTCGTGGTCGGTCGCGTAGATGATGGTTTTGATGCTGCTCCTCCTGTTCAACCTGTTCGACTGGTTGTTGCGAATATCCCAAGTGTGTAACATTGGGTACATCAGCAGAGGCTTGAGTAGGAAGCGAGTAACCGTGGTACACTCCATCCGGTGATGTCATATAGAATGACGATGTACCATGTGTGGGAGGGACTACTGTCTATCATGGGTGCATCTGACTCCACATAGCTTCCGATATATAAATCTTTGAGATGTATATGTATATGTGGCGACCACGTGTAGAGGATGGACCAACATCCATCATTTGCATCCGCTACAAACGTGCAGAATGTCATGTCCTTGTATCTACTATCAGAGATATGTATATTGTGTCGTAGCTCCCTACACAACTTCTCATAGTGATTGATAGAATGCTGAAATTTTATGTCCTCGTCCTTGCCAAAGTAACGCTAGACTATATCCTCAGTGTTCAGGATGTGCTCACACTACATTGAAAGAAAAATTAGTCAGGATCAAATCATTATATAGAACAAAAATTTTTATATAACAAATAAACTTATCATTAACCGCTCTCCTAGCGCTTAAGGGTAATAAGTGTCAGGGGGAATTGTTGGTGCTTTCAACATGTAGAGTGAAGCCCAAGATCGATACCACCTCATGTATCGGTTGATCGCCGGCTCACCGTATTGCTGAGATGAATCTACCGCCACAACTGAATCATGACGACTCTCCCATTAAGCAATGTAAATCTAGTGGTAGTCGACCCAATCAACGTCCGCTTTTCCTCGACCATCCACTGGCTGAAAGAGGGATCTACTGGTTTGTATCAATCATAGGTAGAAAGCCAAACTTCTGAGCACACGATTAGACAGGTACCACTCAACTCGTTTCTAACAAATCATCGGTACTCGGGCCAGCCATATCTCATCACCCTGTAAGCATATATCCGTGATACGTACATGGATCTGATGTCCATACAATTCCCATATCATCTAAAAAATTTAGTAAAAATTATTAAGTCAGTTGTATAGTATCTAACAAAGAATTTATTACATAATATACATCAAAAGAGCATACCTGACTCTACAATAGTCTATCAAACTCGTCTTTGTACACTCTGATGTGGGATGGTGCCATCTCTCGGATGAACCCTTCATTTCACCGAAATCCCACACTTAGGCCATCTATGTTTGTAAGGTATGATACATGTAATGTGGGTCTACCAACATGAATGTGCTCCCACACCCACAACTACAGTAAGTGTATACATCCAGCCATGTTCATACACTTCGGTTTTGTCTCCTCATGCAGCTCTCTACATCATGATAAACAACATGTGGCTGAGGGGGTGCTCCTATCAACTCATCACAGCAATCTGGCCATGAAGCCCACCGTTTCCCTCCTTCGACAACAATCTGGCCAATGAAGGGTGAACCATCTATCTGAAGAACCAGAATCATATCGACATCTTGCAGTGTAATCGGCATCTCGCCAATAAGTAAACTACACATAAACTACAATGTATTACAAGATACTTGAAAAAAATGGTACTAAAGACTACCTGATAGAATATAAGACACTTTTTAGCTTAACCATACAACACATGTTTACAGGCAGCACAAGTAAGAAAAAATCAATTCCTAATAAATAGAATGAATACTTTTTTAGTTTAACCATACAACTCATGTTTATAGTAGCACAGACAGCACAGGTAAATTATTTAAATGTGGTAGTACACAAGAGATCGAACAATAAGGTAACATCAGTACGTCATCATATCAATGAAATAACACAGATTGAAATTGAACTAGCCTAAGTTTTGTAGTGTCGAGTCTGAGGACAGGTTGTTTTGTTATGACCAATAGTTTTATAGACACTACATATCCTGGTTTTACTTTCACTAGCCTCATCCATTGTATTTCTGAATCTAGTTGTCTTTGGTAGGCCAGACTTTCTCTTGATATTTGGTGGAATGTACTCTACATAGCTGCTAGTAATGATGTGCTCTGGCCACTCATCATGATCAGGGATAACATGGAATTCTCCTTAGAAGGTTCTACTATAAAGCTGTAAAGTGTAATAAGCAGATATTGCACATGACTAAGACGTCGTTGTCCCAAAATAGAAATAACATGACAAAGGATGTGGTAAGCTTGAGGTTGTCTGTAGGTACACCTGCAAGCACTGTTTTGTAGCAGCTCAACCTTGTAGATTCTACTTGACCTATCAAACACCTAATACTCATTTGTGTTTATCCTGACAGGCTCTGGTAATGTCCTTGCCTCACGTTCATTACTCTATAGAGTTGCCTTGACATCGGGAGAAAAGATAGAGTCATGCTGGCTAGCAAGATTTATTATCATTTCAAGGCACTTCCGGATATCATCTGTATTACCTGCGATATACAATTTCTAGCATATGAATTCCACATCCCCTATTCCAAGTTGCCTAACAGTTTTCTTGAAGTTCTCTCTCAAATGGTGGTGATAGAAGCGATGCGCAGCCCAAGGGAATATTTCTCTATAGCCATAGCATGCCTATCAGGTATGATACAAAGATCAGCTCTTGTAGAGACCAGTGGGATTAAGTCCTGTAGTGTCCGCAGAAATCAAACCAATGACTCAATGCACTCTGATTCAACTACTACGAAGGCTAATGAAAATAAATCATTGTTGGCATCAATCACAATTGTACTAAGTAAAGTCCCCCTATATTTACCTAGAAGAAATGTCCCATCAAGACACAAAACTGGACGACAGTACTGCCTTCCTGTGATGAAAGGCTCGAATGCCCATAAAAGTCACTGAAATCTGCTTGACTCTGTTGAGTGCACCCGATATATAGATCCCAACATAACTGAACATACATCACCCATAAATTTCTCCAAGGTTCGATAGGAATCATCCCAACTGCCAAAAATAATCTTCACTGCCTTACGATGTGCGTCCCAAGCTTTCATGTAAGACACTTTTATATTAAATTTAGCCTCTATACGACCTATGATTTCTCTGGGCTTCAAGTCTAGTTGACGCCTAATTGCATGCTGAATGAAATTACTGATAAGCTGAGATGTGCATTGCTTGTGTCTAGCATTGAGCACCGAATGACTACATGTATGAGGTGAGCCAATACTGTCAATCCTCCATGCACCACCTAATCTCCTACTTGAGCTTGCATGCAATTGCCACCTACAAGGTGTAGTTGGGTTATCATGGAACATGCACATCACAGTGAACTTTGTTTTATTTGAAGCATAGATAAAAATTTCAACGTTATTTATAATGGACCATCCTTGAAGAGTGAACTAAAGCTATTTTTTATCATGGAAGCACATACCTTCATGTAGCTCATATGGAATGTTATTTTCTTCTTCAAATGCTAAAGCATTTGATGGCCCATCAAACGCTAGTTCGTCATCTCATTCTCTAGTTGTTTGAGCACAATACATATGCTCATTGTTAGATAACAAGTGCTCTTCAGTATGATTTATTCTAACTGAATATTTTCTAATTAGGTCACCAGCCCTGATTGATGGTTCTGTGGCCAATAAAGTAGCCCGCTCAGCATCACTATCATCATCATCAGCAGGGTCACTGTTTATTGCAGAAGGTATAGTTTCATGCCCCTTATCTTCGGAAGATAGTGAATTTATGGGATCATCTTGAGGGTCACCCATAAATTCAGAACTTGTCCCAGCAAAATAGGCATGTTCTGACGGTGCAAATATGTATGGTTCAACCTGGGAAGTTACTTGAGATGCTGGAGTGAAGTATTCACTAACAATTGGAGCTCTCTGACACTGCTCAATATTGTCTATCCCTCTTTCTTCATTTGGCAGTTCCACAACTTCAGCATATACTAAAGGGCATCTTTGTTAATTATAGACTCACATACTTCATCATCAGTAATGTGAGCTGTAATAAATCCAGCACCAATAGGAAACTGGGCTATTAGACTAACACTAAACTTTGCTGGATCTAACTTCAATGACCTTAGAATATGCCTCTGTAAGTTCATGAATTTAACACTCCTTGGGATTTGTATTGGATGATTTTTCCCACAAGTATAAGTAGGAATAAAATTATCACTAACAGTTAGTTCACTATCATAATAAAGAACTATGCAAACATTATCTGAACTCATTTTTAACTCAGAACACCAAAACACAGAGAATCCCTTATCTCACCTGGACAAAGAATAAATTCAATTTATTTAAAATAAGAGTGAATGGATCCACAATTTACACTAACTATCTACAGCTAATTACTTAACAATGACAAATAATATTCACTTAAGAAAATAAGTTGGCTAAAAATACCCCAAGAAATAAGAAGATAACATCCACTTTAGAAAATATATTTTAACCAACAAATCTCAAACATAACATCCACTTTACATATCTAACATCTAAATCTGCCTATTACACTTTTAAACTAATAATTTACACTTAAATATTCAACGGACGATTATAAACGTCTAACAGTCATATAAAAATTTAGAGTTTCCAAAAATACCTTAGAAAAATAAATAAATGCAATAACTCTAAATCCTAAAAAATAATTTAAATAAACATCACACACGATCTAAAATAATAATCACACTTAAAGAATTAGGTCAAATACATTGGGTACAAATTGAGAGAGGGGGGAGGCTTTGGTGCTCAGTGGGTTCAACTTCTGCAATCTAACTAGAGGAAAGGCTGGCATAATATAAAAAGCTAGAGCTAGTTAAAAGAAATAATGTTTCCTTCTCCATATTACAAGAAAATGCTATAAATGACGCACAAAAAGAAATCACTCTATGAGCTAGACAAACCTTCCTTTCAATACCATCATATATAATAGAAGAATTGGACAATGCTAAAGGAGATGAAAAGGGTTTTTTGTATTAGATATGGTTTGTAAAAAAAATACAAATGCATCATACAATCTTATAGATCTAGCAAATAAATTCAAACGCATAAAGATTTATTTTTCCCAAATATTTAAATGCACAAAAAGAAATCACGCTTAAAGATATATTTTTCCCAAAAAAAAATACAAACGCATCATACAATCTTATAGATCTAGCAAATAAATTTACTAATCACACAACTAAACTAGTAAAACACATCTAATCACCCAATATTCGCAGTCAAAGTGAACATTCAACTCTATGTTTGAAAAAATTTGAAATCACAAACTAAACTGTAGATCCAACACTATGAGGTTGGTGGCACCGGCGGTGGGGTTGGCGATGGCGGTGGTGGCGTCGGTAGCAGCAGCGGCGTCGGTCGGCGAAAGGGTAAGGCTCGGTGGCAAGAGGAAGAGAAAATCGGGAGATTAATCTCCCGATTGGGCATGGTGCGGCCCTAAAAGGCGTCAAAGCTAGTTGCCCATTGAACAGACAACTAGCGCTGACGTGGTTGCGTAGTCAGCGTTAGTCGCCGGTTCAACGGACGACTGGACCTATTTAAATTTTTTTTAAAGTGCTTCATTACATAATTAAGATTATAATCATTCTTAATTTAACAATTTACCTGTTATTGTTCACATGCAAAGTTCCAGCCTGCTCTTCCTCACCTGAAGCCCTGCACCCACAGCTCTTCTTTTGAGTTTCGGCCTTTCTATCTTACTCGTACCCAATTTTGTGTTAGTCTCTCCCATCTTCACCTGTAACCCGTGCACTCCTCTCTCATAGTCGAAACACTAAATCGAGATTTCCCTCACCAGCAGCACCTATTCTCTTTGCCTTTCATATTGAGCCTCTATTCTTCCACTCAGTTGCCCTCCACCATGCTCCTCGAGCCTCTTCCCAACTGCTTCAGCAAGAGGCCTTTTTCCCTTAACCCAACTCTTCTCTCCATCAGTTCAACCAAACCTCTCATCTCACATCTCCCTTCTGCCGACCTCACAGAAGTTGTTCCCATCTCTCTCTGTCTCTCTCTCTCTCCAAAAAAGAAAGAGAAAATTATTATTATTATTTCTTTGTCTATTTAAACTGTAAAGATCACCAACTCATTTCTATCAATTGGAAAAAAGGAATAGAAAAAAGAGATTGAATGTGTGCAAAAAATATATATATTTTTTATGATATGCATATATATTGAGATCTCATTTTACTTAGAAGAGTATGATAAGTTTAAAAATCACATTATGCTCAATAAAGCTAACAAATTTGAAGATCATGATCATGATGTCGCAAGACACTAATCATTATGCTTAGAAAAATGTGATAGATAGGCCAATCAGACTCCTAATATTATCACTAAATGAGAATAATATTGAAAGACTGTCAGAATTTAAACTAATAGGAGGCTTAAATATGTTCAAATAAAAGTATTAATAAGCTTAAATTGAACTCAAATAGAAATGAAAAATTAAAGATAAATCCACAGAAAAAATTTTAAAAGTCTTCAAATAAAAATAGGCTTACCAAAAATTAAATTTACATGAACTTTATGGCTTGATAATGAGCACAAATGAAACTCCCAATAAATTTGAAGACTTGTCTTCTAGCAAAAAATAATAATAAAGCTTAAGCAAAGCTTTCATAGAATTCACAATGAATTTATTTGTTGTTTACAAGCATAAATGTTTTTTAAAAAACACTTGGAGTATCAAGTCTTGTGTTGAAGACATAAAGCTGAAGCATATAAAATCTACAGTGTACTTTAGTGTTAGTTTCAAATTAGAGTGAATCTCAAATAAACTTCATGAGGGATCCATAATAAAGCTAAACAATTTGGTAAAGAGCATAATGTAAAGCTTCTTAATGAATGATTGGATTGTTTCATAACTCACAATAAACAAATTAAAGTGAATCAAAAGAAGCTTAAATGAGGCTTGTAGTGATCTCGCAAGCTCATTATGAGCTAGAACAATTTTTTAACATGATGAATTTACAGTGGCTTGAAAGCTCATCTACAGCCATGAATCAAATTTCACTTAAATTTAATGAACTCTTGACAAATATAAGTCTAGGATTCACATTAGGCTGACAAAGACTAGAAGGCTGGCTTCAAAATGAAAATTAAATGATAAACTTATATGAAGGTTGGATAGCTTATCCATGAGAAAATTACTTGATGACTTGCTAGTGAATAGGGAATGGGGCAAAAATAGCTCATTAATGAGTGCGAACATTAACTATTTATTAAACACTTATATTGTGTTATATGATGCATTAGATGAATTAAAGACAACCAAAAGAACCTAAAGTACACGTATGAGATTTTGTTGGATCTTCCTAATTTAATAAACAAAAAAATAAATGCAAACAATGGAACATTACTTTGAATTAGCAAGTAATGCCACTGAATTTGCAACACATCACACAAGCAAACAGAAGGCAAAGTTTAGTTTTTAAAATGATAACTTGCATGCTCTTCAATGACCCAAATATACATGAAAGCATTTAAATTTTGGATAATTTCATGAGTTGTATAAATGTTTATAATATTTTTATCTTAGATGCACTGCTTTGAAATTCATATAAGTACCTCGTATAGTGTGCACTTACTTAAGAAGTGTATGTGCATTTGCTAATTTGCTAATTTAAACATCTATAACATATGCATGTGTAGCACGACGATCCTTGAATTGCATAAAAATGTTCGCACACAATACAAGTACGTTGGACTTCACACAAATGCTTTGATGTCCATGCAAAATATGAAGAATGCAAATAAAACTAAATTTAATTGCCTAAATGAAATCTATAATTATAATTTTAAAGTAATATCAATCCATCTTCAACAATCATTTATTGAATGTGATAAATTATGGAAAACTCTAGCTCACAAAAGTGCTAATGTCAAGTGAAATATACTATTATATTCACTCTCAAATAATCTTATATTAGTATGGACGTCACTCATGTCCTCTATCAGAGTGGTTTGGCTAGCAGACTCTATATATGATGCGGTTACTATCAAAATCTTTTAATTATGTGGTTTTCCATCAAATGATCCCACCATATTACAATCACGACTGTAGCTCTTATGTTTCCCAATGGCTTTGTCTCTTGAGTTATAAATCATAAGATGCACTTAATAGAATAAAAAGTTATTTATTAGTTAAGTTGGACTTAAAATTATTTCTTTAGACACGCACTACCTTAAGTCTACAAGGTCTCTTTGGACGACGCATGGCATAATTGTTGACATGGATCCTTTGGCTAGGTTGGGTCGATTATCTCCTTTAACAAAGTAGACTGGGGACCATGATAGTCCAAAATGATGAAACGATGGTTCTTGATCGAGCACATCATAATTTCCCTCACCATCGGCTTTAAGTCAAAGTATAATGAATTTCTTAATTTTAAACTTCACTTGCCACTACTATATGCAAAGTAATTAGCGACATAATGACTAATCTTAATCAAAAAATTTCTCTTAATATTAGGAGGGGTAATTAACTATAGGTGTTAGTGACAATAGAAACTTATAATCATATCTAACGTCCTAAAAAATGAGGAAAAATCTTAATGTAGTATCTTATCTACTTTTTCATCTACCCTTCTAAAAATTTGTCTAAGTGAAACTCTCTTCAGCGAGAGATCGGATATAAATTTTCGGTACCCACAATAATATTTTAAAATTCACAAAATATATGAAAAATTTGAGCATGATAAGAACCAAACCTAACTACATTTTTTCTAGTTATGTTAGGATAAAAGAGAGCATAAGAGCGATGCAAATGAATAAACTAAAAGCTACATTACACTAAAGTCACTAATTTGGTTTCATTAAAATAAATATCATTCTACAAGTACATAATGACAGTAAATGAGTATTTTTCTTAAGAAAATCACATGCATGAAATGGCTTTTAGAGCATATTTCATCATCATCATATATATATATATATATATATATATATATATATATATATATAGAAAGCCAGTTGCAATAGAATAAAAGTTTACGCCTTAGCCTTGTTGTGTAATCCAGCACATACACAAATATTTAAATAACGAATAAGAAACTCTAAAATGTTTACATGGAAAAACTCCAGAAAGAGGGGAAAAAATCACGTGGCCTAGCTGAGTAAAAATTTTTCACGATATATCTACCTCGGAGTACAAAGTTTAAGTTCTCTCGATAACGAGATTAGAATTGTAGAAAGCGACATGAATCGGACTGAGGTAATATGTATGTAGTAGTAGTTTGGAATAGTAGTTGGTAGTCGTGATAGCGGCGGTAGCCGATGATGGTGCGGTTGTTGCGCGGTGGCGGCAGCGATAATGATGACGACGATGATTGATGGTGGTGGTTGATGGCAATAGCCGACGGTGGTCGATGGCGGCAACCGGCGACGGTGGTCGGCTACGGCGACCGATGACGGTGGTCGGCGGTGATGAGGACCGACGGTGGTCGGTGGCGATGATCGGCGGTAGTCGGCGACGATGATCGACGGCGGTGGTCGGTGAGCGTCGACTGGTGGCACTATTGGAGGATCTTCAAGTCTCTCTTTAGCTTGGCCTCCTTTTCTCCTCTCCTTCATGATAAGAATGAGGTCCTATTTATAGAATTCTGAGAGGACATTTTGATCATTGTAGTCAAAATCCCAAAACACTCTATCGGATGGCTCGAAATGATTCCCTTAATCATCTCATATATTTTAAATATTTAAATGCTCAAATGAAGTCAGAATCAAGAGATCTTGGGCTTGTTAGATCCGGCTCGTCAAGACGATTGATTTTATTATAAACACTCTATATTTAGAAATTATTTAGGGATTCAACTGATACCCTAAATTCTCTAATGATATTTTAAGTGTTTGATCTAGACTAGTTTTGACTTAGGATCAGAATGCTTTCGACATCAAGATTCGTGCTTCGACTAGTGTAATTTTCAGTGTCATATCAATTTCCCTCTATTTTTGGATGTATTTATTTCTATCATCCAAAACTATATATTAAATAATCAAAAATAGCAAATTCTTCAATTAAATTTGCGGGTTCATTAACATTTTTGCCACATGTAGTTTGAGGGAATAAATCTTCATGGGTGCACAAGATTATGGTTACGGAAGCGAGTGCAGGGCAGCGGGTGCATGGTGCTCGCTCAAGGCTCTCAGCCACAGCCGCGTGGCACTCCGAGTGCAAGCACCCGCAGACGAGTGCCACACGATGAGCCTTTTTCTTTTTTTCATTTTGTTTTCCATTTTTTCTATTTTTTTTATTTATTACCTTTTTGGCCCTATAGTGGATCTATAAAAGCCCCCTTAGGATCAAGTGAGGAGACACAATTCCCATATGCTCTAGTGTTCTTCTATGTTGGATGAGAAATTATCTAGCGGAAGTTTAAAGGCTAGGGTAATAAAAGTTTTTTTTTCTTTAGTCAATGAAGCTCTGAATTTCTTCTTTAAAGAAGATCATTTGCTTTGATGATCAAGACCCATAGTTCATATGACGATACTCCAGTTTTCCCATAAGAGAGGCGTAAACTATCCTCGTCGGACCGACCGGGTTTGGAGGCGATTAATGCCCGTAGTTCATATGGCGAGGCTTCAGTTTTCCCTCGAGAGTGGCAACAACTATCCTCGTCGGATCGACCAGGTTTGGAGGTGATGAAGGCTCATAGTTCATACGGCGAGGCTCCGGTTTTCCCTCAAGAGGGGGTCAATTTTTCTCGTTGGACTGACCGGGTTTGGAGGCGATCAAGGCCCGTAGTTCATACAGCGAGACTCCAGTTTTCCCTCGAGAGAGGTGTCAACTTTCCTTGTCGAACCGACTGGGTTTCGAGGTGATCAAGACCTGTAGTTTATACAACGAAGCTCCAGTTTTCTCTCGAGAGAGGTGTCAACTATCCTCGTTAGACCGACCGGGTTTGGAGGCGATCAAGGCTCATGGTTCATATGGTGAGGCTCCGATTTTTCCTCTAGAGAGGTGTCAACTGCCCTCATCGGACCGACTGGGTTTAGAGGCGATCAAGACTCATATTTTCTACTGCTTCTTGTATAAAATTAAATTTCTTGAAACTCTAAAGGATAGCTCAGTAGTTGACAACTGCCAAGGTGGCGGGGAAGCATTGATTGGGAACCATTCCTCAAAAAACTCAGAAATTTTTTGCAGATAATTTCAGAGTGTCATTTTTTATGATGTTACTTGATGCTGTTGACTTGTAGGGAAGGGGGAGAATCGAATCCAGTAAAGGTTTCTGACCCATCCGAGGTTGTTTATCAAAATGTTACTTGAAGACATTAACTTGTATGGAATATATTGAATTGAATCCGCTGAGGATTTTTGACCCATCCGAGGTTGTTTGTCAAAGTGTTACTTGATGACATTAACCTGTATGGAAGAGGTTGAATTGAATCCACTGAAGATTTTTGACCCATCCAAGGTTGTTTGACAAACTATTACTTGATGACGTTAACCTATATGGAACATGTCGAATCGAATCCACTGAGGATTTTTGACCCATCCGAGGTTGTTTGTCAAAGTGTTACTTGATGACGTTAACCTGTATGGCAGAGGTTGCATTGAATTTACTGAGGATTTTTGACCCATCCAAGGTTGTTTGTCAAAGTGTTACTTGATGACGTTAACCTGTATGGAAGAGGTCGAATTAAATCCGCTGAGGATTTTGGACCCATCCGAGGTTGTTTATCAAAGTGTTATTTAATGACATTAACTTGTATGGAAGAGGTTGAATTGAATCCGCTGAGAATTTTTTACCCATCAAAGGTTGTTTGTCAAAGTGTTACTCGATGACATTAACCTGTGTGGAGTAGGTACAAAGTTATGACCTATCCGAGGTTATTTTTTAGAGTGTTACTCAATGTCGTTAACCTATGTGGAAGAGGTTCGAATAAATCCCCTTGGGATTGATCATGCCCCGACCGAGACACAACGTGAATTGTGCATTTCTCAAGTGGGAGGATTGAAATAAAAAAGATCATTTATGTGCAATAAGATTGAAAAGAAAATGCCATAAACTCATTACTTTAATAATATCGGTGATACAATATTGTCATAAGATAACTTAACAAGAGGAATGAGATAAATGTTTAGAGAGAGTTAACAAGAAATAAGAGGTGGAGAGAAAAAGACAAACGAGGTATAATAAAGGCTGCAATATTTATGCACCAGGAATTATAGATAACACTTTCAAAGATACTCCATGTTCCAAGTTCTAGAAAAGATTTTTTCCTCTAGATCCTAGATCATAGCTTGACGGTTGGTCATCTGATAATGACACAAGGAGCAAGTTTTCTATAGGTAGAGCCCTCTAAGGTACTTCTTCATCTCAAAGGTTAAAATTCTCGATGCTGAAGATCACCGAAGGGTGTGATTGAGTTTATCTAAGGTAGCATGATTGTGCTATTTGTTGATTTCGACAGACCACTCCAACTCCAATGGGGGTAGGAAATTTCATCTTAAGATGAGGTACTGAAGTGACAGCACCAAAGATTGATTGGAGGGGTCTTCCAAAGATAACGTTATATGCTGAATCTGACTTGACCACTATGAATTGAATTGAATGAGTGACTTGTCAAGGGAATTCTCTGAGAATAATGGGAAGGGTGATTGTCCCCTCTACTCGCACAGGGCGATTATCAAACCTATATAATGGTCTTATAGCGGGTTGGAGCTTTTCCTTGACCAGTCTCATGCTAAGAAATATGGAGTAAAATAAAATATCAACAGAACTTTCATTATCAATCAAAATTCTCTTAACATTATATCATGGGTCACCGATCCCCGCACTGATGACCAGAGGATCTTGATGTGGGACTTGGACTCCTTCTAAGTCTGAGTCATTAATAGTAATAGGATGATTAATACGAGATTTCTTTAACTCTGCCTCTTCAAAGGTGGCGGTGAAGACTTGATTAGATAGTAGTGGCCCTCCTACAATTATTTTAATTTCTCCAACTACTTGATGACTATTTTATTATTTTTGTGATGATTATCCCGGTTGCCCCCAGTTTGAGTTATGTTTGCTTGAGTTGATTGATTTTGCATAAATTGACACAGATATCCTTGTTGAATGAGCTCTCAATCTTTTGTTTGAGTTGTTTACACACCTCTGTAGTATATTCACGACGTCGATGGAAGTGACAATATTGCTCCTAATTTCCTGAATTTAGTTTTAGTGGATGTGGCCACTTAATAGTCTCTTCATCTCAAATGACTATCAAGACGTTAACATGAGATGCATTCAGTTGTGAGTATTCCTTTTCTGGTCATGGTTCACATCGTTGATGTGAGGGCCATGGAGGGAGATCATGACTGTCTTGTTGATGGGATTGTCGATCTGTGTTTCTTGGGGCATTCTTATATTTTCCTGCAGATTGTTCAAATTATTTACGATGAGAATTAATAACCTCATCAGAAGAAATTTGCGCTTCCACGCGATGAACTAAGTTGGCATATGAGCGGACCGTATCTCGCATTAGTGACGAGTAGAAAGGCCCAGGACGGAGCACTCCAAGGAAAACACCTCTTAATAATTCAGGGTCTACTCCAAGTATTTAGTGATCCTCTAAGGAGAACCTCTAGAAGTACTCCTTAAGTGATTCACCCTCAATTTTGACGAATACAAGAGAAATGAGAAGAATCTTTAATGATCCTCCAGTTTGTAATGAACTGTTCTACAAAAATCTTGGTAAGTTCGTCAAAGGTATGGATTGATCCCCTTGGAAGGGAGTAAAACTAAGTGCAAGTCTGACTCTTGAGGGTGACTGGAAAGACCTGACAAAGTAGTGTGTTAGGAGCTCGTTGGATATGCATGATGATTCTGTAATGGTCAATGTGTTCATATGGGTCAGTTGCTCCATCATAGGAGTCGATGCTCGGAAGCTTAAAACCTACGAGAATAGGATGTTGAAGATAACTTCAGCGAAAAGTGAAGACTCCTGATAACCACAATGAAGAGAAGATTATTTCCATCTTTAAAGTAGAATTCTGCTCGCATAAGCGTTGTAATTTTACATGTATAACATGATGGGTGGAATCAACAGGACGAGATCGTGCCAAGCTACCAGCAATAATTTGTGGGTTAGCAATTGGTTGAGCTACAAGTGATGGATGAGTAGAACTAGCAGTGTCAAGGAGGTCAACATCATGATCTGGAAGCGGAGGAACTTCAGCCAGATGGGGAGAAGGCCCTTTATTAGCGACTTGACATCCCTTAGCTAGTGGTTGTCGTGTTTCTAGTAAAAGTCGAATTATCTCATTTTGAGATTCTTCCATTCGACAAACACAATATTCTAGAGAGGTTCCTGTTGCACCTTCATCGATAGGGTCATGTCTATCAGGGGGAAGTGAGGCAGAAGTTTGGCATCCTTGGTTCAAGGATTGGTTTCGGGAGTTAGAGCGGGAGGCTCCGTTGTTGCGAGTGTTGCGCCTGTAGGCCATAATGCAAGTGTTCACAGAGATTGTGATTGTCGGTTTTTCTTCCCACAGACGGCGCTAAACTGCATGCTAGAAAACCAGTTGCGGTAGAAATCCAGCACACACACAGATACTTGAAGAACGAATAAGAAATTCCATGATTTTTACATGAAAAAATGCCAAAAAGAGGGGAAAAAACTATGGGGTCTAGCCGAGTAAAAATTTTCCACTATATATCTACCTCAGAGTACAAAAGTTTAAGTTTTCTCGATAACGGGATTACAAAATTATATGTGAGAAAGCCTGACAATAGGAATCCCAAACTCAGGTAACAATAACTATGTTGCGGTAGTTTAGGCATAACGATGATTCTTGGTAGTCGGCGATGGCCGGCGGTGGCGGCGGTGATGGTAGCGATAGTTGGTGACCGGCGGTGGTCGATGATGCGATGATCGATGGTGGTGGCGGCGTGCGGCGGAGCGACGCGGTGGCGGTGATATGGCGATGGTCTGGCGATGATTGCGTGGTCGTGGCGTCGTAAGTAGCACGATTGGAGGATCTTCAAGTCTCAGAGCTTTCTCTTCTCTTTAGCTTGGCCTCCTATTCTTCTCCCCTTCATGATAAAAATGAGGTCCTATTTATAGGATTCTGAGAGGGCATTTTGGTCATTATAGTCAAAAATTCCAGAACACTCTATCGGACGGCTCGGAATGATTACCTTAATCATCTGTTGTATTTTAAATATTTAAATGCTCAAATGAAGTCAGAATAAAGATTTCTTGGGCTTGTTAGATCTAGCTCGTCAAAATGCTCGATTTGATCATAAACACTCTATATTTAGGAATTATTTAGGGATTCAACTGATATCTCAAAGTTTCTAATGATATTTTAAGTGTTTGATCTGAACTAGTTTTGACTTAGAATCAGATTGCTTTCGACATCAAGATTCGTGCTTCGACTAATAGAATTTTTAGTGTCATATCATATATATTTATATATGACTATAGATTTGACTATATGCTTCCAAGATTTGTTTGGTCCTTCAATAAATATTATGAAATTTTAAATTGAATTTCAAGTGTTTGATTTAGATTCATTTGAAATTAAATTAAATCATTTTTTATATTGTTAGACATCCAAAATATAATAAATTATTAAAATCAAAGTTTAATGTCATAAATTTAATTTCATAAGTTTTTATTTTAAGGGTTGCATGATTGAACAGATTTTCTAATGATGCATTATGTTTGTGTACACATATTTATATATGTATGCATGCATATGTGAGTGTATATTATTAAATTCAAATATGTTTTATAGAGTGACACTAAATCTTTTTTCTTGATTTGTTCCAAATTTATTTTATTTTCTTGCATATTTTGTGTTAGTTGCTCACTTATGATATATTTTATTTTTGCCCATATAATTTGTGCATTTTTTCGCTACAACTTTTACCTTTATTTAGTTTAATTGAATTTTCTTTTCGAAAATTTGATTTTTATTTTTTTATTTGATTTATACGAAATCTACATCATTGCCGTGAGGATGGTACAGAATCGTAACCACTTCTCCTTTGTTGTAAGCTTAACTCTTTACTTCACGAGCATAACAAACAACAATTAAGGTATCATAATCTTAACAAAGTATACACATATTATATAATTGATGACAATATCTCATAATTTTTATATATTTTAATCCTTTGTATTTAAAAGAGTATTCAAATATTTCAAAATGATATGATGCCCGATCAATTTATAAAAATGTCACAATATTAGTGTCATATTTACTTGATATATTGCCACCTTCTCTCATCAAAATATAACAAAATTTGCATAAGATATCAAAATATAACTAAATTTACATACATCTTATGTAAATCTTATGCATTTATATATCTAATATTTAAAATTTAATATTTATAAATATAGCATTTTTTTCTACGTATGAAAAGATGTATTTCATTTAAAATAATAATAATAATGATATTATTTTTGATATAATATTAAAATTTTGATTATTATATATAAATATAAAATTTTAAATATTTGACAAGTAAATATATAAGAGTTTTGTGTCATATCTTTCATAAATAAATAATATTCTTCTCTCGTGAAGAGAAGCTTATACATGGATTTTAACATAGAGCCATGAACAATTTCATACCACATATTGTCTGCAGTTATAATATTTGTTGAAATGTCTAACTCAGAAAAGAATTTGCCATTCCAGTGCTCATTGAAATGTCATTGCAGCGTTTGTTGAAATGCTCTTTGAGATTAAGGAACTGCAAGCATCTCGGTGTCTCATAATGTTGAGAAGGAAAAATCAGATTTGATCAGAGGTGGAATTAATCTCTATTCTTAAGAAAGAAAAATTTATATATTATTGATATGACCTTGAAAATTCTACTAGTTGAAGCACGAATCTTGATATCAAAAGCAATCTGATTCTGAATCAAGACTAACCGAGATCAAACGCTTATTATCAATCGATTCTTAAATATGGAGTGTTTATAGTCAAATCGAGTGTCTTGACGAGCCGGATCTAACAAGCCCAAGATCTCATAATTTCGACTTCATTTGAGCATTAAAATACACAAAATATATCAAATGATCAAAGGAATCATTTTGAGCCGTCCGATGGAGAGGAGTGGTTGCGTATGTATTTGAGATGTCACTCCCATAAATAAGCCCCGTTCATATGAGAGAGGAGAGTTGGAAAATCCTCGGGCATAATCGTGCCTCGGCGGTCGTGACCACCTCGTTGTTACCAATTACGCGCTGCGCCGTGGCCGTCGGCCGATCCTTTGCGCTGCGGTCGCTCGATCGCCGGTCATCACCCGACCACTGCCAGACCCCGTTGCCGTTGCCGTCATCGTCGGCCCGACCCGCCGACTCCGTATTATCATGTCGCCGCACTCGGACCATCTTTGGTCACCATTATGACGGCGACCTTCATCATGGTCATTGATCTCGTTGTTCATCATCATCTTCTGCTATTATTACAACTGAGCGTGACTATATTAACGTTATCGATTGGATTCTTTATTGGGCCCTTCTCATATACAATTCGTAATCCAGATCGGAAAAATTTGTACTCAAAATAAATATATAGTGGAAGCTTTTTAGGCCAGTAGTTTTCCCTCTTTTGAGATTTTCACGCGTTAAAATTTACGGAGTTTTCTTGTTCACTCTTTAAATACGTGTGTGGTTTTCACAAAGGCTAAAGCGTAAACTTTGACTCTATGGCCCGGTTTTCTAGCAGCGCACGCGCCCGTGGGAAACTAATTCCCATCATTTCATGTATGACAACCAAGTTTCTAACAAGATCAAAACCACCATCGAGGTGGAGCTTTTAAGGGAAGCCCGAAGAATGAAGATTCATCAAACTTCGTTCCTTCAGATTTTGTCGAAGACTGGGGGCAACTCTTAATCTCAGAAGATCGCCCATGTTAATATGTTAAGAAACAAGTCAAAGTTGGAGGATATTTCAACATTGAGAAGAGATATAGCTTTGCAAATTATGATTTTCCAATCATACTCATGGAAAAACAAGACCAAGGTTAAGGAGCAATTTTGGCTACAACCACAAAGCGGATGTTTTGATTACCTCTTCCATAGGTTAACGTCGCCGGTAACACTCGAAACAACCTGGATAGGTCAAAAATCCTCAATGGATTCAATTGACCTCTTCCATATAGGTTAACGCGTCATGGTCACACTCGACAAACAACCTCGGATAGGTCAAAAATCCTCGGCCATTCCATTAACTTCATGCCGGTAACACTCTAACAAACAACTTTGGATAGGTAAAAATTCTCGGATTTAATTGACCTCTTCCATACAGTTAACGTCGAGTAACACTCGACAAACAACCTCGGATAGGTCAAAATCCCGGATTCGATTCTCTTCCATACAGGTTAACGTCGTCGGTAATACTTTGACAAACAACCGGATAGGTCAAAAATCACCGGATTCAATTCGACCTCTTCCATATAGGTTAACCTGGGTCACAAACAAAACCACAACGGATAAATCAAAATCCTCTGTGGATTCCATTCAACCTCTTCCATACAGGTTAATGTCATCGGGTAACACTCTGACAAACAATCTCGGATAGGTCAAAATCCTCAGTTATCATACATACATGTTAACCTCGCAGTCACACTCATCCTCGATGGGTCAAGCTGCCAATCATCCCGACCATCTCACCATCGTCGCGGTCATACGTTGACTCCCAGGACCGGTCGCCCGCGTCACTACTGCCGATTCGCTGCCGCCACCGCCCCAACCACATCGCCGGTCACCATCGCCGACCACCGTCGTCGGTCACCGCCGACCATCGCTTATATCTCGGTTGCCACCATACTTGTTATCTCGCCGACCGTCACCGGTCCAGACCACCATTCGAGGGAAAATCGGAGCCTCGCCGTATGAACTACAGTCATTGATCGCCTCCGCGATTCGATAAGTCACACCTCTTCGAGGGAAAATCGAGCCTCCAGATGAATACGGGTCTTGATCTTCCGAACCCGGTCGGTCGACAAGGCGATCAACGCCTCTTCGAGGGAAACAGGAGCCTCGCCAGGTATGAGCCTAGCCTTGATCATCTCACGACCACCGAGAAATATTAGAGTGGTGGAGAAGTGTGCCTTCTCCCTTGGCCCTAGGTGATTTTTATAGACCCCTTATAGGGGCAAAATCATCAAAAATTGCTAAAAATTGCCTAAAATCGCTCAAAAAGGGTGGAAACGGGCCAAAACGAGAGAAAACGGATGTTTTAAGCCGCACGCATCTGAGACCGGTAGCCGTAGCGCTCATGTAGCGATGCCACAAGTCTTGTCCCATGCTCCGTCGCCGCTCCTCCGCCTGCGTCTTAGCATCGCACGACCACCGCCAGCGTTCCATTGCTTCGCCCGAGTGACCCGACCAGGCTCAGGCCGCGTTCAGGCGTTAGCGGAAATCGACGCGTGGTTTCGTTGGCCCTCCGCGCTTCATTTGGACCATTCCGACTCATCCCGCGTCTTGGACCCACCAGCCCGTCGCCCGCTCTGCCGTCTGCCGCTCAGCACCCAGACCAGCGCGTGTCCTTTCCAGGCATTGACATTCAGGTGGGCCGCTCGTAGAATCTGGCGACTTCGCTCAGACCAGCGTTCAGAAGTCGACTGAAACCGACCAGCATGGTTTTCGCGCTATCCTTCAGATTATTTGGACCACCGTAGCGTCAGTTCATACCAGCCATTTTCTTCTGCCGTGACCGCGCGAACCGTTCGCCGAACCCGCGTGATCCCATTCAGCCCATTTGATAACTCCGACCCACATTCAGAACCGTCGGCTGAAAGCAGGCCAGCGTGGTTTTCGGCGGCCAATTCTGCCCCAGGACGAGCCTGTTCGGTGTAGCTCCTTCCGCAGCCGATCCGATATTCAAGCCAGACCAGGTCGGCGCAAGCACCCCATAAATGTTTGAATGAGTCCATAACCCCGTAACATTGCGCGGCGTGCATACACATCGCGACCCACGCTTCCGCTCAGTGATCATAATCCTGTGCTCCCATGAAGATCTGTTCTCTCAAAATGTATGGTTAATGGACCCGCAAATTTCATTAAAGAATCTGCTATTTTCAAGTATTCGGCATATATATATTTGGATGATTGAGCTAATATCATCCAAAAATAGGAGGGCAACTGATATGACCTTGAAAATTCTACTAATCGAAGCACGAATCTTGATGTCGAAAGCAATCTGATTCTGAATCAAGACTAACCGAGATTAAACGCTTATTATCAACCGACTCTTAAATATGGAGTGTTTACAGTCAAATCGAGTGTCTTGACGAGCCGGATCTAACAAGCCCAAGATATCATAATTCCGACTTCATTTGAGCATTCAAATACACAAAATATATCAAATGATCTAAGGAATCATTTTGGAGTCAATGGAGAGAGTGGTTCGATTTTGCATATATATTCTGAGACGCCACTCCTCCATCTATAAATCTCATTCTTCATGAGGCCAACAAGAGGAGAGAGCTCTAAAGCGAAAATCCTCCAAGCATAATCGTGCCACCACTTTCGGCGTCGACCACCCCGTTGGTTACCAACCCTGCCGTGGCCATACGGCCGCGTCGGATCGCCGATCCGCCGTCGTCGATCTCGCGTCGTCCGCTGACGCCTCCGACCCTCATCACCGGTCATCGTCGTCAACCATGCTCGATCATCATCCGACCGGCCCGGTCACCGGCTACCATCGCCGGTCACCGCCACCGATCCTCGACGGCCATCTTGGTCACCCATCATGACAACCTTCGCCGTGGTCGATCCCCGCTTTATCATCTACCACTAGTGGCATTACAACGAGCGTGGCTATAGCGTTATCGATTACGGGATTCTCATTCCTTCTCATTTACAATTACGTAATCAGTATCGGAAAATTTGTACTCGAAAATAAATATATAGTGGAAGATTTTTACTGGGCTAGGCCCCGTGATTTTTTCTCTCTTTTTGAGGTTTTTCACGTTAAAATTAAGTTTTCTTGCTCTTTAAATACACTGTATTGTCTTTGGATTTCACAAGGCTAATAAACTTTCACTCTACCGCAACTGGTTTTCTAGCACGTAATAATTATGATAAAAGAGGAGAGTAAACAAAATTTTTAAAAGAGAAAATGACTAATTTGACTACATTAAGAGAAATTATAAAATGTATTATGCATATATTAGATGAATTTTGCTTTAAATTAAGAGCTATAAATAATTTAAGGTGTGGAAGCTTAATTTTTATAGATGCATACATTAATATTGAATTTTTATTAAGGAGATTAGGAGAATTAAGAGACGTATTGTCATAAAAATTTGTTGTTGCTATTATTATTATTATTGTTGTTGTTGAGATAAAGAGAATTGAGAATGATCAGAAGAAAATGGATTATATGGAGGAAAAAAAGAGAAGAAAGGGAATCACAAAAGCTCAGCAACATAAATTTAAAAAGTTATCCGGATGAGTTGCCAATAAATTTTGTTAAAGTTATGAAATATGATTAATGCTCCTATTAATATTTATGAGTTTTTCATTCAAGAATATTTATGAATTTATCACTAGATTTTTTTTTTATTTTTTATTTTATTTTATTTTTTTTTTGCTGTGATAGACTTTTATTATAAAGAGAGTATCATCATTTGATTTGATATCTTAGATATTAAGGTTATTAATTTTTAAGGGTATTTATATACATTATATATAATTCTTATATATTTATATATCTAACATCTAAATTTTCATATTTATATAAGAAATAAATCAAATTTATAGTATTATATAAAAAATAGCATGATAATTAAATTTTTATAGTGAAATATATTTTTTTCATGCATAAAAAAATTATTATATTTTTAAATATCAAAATTTAGATATTAGACGTGTAAATGCATAAAAATTATATATAAATTGATCAAAAACTTTTATTTTATGATCACATCAGCACTTGCGCAAAGATGCCCTAAATATAGATATCCTTAGATTTATATTGTTGATATAAATAGCACTTGCAACCCATCTCTTAGCTCGGTGGTGGAAGCGGCGTGTAACCCCCGGTGTTGATTCTCCGCGGAGGCAGCTATACACAAGTGGGGAAAGTAAGTGGGGACGACGTGTGGGTGATGAATGTGGCTAGTTTGTGGGATTAGTGATAGCATTCCCAAAGATGGGTGGGGTGTTGAGTGGATAGCCATTACAAAAAAAAAAAAAATAGCACTTACAAGAAATTCTTAATAAAACTTTGGTCCTGTTTTTACGGTTGCAATTTCTTCCCGCCAGAAGATTACAACTGCTAACACACAAAATTAATGGAGACCGTCTCCCCGTCTATTCTCGGGCAGTCCTCATTGCTAAAAAAAGATTTATAAGTATAACGTGGAAACCGAACCCTGCGGGAGAGTTGTCCAGAACTCTTTCAAAACATTAAATGATTATCTCCTCTTCTTTTTCTTCTTCCATGTCGTCTTCTTCCTCAACGTCTTCATGATGGTCAGATCTCCCTCTTGACTAATTAATAATCATCAGAGATAAGTTAAAGCTATATCAACGCATTGATCGCATTTCCTTTAGATCAGTCTGCTCCCAATGGCATGCTGCCATGCCTGTCCCCAGCATTCTTCCACGCTATGACATACGCCTCGACAGTATTGACAACGCCATCAAATTTACAAGCGTAAGCAATAATAGAAGCCACTCTATCTCGTTGCCATTATGGTCCCAAGATTTTTTCTCCTCTTGGGTATGCTTTTCCAACAGATGGATCGTCTTCATAAGCCCAGACGATGAAACTCTTCTTTTTGATCCCGTATCAAATCATGAACTCATATTTCCCCGTCTGTCCCCAGAGCTACTCAGCCATTATAATAACTTCAATCCTACTGTTCCTGAAGCATCTGGCTTACAGCTCTTGAAGGTGGCCGTCTCTTCGAGCTCTGGCGGCCGCGTTGCAGTGGCCGGCATTGTTCAAATAACCAGCCGAATAGGATGGCACCAAGACAGAAGGATTGCGTTTTGCCGGCATGGTAATGGCCAAAGGTGGAGTTTTTTGTTGGAGAGAAGTAAAGGCATAAGCGATATCGCTCTGGCTGGCGACGGGCAGTTTTATGCCATTGGCGAAGATTGCAAGCTCTGCATGCTCAACGAAAGGCCTTCAAGAATCAGATTAAAAAGGATTAAACTAATGTTGCCGAAGCATAATTTAAATCCCGCTCCGGATGATCCGACCGAAGAAAGACTATCTATCGATTGTTCTTCCATGGAAGAGAGCGGCGGATCATATTTGAAGATTGTTGGGAACACTTACATATGTTCGCTTGGCTTGCGTCGGATAACTTTGAAACTGGATGTGACAAAGCTCTTTCGTAGCAGCTGTAACCTCTATGTTGCATGTGAACCTGAGTGGAGCGATGTCAATCTATCTCCATATACTCGTGAAGAATACTTTATTCCATCCCTCAACATTGCAGAGTTGCATAAGATGTAAATTTTGAGTTAAATTTATTTTCAGATAAATTTTTTTCGAACTTTGATTAATTAATTATTTATTTGATTTATCTTAAAATAAATTTGGTCAAAATATATTGATTCTTTTTTATTTTGTGAAGATGAGCATTTAAATTTTATCATTAGCATTTTTTTTCTAATTTGTCATTTTCATCTGTTGACCTATAAATAAATTCATAAGTATTATTGTACAAATATATTACATTTTAATTGAAAATGTGATTTCATACATATCAAAGTCGGGAGGCTTGATATCATCCAACCTAGCTACTTTCGCGAACGAGTTGTACTGTTGTTGTCGAAACTGAAAAACCTATCAAACGAGATCTTCCGTGATCAATTCGATCGAGTATGGAACAATTTGTGAAAATTGGAGTGCGATGAGGCATGAACTAAGCTCGAATTCATATCAATCCATCTCGATGTTGCTCAAATGACCTCCAATCTCAAAACGGATTGCATCGATACATTCTGAAGGTTGAATTTGTTTAGAAATGATATCTAGATCGTGTGGATTCAACTTCTGCAAATCTCGCATGAATTTAGATACAATAGGTTATAAGAAAAATCTTATATTTAATTTAAATATGGCTTGAATTCAACTTAATAATTAAGTTAAATTGACTTAAGATTCTTCCTAAAATTTTTAAAGGGAGATTTATATACATACCATATAATTCTTATATATTCACATATCTAATATCTAAACTTCAATTATTACATATAACATCCTAATCTTCAATATCACTTCAAAAAAATATTATTTTCATTCACTTTTTAAAAGTGAAATGCATTTTTTTAAGTATAGGTAAGTGCTAGATAAATAAATATTTAATTTTAAATATTAGATATTTAAATATATAAGAATTGTGAGTGTGGGTTTCAAAAATTCGCCACTGACCTCTCAATTAAGAGAGTAGATTAAATGTAAATAAATTTTTTAGAAAGTAGATGAAATAGTAGATAAGACACCACCGAGAGAATTCGTGCTCATATTACGAGGACTTTAGATCTAGTTCTAGGTTTCTTTTAAGTGCAAGAACCCATAGTTAATTACCCCTCTCAATATTGAGAGAGTATTTTCAATTGAAGCTAGTCGTTAGATTGTTAAATGTGTAGCATATAGTAGCAACATATAGAGTTATGGAATTTAGATTTATGAATTTTATCATTATTTAACTTAAAACGAATGATTGGAGGAATGATAACGCGCCCGATCAAGATCTCATGGTTTCGTCATTCTGGATTGTCATGATCCCTACTTAGTTAGAAGAAGTAGTTGACCCAATATGACCGAAGGATTCTTGTTAGCAACCATGAGTTGCATCGTCCAAGAGGCCCTAGCAGATTTCAGATGGTGTTTGTCTAAGTAGACAGGCTTAAGTCCACCTTAGTTGACGCATGACTTTTTGCCCTATCAGGTGCACCCTATGGTTCACATCTTAAGGACCAAAGCCATTGGGGAACATATGGCTACAGTCATGATCATAATGTAATTGCGTCATTTAGCGTTAGCCACCTAATCAAAGAACTCTAGTCGTAACTGGGTCATATGTGAAGTCTACTGACCAAGCCACGTTGATAAATGACATGAGTCACATCCTTACTACATGAGATTGACTGAGAGTGAATATAGTAGAACACGATTTGATATTGACTCCTTCGTGAGCTAAAGTTTTTTTAATTTATCACCTCTGACAAATGATTATGAGAGATGGATGGATTAGATTTTTCTTTAAGCCTTTAAATTAATGATTTTCATTTAGACATTTAAATTAAGCTTCTTTTATAGTTTTCATATTTGAATGAAATTTGAATTTATCTGATTTAACATTAAATCTTGAATATAATTTGATTGTAATATCTCCTCTGGTTGAAATTTACATCAACAAAATCATCATTGAGGTATGAATGATTGAATATTCACATTATAATTTTATATTTCCATTTTTAAGATAAAACCCCTCTGAATGAAATCTACAATAAATACAATCATCACTAGGGTATATACCTTGTCAACTTTGCTTGCCTACTAATAGAGGATCAGGTCAATAGCTAAAACTTATGATTGTATTTTTCATATCAAAATAGAGAGTTTATAATTTTAAATAAGAAAAATTTATATTAAGACCTTTGATGGTCATATGCAAAGGTAAAATAAAATTACTCTCTTAATGATTAAACACTAAACTTATAATCAATCCTGTCAACTCTTATCCCTAATAGGTGGATTGGATTGAGTATGTGTGATTTACGTCTTCAACATATTGGTATAGCGGCCCATTTGAATTCATTCTCAATTTCATTGAATTTTGTGTAATTTAGAAGATTTACATGCTTATAAAGGCATTTGAAGCTAAGTTTTTCAGACTTCTCGTAAAGCCCGTAAATTAATCAATTGACAATTAGACTTTTTTTAAAAGTATTATAGTTAAATTAATTTCTCTTAAACATGCATATATAAGAGTCATCTCGTTATTTGCATAAAACTCGAAGTTATGGTTAGGAGCCTATAATTATCTCAAAATATGTGTTCAATTGACTTGCAACTCTAGATGTCTTGTACACACATTGATGCAATGATTTGAGTACTAAATTTTCTCGTAATGTGTGCAAATATCGCTCTTTAAGTTTTATATTTTGTGAAAGATATGTGTCTTTTCAAAGCAATGATCCATCGTATTCAAAACTTCTAATCACATTCATATATTCTAATGTAATAGTTTGCATAACAATTCGCTTTGAGATTCTATCAACTCGTTTGAATGCTCTGTTAACATTGTGATTTGAAGAAAGGATTATTTTCAAATGCCTTTTTGTTTGTTTGTTTTTTTTTTTTTTTGAAATGAGGAAAAATGATGGGAGATGGGACGAAGCATATTTTCTATCAGCTGCAATGTACGCATATCCTGAAATTTTGGGATTGGAGGAGAGAATCCGATGATGGAAATTTCACGAGATATGGCTTTCAAGCACATTTACACTTCAAAGCATATCATATATTTCATTTAAAAGCCATATATCTCTCATAGCCCAATAAATTAATCCATTATATTTATCAACATTAGAATTTTGTCTTATATACACGAATATATAAAATCAAAGCAGATTTAACAAAGCTTTGTTGACATTCATATATGCTACAAGAGTCGAATCGAGCCTATACGATGAATTCGACCGACTTCGGATGCTTTAGAGTGCAAATTGGAGCTAAAATGCACCAAACATCATTGAAATTAGTTGAAACGACCTTCGATCGATGAACAGACTTTGTCAGTGCATTCAAAATATCAAAATTGATCAGAATATACACATTCCACAATTTAACGGTCGCGAGATCGAGTCATTGATAACGTCTGAGTCGGCGGATGATGTCCTAACGACCTTCGTTCATGAAAATGATATTGTCGTTAGCTTTGAAATGTCAGAATCTATCAAATGAGATTGCCCACTATCGATTCGGACGAGTCTACATGAACGTCGAGTGGTCATAAGTGATAATGTGCATTTTGAGCTGAAATTGAATCGATTCGACGACTCAAAATCTCCGTCGTGAACAGTTTGCGTTGCAAATATCGAATAACCTTGAATCAACATATATATTAATCATATAATGATGTCGACTTAAAATTCATATTAAGATTGATTAAATACTTAGAAAATTAATTAAGAAAGCCTATTTATACCTAACCCAAACCCTAAATCCCACTTATTACTTGGGCAGTGCACATTTCTTTTCCTTATCTCCCTTTCGTTCATTCTCTCCACTGAAACAAATCCTTCCGCTCCTCCACCGAAACTCTCCCTTCATTTTCCACTCCATATCCTCTCTGATCAAACCCTCCCTCTCGATCCTCGAAAAACCCTCATCTTTGTACTCCTTCTTACGCCCGCGGAGACATCATGAAGGTAATCCTCATCTTCCTTCCCACCCTCCTTTGGTGCTTCTGCTTCTCTAAATCCCGTAAGTTCAGCTACCAATAGGATTTAGTAAATTTGGATTTAACTTGCGAAAGCGGCTTTAATGGGATCACAAAAGCAGCGGATTTAACTTGTCCAGAAATACCGTTTGACTAGATTTAAGTTAAATCTTGCTTAAATCCTGCTCTTGTACCACGCCCTCTCTCTTCTCTAAGAAATTCTTGTTGCTTGTGGGTCTAGCTATTCTCTGCTAGTGGCTCCTCATCATCGCCGTGCATTCTCCTCTCTCACACTACCGAATATCTCCATCTACATAATCTAGAGCAACTTGTTGATCCCTATATTTCACTTATGCCATTCTTTCATTTGTGGATTTGAAGATGATAGTGTTGTTGAAGAAGCTTCAACAAAAATATGTGCTTAACGAGAATAATAATTATGATGCTCTAGAAGTTTTACCTGGTATTAAAGAGACTATTCTCGCTAAACATATTGAAACATTGGAAATGGTATATATATCCATGATTGACGTAGCGAAGGAGTTTCTTTGGATTGTTTTGTCATTCAATAAAATTGCAAGAGATGCTGACCAACTACAAAGGGGATCAACTCCATACCAGATGCAACTTCATGTTGGCATATAACCAAATCTTCAACAATGTCTAAATGGCCTTAATACTTTCCATAAGATGCATAGATCATAATTCCTTCTTAAATCGTCAATTCTTTCTTTATTGATGTTGAAGTACTTCAAATACAGGTGATCGAAGACCCCACTAATGCTCAATAGGATTTAGTGGGTATGAAAACTCAGTTGTGGTGTCGCTATGCTCGAAATGAAGACAAAACTTTAGAAGCAAGTAAGCAGCTGTTAGATGTGGCACTCCTATGCCAAAATGCTACCAAAATTTTGCCGAATTTTACATTGATAAAAACTCAAATAAATTAGTTTAAATTAAAAAAATTCTAAGATAATTTTAAAATTTAATTTTAGTTCACTAAATTTTGAAGTAAACAAAATTATCAAAATTTAACTCTAACGGAAATCAAGGATTAGTCAATTGCTCTCAAATGAATAAATATCTCTCACTCAATATTTGAATTATCTTGAATTTCATATTGAGATAATCAAAAGAAAATTTCAATCATTTTTAAGATTGAAATATGCAATGTCTGGAAATATATTCAGATACTCGATCATGAAGTAATTGAAATGAGTTGGATATTTTGGTGATAAACATAAGCTTAGCACTTCAATACCTCATTTCAATTGATGTGAAAGATGATCTGATTGAATATCTAATCCAAGTGTAAGAGATCCCTTTGGAATTAAGATATAGTCTTCAAATATAATTCACTCTAAGTAAATTAAAGAAAATCAAAGAATTCATAAGAGATTCCTAATGAAATTGAAGGATTGCTAATAGGCATAATCGAGGAATTCCTGGAAAGCATTTGAAACATATTATTCATCTTATTAAATGCTCAAATTGGACCAAAGAGAAATTGAATAGAGATAATAACGAGTTTGAAGATCGTTAATAGATATAAATGAGAGTCAATTGAAGATCCAAAGACTAGACAACTTTGAATAAAATAAAGCAATTAAATATTATTTTCAAGGGATCTAACAAGCTATTAAAACAGTTTAAAATGCCTTCATCACCACCAGATCTGCAATTCTTTGTACAAGTAAACAGAAGGTGATGCTAAGTTAAATTCTCCATGACTTATGTAGCTTCTTTCAATCCAAAAAAAGTTTCATTCTAATTATGGTTTTGAAAGTCAATGACTTTATTAATTAGATGAAATTATCTAGTATAAATTCTTTGCTGCATAGAGATTTAAAGTATAAATTTTAATGTCTAAAAAGGTTGCACAGGCTAAGTTAGAATAAAATGAAAATATGAAATCAATCTCATAATTCAGAAATAAAAATTACCTAAATTACTAAACACCTGCATGGGCCCCTACACTTATACTAAGCATCTAAACTTTGTATCTAAGGATGTTGTGCAGGTTTAAAAAAAAAGAGAGAAAGAATGAAGAAATTGATTCAATCCTTTATGACTATATGCATGCAAGCTAATGAATGTCTCCATATGCTAATTCAAGCTAATGAAAGATATAAGTATTCAGCTCCATAGAATGTGATCACATTAGGCCTAATCTTCTATGTTTGAAATAGAGTTGATAGGGTCTACTAAATAATAAACTTTTAAACAAATTTAAATTACATCATATCATAAGACCCAATCTTTTATATTTGTAATGGAGTTGACAAGGTTTGTTATGATATCAATTTCTTAAATAATTTAAATTACACATAAGTCATATACTCGATCCTCTACTAGCAAATAAATAGAGTTGATAAAGTCTATCCCAATGATAGCCGCATTGATTAAAAATCTCAACCGGTGGAGATATTATCATCAAAAGATACTTGAGCTCTAAACTAATTCATTATAAAACTAAATTTCAACTAAGTAAATATATGAATTAAATAATATTTTTTATTTAAATGCTTAAAGCAAACAATTCATCCACCCATCTACTATCGTTTGTTAGAGATGACACATTAAAAAAATTCTAACTCACAATGGAGCTAATGTCAAATTAAATAAATCACTATATTCAAACTCAAATAATCTCATGGTAGGCGTGGCCGTCTCGTGTGGTTTGGATAATACATATGATCACGGTTACCTGGTCTCGATTGGGTGATTCTTTGCCAAATGATATCATTATATTACGTTCACGACTATAGCCCGTATGTTCACCAATGGCTCGACCCTTTGAGTTATGAATCATAGCGTATATTTGATTGTCACAAAGCCCTTTTGTCAGCTAAAATATACTTAAGATTGTCTTCTTGGATAAACACCATCCCAAGTCTACTAGGATTACTTGGACGATGCAACCCATGGCTGTTGACAAAGATCCGTTGGTCAGTTGATTTCTAATCTAAGTAGGTAGGACCATTCGACTGATGATAGAACCATGGGATCAAGATTGGGCACGTCATCATTTCATCAACGATATGTTTTAAATTAAATAATGATGAATTTCATAAATTCTAAACCCTAAATTTTATATCACATCTTTCTATATGTATGCATTTAACGATCTAATGGCGGCCTTAATAGAAAGTTCTCTCTTGAGAGGGGAATTAATTAGGTGCTTTGCATAAGAAACTGAAACCAAATATTAAGTTCTCACAAAATGCAAAATCTCAGGTAGTGTCTTCTACTATTTCATCTGTCTTGAAAATTTCGATACTTAAATCACACTCTCTGTGAGAGGTTGGTGATGAATTTTTGAATTAGCAATGATTTCTCATCACTTCAATTTTACTATAATAAATATAACATCAATTCTTATTATCATTTTATAATAATTGATTATTTGAATATATACATACATTACATATATATATATATATATATATATATATATATATATATATATATATATATATATATATATATATATATATATATATATATATATATATATATATATATATAATTCTTATAATAACAATATTCAGAACATACATATGTGATTTATAACGATAATAATTAGATTAAATAACTATCAAATATAAATTAATTTTAACTTTAGTTTTAATTTTAATTTAATGGATTCAGTTTTATCTTTTTAAGTGCTTATTTTCTTTCTTTTTTTAGATTCAATATTTTTATATGCCTAGAATTTCATATACCTTGAATTTAGTGTTAGTTTCAATGAAATTCTTCGCGCCACAATCCCATGCAATATGGATGCCTAATTTAGATGAAAATGACATTTCAAACACAACGATATAGTTTGTTTTCGTCGATTATTTAGGTTGATATGATTGTCATCCAAAATGGGCATTTACATCCTACTCCACTCCACTGACTTCGTTTGAATCGAGTGCAAATAGTTCTATTTCATCGGACTTGTCATTTCGACGCCAACGACATTATCAATTTTACGAATGGAGGTTGTTTGGATCTCGTCGAGCCCTCCCGACTTTGATATTATATAAAACTGCATCAATGACTCATTTCTCGCATTGAAGTGACCATTAAACGAAGCGAAAAGCTTCTCTTGGCTAATTTCAATATTTTGGATATAGTGGTGTAATTGACTTTACGTTTGGAGGATATTTGGATCAATTTTAGTGAAAATTCAGATGATTTGACTTTGATCTATGTAACATAGCATCTGTATTCTTTTGATTTTGATGTACTTGCTTGATTCAATATGTGAAATATATATGGAGGTCAACAATGAGATATGTATGTAAATCTTCATTTTTTTTAATTATATTTGAATTTTAAATTTTCCCTCTCCTAATCGAATTTGGGGATAACTCCAATCTCGATTCTTCTTTCGACTGCACTTCTTTGTCCTGTTGAAAAATCTCACGAAATTAACACCGATCCCCATGAACCGACCTCCGATTCCTCCCGTCAAGAAACCTCCAAGTCGAACTCCTGGTCGAAATCCCAATTCCTCTCCCGCGGATTCCTCACTGTGCCGGCTCCAATTCCCGTCGCCAGTCAGTCCCAGCCGCATCATTCCTCCATTCCCGTTCTTCTTTTCCCGCAAACAATCCAAGCCGAACGAACGACCCATCCCAGGCCGGATCTCCACATCGCCGGGCATCTCTCCCCACGGCCGAAGCCAGCTTTCCTTGATTCCCGTGATTCTCCAATTCGTGACATCCTTACCCGTCAATCCCGTTCAGTTAATTTCTCTCCTGCCAATCGAGCTCTAGCCTCTCGTGATCAGTCGCCGTGTCTCGCCTCTCCTCTATTGGGTACAATTACAGTCGAACAGTATCTTTTCTTCAACTAGATAGATTAGCCAAACAAATCTCCTTACCTCGTAATCCGTATTGCCTCAATGTTTGTGTAATTTACTTTGAAATTCGTGTCATTTTTTGCTGATGTCCTCGTCAACAATCCGCAACTTGATTTGTGTCATTGGTAATAAAACACAGTCAAATTTCCTAAAATTTTAAGTGCTTATTTATGTTCAACACAGCTGAGAAATTTATTTTAAGTACTCATGTATTTTGCCATTTGATCTTACAAAAAAATTTATGAAATTTAAATACTTATGTATGCCAAAATACGACCTTTAGAGAAAAATTTATAAAATTTAAGTACCTGCGTGTACTAGGACTCGACCTGGCAAGAAAATTTGTTAATATTCTTGCACAGGTGATTGAAGATCTCATTGCACTTAAGCTGGCGTAACGAGTATTAAAGGCTCGATCGTGGTACCTCAAAATGCCATCTGTCACGCCTAATCTGGAATGATGGGTAGGCTAAAACACTCCCAAAATAGCCCCAATGTGGGAACGATATTAGAAAGTGGTTGAAATACTGCTGGAATTTTGATTAAGCTGCATAATAATAAAAAGACTAGAATATTGTTGCTCAAAATAAATTTTAGATATAAAATTAAAATTTTAATTTAAAAATTCGGTTGTGAAGGTATGCTTGAAGACATCGATTCGCCTAAGCTAGATTAGCGAGTTGTTGAATACTTATCCACGGTGACTCAAAACATCAACATTCACGTCTAAACTAATATGACGAGCAGCCTTTTAACAGCCTGAAGTAGCCCGCTATGTGAAGAGGACGATGAGATATTACCAAAATATTGCTAAAATTTATAATGACAAGACTCAAATGAACTACTTTAAACAAAAAAATTGAAATTAATTTAAATATACTCTTACTTTGAAAATTGAATGTATGATTTGAATGTTTAATAAATACATTAAAATTTCAAAACTAAATTTAAATTTATTAATTATCACATTCTTATATAGATTAGACTGCAAATCCCATTTAACCAATTTAATCCTCTTTCTTATAAAAAGAAGTATCAATAGGATTGGTTTCAAATCTATAAATCGATCCTTTTCTTTAGAGTTGATAAGATACGATAGGTATGTTGATTGTAGATTTCAACCGAATGGGATGGTATTATCAAAAGTCATTTAATATTTTTAACTAAATCAACATGAAATTAAGCTTCAATTAAATATAAATTTAAATAAAATGAAGTTCATTATTATAAATAACTTTAAACAAATAATCTATCAACTTATCGGTCATCATTTGTTGAGAATGACAAATAAAAAAAATCTTATCTCATAAAAGAACTAATTATTGTTGACCTCCACATATATGTCATAATTCAACGGACATCGGAGGTGACATATCGGGGTTAAAATGCCTTGGGCGTGAAAATGATCGAAGCGGCCTCCGTCGGCCAGGCGAACTTGTCACATTGAGCGTCAGGGAATTATATGATATTATCGTAATGTGGTCAGTAATGATCAGGATGGTAAAACCGCGTATGATCGAAGGTCGCGAAACCACAAGTCAAATGACATATGTTTGTAAAATTGATCATCCCATTGACTTGAAATCTCTCAAATAAGGCTATTACCGTTCAATTCGGTGCAGTCGAAATCGGCGATCAAAGTGGCGATCGCATTTAGTGAATTGATTGATTGTAGAGTAAGCTCATTGAAGCGATTGCTTGTGTTTGTTAGCGATGGAATTACTATATATATATATATATATATATATATATATATATATATATATATATATATATATATATATATATATTGATTATGTGTATTTATCGGCATAAAATTCACATTAAAATATTTAATAAATTAAAAATTTATTAAAAATTCTCAAATTACCCCTATTTCCCCCCTATTTTCAATTTTCTATATAACAAAAAAAAAAAAAAAAAACTGAAAAAGAAAAACGGTTCCCCCTATTTATTTTCCACTTCTCGCAAGATTCTCTCCCACTATCTCCTCATTTCCAATTTCTCATTTCTCTCTCCTGAATTTCTCCCTGTTCAAGAAAAGAAATCCCCCGAAAAAGATAATTTTTCGTCTCCCTCTCTCTAATTTTCCTCCGTTCTGTGCTTCTGCCCATAGCATAATTCATGTCCGCAGACGGTTCGCCCGCCACCGGCCCTCCGGCTGACTGGCCGCACCTCCGTCGGGCGTAACCTGCGTCCCGCACCGCCGCTCACCCGTGTTGCCAGCTCGTCCCACACAAATCCGCCGTAGATCTGAACCCGAGCCCGCCGCCGCAGCGAGCGACCCAGACGCATCCGTCCCGGGCCCGCAACTTGCGTCCCGCACCGCCGCGCACCCGTGCTGCCGGCCCGTCCCGCGCAAATCCGCCAGTCAAAACGGGCGACCCGCGTCCTGGCCCGTCCCACTTCCGCCGTTCTGCGCGTCCCGACCCGCCGTGCCGTATGGATCCGTGGATCCAGTGGGCCGCCGCCGTTCCGCGCGACCCACCGGCCCCGCGTTCCACGAGTCCCGACCCGTCGCTGCAGCCCGCGATCCCGCCGCCCTCCTCCGACCCGCCGCCCGCTCCGCATCCGCGACCCGACCCTCGCCTTTCTGTCGGCCGATGACCCGCGCCGGCTCCGCCGGACCCGCCGCCACCCGCGTGACGACCGGTACTCGCGACCCGGATAGCGCCGCCGCCTCTTCCACGGTCCAGCCTTCGCGGCCCGTTCAGCCTTCAAATTGACCCGATGACCCATCAAATTGCTTTTTAAACTGCGCGCAAATCGAGGAAGAAAATCATTAAGAATTTCTTATTTTGGTTTCATGATCCTTACTTTAGGCCTTTTTTTCTGTATGATCGGGAAGAAAATCATCGAGAATTCTTCCTTCGATTTTTGGTGTATGCTAGCCAGGTTCTTCACACCATGAATCGGGGGAAGATCATCGTCAAGAGGCGAATTCTTCCTTCGGTTTCTTACGTTGCATTCTTCACCTTTTTCCACCTTGATTGGAAGAACGTCGTCGAAGAGTTCCTTTTCTTTTGATGTAGCACTCCTTGCATTAGCCTTCCTTGGCCATTTTGCAAAATTGGGAACATCGTGAGGTGAATTCTTCTTTCGATTTTTGATTACACTTACTGCATTCGATCTCAACCATTCCCCTGCTGCGTATGCTGAAATAAGTTAGAGCATGTGGGTTGTGAATGATTATATATATATATATATATATATATATATATATATATATATATATATATATATATATATATATATATATATATTTTATTCTCTAGGTTTGAAGGTCTTGTCTTCGAGAGGCTGAACTTTAGATATGTCATAAATGAAATCAGAAATTTTGTTTAATTTCAGGACTTAGAAAAATTTGGAAAATAAATATATATTCTGTATGTATTCTTTTAGGTCAGACATAGTTATTGCTCGAGAGGCGTGTCAGATTAAAACTTCGGTTGTATCTGCTGAGGCAACCTTCCTTCAGAGAGCGTCAGTAAATAAAATACCAGATCTGGGATCACGGGGAGATTTAATTCAAATCTTTTGACTTAGAAAAAATGAGAGGGTAAAATGAAATGATTTATGAGTGCTAGGTGGGAAAACCTCTAGCTAATTTTATAATGTCAAATGAAAAATTGGGGAGCCTTTAAAGAAAATTTTGAAAATAATAGAGTATTTATTTAAAATCTAAATGAAATTTGGGGAAAGCTAATACTAAATTCACAAATTTGGGGGAGGTTAATATTAAACTCACAAACTTTGGGGGATGTGAATATTAAACTCACAAACCTTAGGGGAGGAGAATATTAAACTCATAAATTTTGGAAAAGTTAATATTAAACTCATAAATTTTGTTAATATTAAATTAAAACTCTAATAAAATTATTCTCTTAAATGGAAGTAAAGTTCTCTTTTTTAGGTAAATTTTTCGAATTAAATAAGCTTTAATTTGAATTTGAGAGGACTAATGCCAAACTCAAACTTGAAATAAACTCAAAAAGGATGAAATGAGTTTAATAATTATTATCTGAATCTGAGAGGTGATTATTATGATATCTAATAAACATAAGTGGGGCTAAAGCAACAAACACTGAAATCGGCATAGCTTATCAAAATTGGTGTAAATTGATCATAATCAAGTGGAAAATTTCAAAAACTCAACAGGTAAACTAAGTGCAAGAAATGTATTAAACTATAATCTAAATCAAAATGCATTCTTCGCCACCGGATCTGCAACCCTTGTACAAGCAGACAGCAGACGATACTAAATCAAAATTTACAAAAATCATAAGGCTTTCTTTGATAAAAAATTAAGGAATTCCATTCTAATTATGATTGAAATCCTTAATTAAGTGAGAAATTAGTTAAAATTTTATAAATTCTACATGTGCTCGAACATAGGGATGACAAGTGTAAATTTTGATGTCTGAAAAAGCTGCGCAGGTTAAATTAGAATGAAATGAAAATACAAAATCAATCTCATAACTCAAAAATGAAAATTACATAAAGTCCTAAACATGTATGTGGCACTATCAAATGTTTAAATTCAAGTGTATAAATCACGGGTTTTTTCTCGGTTTAGTCTTATGACTGGGTTCGGGTTAACAAAACCTAAAAACTTATAATAAGAGTTTCAAATCAGTAAAATATTTGAGAAATTGATTCTATCAGGTAACAGTAGATCTAATCCTCTGTTAGCAGCTAAACAGAGTTGACAGGATCTAAAATCTCTTAACTATATTCTAATTAATCAATTTTCAAATATTAATTGAAAACTGTTTAAATGAAACTTTATCATAAAAAACTTAAATCAAATTCAATCTATTCACCTTCCACAATAAATTGTTGGGGGTGATAAATTAAGAAAACTCTAGCTCACAAAAGAGCCAATGTCAAATCAAGTGTTACATGATGTTCGCTCAATCAATCTCATAGTAAGGATGTGGCGTATCCTCGAGCTACGGCGGCGGGAAGTAGCATATGAAGCGATTATGACCGAGTCTCGATTGGGTGGTTTGGCGGTCAGACTCCATTATATTACGATCACGGCCGTAGCGGTATGCTCCCAAATGGCTCGCCCTTTGAGTTGTGAATCATAAGGTATACTGACAGACAAGACAACCTTTGTCGGTAAGGTAGACTTAAGCTGTCTCCTTGACAAACACCCAAGGTATCTGAGGATTTCTTGGGCGGTATGATGCGATGATCCCTTGTTCGGGTTGGGTTGGCTACCTCCTAGAGTAGGCAGGGAATTTGCGGGATGTGAACCATGGGATCTAGATGCAGACGCGTCATTCCCCAAATCAGGTTTAAGTTAAAATGATAAATTTCATATCTTAAATTCTTAAACTCATATCTTTATTCTTGCTCGCTTCATTTGCGATCCATTATGAAAGTTCTCTCTCACTTATTGGGAGGGTAACTAACTATAGGGCTTATGCATAAGAAACCGGGGAACCATATTTAAAGTTCTCACCAAATGAGGGAAATCTCAGGTAATGTCTTTACTATTCCATCGCCTTGAAAATTAACACACTTAAACCACTCTTTTTTTCAAAGTGTGTGAATTATCAAGCCAGATTTCTAGCGACTCCACTGGGGACAAGATTCTCTTTCCATCTTTGGCTAGTCATATATGTGCTATAGTAGCAATAAAATTTTTTAAAATTCAAAATAAAAAATGGTGATTCAAGTTCAGTTGAGGAGTGGCAAAGTCTTATCACCTTTATCAAAGAAATGAAATGCAAATAAAGACAAAGACAAACAAATTGAAGTCAATGAAGATATCATGCCTAGAAATCCTAGAGCGAAGTCTAAATCAAGTAAGAAGATAGATTATAATGTTCTATCACATTTGAGAAAGATCCCTACACAATTAAGTATGCATGAGGCCCTATTGATGTCAAAAGACCTCCAAAAAACTTTAATACAAGCTCGCAATGATCCGGAGAGTTATGAAGCTTACTTTGTTGAAAAATGCATGACTGAAGCACTACAAACTCAAGATCTCCCAGTAATCACATTTTCTGAAGAGGATCTTATGTTGGAAACAGTGGATCACAATCATCCTCTTTATGTTACTGCAGAGACTGATGGCATCTATATTAGCAGAATATTGATTGATCTAGGTTCTTCTATCATTCTTATGAGTCTAAAGGTATTGAGAGGATTATCACTTGATATCCAACATCTTGGGAGAGACAAATTGATGGTTCATGGATTCAATGAAAAGGGACATAAAACTTTGGGTTCTTTTATTCTCCCGCTTAAGTTCAAGGATTTATATACAGAAGCCAAGTTTCATGTAATTGATGATGATACATCATTTAAAGCTCTCTTGGGTCGGTCGTGGCTGCATGAGTATGGCATGGTCCCATCAACTATACATCAATGTATGAAGTATCTAAAGATGAAGAAGAATTTAGAATTCTTGGTAACCTACAACCATTCTCCGTCAATGAAGCAGAAATCTATGAAGATGCAAAGTACTTCATCCTTAAAGAGCCTAAGCCAACAAAGCCTCTTAAAGCAGTAGCATCCACTTCGGGAACTAAAGAGCAATTTCACAAAATGAAAGAACAGAAGCATGGAGGAAGAAAGAAGGCAATGCCGACTCTTCCTAAAACCCTCGATTCTATATCTAAGTCAAGAAAATTAGTTCCTCATTTGGGGAGTGATATAGAAGAAGAAGAAGATATTCCTGTCAAACTTAAGGGAACTTATAAGTTCTCAAGAAAAGTAGAGTATAAAATAAGTGATTCTGATTCAGACTATGATTTTGAATCTAGGTGGATAGCTTACTTGGCAGGGTCAGATGACTCACTCAAAATTATACCCATCACTCAACAGTGCTTCAAAGAAATCACTCCACTGGAGGTCTATGATATTGAAGATTTGATAACATTCTATGTACCGCCGTTGAGTAAAAGTGGCAGAACAGGAACTCTATTTTACAAATCTGAGGAGTCTCAGCCCCAAGATTTTGAGCATCCCGCTCAACATAAAAGTTCTGATGAGATAGTACCAACAAGAATACCAATATACTATCCACAAAAATTATGAAGAATGATGCATGAGCTTTGAATTTATATGAGAACTACTAAACTTAGGACTCAAATCTTTAACAAGATGTGGAGCCAAAGAAGTCCTCAAGCATCACGAAGAAGTGATAAGTTTATCACTAAAGGTCTGGGGTTCATTTGCAAATCTCATGAAAATAGAGCCTGTTATAATATAATAGAAGGAGGTATCGAGAGTCTTAGTGATGAATAAAATGGTTCCCATGAAATTCTTCTTAAAAATGATGAAGAAGTAGAAGCTAAGCCTGTACCTTAAGAACTTGAAGATGGTGGACAAATAGCTACTATGGATGAACTTAAAGAAGTCAACCTAGGAGCTGAAGATGATCCCCGTCCAACTTTGGTGCCCTTCTGCCTGATGAGAAAGTTGAAGAGCTAAAAATGCTACTTTGTGAATTCAGGGACTGCTTTTCCTGGACATATTCTGAAATGTCAGGCTTATCCCTTGATGTAGCAGTTCACAAACTAGCTATCAAACCATATATAATACCTATTATGCAAGCTCTTAGATGAATGAGATTGGAGATCGAAGAACAAGTGATTGCAGAAACTAAAAAAGTTAATCGAAGCAGGCTTCATCCGAGAGGAGAAGTATGCAGATTGGATAGCCAATATTGTCCCAGTTAGAAAGAAGAACGATCAAATCCGTCTCTGCATTGACTTTCGAGACCTAAATAAGGTGTGCCCAAAAGATGATTTTCCGCTTTCAATATTAGAACTATTAGTGGACAACACTTCCAACTATGACATGTTCTCATTTATGAACAGATCGTCTGGATACAACCAAATAAAAATGGCACCTGAAGATGAAAAACATACATCGTTCAGAATACCTATTGGCATCTATTATACACGGTCATGCCCTTTGGCTTGAAAAATGTTGGAGATACATACTAAAGAGCCATGACACATATTTTTGATGAGCTAATTCATCAAAAGATGGAATGTTATGTCGACGATTTGGTGGTAAAGAGCCTAAATTGTGAAAACCATTTTGAAGACTTGAGAATTATACTAGAGAGAATAAAAAAAATATGATCTCAAGATGAGTCCTCTAAAATGTGCATTTGGAGTATCCTATGGAAAATTCTTGGGGTACATTGTCCGTCATAGAGGTATTGAAATTGATCCTGCTAAAATCAAGGTGATTGTGGAGATGCCTCCACCGAAGATTTACGTCAGCTTCGTTCTTTACAAGGACAGCTTGCATTCATTTGTCGATTCATATCAAATCTATCAGGATGCTGTCAACCATTCGCAAGGTTGATGAATAAGGATACTCCATTCAAATGGGACAAGGAGTGCCAAGAAGCCTTCGATAGCATTAAAAGCTACTTGCTAAATCCACCAATCCTAGCATCGCCTACTCTTGGAAAGCCCCTCATTCTATACACAACTACGTTAGAAGAGTCCCTTGGAGCATTATTGGCACAACACAATGAAGAAGGTAAAGAGAATGTTCTTTATTATATCAGTCGAAGATTAATAGGAGCAGAAATGAGATACTCTTCGATAGAGAAGCACTGTTTAGCATTGATCTTTACAGTCCAAAAGCTTCGTCATTATATGTTATCTCACAAGATTACCCTCATCTTAAGGCTCGATCCACTGAAGTACTTGATGATAAGACCAATGTTAATAGGTCGCTTGGCAAGATGCGTGTATTACTTTGATTCATATCACATATGTTCAAGTAGTGAAAGGACAAGTCTTAGATTTTGGGCACATCATCCCATGTGGACTCTTCTCGTAATAACGATTTACCCGATGAGCAAATTATGCTCATTCATGAAAGAGAAAAATCACAAATGTAGGAAATGTACTTTGATGGAGCCTCATCGATCAAACAAGTACAACATCTAAATTTCCCAAGAGTAAGAGCAGGAATCGACATCATTTTCATAACACCAGAAGGAGGCATAATGAGACGATCATATGGATTGACCGAGCCAAGAACTAATAATGAAGCTGAATATGAAGCATTGGTGGCAGGCCTAGAAGAAGCTATTTTCATAGGCATTCAAAACCTGCACATTTTTGGCGATTCTCAGCTTATTATAAATCAAGTACTTAGCATCTATAGAATCAACAAGCTTGAGTTAGCTTTCTATCACAAACGAGTTCTCGAGCTAATGAAGAAAATATCAAATATTACACTAACTCGAGTCTCTCGATCCGAGAATAGTAAAGCTGATTACTTAGCAAAATTAGCTAAAGAAATGACAAGTATGAATGGTGATTATGTCATGATTGGCATATTTACTCAACGAGTTCTAGAGCCAATAAAGTATCAATCCCTGCAGGTAGAGGGGTTATCAAATCTGACCAAGCAGGATGCGGCCCAAGTTGCTCCTCATACTTCCCAGAATCAATAAGAAGTTGTACCAAGAAGAGCTAAGAATGACATTTCCTCAAAAAAGTAGTGTGAAGCCTTCATTGTAGAAGAGTCACGTGATTAAAGGAAACCCTTCATCGACTACTTTAAAGAAGGAAAATTACCAAGTAATAAATCATTGGCAGCTCAAATTGAAAAGAGAATGCTATGCTATGCTTTCGTCAATAACACTTTATATCGTAGATCCTTTGAACAAATGTGGCTACGATGTCTAGATGTAGATGAAGCTAGCAAAGTGATGGGTGAAGTTAATGAAGGACTTTATGATGCACATTAGTCAAATCCCAAGATGGTAGTAAAGATCAAAAGGATGGGCTATTATTGGCCATCTATGGTGAGAGACTGTATTAATTATGCTAAGAAGTGTCATGAGTGTCAAGTACATGGGAATCTTATCCATCAACCTCCAAATCCATTACACCCAACAATAGCATCCGGCCATTGAATGTTGGGAATTAGATGTAATTGGATCAATTGATCCACTGTCGTCAGTTGGACATCGCTTCATCCTAGCGATTATTTCTCTAAGAAGGCTGATTTATTTAAAGAAGTTCACGGTAGAGTGATCAACTTCTTCATACATAATGCTATAATTTATTGGTGCCACGAATAATTTTTGACAATGGCACAGCTTTCAAAAGTGCAAAGATTTACAGATTTGTCGAGCAACCCAAAATTGATTGGTGATACTCTTCAATATACAATCCAAGAGCAAATGATTTGGCAGAGGTCTTCAACAAGACATTAGTCAAGCTGCTCAAGAAGATTCTCACTAAAAATAAGAGATAATGGCATACCAAGCTAGTAGAGGCTCTGGGCTTATCTACAAGACTAAAAGCCTCCCTATTCATTGGTATTTGGAATTGAAGCAATTCTTCTGCTCGAAGTTGAGTTGCCTTCACTTTGAGTAGCCATTCAATATAGTCTAATTGAAGATCAAAATGCCCATTTGAGAATGGAGGAACTCGATGCGCTTGATGAAGTTAGACTGCAAGCTCATCAGAATCTGAAAGTCTATCGAGCAAAGATGTCTGAGACTTTTGACCACACGGTGTGGCCGCGAACATTCCAAAAAAGAGAATGGGTTATGGTGTTGAGAAGACCAATTATCCCCAATCAAAAATTTGGTGGAAAATTTAAGCCCAATTGGGAAGGCCCTTTTATCATTAAAAAAGTATACCAAGGAGGGGCATACCAACTCATCAACCTAAAGGGTGAAAGGCCAATGCCGCCAATTAATGGTCAATACTTGAAAAGTATTATACTTGATGATCATATCCCCAAGGTATAACAGAAATTCCCCATACAAGATAGGGAGCATTTTTTTAGTATATCTATTTGGGTTGACATCGTGCTTCATGTCGAGATCCCTAAATAAACATACTCCAGATGAAGAACTTTTTCATGAAAATTCTCCTGTTACACAGGGAGCATTTTTAGATTTTTATGTGCAAATGAAATCAATGTTGTATGTTAAAATATCTTTTAAAATATATCAATTCAAATATTGATGTATTTATATATTTTCATCTTGAAAATTCTCCGAAATGTACTTTAGAATTTCCCCTGCAAGATGGGGGCATTTTTTTTAGTTTATATTAAGTCTATTTGAGTTGACATCGTACCATAAGAAAAGATAACCCTAAATATCAAGAAATTTATCTCTCAGATTTGCCAAATTTTGGAGATCAAGTTAGAAGAACTCCCAATTTCGGAAGCTTCAATCAATTAAGTTAGAAAAACATCAACCTCTATATCTTAAAGTTTAGGACACGGATGGGTTTTAAAGGTCAGACTCAACAAGCCCAAATATAACCGAGTTGCTGACGCTCTCCTCACTCAATAAACTGCAAGAAAAGGCCACAGTGAAAGAGGCCCCGTTCGTCAGTCTGATGACAAAACTACCAACCCACTATAGCTTAAGTTGAAGACTCCAGTAGGTCCTAAAGGTCGAACTCAACAAGCCCAAATATGACCAAGTTCGGCGCTCTCTTAACAAGGCGCAACAAAAGATGTCGTGAAAGAGCCCCGCTCATTAGTCTGATGATAGTATTTCAATCTCAAATCCGTGAGATCGACTTAGTGATTACGACGTGATCCAAGAGATCTTTCTACTTGATCGGTAGATCAAGGCAATCTAAGGAAACACTCAATTCAAAGCTGCCTCGAATCAATCTTCATATTACCTGCAAGGTGATATTTCAATCTATTCCTAAACGATCTGATCAAGTTCAAAGCACAGATCAAAGCCTATCTCCTCATCAAGCATCAAAGCACGGGGTAGAAAGCAATTCCATAGTTCATACAAAGCTGATGGCTGAACTAAAGGAATTTCATGATTATTCAGTCTGTTAAAGCACACGTTGCTAGACTAATAACTCAACATTGACCCAATATAAGTCAGAAGGCTGGGTCATCTATATGTATCCTTCAAAGAATCTATCAAAGCAGCAAGCACAAGATTCATAGAGTGCATACACTTCCTGACAAGTCAATATTGACAAATCAGGTTAGTCCTTCATCAAGTCGTCTCAAAGATAAGGAATTTTAAATCACCAAAGCTGATAAATCATTTCCCAGAGTCCTTCATCAAAACAAACAGATTAATTTCTCCATCAAACCCAACCAAGCATAAAGCTAGGGTTTGAGGAAACTCAAATCTGCAATGACATAAAAGAAAGAGATCTTCAGCAAAGCCATTGAAGCAGATAGTAGATGGTGTACGAACACTTATCAATCTGACAAGTCGATTCTGACAAATCGGTCAAGCCCGTCATTTAACATGCCCTGAATAAGACAACATACTAATGATAAATCCTATCAAAGTTCTGTAAGCTATCATAATCAAAGTCGAAATGATCCAAGTTCTATGGCCAGCCCAAATGGTCAACCATTTTTCAACAAATGTGACTCGCTCCATGCACAAATCACATTTGTTGGGGGGCATTTGTTGACCTCCACATATGTGCCATAAATCAAGATAAGCCCAAAAATCAAATTCAACGGACTTCGGAGGCGACAGTGCGCAAATCTGGGTCAAAATGCACTGGATGTCAATGAAAATGGTCGAAATGACCTCCGATCGACGAACAGACTTAGCCATCATGTTCAGAATGTCAAAATTGGTCAAGATATACATATTGTATGACTTAATGATCAATCAACGATCAAGTCAGTCATCAATAGGCTGCGCTCCATCGAGGTCGAGAGGCGACATAAGTCAAACGATCTCCGTTCATAAAATTGATCACTCTATTGGCTTTGAAATACCGAAATCTATCAAATAAGACTATTCTCATTTAATTCGGACGAGCCTGCGCAAAAATCGAGCAATCAAAAGTGGCGATGCACATTTTGAGCTGAAATTGACTCATTTTGGCGGCGACTCGAACCAAATAGCCTCCAATCATGAAATGAACTACGCCATTGTGTTTAGAACACTAGAATTTACCCTAGTTGATATATATTGACTATGTGCATTTATCGGTGTAAAATCTACATTAAAAATATTTAATAAATTCAAAATTTATTAAAAATCCCCAAATTACCCCATTTCCACCCTATTTAGAAAAACGGTTCCCCCTATTTTGTTTCCATTTTTGGCAAGATTCTCTCCCACTTTCCCCTCATTTCCAATTTCCCATTTCTCTCTCCTAAATTTCTCCCTCACGGTTCAAGAAAAGAAATCCCCTGAAAAAGGTAATTTTCTGTCTCCCTCTCTCTAATTTTCCTTCGCTGTGCTTCTCACTTGGGACTGTGCAATTCGCATCCAGTGACATGGCCGTCTCGCTTTTCTCTCCGCCTCGGTGCTCTGCACGAGCAGTTCACGCCCTCCGGCCCGTAGGTGACTAGCCTATCCTCAGTCCCGCACCCAGCGTCCACCCGTGCAGTCTTGCCATCCCATCCCATGCTCACATAGATCCGAACTCCGGTAGCGACCAATCAGATCAGGGCTTGCAGAATCACTGTCCAGCGTGCCGTCTTTGTCGGTAGATCCCGGGTAAATCTGGGCCAGACGCCGCCCAGCGCTCGTGCCTGCTCTCCTTTAGTTGCATCACCGGGCAGACACACTGTCTCCGCGATCTGTGTAAATCCGCAGTAGATCCGGGCCAGCCGCTTGCCCGTTCCTAGCGTTCCGCGTATCCGACCACCTTTATTCCGTCCGCTCCTCGACCCCGTCATGACGACGCTGCCGCTGACTGCGCGCCAGCTTTAATTCGACTGGACCTGCGCCAGCTCCAGCCGGATCAGCTTTCACGACCGCCCACCCATCTATCCCCGTCTCAAGATCCTTCCGCATTCGATCCGCATGACACACATCCAAATTTTGTCATTTTCTCGGCCTAAATCGGGAAGAAAATCAATTTCTTTTGGTTTTCTGTGACCCTCACTTTTGGCCGTTTTATTACCGCATTTGGTGGAAGAAAATCTTCAAGAGGCAAATTCTTCCTTCGATTTTCGGTGTCGTACACCCCGTAGCCCTTCAAGTTTGCGCTTCGTCGCGAATCAGGGGAAGAATATCGTTAAGAGGCGAATTCTTCCTTCAGTTTCTTGCATTGCATTCTTCACCTTTTTTCCACCTTTGCTGCGCCACAATCAAGGGAAGAACATCATGAAGAGGCGAATTCTTCTTTCAATTTCAGGCATCGCACTCCTTGCCTTAGCCTTCCTACCTTCGCTTCATTGCAAAATCAGGGAAGAACATCATCAAGAGGCAAATTCTTCTTTCGATTTTGCTTGCCTTGCATTCCCAGTCCTTAACCTTCCTTTTTTAGCTGCAGTCAGCAAAATTATAGCATGTGGGATTGTGAATGATTATATATATATATATATATTTCTTCTGTTTAAAGGCCTCGTTATTACTCAAAACGTGATGGGATGAAAAAACAGGCTATGGTAAAGACACCGCTCACTACACTCAAGAGGCGTGCAAGCCAAACACTTAGATGTCCCAGAGTATGCTATTGAAATTTTATTTAATTTCCATACTTAGAAAAAATTTGGAAAATAAATATATATTGCATTGTATGTATTCTTTCAGGTATGAAGACCTCGTTGTGCTCAAGAGGGCGCGACGAGATGAAAACTCAATTGTGGTGTCACAAGACACCGCTCGCTATACTCAAGAGGGCATACCGAGTAAGCCAAAACACCCCGTCATTCTATCTGGGGATGTGGCAGGAGGTCATTTAAATTTTATCAAAATCTTTTGACTTAGAAAAAATGAGAGGGTAAAATGAAATGATTTAGGAGTGCTAGGTAGGAAAACCTGCAGCTAATTTTATAGTGTCAAATGAAAAAGGAGGGAGCCTTCAAAGCAAATTTTCAAAATAATAGAATATACATTTAAAATCTAAATGAAATTTGGGGAAAGCTAATACTAAATTCACAAATTTGGGAGAGGTTAACATTAAACTCACAAACTTTAGGGCATGCGAATATTAAACTCACAAACCTTAGGGGAGGAGAATATTAAACTCATAAATTTTGGGAAAGTTAATATTAAACTCATAAATTTTGGGGAGGCTAATATTAAACTCACAAACTCTAATAGCTATTCTCTATGGCTTAAATGGAAGTAAAGTGAGTTCTCTTTTCGCGTAAATTTCTCAGAATTAAATAAGATTTAATTAGAATTTGAGGGGGACTTATGCCAAACTCATGACAAACTTGAAATAAACTCAAAATCTAAGGATGAATCTAAATTGAGTTTAATAATTCTTATACGAATACAGAGGTGATTATTATGCTATCTAATAAACATAAGTGGGGCTAAAGCAACAAACATTGAAATCGGCATAGCTTATCAAAATTGGTGTAAATTGAACATAATCAAGTGGGAAAATTCAAAAACTCAACAAGTAAACTAAGTGCAAGAAATGTATCAAACTACATTCTAAATCAAAATATCTTCTTTGCCACTGGATCTACAACCCTTGTATAAGCAGACAGAAGGCAATACTAAACCAAATTTTACAAAAATCATAAGGCTTTCTTTAATAAAAATTAGGAAATTCCATTCTAATTATGATAGTCAAAATTAATGAAATCAATAATTAGGCGAAATTATTTAAGCTATAAATTCCTACATGTGCTCGGATGTATGGATGACAAGTGCAAATTTTGATATCTGAAAATGCTGCGCAGGTTAAATTGGAATAAAATGAAAATATAAAATCAATCTCATAACTCAGAAATGAAAATTACATAAAGTCTTAAATACACCCGCATGTGCCCCGACACTATGCTGAATGTTTAAATTCAAGTGTCTGAGGATGCTTCGCGGGTCGTTTCCCGGTTTAGTCTTATGACTGAGTCCGGATTAACAAAACCTAAAAACCTATAATAAGAGTTTCAAATTAGTAAAATATTTGAGAAATTGATTCTATCAAGTGACAGTAGATCTAATCCTCTATTAGTAGCTAAATAGAGTTGACACGATTTAAAAACTCTTAAACATATTCTAATTAATCAATTTTCAAATAGCAATTGAAAACTGCTTAAATGAAACTCTATCATAAAAAACTTAAATCAAATTCAATATATCCACCTTCCGCAATAGTTTGTCGAGGGTGAAAAATTAAGAAAACTCTAGCTCACAAAGGAGCCAATGTCAAATCAAGTGTTGCTATGTTCACGCTCAATCAATCTCTCGCTAGTAAGGATGCCGTGTTTCAATTGTGGCTAGTGTTCCACGGATGAAGTAGTTATGACGAGTCCTCGATCAGTGGTTTGGCGGTCACTCCATTATATTATAATCACGCAGCGATGTTCCCAATGGCTCGCCATTTGAGTTGTGAATCATGTAGGGTATACTTGATAGGACAAACAACCTCTGCCTAGGTAGACTTAATCCTCTCCTTGACAAACACCACCCCGTTCTACAAGGATTTCTTGGCGTAACCCATGTGTTGTTGATGAGGATCTTCTATCAAGTTGGGTCACCTCCAATTAAAGTAGGGACCCGACTACGGATGACTAACCATGGGATCTCTCGGGCGTCATCATTCCTCCAACCATCCAGTTTAAGTTGAAATAATAAATTTTATATCTTAAATTCTTAAACTCTATATACTGCTACTATACGCTACGCATTTTTCCATCTAATGACTAGCCTTAATCGAAAGCTCTCTCTCACTTATTAGGAGGGTAATTACTATATAGGCACCATAGAGCTAGATCTAAAGTTCTCACAAATGAGGATGAAATCTCTAGGTAATGTCTTATCTACTATTCCATCTGCCTTTTGAAAATTACACCGACACCTTAAACCACTCTTTTCATTCAAAGAGGTCGGTGGCAAATTTTTAGAGCCCACAATTATCAATTCACCTACTACTAATATACGCTAAGTAATTAGCGGCCTAATAACTAATCTTAATCAAAAGTTATCTCTCATTCTTGGAAGAGATAATTAACTATAGGTGCTTGCACCTATAAGAAACTAGGAACGAGATCTAAAGTCCTTAGAAAATGAAGGTGAATTCTTTGGATATTTTCTCAATCATAAATAAAAAATAAGAAAAACATAATTATAATAAAAATATTTGTTGTGTTAGTCAATTATTTACTGTGTGTGTGTGTGTATATATATATATATATATATATATATATATATATATATATATATATATATATATATATATATATATATATATATATATATATATATATATATATATATATATATATATATATATATATATATATATATATATATATATATATATATAATCTCAATATAATATATAAATTAAATACTTATAAAATTAAATTTAAATAAAGGAGCTTTATTTTTAATAAATTTATAATTAGAATAAAGTTTGTGATGACTTGAGCTTAATTAAATCAAAGTTTCTTGGTTTGAATCTAATGAATCTAATAAGTGAAAATTTTATGAGACAGTTTGAAGAAGTAAACATTTTATGAATCCTAAGTGATGACAATAAAAAATAAGTATTACTTTAATATAATTTATTGAAACTACTTGATTGAAATTTTATTACAAAGGGGTCACAATATTAATGCTTGTTTTTATATTTCCTTTAGTCATTGAAATTGTAGGAATTGAAAATATGTTTAGAACTTTCCACACACATTATACTAATCAGAGAAGGCTGAAGTTGATAATGACAAAGGAAACTACCAAATTATATATTTTAGCATTATTCTTAGAATTTTGACTTCAGATGTCTATACATGCACTTGTTAATTCACATTGAATGATCGGAAAGTTTTTAAAATATTCAGATTAACAATTTATTTTAGAGTCTAAAATCACCCTTTCAATCTTGACTTTATGATGCTACTTTATTATTATTACTATTATTATTATTATTATTATTATTATTATTATTATTATTATTTTTTTTTTTTTTTTTTGGTTTAAAACATAATAATTAATTAATGTTAAAAATATGTCATCACAGTCAATGATTTCTTTCCTCTTCGCTGACAATCTTTGTATAAATTCATATGATAATTGACAATTTTAGTAATAACCTTAGACTTATATATATAATCACATGGCAAACAATATTTATATTAAATAATTAATATAGATTGGTGTTAATTTTAAATTTTGATATAATTCAACTGATTTAAATTTATCTTTTTTTTGTGCATGATATTTTACTAAATATTATTAAATATTTAGTACAAATCAAATTTCATTAGTACAAATCAACTGATTTAAATTTATCCCCAAATATTTCTGAATATTTTGAGCTTAATTTGAGTTTTAGTACAAATCAAATTTCATTAATTAAACTAAAAATACATATTAAGTTGAAATTTTTCAGAGATTAAAATTGATGTTAAAATACACCTACCATAAAAATTTCAAGTCAAAATAATCTTTGGATTAAAAGATATTGAATTTTGAGTGTCAAATAATTTATTTTAATAAAATAAATTAACAGAATTTATAAAAATCACTTAAATCATTTGAACTTTCTAAATTTATAACTAATTGTAGCAAAATCCAAAAACACAAACTCATGTTCATCTTAAAGATAATTTAGAGGAGAATCCAACGAAATTGTTTCTAAATGAATTTAAATAGTAGATTTTCTTAATTAGGGTTTATTTAAAAATATAATAATCCTAATTACTCCCTAATGACTTCATTAATTAATTTCAAACTTCTCAGGTATATTCAGTGGGATGACTTCTACCTCCCCTAATTTTTTTAAAATTTATTAATGAGTTAATCAGGAAAATTAATTAATGAACCCTTAATCACTCTCTTAATGTAATTAAGGTTAATTAAGTATGTGAATAGTAGTTTAATTCCTTGATTAAGATAATAAAACATTTTTTATGTGATTAGGAGGTTTATGGAATGATTTTGGGATATTTTCCTTAAGCTATTCCCTAAACCACCTTTCATTCTTAAATCTAAATCTAATTAAGGGTTAATTGACTAATGATCTACTTAATTAATCAAATGAAATTCTCTAAACCAAAATTAATCCAGAAACTTAATCAATCCTTCTTGAGTAGGTGCTTAGGTGTTCAATAACCTAAGTAACTTAAGGAAATTATACCTAACTCATATGTGTGGGAAGGGTTATGAAAGTATTTAAATTAAACCCTTTAACTTAATTAATCATTAATTGTGAGCCAATTACATTAGGTACCTTCCTTTACTAGGATGCATTGCTGATTTAACTTCTTTGTGGTTTTATGTCATATATTGGCTCATAATTATTTGATTAAATATGTTAAAGTGGTATAGGTAAGGGGTAATTAATGAACTTAATCTACACCTTAACCTAGCCAAAGCATAAAATTAATCTAATCACCTAAAAATTAAACTAAAATAATACACACATGTGGGAATGGGTAAGGACCAACAAATCTTCTCACACTTTCCAAATTCAAATCAAACTCAAAATAAAATGAAAGTCTCTTTAAACAACTTTTGATTCTCTTTAAATGATCTTACTTCATAATATTCTCTTTAAGACTTAATTAGAGTGAATGAAATTACATGCTTACATCACTTTATTTCTTTCCTAGCATGCTAAATGTGTATGTCATATGAAAATCATGCATTCATGTCTTTTGAAAATAAAATTAAAATGAAAAGTTTCCTTTATGTCAAATTGCATGTTTTGGCTAAAGTAAGATAAGAATGGCTATTATCAATGCTAAATCCAAAATTATTTTAAAAACTTATAAACCAAACATTACAAATGGAAAGTATGCTATCTATAAGTACTTATGTGCTTATATGTGATTAGTATAAAATGTGTTATGTGATTTTCCCTCTCTTTCTTAACATAGGATTGCATAAGATTTGCAAAGTGTATAGTCCATTTGAAAAGGACATGACACTTGTTTGAAATCTATTCTTATACAATCCTATGTCATGACTCAAGAAGGAATCCCACATCACACATATAAATTAAATAACCAAAATCAAACAAACAAAGATAAATTTTTTGCATGATTCTCTTTCCATGCATTTCTTTTTGTACATGCGCATGTTTTTAAGAAAAGTGATATACTAGTTTGGACAATCTCGGGATTGTGAGACTTTAAGTAGCCCTATGTAGGTCTTATACCTTACACCCCTGGTGCTAACAATGGCGTCGTACTCACTTATGTTTTTTATACTTGTAAATGTGCATATGAAATGGATAAAAGAGTCACTCTCTTCTGCTTAACAAACAAACATAAACTCTTTGCATGATACTCTTTCCATGCATTTCTTTTTGTACATGCACATTTATTTAAGAAAAGTGGTATATTAGTCTGACAACCCAGGTTGAGGCTTTAAGTAGCCTAAGTAGGTCTTACCTTACACACTAACATGGTACTCACTTATGTCTTTTATACTTGTAAATATGCATATTAAAAATGGATAAAAGAACCAGTATATTCTACTTAACAAAATCATGCATACATGAAATATTCCAAATTTTCTTTAAGAAATCTCTCTTAGCATTCATTATTAAGGTGTGCTAAATACTTGCATCACATGTATAAATATGCTTAGGATTCATTCATGTGCATGATACACATATGGGAAAGAAATAAATGTTGTGTGTTTTGTGATAGTAATTCACTTTACTTAACCTTAAAATGCTAGTCTTTTTGAATAGGTTTGTTTAGAGAAAATCAAAACTTAGAATTAATTAAAATACATAATAAAATATTCACTATACAAAAACCATTAACGAATATACCTTAGAAATCAATTAAGGTAAGGAGGGAAGAGAAGTTCTCTTCTCTTTTCCTCTCTTTAGAACCTTTAAAAATTAAGTAGGTTCATTCAAAATATATCAAATCATCAAATAAAATTAATCTATATCAATTAAACAACTTAAATGAGACCACCCTTCTAAGTTGAACCTTTTTACACTCAGAAAATTCTAACCTTAAAGATTAGCTAAGCATACCACACAAACTATACATGACACACACATTAGGCTAAGTATCCACTTCAAGTCCTATGTTAAGGCGGTGCATGGTTTATTGTTTGCTTTTATTTTGTGATGTGATGTTTTAGTCTGGATGTTAAAGTGTATATGCGTAGAATGAATGATAGGATAATTTAGTCTAATCATTATATTCTGCAGGGAATTATGCTTAAGGGGTGCTGTAATAAAAATATAATTACTTTTGTCATACATGTTGCTTATACCTCTAAGCATAATACAAAATAGGCTAGGTGGACTTAGTTACCTATATGTGGGGTGCTAAGTCTAATTTGTTTATATACATGCTTGAGAATGTGTGATTTGTTTAGCTAATCTTTATTTTGCAGGTATTAGTTAGATTTACTTTTTCCCTTTTCATGTACTTTTGTAATTAAGATTTTGGAATGATTGTTTTGGAGGATTAGGATGATCATTAGTTATAAGAACACATCTTATATAGAATGTGAAGCCTTTGGAGTATCTACATTCCAACCATCCAAAAGAAGGAACTAAAAGAAGAAAGAAGAAAGAAGAAAAGAAGAATTAAAAAATGAAGAATGAAGACCACAATAACATGAATTTCTTGCTTAATTGTAATTAATTCATTTGTAATTCGGGTTGTATATGGGTAGAGCTCGGCTACCCAATTTATTTTTGAGTTTGTGTGGTGGTGCCCAACCACACTTAGCCTTTTATTCTTTTACGTTAGCTTTATAAAATGTTTGATGTTTTATTTAGCTTGTGCATTAGAAATGATATGTTTTCCTAGTTTCTTCCCTGCTTTGATGTATGGCCTGGATGTCGATTAAACTCTTAGGGAAAAATAAATCTTCTACCAAATTAATCAACTTCAAATTAAAAATAAATAACTCATAACCTCATTTAAAGCCTAAGTTAAAATCAAGATAAAAGAATTAGTAACCCTTTAGCTAGATGAGCATTTCTTTTCTAACATCATGTATAAAAACATATTATTTCACTCTTTATTGGAGGGCTTCCACCTTTGCCAGAGAACTTGGCTTGATCTTTGAGAGCCATGGTGGAAACACACCTCCCCCTTCTAGCTGATTTTGGCCCATAATCTTATTTCTCATGCATTAGGCATATGAATCCTATAAGTCTGAGTCAAATGATTGTCCACAAATGAAAGTAAAATATAATATATTTTGCATTAGATCTAGGCCATTTTTCATGCCCTTATATAATCTAGTCTCTTAGGAAGTAAGTTTAAGGATTTAGTCTCATTCTAAAATAAATAACTGCCTAGCTATCTTCCATAAATATATGACTTGCCTACATGAATTTAAAATCGTAGGAGGAGTTAGTTGCCACCCAGTGCGCTTAAGTCCAAGCGGTCGGTGATTTGTCCTCTCTTCAAATCAAATACCCAATTTTCACCTTAGATTTAAGTCTGCTTTTGGCTCGCCAAAGCTCCCTAGATTTAGGTTACAGGTTGCTTCTCCCTTCTATGGGCCATAAGCATAAATCCTCACATCTTAGGTATTTCCATAACCTTGTATTATGGAATTATAAGCCCTAAACTTCTAATAAAAATTCAACTCAAATAAGTAATTCAATTTCAAAATGTAAAGCCCAATCATAGGATAGTTTGGGATGTTTACTAGGCTTCCTAATATTCTAAACATCTCCTACTCACCTCCATTTGGCTTTGATAAGAACTCCCTCCTCTTAATCAATCCCACTTGATTTGCCAAAAATAAACTAATTGATAGTCCTCTATTAAATCTTTGGAGACAACGATCATTTATCTTAATCGAGAGAATTCTTAAGGAATCCCCTTCCTTATGAGATAATTAACTATGGGGGTTGCCCCTATAAGTAACTTAATGAACCCGGTGTAAAATAAATCATACTTACTTTTCATGTAAAGTAGGGAAGAATCTGGTGCATACCCATTATCCTTAGTAGTCCTTATTGAGGTGATAAGTTCATTGTAGGGTGGTGACTTCTGTCTTTCGAGATAGTATACCTCTCCTCAATGTCATACCCGATCATCCTAATAAGAACATTTATAGATCTACGTGGTGTCCAAACTAAAGGTGTATATTTCTGTTTTCATTTATCCTTTTCAAAGGATAGATGAAGGTGGAAATATTTCACTACACTTTCCCAATAGAGTCAATTAAATCCAATTCAAACTTGCATTCCCTAGTGAGTGCACCCTTAAAAGAAATCTCATCAAATCCCAAACCCTAGCGGATAACCCGAACCTGCTTCCCTGGTGGAAGGTTCATGCATCTATTAATGGTGGGTTATACATCCTAATCCTCGGCAGAAACTCTACCCAAAATCATACCTTGCATCCAAGTCCAAACCTCTTATCCCTAGTGGATAACTTGAACCTACTTCCCTAGTGGAAGGTTCACATGTTTGACCCCTTGGTGGATCCCTTCTTCCTCCCTTATGCCCATGGCATGAGTTGAGTTGCATTACACTAAGATCGTGATTCCTTTTACACCTCGGGCTTAGGAGTAGATCATTTCTATTATTGCTTGTGATTCTTTGGACGTTGTTGATCATCAACATCAACACCAATGTGTACGACATGCCTTGTTAGTCACAACACACCTTGGGCGCCTTTTAAAGACCTCACTTTTGGAGTGGGCTTTCAACTTCCTCTTCATAGGTCTAGGATTCTTATAGACACTAAGAGTTCCTTAGTCTTAAGACACTTTTAATGATTAGGTGAAGAATTAACCTAACTCTAGAGACTTAGAAGAGTTAGCCATAGGAATAGGTTGTGCCTTAGGGATTTAGGAAGACTTGCCTACCCTATAGCCCAAACCCAATCCTTACTTCGTTCTTTCAAGCCAAACCTCAAATTCAAATTTAAATTTAAATTCAAATTCTAAAATTAAATTCAACTATCAAATGATTGAAATCCATAACCAAATTCAAACTCCAAATCTCTTCCTAAGCCCTTTCGATTTTATATTATGGACTTAGCTTTAACCAAGTCCAGATCAACCCAAACCCAATTGATGTTCTCAATTATCAAATATAATTTCAAATTGAATTCCAAACCCTAAAATCAAATCCAAATTCTAAATGATTGAAATCCATGATCAACTCCAAATTCCAAATTCCAAAAATCTCTTCCTAAGCCATATGAGCCACCTTCATGTGCTTAGCCAAAATTCCTTCAAATCAACTCAAACTTGGTTGATTTATTTATAAATCAATCATTCCTTCATTTATATTTATAAATATAAATAAAACTCACCTTCCAATGACCAAAAATAAATCAAACCAAATCAAAACCCAAATTAGCCCTTTCGACTTACATCCCTAAGCTTAATCAAATTTGCTTCCAAATCACTCCAAACTCAAGTGATTTTCTCATGACCCATTTATATCTTCATTTATATTCACAAATATAAATGAAATATAAATTCAAATGACCAAAAGCAAACTCAAATTAAACCGAATTTCCAATTTTGGCCCATTTAGTCAAATTTTTGAACTTGGCTAAATGAAACCCAAATCAACTCAAAACTCATGGATTTCTTCATGATTCAATTATATCTTCAATCATTGATCCAAATATAAATATAAACCACCATTATCAAACTAAATCCAAGTCAACCCAAATCAAGCCAAAGTTGACCCTTTTCACTTGAAATTGTCATATGAACCAAAACCCATTTGGCTCCAAACCAATTGCAATTGGATTTATATTTCAATCCTAAGTCCCTATGTGAGTTCAACCAAACTTAAATCGAGCCTTGATCAAACCAATTGACTTATTTAGGCTCACTTGATCCAAAGTGACCTAAAGGATCTTTTTGAGCCAAGTTCTAATTCAACCCAAATTGGATTGAACCAAGCCCATCTAAAACCTCAATCATGATCAACAATCATCATGGGGTGATCAACCACATTGAATTGGGTTAAACCAAGTCAAACTTAGCCTTTGAGCAAGTCAACACTTAGCCCAAATGAAACCTGAACTAGCCAAAATCTACCATATGCCAAGTTGATTGAAACCATTGATCCAAACCCATTCCTAATCAATGATTGAACATGACTAAGTCATCAATTGAGCCAAACCAAGCCTAATTGGCCACTTGACCTAAGTTGTCCCAAATTGTCCTAAAAAGCCAAAATAGGTCAAATCATGATTTAATCTAAATTGCAACCAATAGCTCAAGTTTATTCCAAATCACTTGTTAAACTTGACCAAAGCCATGATTGAGCCCAAGTTGATCCATTGGTCAACTTGACCCAACCTAGCCCAAATTAACCTAAAAGGTCACATTGAGCAAGATTCTAATTAATTCCAAATTAAACCAAACCAAAGCCTACAATCATTTTCAATAAACTAATTGTACTTGACTCAACACCTAACCCAACCCAATTTAGTCAAATTGGTCAAATTGATCAACTTGATTAATTTGACCTTTTTGAATCCAAATGAATCAAACCTAAAGCTAAAAAATCCAAATTAATTATTCAAGACATCTAAATCATATGAACCTAACCTCAAGCCTTGATTTGACATAATTTGACCAATTAGTCAACCCAACCCAACCTAACCCAAATGAACCCATTTGACCAAATAGGCTCATGTCACCCAAAACTAAGCCATGGAACCCTATTGGCCGACCAAGCACACCCCAAACCAACCTTAGACCACTCCCATGCTAGCTCAAAAGCCAAACAACCTCACCTTAAGTTGACTACCCAATGGACAAAGCCTCCACCTTGAATTCCTACTCTAAGTAGAAAAATCCATTTTGCACTCTCCATGACAGCCCTCTTTTTACCAAATGAGGTATTCTTAGAGTTCACTAGCCTAATTTAAGCACCCTAGAACTTGCCTTGGACCAAAGGGAACTCACCAAACTGAGCTCACTCACCCCCATCCATGATTGAACCCGATAGGTGCAAAGAGAACCAAATCCCCTACCACTTGCCCATATCAAGCCTTGCGACCCCTATTATGGATTCGACCACTCATGGCATGCCTCCTCAGATTGACAGTGACCCCTCTAATGACTTGACAGTGATGAATTGATAGTATTCATAGGAATGATCTTGTCCGTCCACTTGGCTCAATTGAGGGATATACTCCCTCATTTCAATCAATTTTGATATCAATTCGATCACATTCAGCTTAAGAGAAGTTTTTGAAACTCCTTAGAGCTTCCTCAACTCCTCCCAAGCTCCCTCTTCCTCAGCCTTCCTCTCTATGTATAGAACTGAAATAGGACACCTATATTTTGGTTCTAACTCCCTCCTCATGTAAGCAAACTTTAATTGCTTATGCATACACCATACAACTTACTCAATTGAAGCCGATTGAATCACCTCTGGAGCTTCCTGAGCACTAGACATTAGAGTTCGATCGAAGCCTAGGCATGGGCATGCATGGATTGGTCATCCAAGCTTCCCACTCTAAATTGAGCTTGGATTCCTTCAACGGGGCCTCGCCTCAACTAAGCGAAGCTACCTCCGGCATTGCACCGCCGGACATCAGCTCCGGTGAGGTAATTTCTCAAAATTGCAGCTTTAGGCCTCTATGTGTTGGTCTTTTGTGAAAGGATTCTCCATCTCGAGGGATCCTAGTCATTGGATGTGATTGTATACTCCCTTAGATGGTGTGGGATCTATTTGATCCAAATCCAAGCTCTGGTGAGCTCGGATCGAATGGAGAAAGATAAACGGTGCTCATCTCTCATCACTCGTGAATGAGATAGATCACGAGCCGTCCATCTCGCACGATCAAGATGAACGACTCTAATCAAATTATGTAGTAGATCATTAATTTTTCACTCGACCCACAGATTAAACCATGGCCATCTGATCTTAGATCGAATGGCCCACAGAGAAAGCATGCCCACTGCCACTGAGTCAGTACGCGGATGTGACAACTTAAATAACCAATCCTATCACGCCACGTGGAAAGCGCGCCGCATCAGCAGCCACGTGGCCCGATGGGATTAAGGGTTTAATTAGGGTTATTTAATTATTTTTTAATTATAAAACTTCCTAAAATCATAACTAATTATAGAAAAAAATGCAAACTTAGGCTCATTTTGAAGATATTTTAGAGGAGAACCTAGGAACATTATAATTAATTGATTTTGAACAATGACTTTAGCTTAATTAGGGTTTTATCAAAAATCTAATTAGCTTAATTGCACCTTAATTAAGCACTGGATGTTTAGGGAGATGACCTCTGCCTCCCTTATTTTTTTGGGATTTTATTAATTGCTTAATTAGAGAAATCATTTGAGTAAACCCTAATCACTCTCTTAATCTAATTAGTTGTAATTAAGGGATGAACAATAGCTTGATTAATCATTTGAACATAATTATCCATGTTAAATAGTAAGATCACATAGAGAATGCGATTGGGGACATTTTTTTCTAATTTATTTCCTAAGCATTCTTTACCTTTGAAAATTAAATTAATTTATGGGTTAATAGAATGATTAGTTGATTAATTAAGTGATTAGATCTTCAAAATGAGGGAATCAAAACCTAATGGAATGATTGAATGACTTAGAGATTAGGATTGAGGCCTTGCACTTGATCTTTTCCCCTAAGTTAATCTCATCATTCAAATTAAAGCATAACTAAAACATTTAATCAATTCATTAAAAGCCTAAAGAAATTAAAATTAAAATCAAATCATCCTAACCTAAGCAATATTTAATTGATCTTAGGTAGCTCTTTAGGTGTTCAATAACCCAAGATAAGAGATAATGAAATTATGATTGGCTCACATGTGTGAGAAAATCATAAGAGTAATTAAGTGTGATCCCTTAAGCTTAATTAACTATTAATCATAAGCTAATTGCATTAAGCCCCTTTCATTTCTTAGGATCATTGCAAATTTACTTTCATGTAGTTGCATATCATGTTGGCTTATTATTAACTAGTTAATTAACTTATGGTGATATAGGTAAGGGATAATTAATTCATTTAATTCATACCTTAACATAATCAAAATATAAAATCAACTTAATTTTTCTTAATTAAACCAAACTAATTCACACATGGGGAAATGGGCAAGGATTAGCAAATCTCTCCCATATTTCCTAAATAAAATCAAATTCAGTGATAAAATCTCCTTAAAGAATTTTGATTCATTTTAAATAACCTTATTTAATATGATTATCCTTAGGAATTAATTGGGGTGATTGAAATCATGTGTTTACATTCCTTTATTTCTTTCCAATCATGCTAAATATTGTTTGCCATATGAAACCATGCATTCATTTCTTTTGAAAATTAATTAAACAAAATATTTCCTTTTATGTCAAATTGCATGTGTTGTCTAAAAAATAAGAATATGAGTGGCTATTATCAAGATTAAACCAAAAACTATTTTCAAAACCTATGAATCAATTATTATAAATGAAGTAATGTTTATTACAATTACTTATAAGCTTGCATGTGATGATAGTATAAGATGTGTGCTATGAAGCTCTCTTTCCTTCTCCTAACATGGATTTGTAAGTGTATAGTTCATTTAAAAAGAACATAACACTTGCATAAATCTATTCCTATGCATCTCTATGTTAAGACTTAGGAAGGGTTTTCATATTACACATGTAAATTATACAACCAAATCAAACATAATTTCTTGCATGATTCCTTATCCATTTGATTTTTTATGCACATTCATATGTATTTGAGAAAAGTGGTATATTAGTCTGGACATCTCGGGGCTGCGAGGCTTTAAGTAGCCCTAAGTATGTCTTGTACCTTACTACGGTGTAGAAAATAGTATACTGCACTCACTTAAAACTTTATATATATGCATGTATGTGGCCAATGAATAAAGAATCAAAACTCAAATAAATGAAACATAACTTTTGCATGGATTTCTTATCCTTATAGTTACTCATACATCTATATGTAACTAAGAAAAGTGGTATATTAGTTTGGACATCCTGGGTTGCGAGGCTTTAAGTAGCCTTAAGTAGGTCTTGCACCTTACGCCCCTGGTGTAGAAAATAATGGCGCGGTACTCACTTATAACTTTTATACATGTGAATGTGCATTTAGCTAATGGATAAAAAATCCTGCTTTTCTATAAAATAAAAATATGCATTCATGATTCAATTAACAAATGGAATATTTAAAATTTCAAAATACATTTTGTTGCATTCATTATCAAAGTATGCTAAGATTTGTATTGCATGTATATGTATGCTTAAGATTATTCATATGCGTGATATACATGATGGAAAGAAATGGATAAGTGTTTATTATGTGATAGTAATCCATCCTAATTAATCTTAAGGTGTCTTTCTTATTGAATAGGGCTATTTAGAATGAATCTAAACTTAGGGTTAATTAAAATACATGATAAACCATTCACTAAAGGAAATTCATTAATCAATTTACCTTAGAAATTACTTAAGGTAGGGATAAAAGAGAGACTCTCCCTCTCTTTCTTCTCTTTATAACACGTGGCTGCCAAGTATAGGCTACATGAAACAAAAGAAAACATTAAGTAAAAAAAATTCCCCAAATCAACTAAACCACTTAAAGAGAAATCAACTTTTTATGAATTAAATCCCTCACACTTAGTAAATCATAACTCTAATGCCTAATTAGGACATACCACACAAACCCTAACACATGCACATTATGCTAAGTCACCATTTCTAGCTTCATGTTAGGATAGTGCATGATTTGATGAATGTTTAGTTTTGTGATGTATTATTTTAGACTGGATATTATGGTGTATGTGCATAACTAATGTTAGCCATATTATTTCCTAATCATGTATGTGCTAAGGGGTCATGTAATAAAAATATAAATTCTTTTTGCTCTATAAGTTTCTTAGCCCTTAAGCATAGCCCAAGTTTGGACTTGGTTACCCATGTGTGGAGTGCTAAGTCCAAAGTATTCATATAACTGCTTGGGTTATATGGTGTGTTAAGCTAACATTTATTTTGTAGGTGTAGCTAGATTTACTCTCCTTCCTTTTCATGTAATTTTTGCATTAGGATTAGGATAAGTGTTATGGGGATTAAGGATGAGCATTGGTTATAAGACCTTATCTTATATACCATGTGATGCCTTTGGAGCAAACTACATCCCACTCAAGCCAAAAGAAAGAAAGAAATGAAGTAAATCAAAAATGAAGATGTGAAAGGTAAAGAGTGAAGAATGGAGGATGAAGAATGAAGACCCCCATAACACCTATCATTTCAAAATTGTAATTATTCTTTCATTATAACGAGATGTATAAGGGTAGAGCTCAGCTACCCACATTTTTTTTGGGTTGTACAGCAGTACCCGACCGCATCAGCCTTTTAACTTTTGCATTAGAAATAACATGCCTTTCATAGTTTTTTTATGATTGGTGATTGCTGTATGACTTGGATGCGATTAGGCTCTTAGGATAAAAATAAATTTTCTATCCCACTAACAACTCATAACTAAAATTTTTAAATAATTCATAACCTCGCATAAAAGCCTAGGAATTAAATCAAAATAATATTTTTTTAGTAACCTTTTAGCTGGATGATTGAAAGTATAATATCATGCATATCATATTCTTCCACTTGCAAAGAGAGAGCTTCCATCTTTGCCAGAGAATAAAAGCTTAACCTGTAAGAGCCTTTGGTGGAAAGACACATCTTTCTCTCATGATTTAGTCCACAACCAATTTCTCATGCATTTAGGCATACAAAATCTTATAGCCTATGTCAAAATAAAAAGTCCAAAAATCAAATAAAACTGAAACATTTAAGTCATGACTCATGCCCTTCATGATTTAGTCTCTTAGGGAGTTTGTTTAAGGACTTAGTTTCTTTTCTAAGTAAATAACAACCTAACCATCTTGCAAAGCATATGACTTGCCTACATGGATTTAAAGCGTAGGAGTTAGTTGGCTACCACTCTATGTTGTAATAAGCCCAGTAGTCGGGTGGTTTATCCTCTTTTGTTGAGGTAAATCATATACCCATTTTGCCTTAGATTTAGATCATGTTTTGGTCCTCACCAAAGCCCTCTAAATTTAGGATCTTAGGTCGATGTTTCCCTTTGCGGGCTATAAGCATAAATCCTCACCTCTTTGGCATTTCCATAATCTTGTATGGTGAAATTATAAGTCCTAGATTTCTAATAAAAATTCAATTCAAACAAATAAACCTTCTCAAATTCAAATGTATAAAGCCCAAACATAGGATAGATTGGAGTGCTCACTAGGCTTCCTAGTACCCTGAGCACTCTCTACTCATCTCCCTTTATTTCGATAAGAACTCTTCCCCTTTTGACCTCCCCCACTTGATTTTCAAAAATATAACTAATCCTTTGATAGTCCTATCTTTGAATTCTTTAGAGAAAATAATTGTCTATTTTAATTGAGAGTATTCTTAAGGGATTCATTTCCCTTAAGTTGTAATTAACTATGGAGTCTTACCTCCATAGGGAACTTAACGAACCTAGTTTAAAAAAATATTGCTTTACTTTTCCATGTAAAGTAGGAGAAAATTTTCTGGTATATCCGAAGACCCATCATGCATTAGGTGATTAGGTCCATTATAGGGTAGTGACTTCTATCTCTCGAGATAGTATACTATTCCTTAATGTCGCATCCAATCACCCTAGTGAGTACATCTACAGATTTGCATGGTGTTCTCTCACATAAATACATACAATACAAAAATAAACACCATATCCAGGTAATCAAGTTTCTACAAGAATAAGTCTACAACATTAAGGTTTTAATTGGAGAGCCTTGTGATGGTAACACCATGTAAAATCTTTTGGAAATCTCATCACAAATAAACTCCATCTCCTCTGACATTGATCATAGCCCTTTCGATCGAGGAGATGTTTGTCACACATTCTAAGTCAAAAAAATTCAGGAGAGATAATAGTCAAAATTAGACTATTAGAAAAAGAAGAAGATGGTGATGAAGGGATATTTTTGAAGAAATATATTGAGTTATCTTAGTTTCATCAAGTATTTTCTAATGGGATTCATATCAAGATGATAACTGAAATCAAACAGTGCCACTAAGAAGGTTGTCATCTCTTATGATGACTCATCACCAAACCTAACATTTCTTATATGGTGGGCATCAGAGCATAATTTTTTGATTACATGTTTAAAAATCTACTATAAAAGGTCTAGATGAAAAGATCAACAAATTTTTTGAATCTCTCAAGAAGAAGTCATTATAAAAAAATAGAGGCATGACATCTAGTGTATGCTCCCAAATCCACTTATAAAATCTACCAATAATGGATACCTAAGAAATAGAATTCTTATGATGAAGTTCATAGTGGTCGGCATCTTAAAGAATCCTCTAGAGGACTCCATCATCAACCAGGTTCATCTTTTAGAAAAGAAGTGAATTTTGATCAAAGTTCCCCAATTGAGTATATGTTTCTCACATTTTGAACCAGAGATGTAGTGGAGATGCATTTCTAAAATCTAGGTTCAAGAAGAAGAAAGAAATGAAGATGTTATGAAAGAAAAAGTTGTCTATATGGTGGAGTATACAAATGAGCCTCTTGCTCAGAACAACCGATGACAGAAGTCTTGATTAGAAATAAAGCTTAATGTTAGTGACAAATAACCATCATAGAGGCAAACTATAGAAATCTCTTTGAGTTCATCAGAAGATGATAGAGAAGGACAAAGAGAAGAAGAGACCTAATTATTTATTAGCAATGTTGCACTAGTTCAAGCACATACTACTTTAAGACTATCGTTAGCTAGCTAGACATTTTGTCAAGTTTGTAGACTTTACGTCCAAGCTTCAGATTATCAAGTCAGTTACAGAAGATGATGATGAATCACTTCATAAACTATATCATATTATTTGTGTTATTTTACACTCTCGTGGATGGGAGTCCTTCCAATTTGTTGGTTAGGAATGAGCAACTCTAATAAATTTGATATGCTCGGGTGAGCCTATAACGCTTATCCAAATGAAAGAGGAGGAGCCTAAAGGGTTAAGATCATAATTTTTTTTGGTGATGTGAAAGAAAGACAACAATTCAAATGAATAATTATGTTTCTCTGGTGAGGATGGATCGGATCATTCACTGACATCACATATGGAGTGCATGAAATTGAGGAGTAACTATGAACCTTTTAAGTGATTTTAAAGAAAATACTTCATTAGAAGAACATGAATTGGATAAAGTGGTACGAGTTTAGTTAACAAAGCAATAAAGAATGTCTACTATAAATGAAGAATGAGTCATCAAGCAAAAGTGCACAAAAAATTTGAGATTCATTAGGACATCATTCCTAAAGATCTAAAGAAAAAAAACATACTCAAGAAAAGAAAGGGATTATGCCATATCACATCTGAAGAAGATCTTTGCATAGTTGAGTGTGTACAAAGCCCTATTGATGTTGAGAAACTTTTGATAAATTTTGATCTAGGCTTTCAAAGATTTTAAGAGATACAAAGCCTTTTTTGTTGAATGGTGTATGACCGACGTTCTATAAATTCAAGACCTCCTGATGATCACCTACTCTAAAGAAGATCTCATGCTCATAATGTTAAAACATAATTGTATATTGTATGTTACTATAAAGTGATGGCATCATAATGAACCAAGTTTTTACTAGACCAAAGCTCTTCATTAAGCTTATGAGCTTGCACGTATCAAAGTGGCTATCTATCGATATTTAATATCTTGGGAGAGATAAGTTAATAGTCCGTGACTTCAATAAAAATGGAAAAGAACTTAAAGACTCTTACCATATTGCTTAGATTTGGAGAGCTCTACATGAAGATCAAATTCTACATTATATATGATGACACATCATCTGTGATCTCCACAAGGTCATCATTGGCCCTAGAGAAGAGAACATGAAATATTATCTATTAAAGTGTAGAAAATTTTAAAAGTTACCAAAGAGAGACTCTAATGAAATGAGCGCATGAAGCATAGCATAAAATAGAAGCTAATAAAGCTCTATTTATGATATTATCATTTATTTTTGATAAATTAAGATAAACCAAAGAAAAATTTACAGGCTGAGCATTAGGGTGTGATACTTGGATTTTAAATCTAAAGTTCCACTGATGAAAGGTGCAAGGAGAAAATTTTGTAAGGTGAACATTGAGGTATGACACTTGGACCTTCTATTCAAGAATCCACCAGCGAAAGGTTTTAGTAAAAAAAAGGAAACATAGAGTTGAAATTTTTGTGAAGCAGAAACTATTAGAAAAAAAAACAAAGGTGTGATGTTCAATTTGTACTCACAAAAATCCACCATTGATGAAATCCATTAAGATTGGCCTCAGAAGAAGATAGTCTCCATTGATGAATCTTAAGAGAGTTGACACCTTGTAGAGTCTTCCAAAGGATTCCATCACTTGTTATTTGTAACTTTGTTAGAAGAGGAATCATCATAAGAAAAGTAGCAAGATTCAACTCCAATTATTCATCATTCTCATTACAAACTATCTCTCGAAGTCAGGTTGAAGATCTTAGACTATCTTTGAAGAACATAAGTCAGAATAAATTTGGGGATATCAATAGAACCCCTCTTATGACAGAAATCAAATGATGAGTGACAGACCTTCATCAACTATTTTAAAGAGGATAAACTACACAAAATAAGTTAATAAACACACAAGTGAAGAAGGAAATTCTATGATATTCTTTTAGTGCTAAAGAGATCAATCATTCGCTATCAAAGAATTGGTGGAAAATCAAAAACTGGATTGATAAGACTCTTATGCCATTAAGAAGATTTATTACGAAAGTTCCTATGAACTCACCACTCTGAATGACCAATGATTAATGCCACAAATCAATGATCGGTACTCAAAAATACTACACATATCATGAAAATCCCCCTATAAGATAGTGGGCATTTTTTTAATTTATTTAAGTTGACATCACGTTCTATGTCAAAGAACCCTAAATAAATAATACCCATGATGATTGACTTTAAGTCTCATCTAATTACATAAATAAAAAAAAAAAAAAACTTCAACTCTCAAGCAAGATATATAGAATGCGACACTCTAAAATCAGCATGGAAATCCCCCTGTAAGATAGCGGGCATTATTTATTTATTTATTTAGATTGACATCGCACATTATGTCGAGATCCCTAGATAAAGACTTTACTCCTACAACGATTGACATTAAGTCTCATCTAACTATGTGCATACAAAACAGGAACTTTGATTCTTAACCAAGATACGTACACTACAACATTTCTAAGTCAACATGAAAATCTTCCTATCAAACACTGATCATTTTTATTTTTATATTTATAAATTTTCAAACTTCTCTCTATAAGACAGGGGGCACTTTCTATATAGTTGGGTTGACGTCATGATTTGAGCCTAGATCCCTAGATGAATTTTCATAATTATTATCACTATAATTGCAATCAACTATATGAGTAGAAGGCAAAGTATTTTTCAATCAGGATACAAATGGGACAACTTCAAAAGTCAAAGACTCATTTCCTAGATTTATTAAAATTCTGAAGATCAAGTAGGAAGAACTCCCAATTCTGGAAGCTTCGATCAACTAAGTTGGAAAGGCATCTATCTCTACATAGTCAAGTCTAGGACTTGGACATGTTCTAACGATTGAACTTAATAAACCTAAACATGGCCTAGTCGCTGACTCTTTGCTCACTTAACAAGTAGCAAGAAAAGGGCATAGTGAAAGAGGCTTCGTTTGCCAGTCTAACAACAAAACTATCAATCCATAATAGTCTAAGTCTAAGGCTCAAGCAGGTTCTAATGGTTGGACTCAATAAGCTCAAATATGGCTGAGTCGCTGACCCTCTCCTCACTCGACAAGTTGCATGAAAAGACTATAGTGAATGAGCCCCCGCCCTTCAATCTGATGATGATGGATATTCAATCCCAAAGATTATCCAACTTAGTGATTATAAGTGACCCAAATCTAGAAAATGTTTTCAATTGATTGATGGATTTAAACAAAAAATGAGGAAATGACCCTCAGTTCAAAGCAGTCTCTAATCAATATTTATGCTGCCAACAAACCAATACATCAATCTCTGTTCAAAATGTTTGATCAAGCATAAAGTACATATTGAAAGAGATTCTTTAATAAGTCTGATAAAGTAATAAACAAATGACTAAAGAAGTCATCCCACAGTTCATGTGAAGCCCATGGATGAGTTAAAGGGATATTGTAATTATTTAGACTGTCAAAGCACCGAGTGTTGGACTGATACTTACAACTATAGATTTAACACCAGCCTTAACAGTTAGGATGCTGACATAATTCTTATATAAGCCCACAAAAGCAGAAAGTTAGGGCATAATGTGAGTTTACATTACTCGACAAGTCCGTGAGTCAATTCGGGATAATCCTTCACCAAGTCCATTAAGCATGAAACTAGAGTCGAAGGGAAACTCAAATCTACAATGATATCAAGAATGAGACATTCACTATGTCTATCAAAGCAGAAATTAAATGATAGAAGACACTTTTCTTAACCTGAGGAGTCAGTAGACAAATCAGGTCGATCTTTTCATTAAGTCTATCAAGCATAAATTATCATGTAGATGACAACCTTCATTAATCTACACAAGCTATTGCGACCAAACTAAAGAGATTCAAATCTCACTACTGATAAGGTTACATCCATTTTTGTCGAGTAACAACCAAGCTTCAATCAGATTCGTGAAACTGAAATTCAACATCATCGACAAATTTGGTCAACCAATTTGCAACAAATATAATCAGCTTTATACACAAATTATATTTGTTGGGGGCATTTATTGACCTCCACATAATTCACATAAGTCAAAATGAGTAAGCATGACAAATTTGATGGCTATGAATTAAGTACCACTCAAATTGAGCCAAATATACTTTGATGTCCATCGACATTGCTTAACTAATGTACATTTGTAAAATGGATCACTCCAGCATATTCAGAATGTTGAAAATATACAAAATGGACATTCATATTACATAAATCAATAGAAACATGAATACACAATTACCTAGGCGAATAAAGTGGCGACATATAGATTGAGATGCATAAGAGGCAATGAATTTTACTAAAAAAAGAATAAAATTATATATATATATATATATATATATATATATATATATATATATATATATTTGGGGAACCCCATATAGGGGAATTTTATTGCTCATAAGAAAAGGGTTACAAGATCTTTAAAAAAAGGGGTTAAACTATGAGACTATTGCTCAAAGAGCTACAATCAGCCTAAAGAGTAACACCCCTATCTAAATACAAAACTCACACAACAAAAGCAAATATAATAACCCAAATAAAGACATATGCACCAACCATATGACTGCCAACGTCAGTAGGGGGGAGTTGATGAGATTTTGCATCCAAAAGAAAATGCCTGCATGAACCTGCTTTAAGAGAAAAAGAACCTGCAAACAAACTTTGATGCCAGTTAGAACCCATAAAATAGGAGTTAATTTTAATGGGTAAACATAAGACAGAGAAAAAAGGGTGCATCAAACAATCCACACTAGTTTGGGGCAGCCACATACATATGCATCCCGCAAAGGGATACCGCACATATGCTACTACCATCCAAATAGGGGGAGCAATTCGCCACCCTTCAGAGAAAACAAACTTGAGACAACTGTCTATCGAAAGGAACATCATATAGCTCAACAACATGATATGACCACTAAACAGAAAAATATTAATTTCCACTGAATGAAGCCAAAACCACCTTCCTTTAATAGAACCACCAATTATAATTAGATTTAAGAGACCATAGCATCACATATTAAGAAGAAAGGCCATGAATCGGTGATGCATATACCAAACCAAAGAAAGGCATATAGAAATCCCCGATGGAAATACAAAATGTGAATCCACCAATAGCCCATTTCATATAAAACAATATTTTTCTGAAAAATAATCCACACAACAAGCAGCCTCAAAATCCCACTCCAAAGGAAAGCATATACAACACCAAAGAGGCATATAAATCCAACCTCTATCAATAAAAAACTCCACCAGTCCACCCATGATCCGTATGAACTTAGCCTGAAACAGCCGAATAAAATGAAAAAGAAAGGCAATAGAGCAATCTGCAGTCACCCGAAACTCTAGAGCACAGGAACCATCCTAGTCTCGCATGGAATCACGCAACAACCACAGCATCACAGAATAACAAAATGATAGCAAACGTCCAACATAGTCCAAACCGAAAAGAGGAAGCTTACAGTCCCAGAAAAATAGCTGAAACCACCATAGCAGTAAATCAAATTAAAAGATTTCCCGCAGACAAGGAAAACAAATACCATGATGTTCAAGGTTAATACGGGAAACATTATAACATTTAGTCCTATCCCCAAAATCAGCCTTAGGAAACATTCCTAATAGCTGCAAAGGCCAGTTAATAAAAACATAGAACACATAGAATGATAAAAAAAATTCATCCAAAAACATCTGAAAATTCTCCCTAACAACATTCTTGTGAAAAGCTCCTAGAAACCAATGAAAACCTGAACGAATACCAGTACCGTAGCTCTGAAAAGGAGATGGAAAACCTCCTCCAGTTAGAAGATATAGCAAAATACAAAAATAACAGCTTACATATTCCTAACATAAGGTAAACCACCATTATCTAAATTAACAAACCCTCTTAATAAAGGGGGAATATTATCATAAAAGAATATATCTACCATAGAGGACTTTGCACCCAAATTAGCAAGAAAATTCACACAAGAATTCCCTTCTCAATAAATATGAGAGATATGATAATCAAGAGAAGCAAGAAGCCTTCTTGTGTGGTTGAGAGTATAGTAGACTTCGGCATTACCATGAGCTCCGGAATTTAATAAATTCAGAAGCAGTAGAGCATCAATTTCAAACCATATTTTTTAAAGCCTTTCTGAATGCATAGTAATATCCCATAGTGAAGGCCATAAAGTTTAGCAAAAAGAATAGAACAGGGTCTTAACGGAATAGCAAAAGCAGTAATCATCGTACCTCTAAAGTCTCTTAAAATACCCCCACAACCATAAACCCATTCATAACAGAACCATCAGTATTAACCTTAATAATATGATTTTGAGGTTTAGTCCAATATATAGTCTTACAAATATAATCCATTTCAGTAGACGGGAGAGAAATCCCAAAGTAGTGAGCTAGATGCTTAACATCTTTGAAACTCGATGGATGAAGAAGTTTAACTTTGTAAAGTGAGGAAATTTTACCTTTGGTTTTAGCAATGATGCGGTGAAAATTCATGGGAATATCATTATATTTAGCATCATTTCTTTCCAACCAGATGTACCACAATAAAGTAATATCCCGAACACATTTAACATTACCTTTCGGGGCATAAGATAGGAAATTATTTAAAAGGCGCATGATAGAAATGGATCCATCAAACAGCAAAGTATTAAACAGATTATCATACAAGTGCCAAACTTTATCCGCAATGGGGCCATTAATAAAGACATGTTCCAGAGTTTCTATGTGAAAGCAACATTGACACTTAGAAGGTAGATGAAAGCCTTTATTCAAGAGAATGGCATCACAGGAATGTATTGTTTAAGAATATGCCACGTAAGCATTGAAAAGGAAGCAGGAATAGAGTTACTCCAGAGTTCGGGAAAGATTAATGAATCTTGATTTTTGAATCTAATAGCTTGCCACACATCCTTAAAAACAAAATCACCAGTGGATGAATTGTTGAATAGAATTTGATCCATTTTACTAGTTATAGGGTTAATATTCAAGATTTTGTTGATGATAAAATTTAGGACATAGGACCCTAACTGAGCTATATTCCAAGAATTATGAATAATGAAATGGCTAACTTTGAGCCTCTCAATAGAATGGGTGTTGAGTAAAGAGTCAATAGAACCCGAACCCAGCCAATTATCTTGCCAAAAGAAGGATGAACCAGAATTCACACCCCAGGAGATAAGCTCTTCAGCCTCCCACTTGATGTCACAGAGTCTTCTCCAAACACGGGAGTCTCCCGTTTTGAAGGTGCAAATGAGGGGGTGATTACCCTTACAGTATTTAGCAAGGATAAATTTAGACCAGAAGCTGTGATTACTTCTAAGGTTCCATCACATTTTATAGGAAAAATATTTAATGGAATCTTGTAAGGTTTTACAACCTAGTCCACCTTCATTCAAAGGGCCACAACAGTTGTACCAACTCGCCCAATGAATTTCTTTGGATGATGAAGTAGAACCCCAAAAGAATTTATTGAAAAGTCAGTTAATCTTAATAATGATAGAAGTGGTAGGGACAATAGTGGAAAGCAGATAGAGGGGTAAGGAGCAGAGAATACTTTTAATCAGAACCAGTCTGGCTCCAAATAAAAGAAGATGGAATTCCCAGGAGGAAATTTTCTTATAGATTTTTTGAATCACCTCATCAAAAAGGAAAGATCTTTTAGTGCTGCGGTATAAGGGAGTACCCAGGTATTTAATAGGGAGAGTATATTGGGCAAAGCCCGTGATATTCTTAATAGTATTAATCCTAGGCATAGGAATCGATTTACTAGCAATGAAGCCACTTTTGTTAGGATTAATTTTTAAGCCACTCACCCTACCAAAATGAATAAGAAACTTGTACAATTTCTGAATGTAACGGGTAGACCCATTACAAAAAATAATGAAATCATCCGCAAAGCAGAGATGAGAGATAGGAAAATCAACCCTAGTCTTATAGCACATGTTAGGCATTTTGAGAAACATAAGATCAAGGTTTCGAGAAAGATATTCCACTGCGATAATGAAAAGGGTCGGAGAAAGGGGATCCCCCTGCCTGATACCATGGGATGAAGAAAAGAAGCCATGAACCTTGCCATTAATAAGCAAAAAAAAATTCAGAGTTTTCAATACCATTCTTGATTAATGTAATGAAAGAGTTGGAAAAGCCGAATAGAGATAAAATTTTATGGAGGAAAGTCCAACCAATATTATCGTAGGCTTTAGAAATGTCCAACTTAGAAACAAGATTACCACATCGAACTTTGGTGTTTAAATCTTGTACAATTTCTTGAGCCAATAATACATTATCAGAGATAGATCGACCTTTAACAAAGTCAGTTTGATTAGGGGAAATGATTTTAGGAAGTAAAATACCTAATCTTCTGGCTAGGATCTTCGATATGAGCTTATTAGAAAATGTACATAGACTTATAGGTCTAAAATGATTCCAAATTTTAGGGTTTTCGATTTTAGGAATTAGAACAATGGAAGTACTGGAAAAGAATTTGGGTAGGATGTTCCCTCTAAAAAATCCAGAACAGCTTTAAGCACATCTTCTTTGATAATATTCCAATATTTTTGAAAGAAAAGTGTAGTGAATCCATCAGGGCCAGCCATAGAGCCTGTATTCATACTCTGAAGGATGGATGTAATTTTAACTTTAGAGGGTAAGGATGTAAGCATTATGTTATCTTCTTCGGAGATGATTTTTGGGATAGCCTCAGGACATGCTAATTCCTCATAGCTCACATTATTATTAAGCAGGTTATTGAAGAAGGAAACACCTGAATCAGCAAGTTCCTTTCCATCAGAAATCCAACTATTATCAGTATTTTTTGATTTTCTTAATGTGATTTAAGGCCTTTTTCTTATTAAACAGAGCATGAAAATATTTGGTGTTCCTATCTCTCCGATAGTTTTTTAGTAGAGGCCTTTTGCCTCCAGTAAGTTTCCTCCATGTCTTAATAGCTTGTTAATCTATCTTTGGCTTGATTTAATAAAATAGTTTTAGAGGTATCCAGGATAACCTCTTCTTCTAACGATATGACCTCTTGTTCTAATTCTTTAATGTTAGTGAAAAGGCTTTTGAAGCAATGTTTGTTCCACCATTTGAGGAATTGTTTAAGCCTTTTTAATTTCAGCCATAATCTCTTCATCCCCAAAACAGAATCATCAGGCTAAATAAGGTCTCCCCAATTAGTAGCAACCACCTCCGCAAATCTAGTATCCAGAAGCCACATATTCTGAAAGAGAAAAGGAATACAAGAAGAGGGGGACTCCGTATTAACCTTAACAAAAATAAGCAAAGGAGAGTGATCAGATAGGGTTCTACTAAGGTGTTCAACCGAGGTAGTCGGGAAGGAGTTGATCCATAGATCATTAAACAGAATCCTATCAAGTCTTTGCCACATTATGTGATTATTCCAAGTGTATTGGGAGCCAATGAAGCCCAGATCGGTCAAGTGGAAATCAAGGGCCATATTATTAAATTCCTCCATAGATAAAAGGTTAGGAGGATTTCCACCTCTTCTTTCCACTGAGGAAGAAATAATGTTAAAATCCCCACCCACAAAATAGGAGCATTAACCGAGGTCAAGAAATTAACCAGATCTTCCCAAAGGTTCCTTCTACCATACCTATTATTGGAGGCATAAACAAAAGATCCAAAGCAGGACCAATTATCGAAAGAGATTTTAGCATTCACGACCTGGTTAAGGTCCTGAATAATATGGAAGGTAAAAGGATTTTTCCAAAAGATCTAGATTTTATTACTCAAATTCGTGAAAAAAACTACTAAAACCAATCATTCTAGCAATAGACTGAATGCTAGAAGGAAGGATAAAGGGTTCCAAAATTGCCAGAAAAGAAATGTTATGGATGCGAACTAAATTACTGAGTCTATTACGAACAGAGAGGGAGCCTATCCCTCTCGCATTCCAGATCAAGAAAGAAACCATTGCTTGGGGTGAAATGAACCAGATCTAGTAACTCTGGCAGAGATAGGAAATCTAGATTTATATGATTTGTTTCTCTTTTTTGAAACAATGTGGAAATCATTTTCCAAAATAACATCCTCCCCATCAGATAAAGAAAATCCAATTAATTGTTTGTTGCCAGTAGAAGCCTGGAGGTTAAAGGTCAATTCTCCTTCTTCCAACTCATTGTTGATAACCTGATGCAGCTTAAGTTTTAGATTATGATCTGAGTTAGAAGAAGAATTAGAAGATGGGTTAGAATTAGGCAAAACACAAACCCCTAGATCAGGGGTGGAAGTTATCTCCAAATACTGCACCTCATTCTTCATATGATCTTGGAGATGAAAGAGCAAGAATATTAGCATTAGTAAGGGAATCAGAAACAAGAGGAGATCCTGAGCTGGTATTTGAAGCATTAATATCAAGATTTTGGTTTTGTAAATAAGAACCAACATGAGGAGTCTAATCCTTAAAAGGAGTTGTGCCTATTGGGGGTTGCTCAACCGTATCCATCTTGGATTTAGGGTTATGAATAAGAATTTGGGGCTCATTTGTATCAGGTCTTGGGGCAGTTATATTAGTAGTCATATCCTGTGATGTTTCATTCAAAGTGGCCTTAATGGCTGGATTAGCTTTGGAGATCGTAGGATTCTTCTTTAAATGCAGATGAGCTACAAAACAATCAACAAATCCGTGTCCATGAATTTTACAATGTGAGCAAAATATAGGAAAGTTTTCAAATTCAACTTTTTGTAAGTATCCATATTTTTCTGATCCAAGCCAAATTTCCTTAGGGTATTTTTTAGTGATATCCAATTCCACAAGGACACGAGCAACAGAAGGTCTAGAGCTGGAAGCGGTTGCTTGGTCCAATTGGAGACGTCGACCGAAGAGGCCAGCCACTGCATAGAGAAATTCGGGGTTAAAGAAGTGCACACAAAGGTTAGGGATAGACAACCAAACTGGAACAATAGGAGATTCCTCCTTAATGTCAAAAAAGGGGGTCCATTTCAATAACCGCATTTGGCAATTAAAAACAAAATAAGAACGTCTTGTAAAAACACAAGAGTAATCCAAATCGTTAGCTAATTGAATCAAAACATGTCGAGAATCAATCAATCACACCGAAAAAACTCTTGTCAATTTCAGTGAATGAAAAAAACTTTGGATATTCTCCATAGATGGATGACGAAGAGCAAATTTACCAACCAAAGCAAATTCATATGGTTTAGCCAATTTTTCCACCACAAAATCAGAACACATAACAACGGGTACTCCCCAGAATGTAGTAGAAACAAAATTGAAAGACTCACCGATGTTATTCGTTTTACCCGCAAGAACATCCCTAAAGGATTTAGTAGCCATGGTAGGATTAGAACCAGTGTTCCCAAGAGATTCCTTACACAGCCGCGGTGGTGGAGGATTCCCCTCTGGGGAACCAGGTTGATTCCATGATCAATAATAAGGCATAAGCAAGCTAAAAGCGACCTGCTTGATATCGAATTGATCGAACCACAAGAAAGCGAAAGAAAATGCCGGATGGGTAAGAAGAAAAGAGGGAGGCAATGAGGAGAAGTAGAAAACCCTTGGCACGAGACAGAGCGCAACCTGAATCACACCAAAGAACCGAAGAGGAGATCGCCGAAGAGGGATGGAAGAGATAAAATTAAATCAATTGAATTATATCAAATTAAAATTAAAATTAACTAGTTATTTAATATAAATATTACTGTTATATAATCTTGTATATATCTATTTGAAATCAAAGTAGTAATTATTGTTAAATCATTATAATTTATTTAAATTAATTAGATTAGATTAAATTAATAATAGATAAATTAATTTAAAGTCAACAACTAAATTCTAGTCTGAACAATTATAGAATTTGATAAATTAAAATTGTTACTATTGTATTAAGCTAAAATTATTATTATTTTTTTTGAATTGAAATCCATTTGTATTATATTTTTATATAAAAATTTGTATTATAAATTAACTGAATTTAAAAAAAAAAGGAAAACCTTGAAACATCGGATGCCCCGAAATCCCACAAAATTTGGAATCCTCCCTTCATCGTGCTCATATATTGTTCCATTTGTTACCACTCTATCACATCACTTCCTCATTAAACAAAAAATATGGAGAGACTTAAACCACCGAGAACGACTTTTCAGATTATCGCTAGTTCATGGATCCTAGAACCCAAATCGAGATCCTCCTTGCTTTGCTTTGTCAATTCCTCTCCGGCCAACAAGTCCTCGCCAACCACCTCTTTAACCCTCAACCTGCCATTCTTCCTTCTCATCCGCCCTTACATAGTAAGAACTCCCCATCCATTATCTCAAGCCCACCTCTCTTTCTTTTCTAACCGACCTCATTGGGCTTTAGCAAATCGAGATTTTTTAAAAAATAAGTATCATTAGAAAATTAATTAGGGATTTAAACATCATTAAAAAAATTAGAAATAAGTATAGTCGCCCACTAAGTGGGTGACTAGGTAGCCACGTCGGAGTCGACATGGCATGAAAGCTGTTAGCTGAAGCTAGTGGTATTTGGATTCATTTACGAACTAGTCCCCACTTGGTGGGCGACTAGGTCCAGAGGATCTGTAACGCCTCTAAGAAATTTTTTTTACATCAAGGATTAGCTTTGAGCTCTAATGTTTTTGCTTTAGGTTTAGATGTTCCATTTGTAAGCTTTAAGCCCTTATGTATATGAATGCTTTATTAAATAAATAAATATAAGTTCTACAAGTCATTCCAAAAAGTGAGTACAATTTACTTAAATGGATGATCCATAAACAAAAATAAAATAGATAAGAACAAATGTAGTACAGACGCACAAATGGACTATCCTAAATATCTAATACCTCTATCGTCTTCGTGGAATCGCACCACTCATAGGTGTGTACTGATCAGGTACACGGGATTTCAATATTGTCTGTTAGGACATTTTCATCAGATGGACCGTCAAAGTGAATATCATTGTCCCACTCTCTCGTACTTTGACATGTCCGTACATACTCGTTTATAGACAATATCTGACTTTCACTATCAATATTCTAGAGTGAATGATTTCTTAAAAGATCATGGTTGGCTACATTCCCAATCACAGTAGCTTCTAACCCAATTGAACAATCATCATCACTGATATCCTGCTCAGACTCACTACTTGAATCACTGCTCATAGTATGATACTCATCATCGCCTACAGCACTCTGAGGCACCTACAGTTCCTCTGAATGATAAATAACATCATCGCTATCACAAAACTCATAAGTAGGATGATAAACTTTGATATTAAATACTACAAGTATAAACAGGGAAATGTTGACAAGGTATTACCTGGGAATCAATTCATCAAAGCTGTACTGTATCACCACAGGTGCATGTGCGATGAAATCTTATGTATACATCTTTAGTATATCTACTGACCTTATTACTGAATCAGCTGATGTGGATGCAACATTAACATCCTTCACTTCCACATACAACACTAATATCTGGCGGGAAGCTTCGTCCAGTGTAACATCGCAATCTTCATTGTTAGATATAACATACATTATAAATCCGTTACCTACCGGATAACGACTTATAAGACTTACATAGTGGCGATCTAAATCAATGTGCAAGGACCTCATAATTCATTGTTTCAATTCCAGTAAAGTGTTCTGCCGCAGAACCTTAATTAGATGATTTCACCCTCCTACATAACTTGGAGTGAGCTGCTCATCGATACATAGTTCACCTCTATAGAAAAGGATCGACAAAACAAACTCTCTATTCATTTCTCAAATAACTGAAAAATAACCAATCATATCAACATTTTCTAAATCTAAAAAAATATTGCGTGTCCAAATTTATTTGTAGAACAAACTTCGTAAATCATAAGAAATTTAAACCAATCGACACGTTACACAAACAGCGCCTCCTAAACGCGACTACAAGTAATGGAACTCTAAGCTTATAGGCCAACTGCAATAACTCAAACCCAACTCATACCATTCAAAAATATGTCGTATACCCTAAATAATAATATACTCGACCTATTGACACCTAAAATTATAAATAAATTACCTAAACCGTAATGCTAACACAAACTTACAAATCAAATCTAACCACAAAATTCTAATCATATAGTTCTAAGCTCTAGAATACATAACCTACTAATTTATAAATGAAAAAAATAGGAATTTACCATGTGTTGATGAAGATCGACGAGAATGTGTGCAAAAAATTGTATAATCTGCCGCAGGAAACTTCCTCGAACGAAATAGAGCCACTAGAATCATCACCGGAAGCTAATGTTGGGTTCCAAGGGCTGTTAGACGGAGAGGGAAGTCATCAAATGCCGTGGACGCAGCTATTGGGGTAGAATACGAGCTAGTTTTGGCTAGAAGGAGAAGATGGAACAATGCCGACGGTTGGAGCAATGCGACGGCTACCGGGAAGCTAGGAGTCGGAGGCGCAGCAAGGGGCAGATCGAGAGGAACAGAGGAAGAATAGGGTCGATCGGTCAATTGGCCCAATTTTGTTTATGCCTCCGCTAGTCGCCCATTAAGTGGGCTACTGGCTTCACATTAACGTGGCAACTTTCATGCCACGCGATTCTGACGTGGCTACCTAGTCGCCCCCTTAGTGGGTGACTATACCTATTTCTAATTTTTTTTATTATACTTAATTCCCTAATTATGTTTATGTGGTGTTTATTTTTTGGGTGTGAGACACCACGCAGATCGTAGGGGGTACTTATTGAAGTGATCGGGTACGACATTAAGGAATGATGTACTATCTCGAAAGATAGAAATCACTACCCTATAATGGACCTAATCACCTAATAAGGACTCCTAAGGCATGATGGGTCTTCAAATATACCATAGATCTTTTCCCTACTTTACATGGAAAAGTAAAGTAGGGTTTATTTTAAGCCGGGTTCATTAAGTTCCCTATGGAGGCAAGCCCCCATAGTTAATTACATCCTAAGGAATGGAAATTCCGTAAGAATACCCTCGATTAAAGTAGAAAATTAGGATCTCCAAAGATTTCAAGGTTAAGACTATCAAAGTATTGGCTATTTTAGGAAATCATATGGGATAGATCAAGGAGAAGACTTATTTTGGAATCCAAAGGGAGAACGTATGAAATGCTCATGATACTAGGAATCCTAGTGAGCATTCCAGTCTAACCTATAATTGGGCTTTATATTTTTGAAATTGAAGAAAGTTAATTATTTGAGTTAACATTTTATTAGATTGTTAGGGCTTATAATTCCACAATATAAGATTGTGGGAATGCCTAAGAGGTGAGTATTTATGCTTGTAGCCTAAAGGAAACAGCTACCTCAGATTCCTAAACTAAGGAGCATTGGTACAAAATAAAAGCACGACCTAAATCTATGGCAAAAATGCGTATATGGTTTACCTCCATAAGAGAGAATAAACCATCCGATTGCTGGACTTATTACCACCTGGAGTGGCAGCCAGCTAACTCCTCATACGCTTTAAATTCATGTAGGCAAGTCTTATGCTTTGGAAGATGGCTAGGCTGTTGTTCATTTAGAAAGGAAACTAAGTCCATAGACTCACTCCTTAAGAGACTAGAGCATGAGTGGTATGAATCCATGACTTAATCTAATGCAAATTTTATCAAATTTATTTGATTCTTTTGACTTTTGTTTTGACAGATGTGATTTTGTATGCTTAAATGCATGAGAATTTGATTATAGGCCAAATCAAGAGAGAAAGGTGTCTTCCACCAAAGGCTCTCATAGGTTAAGCCTTGATTCTCAGCAAAGATGGAAGCCCCTCTTAACAAGAGTGAAAGAATATGACATGCATGATATTATACATTCATCCATCCAGCTAAGGGGTTACTAAAAATTTTATTATCTTGATTTAATTCTTATTCTTTTATGTGAGGTTATGAGTTGTTTTAAAATTTTAGTTATGAGTTGTTAATTGGGGTAGAAAAATTAATTTTATCCTAAGAGCCTACCACATCTAGGCCACACATTCAAACATCAATCATAAAGAAACTATGAAAAACATGTTGTTCTAATGCTCAATTCTAAACATAACATCAAATAATTTTATAGACTACCGTAAAAGAATAAAAGGCGGGTTGTTCCATACACCCAAAAAAGAGAAAAAATAAAAGGGTAGCTCTACCCTTATATAACCCGATTACAAAAATAATATATATGCTATGGGGGTCTTCTTTTCTTCATTTCCTCATTTCTTCATTTCTTTCTTTTGATTTGATTTGCTCCAAAGGCATCACAAGGCACCCAAGGACTAAGCCTTCTGGCCACTGCTCATCCTAATCCCCATAGCACTAATCCTAATTCCTAATGCAAAATTACATCAAAAATAGAAAAAGTAAATCTAGCTACACTTGCAAAACAAATATTAGCTAATCACACCATACAACCTAAGCTTATATGAATAATTTGGACTTAGCACACACATGGGTAACCAAGCCCTCTAACATGGGTTACTTAGGCTACACATAGCAAAAGCATTTATATTTTTATTATAGCTGCCCCGCAAAAAAAATATGATTAAATAATAATAGCTAACATAACATCTACACATACACCCTAACATCTAAAACATTACATCATAAAATAAAACACAACATCATACATACAATGCCTAACTTAGCACTAGAAGTGGTGAGTTAGTATTCTAATGTGCTTAAGGCTTGTGTAGCAAGACTTTACTAGGCTTCTTTAGTTTAAGTTTCAATTTGGAGTTTGAATTTGTTTAAATTTTACCTTTGGGTGATTTTAATTTAAATGATTTAATCATTTATTTTTAATTTTTTATTTCAGTTTTATTTGGTTAAAGTGATGTTTAAGTTTTTTTTTAAGAATGAAGAGTAGAATGAATTTTATTTTGTAGATGGAACTCAGTCTATTCAACATCCTAACTCCTAAAGAGTATAACTAAGATCCTTAAGTATCTTAATTAGCCCATTTGGATTTATGTAATTCATTTGATTTGATTTATTCGACTTGATTTAGAATTTAGAATTTGAGTTTGTTTAAGTATTTGATTGATTGATTTTGATTAGAAGTTTTAGTTTAATTGCATCTTGATAATTCAATATCCTTAATATCTAGTGAAGTTTGTTTAAGTTCATGTGTTTTTGGTTGATTAGTTTTAGATTAGATGTTTCAATTTAATGGAATCTTGATAATTCAATATCCTTAATATCTAGTGAAGTTTGTTTAAGTTTATGCATTTTGGTTGATTAATTTTAGATTAGATGTTTCGATTTAATTGAATCTTGATAATTCAATATCCTTTTAAATTAATATTTAACTCTTTCTTTGGTCATGGTTGTGTGACTTAACCTTATGTTTATTTAATTCGATTGTGGTTCATTTATTTGTAGTTTGATTGGATTAGATTAATTGAGATTTTATTTTGATTTTAATTGGGTTTGATTCTTTGTAATTAGGATTTTATTTTTAATCACATCCATTTGTCATGTTCATCAAAGTTTGGTTTGTATTTTGATTTCATACATTGGATAGTTGATTAGTTTATCTTATTTAAGTAGATTGAATGAGATTTGATTCGATTACATATTAAATTGATGAGAGTCTTTCTTAATTTAGTTTAATTTGATTTAATTTGATTTGATTAGCTTTATTGGTCTATGGGTTTGCTTAGGTTCAATGTGATTATGTGATTAGTTTAATTAAGAAGTGTATTTATGTTAATTATAAAGGTTTGTTTAATTTTCAATTTGGTTTCATATTTTTTTAGACTAATGATGTAATTAATGACTTAATAATTTAGGTTTAATTTAGATTTTGATTAATGTTTAGTTGCATCTTAATTATGTTTGATTAATTAACTCAATTAGTTTACTTAAGAGGTGTGATTAATTATTAAATTAAATATAGATTTATTTAATTTTTAATTTAATTTCATATTTATTTAAGTTAATGATGTAATTAATGAGTTAATGATTTAAGTTTAAATTAGGGTCTAATTAGTATTTAATTGAATTTATATTTAATTAAGCTTTGGTTTATTATGATTAATTTGATTAACTTAATTAGTTTAGCTATTTGGATTAATGATGTCATTAATGAGTTAATGATTTAAGTTTAAATTAGGATTTAATTAGTATTTAATTGAATTTATGTTTAAGCTTAATTTTAATATGATTAATTTAATTTGCTTATTTAGTTTATTTAATAGGTGTGATTAAATTAATTAGTAATTAAGTGTTTGATTTGAATTAATTTTCGATTTATAAAGTTAATTTGGTTTATTAAGATAATGGATTAATTTATTAAGTTTGCATTAATTAGATGTTTAATTAATTAAGTTTGATTAAGGGTCAATTAAAATTATTAGATTAATCAAAGGTTTGTTTAATTAGAGATTAATGACTTAATGATTTAGGTTTAATTTAGGTTTTAATTAATGTTTAATTGCATATTAATTATATTTGATTAAGCTTAGGTTTAATATGATTAATTTGATTAACTTAATTAGTTCATTTATGGGGTGTGATTATTAAACTTAATTAGGGGTTTGATTTAAGCTTAATTTTAAAGTTAGCTTTAATATAACTTATTTAAATTAATTTGATTAATTAAGGTGATGGATTAATTTATTAAGTTTGCATTAATTAGATGTTCGACTTATTAAGTTTGATTATTCATGATTAGGGTTTTACTTGATTTGATTTATTTATTATGTTTGTTTGATTTCATTAACATGTTCGATTTAGTTATTAAGTTGAAATATTTAATGGTTATTTAATTATCTCATTCCAAATGGATGTGATTTAATCATATGTTAATTAAGTTTATTTTAATTTTATTTAGTTTAATTCGATTAGTATAATATTATTAAAGTTTCCTAAATTTGTTGGGTTTTGAGTTTGATTTAAGATTTAATCATTTTATTGAGTTTTATTAACTTAAATAGGTTTAATCATATTTAATTTATTTTCTCTAAGAATGATATTTCTGATTTGAGATTTGATTGATTGCTTAAGTGCAATTTAATTTTGATTTTGATTTAATATTTGAATTATATTTTAATTAACTTTTTAATTGATTAAACTCTAATCTTAAGTGTTTGTTCGGGGTTCATCAATATTCAGAAGATCACATCATTTTCTTAAGAGTTATGGATGGCAACTGAAGTGATTTAGGTCATTTTGAAGATTTTTGTAAATTTCTAAATTTTTACTTAATTTATTTTATTAAGATAGACAATCTGAATTTCAAAATTTAATTTCTCCTAATCAAGAAGTCATTTTAACTTAAAATTTTTATGATAGGTGTGTTTTAACTTTAATTTCAATTTCTAAAAATCTCAACTTAATCTGACTTATATTTTTAGTTTAATTAATAAAATATGATGCTCACTAAAACTCAAATTCAGCTCAAAATACTCAATGAAATTGGGGGATTTTGGGGTTTGTTGGATTCCTCTCGGAAAGACGAATCCAATGACTTTTTGTTTATAATTTTTGGTTAAGTATTTTATTTTCTATGAATTTTGGAAGTTTCCAGAGTTTTAAATTATAATTATTATTATTATAATTTTTTTTTATAAAAAGGGAGATACACGCGGTTTGGGCGGGAAAGACAGCGACCCGTGCCTCACTCTGGATCGTCTGATTGCAGATCGGATGATTCATATCATATCGCGCAATCGAGGCGGGGATCGCGCGATCCGCGATCGGCTGGATCCGTGAGCCGTGTCGGACGTCATCGCTTCCGGTGATCCGGCTTCGGATCGTCGCGATGAGCCGTCCTAACCACCACGATCGGAAGGTCGGATCGCATCACATGATCGAAGGCGGATCGCGAGATCACGTCCGATCCGTGAACCTGAGGATCGGACGGTGTGCCGCCAGTGATGAATAGTGTTTTCAGGGGTATTTTTGGAAAAAATGAAGGTTTCTGAGCCAAAACTTGTCCAAATGGACTCATTTTTGTGCCGATTCGCACTGAAAAAAAATTTTACTTTCTAATTAGGATGATTTAAAGTAAAATCTGGTATAGAATTCTAAAGCTGCGAAATTTAATACAAAATATGCAAAATCCTAAGGTCATCTACAGTTTGATGGAATTTACCTCACCGGGGATGATTTTCGACGGCGGTGAAGATCCGAACGAACTCCTATGTATGTGAGGAAGCTTTGGAGTGTTCTGTAGCCCTTGCCTCTCTTGAGCGGCCTTCTCATGTCTATGTGCATCAGGAAGAGCGATTACTTGTGTTTTTTGAGCTCAAAATGGCTAAAAGAAGTGGGGGATGGGTTTCCTTTTGTTTTGGGGAGCTTTTGGGAGCTGAATGGTGGTGAGAGGAAGAGATCTCAAGCCTCATCTCCCCCTCCTGTTATAATGGCCGAAAATACAAAATTTTTTTTGAATTATTTTGGCTCCAAATTGATTGCCATCTTGTTGGGGTGGTTGGGATGGATCTAGATTGATTGAAGACTTTGGATTTTTGCTCCAAAGTCCTCTCTTGCTTCCATATGATCAGATTTATTCAATTGAAATATTGGGAATATGTGATAGGGGAATTAAATGAGATTGGGTGGAATCCTATGTGGGGGAGGATCTACGAGAGATTTAAATGGGTTGGGTTTATTTTGGGCTGACCCTAAATGGGTTTGGGTCGGGTTTGATCAGCCCTTAATGGGTTTTGGCTTGGTTTCAAGAGATTTGGCCCAATTTGGATCATATGGGTCATTTTGGGTCAAGTTGACCCATTTGACCAAAATTGGCCAAATTAACTTGGGATATGGGTTGATTCATGTTCAATTGGCTAATTGAAGATGAATTTGATCTTTGGTTTGAATTAATTTGGATTTAATTTTGATTTAGGTTAAATTGACCATTTAGGCCAATTTGGGCTAGGTTGGGTCAAGTTGACCAATTGGGCTCGATTGATCAAATTGAGTTTAATTATGGCTTTGATCAAGTTCAATAATCAATTCAAAATGAACTTGAGCCATTGGTTGCAATCAATTTGGGTAAGATCTTGATTTGACCCGATTTATTTCTATAGGCCAATTTAGGTCAATTTGGATCAAATGGCTAATTGGGCTTGTTTTGTCTCAATTGATTACAATTGATCATCCTAGGGTGATCAACAATCATTGTGGAAGATTTTGGTGAGCTTGGTTCAATCCAATTTGGGTTGGATTAGAAGTTGGCTCAAATGAGTCCTTTAGGTCACTTTAGGTCAAGTGCACTTAAGTGGGTCAATTGGTTTGGTTTTGGTTTGATTCGAGTTTAGTTGAACTTATATATGAGCCCTAGATTAGAATATAAATTCAACAACAATCAATTTGGAGTCTAAGGGGTTTTGGCTCATTTGAAACTTTCAAGTCAGAAGGGCTAGGTTGGATTTGACTTGGGTTGGTTTTGATTTGACTTGATGATTATAGATTTCATTTATATTTGAGTAGATAATTGAAAGAATGATTGATTCAAGAGAAAATTCATTAGTTTTGACTTGATCTGGATAGAATTTGGCTAAGTCCAAAGAATTGGCTAAAGGGTTTTATTGAGTTTGGATTTGATTTTGATATAGTTTTGGCCATTTGAATTTGGATTTCATTTATTTTTGTGAATATAAATGAAGGAATAATTGATTTATAAAGAGATCAATTGAGTTTGATTTGATTTAAGGAAAGTTTTGGCTAAGCTTATGAATATGGTTCATATGGCTCAGGAAGGGGTTTTAGGGTTTGGATTTGATTTTGGGTTTCAATCATTTGGAGTCAAATTTTGAAATTAGATTGGGAATTTGAATTTGAATTTGAGATTTGATTTGAGAATTGAGTTTGGGTTTGATTTGAGAAAGTGTATCTAGATTAGGTTTAGGCTATGGGATAGGTAATTTGCTTAAACCATAAGGCATAGCCTAATCTTATGGTTAACACTTCTAAGTCTCTAGGCTTGGGTTAGTGTTCACCTAATCACTAGAAGTGTCTTATGATTAAGGAGTTCTTAGTGTCTAGAAGAGTCCTAAGTCTAAGAAGAGGAGGTTAAGAGCTCACTCCAAAAGTGAGGTCAACAGTTTATAACGATACTTATTTTAAAAAAATTTCCTTAACAAACCTTCACTCCCTGCTCATCAGCTATCCCGCTATTCGTTCCACCCTTCTGGCAATAAGCAGCAAACAACTCTCTGTTGGCCAACCTCCCCATCCCCTAACCTTGCCGTGATCCAAACCAAAGCCATTCTTTCTTCTTCCTCTCTCCTTCTCCCTCCTTCTCTCCAGCTTACAAAGAAAACAATTTTTATTTATTTATATTTTATTTCCTTTTTTTGTTAAGAGTTCAAAAAATAATAATAATAATAATTATAATACTAATATTATTATTTTCTTCTTCCTACAACAAATCTCCCTTCCTCTCTTTCTCTTTCTCGCACTGTCTCATCTCTCTCTCTCCCTTCCTCTCTCCCTTTTTGGCTTACAGAATGCAAAAATAAATTAAAAAAGCATTTTTAATTTATTTCTTTTTTTTTCTTCGTTGCCAAACCCCTTCTCTCTTTCTCTCCCTCTCTTTCTCACTCTGATTTTCATAGAACAAAAAAAAAACTAAAATAGAAAGAAGCTATATATATAATATAATTGTTTGCAGATTTCATCATCGATTTGTTCGCTTGCTCTCACAAAAGTATGATGTGTTGAGCTAAATTATAAGATTTGTAAAATAGAAGTACTCGTACACACCACTCTTAGCATGGCAGAGAAAATGCGCTCTTTTGTACAGGTGAAAGATCCCATATGTGCCTTTCTTGGCGTGGTAGGATGACGTTCTTGGCCATGGTGCTCGCACCACCCATACACGCCTTTCTTGGCATGATGAGCTGGCCCAATGTTCTTGTGCGACTCCCCACCTAGGGAGGTGACACCGAGATTCTGTCGGAGTAATGCAAAAATTTATAACTACATGGGACTTGAACAAGATGAAATGAAATGATTAATTAACATAAGTTCAAAATTAAATCAAAGTTAAAAATATGAAAGTGTAAAGTCTCAAAATTAAAATTAATTTGAAAAAAAAATAAATATAAAATGATATTTATAAAGGATTTAATGACGCATCATAAACTTGAAAATGATTTATTTAATAGATATTAGATCACAACATTTTATGTGAGAGAAATATAAAGTGATCTTGATTAAGCACAATCGAGTTTAATGTGCTTCCATAGAGCTTGATAGCTCACTTAAAAAGCAAAAATATAATTGAATTGACAATTTGTCAATAAACACAAGCTAGACATCTTAATGGGCAATTAATGATGTTAGTGTTCACATTGAGCAATCAAACATGTTCAAATGGATTGCTTGAGATTTATGATAAACTTGAAAGCTACTCGATAAATATGTCTAATCCAAAATATATGAGCATGTGTGTATCATAAGCCAAACCTACGCTCAAAATTATTACATTAGAAGTCTGTCAATGATCTAGAATGAAATATTTTCTTCATGTATCATAAGATGTATTTACTTCTGAAATCCTCATATTGAAATATGTTCAGATGAAACAAAATTTTAAGTGATTGAGTTTCACATGCATATTGAGGTAGTTTAATACTCAAATTATTGCATCAATAGACATACAAATAATCTAGAGTTGCAAGTCAATTGAATACATATTTTGAAGCAGTTATAGACTCATAACCACAGTGTCAAGTTTTGTGCAAATAATGAGATGACTATTATATATGCATGTTTTAAGAGAAATTAATTCAAATATAATATTTGAAAAGAGTCTAATTATCTCTTGATTAATTTACATGCTTTACGAGAAGTCTCTAAAACTAAGCTTCAAATGCCTTTATAAGCATGTACATCTTCTAAATTACACAATCCAATGAAATTGAAAATGAATTCTCATTGGCCGCTTTATCTGTATGGTGAAGTCGCATGTCCTACATACTCAATCCAATTCTCCTAATATGAGAAGGAGTTGATAGGATTGATTATAAGTTGAGTGTTAAATCATTAAAAGAGTAATTTAATTTTACAGTTGCATACGACCATTAATAATTTTAATAGAGAAATTTCATAATTAAAATTATTGACACTCCTTTTTAAGATGGTAAATGCAGTCACAAGTTCTAATCATATACCTAATTCTCTCCTACAAAACGAGCAACGTTGATACCCCAATGATGGTTGAGTTGATTGACTATATCAACCACAGGATTCATCACTAGCAAAATATCTAAGATATTTATATCCAATAATCTCAAATCTAAAATTCTCAAAATATAAATATAAATATGATCCTCTATTATTAAATTAATAGAGTCGACAGAATCTGGAATAATAAACTAAATAACCAATCAGATTTATATACCCTGATGATAACTATGTTGAATGAAGATTTCAACCGGAGGGGATACTTACCATAAAAATGTGCTTACAAGCTCAATTCAAATAAATATAAATTAATTATCAATACAATTAAAAATTTGGATAAATTACTAAGTGTTGAATGCTTAAATAAAATTCATTCTTTAAATATTTAAAGCAAACTCCACTCAATCCACCTTCTATAATTATTTTTTGAAGGTGTTAAATTAAGAAAACTCTAGCTCACAAAGAATTGAATGTTAAGTCAAGTGTATTTTTATATTCACCTGCAATCAATCTCATGTCAGTAAGGATGTGGCTCGTATCCTCTATCCCTGTGGTTTGGCCAGTAGGCTCCACATATGATGCGGTTACGATCAAAGTCCTCTGATCGGGCGGCTGTTGTCAAATGATACCATTATGTTACAATTACGAATACAATCTCGATCTCTTGACGCAAACATTGTGACAATGATCCTTCGATCGTCATTAATTATCTATCCGACTAAGTAGACTGGGGACCATGATAGCTTGAGATGACGAAACTATGGGATCTTGATCGGGCGCATCATCGTTCCCCAACCATCCACTTTAAGTTAAATAATGATGAAATTCACAAATCTAAATTTTAAAACTCCGTATGCTGCTACTGTACACTACGCATTTAATGATCTAATGACTAGCCTTAATCAAAAGTTCTCTCTCAGCATTGAGAGGGATAATTAACTATAGGTGCTTGCGCCTATAGGAAACTTGAAACCATATCTAAAGTCTTCACAAAATGAGAGGGAAATCTTTGGGTAGTGTCTTATCTACTATTCCATCTGCCTACTGAAAATTTCACCAACATTAAATCACTCTCTTAATCGAGAGGTCGGTGGTGAATTTTCAAAGCCCACAATGTCTAATGACATCGAATTTGCAAAACATCAAACAAGTGGACAAAAGGTGAAGTTTAAGGCTTCAAATGAGAACTGCACGCTCTTCAATGACCCAAATATACATGCAAGTATTTAAATTTTAGATAATTTCATGAGTTATATAGATTTTTATACTATTGTTTATCTTAAATGCATTATTTTAAAATTCATATAAAGACCTCATACAGTGTGCACTTACCTGAGAAGTCTATGTGCACTTGCTAATTTGTAATTTTAAACATTTATAAGATATGCATGTGTATCACGACAATCCTTGAAATGCATCAAAATATGTGCACATAATACAAGTGCATTGGACTTCACACAAATGCATTAAGGTCCATGCAAAATATGAAGAATGGAAATACAACTAAATTTAATTTCTTAAATGAAATCTATAATTAAAATTTTAAAGTAATATCAATCCATCTTCCACAATCATTTATCGAATGTGATAAATTATGAAAAATTCTAGCTCATAAAAGAGTCAATATCAAGTGAAGTATACTACTATATTCACTCTCAAATAATCTCTTATTAGTATGTACGTGACTCATGTCCTCTATCAGCATTGTTTGACTAGTAAACTCCACATATGATGTAGTTACTATCAAAATTCTCTAATTACGTGGTTTGCTGCCAAATGCTCCCATCATATTACAATAATGATTGTAGCTCATATGTTTCAACAATGGCTTTATCCTTTGGGTTATGAATCATAGGATGCACTTAATATAGCAAAAAGCCCTTTATTAATTAAGCTGGATTTATAATTATCTCTTTACCTCAAGTCTACAAGGTCTCTTTAGACAACGCTGGCCATAGTTATTGACATGGATTCTTTCGATTAGGTTGGGTCAACTACCTCCCCTGACTAAGTAGACTAGGGACTATGACAATCCAAGATGATGGAACGATAGATCTTGATTGTGCACGTCACAATTTCCCCCACCATCCACATTAAGTCAAAATATAATGAATTTCTTAATTTTAAACTTTGCTTACTTCTACTATATGGTAAGTAAATGTGAGAGGTAATTAACTATACGTGTTCGTGCTAATAGAAACCTAAAGTTAGATCTGAAGTCCTCAACAAAGAGGGCAAAATCTCCGTGCAGTGCTTTATCTACTGTTTCATCTACCCTTTTGAAAATTTATCTGACAAAGCAAAACTCTCTTCATTGAGAGGTCGGATATGAATTTTCGATGCCCATAATAAGAATTGTTTGGTCCTTCAATAAAGGCTATAAAATTTTAAATTGTATTTCAAGTGCTTGATTTAGGCTTATTTAAAATCAAATTAAACCACTTCTGATGTTGTTAGGCATCCAAAATATACTAAATTATTAAAATCAAAGTTTAATGTCATGAATTTATTTTTTTAAGTTTTTATTTTGAGGGTTGCATCAAGATTCTTGCTTGATTGAACATATTTTCTAATGATGCATTATGTTTGTGTATACATATTTATGTATGCATGCATGCACATGTGAGTGTATATTATTAAATTCAAATATGTTTCATGGAATGACTCTAAATCTTATAGGAGTCTTGCTATGAAAAATAATTGGCTTAATTAACATGATTAGTGAGTGATCACTGATTTGTCATTCAATTAATCGCACTTAAACCACTCATCTCTTGGTTTTCCCCCATTATTTCTGTAGGCAACAATCCTAGCTTCGCCGTCCATAAGTCGGCATGCCCATGCTATCTATTCTCTCTCTCTCTCTCTTCCCTCTTGCTTTGCGCCATTTGGTAAAAAAAATTTCCATAACAAGTCGTTTCTTTCATTGCTTCAATGATAGATAGGACTGCATTAGAAGAGAGGAACACTTTGAGCTTCACAGTTTCTCTGGTAGATCACAATCTATGATCCGATCTTTCTTTTCAGATTTGCTTTAAGTAGACAGTTGTGGAAATAGATTTCTGGAGGCTAAAATTTTAAACTAAGCACGTTTAAAAACATAATTAGCGAAATAAGCTTTAAAAAAATTTAAAACCAGATGCCCGTTTAACTAGGCGGCGCGTAATTGTTGTCAGTTAAGTCGCTAACGCCAAAAAAACTATTTTAAAAACAAAGCGGACCAGCCGTGGTATTTTGTGACGGATTATTGTATGAGAGCGAAGCGGTATCGTTGGAATCGACAAAAATTTCCGCGACTTTCATGTTGACCCAAAAAAGCGATTGTATTCGCGTGAAAAATGTGCGGTTTGAAAAGACCGACGGTATTTTGGCCGACGGTCGTTGTTGTCGGAATTGAGCGAGCGGTAATCGTGAATTCCACACGACTTTTATATTGCCAAAAGGATGATTGTAGCTTAGAGAGTTTTCACCAATGCGAGATTTTTTATATTTTTTAGTACAAAGTATATTTAAACAAACAAAACTAAATATACTGTAGTAAAATCATATTGAATAACATTTTACATAACTTGCATAGCTTATCTTGAAGAAGATAAGGTATGACATTATAATTTCTAGCCATGTTATTTTTGTGATGCTTCAATTTAAAATATTAAAAATTAATTTTAATTTAAACAAATTTAAAAATAAGTTTTTAAATTAAATAATACATATTTTTCTTGAAGTCTATAATCAAATTTACATAATAGATGTGTGCATCAATATCCACTTAATACATATCCCGTATTTTACAAAAGAATGCTTACATGAGGCATCTAAATCAAAAATAAATAAGTAATTCACAGTGTCTGCCTTTGTAAAATGAATTGCGTAGAACATAATTACCATTGTATTTTAAAAGCTCTAACAGACTTCCGTGTATCTAATATTTTTCATACAAGTGAATTATGAAAATCCTACGCAATGGACCAGCAAAGTAAGCATTCAGAAGTTTCCAAAACAACAAAACTTCATAAAGTTACTAATGAACAACAAGCTTATAATAATATTTTTGTATATACAGCCATGTCAAAAAGAAGAATATGATGGCTTTTTATACATTACATAAAGGTAAGACCACCAACCATATATTAAGAGATCCCACAATCAACTCGCTCATACCAAACGAGTATAAGTCACGTGTTGCTCATTTTTTTTCCAAAATTTACAGTTTCTCTAAAATATCAAATCCACCAACAAATGTGTAAATCCTAAAACTAGCTAATCACATGATAAACTAAATAATCAAATGTTAGAACACATGAAATCAATATTACATTTGCCTAAAATCAACATCACATAAAATACACATAAAATCAAACTTAAATAAATAGGAGTTCCAAAAAATACATAAAAAATATTATTCAATATTACTTTACTACAGTATATTTAGTTTTGTTTGTTTAAATATAATTTGTACCAAAAAATACATAAAATCAGATTTTTGCATTGAAAAAGCTATGGGCCAATCTTTTTTTGGTCAACATGAAAGTCGTGGGAAATTTTGTGCCGATTCCAACTATACCAAGCTCGCTCAATTCCAACAATGAACGACTGAGCACGCCAAAATATCGCTTGGTGAATTTTCAAAACTGCCGCATTTTTCACGTTAAAACTACGCATGGGGCAATCGCTTTTTGTCAACATAAAGTGGGGAATTTTGTGCCAATTCAACGATAAGCTCGCTCAATCACAACGAATGACCCAGCACGCCAAAATCTGCGGTCTATAGTTTTTTTTAAATGTTAACGTTGCATTACTGTGATGTGCCTAGTTTTATTTTTTTTAAGCCTATTTCGCTAATTATGTTTTTAAACATATTTAGTTTAAAAATTTAGTCATTTCTGGATCCGAACTTTTTTAAGATTTCAATTTATTTATTTTGTATATATTTTTCATGTTTAATTGGGAAATTAAGAGGTTAGTATTGATTTTGGCAATTCTCTTTTTTCTTTTTTTTGTTAATTTGTTCCAAATTTATTTTATTTTCTTGAAAATTTTGTGTTTAATTAATGACCTTCTTATTTTTGCCCATATAATTTGTGCATTTTTTCATTACAACTTTTACTTCACGAGCATATCAAACAACAATTAAGGTACCATAATCTTAACAAAGCATACACATTATATAATTAACAATAATATCTCATAATTTTTGTATAATTTAATCCTTTGTATTAAAAGAGGAGTATTCAAATATTTCAAAATGATATGATGTTCGATTAGTTGATAAAAATATCACAATATTAGTGCCATATTTACTTGATATATCATCACCTTCTCTCATCAAAACATAACGAAATTTACATACATTGTATACAAATCTTATATATTTATATATTTAATACTTAAATTTGATATTTGCAAATATAATATTTTTCTATACATGAAAAAATGCATTTCATCTATGTTGAAACTGGATGTGACAAAGCTCTTTCGTAGCAGCTGTAACCTCTATGTTGCATGTGAAGCCGAGTGGAGGAATGTCAATCTATCTCCATATACTCGTGAAGAATACTTTACTCCATCACTCAACATTGCAGAGTTGCATTAGATGTAAATTTTGAGTTCAATTTATTTTCAGATAAAATTTTTTCGAACTTTGATTAATTAATTATTTATTTGATTTATCTTAAAATAAATTTGGTCAAAATATATTGATTCTTTTTTATTTTGTAAAGATGAGCATTTAAATTTGATCATTAGCATTTTTTTTCTAATTTGTAATATTCATCTGTTGACCTATAAATAAATTCATAAGTATAATTGTGCAAATATATCAAATTTTAATTGAAAATGAGATTTGACACATATCAAAGTCAGGAGGCTCGACATCATCCAACCTAACTACTTTCGCGAACGGGTTCTACCGTTGTTGTCGAAATGGAAAAACCTATCAAACAAGATCTTTTGTGATCAATTCAGTCGAGTATGGAACAATTTGTGAAAATTGGAGTGCGATGACGCATGAATTAAGCTCAAATTCAAATCAATTGATTTTGATCTTGCTCAAATGGCCTCCAATCTCAAAACAGATTGCATCAATACATTCTTGATATGACCCTGAAAATTCTACTAGTCGAAACACAAATCTTGATGTTGAAAGCCATCTGATTCTGAATCAAGATTAACCCAGATCAAGCGCTTATTATCAATCGACTCTTAAACACGGAGTGTTTATAGTCAAATCAAGCGTCTTGATGGGCCGGATCTAACAAGGCCAAGATCTCATAATTCTGACTTCATTTGAGCATTCAAATACTTAAAATACATCAAATGATCAGAGGAATCATTTGATGCCGTCCGATGGAGTGGAGTCGTCGATTTTTAAATGAAATGCCACTCTAATCATAAATCATTCTTCATGAGGGGTGCTAAAGAGAAAAGAGAGCTCTAAAGTTTGAAAATCCTCCAAGCATAATCACACTGACGGTCGACCACTCCGCTATCGCCAACCATCACCGCCACATTACGACACCGCCGCCACCACTATCGCCACCATCGCTGATCGCGCCGGCCATCACCGCCAACCACTAACGCCGACTACCGTTGCCATTATTAACGGTCATCATCATGACCACGCCGTTGCCATCGTCCGACAACCGACGCCGGGTCACGCTGCCGACCAGCTGCCGCCATTACTAATGGTCATCACCGCTGGCCACCGTGCCGGTCATCGCCACTGACTATCGCCGGTACCGCTGCCGACTACTATCACATCACCGCCATCGATATCGTATCCACCGGTCACCACCACGATTTCGCCTCCGACTCGTTCACCATCATCTACTACCATTAGCAAGTGGTACAACCTAACGATGACTATATAGCTGTTGTTGTCTTATTCAGGGATTCCCTTTATCATCCCTTCTCATATACAATTCTGTAATCCCATTATTGGGGAAAGTTTATATTCTGAAACAGATACATAGTGGAAGATTTTTACTGGGCTAGGCCCCGTAATTTTTTACCCTCTTCCTGAGTTTTTCCACGTAAAAATTTTGGAGTTTTATTATTAATTCTTCAAACATCTATGTGTATGTTGGACTCCACAATAAAGCTAAGGCGTAAACTTTACACCACCGCGGATGGTTTTCATACCGCTTTGACGTTTGGCGTCGGAAATTGATTCTCATTATTTCATCATGTCTGACGACCAAGTTTTCCAACAATATCAAAACCACCAGCGAGGCGGAGCATTTCAAGCTTTTAAGGAGCGCACAAGAAGAATGAAGATTCATCAAACTTCGATCCTTCAACAAGGTGAAGGAGCAACTTTGGCTACAAGCTCAAACAAATGTTTTGATCAAACCTACTCCACACAGGTTAACGTTATCGAGCAAAGACTCTAACAAACAACCTCAGATAGGTCAAAACTTTACACCTACTCCACACAGGTTAACGTCATCGAGTAACACTCTAACAAACAACCTCAGATAGGTCAAAAAGCATCAACAGATTCAATTCGATCTCTTCCATATAGGTTAACGTCATCGAGTACACTCTGACAAACAACCTTGGATAGGTCAAAAATCCTCAACAGATTCAATTCGACCTCTTCCATACAGGTTAACGTCATCGAGTAACACTCTAACAAACAACCTTAGATAGGTCAAAAACCCTCAATAGATTCAATTCAACCTCTTCCATACAGGTTAACGTCATCGAGTAACACTCTGACAAACAACCTCGGATAGGTAAAAAATTCTCAGCGGATTTAATTCAATCTCTTCCATACAGCTTAACGTCATCGAGTAACACTCTGACAAACAATCTCAGATAGGTAAAAATCCTTAGCGGATTCAATTCGACCTCTTCTATACAGGTTAACGTCATCGAGTAACACTCTAACAAACAACCTCGGATAGGTCAAAAATCCTCAGCGGATTCAATTCGACTTCTTCCATACAGGTTAACGTCATTAAATAACACTTTGACAAACAATCTCGGATGTGTCAAAAATCCCTAGCGAATTTAATTCTACCCCTTCCATGCAAGTTAACGACATCAAGTAACATCATGGAGAATGATACTCTGAAGTTACCTGTCAAACTTTCCGAGTCTTTCGAATGACGGTTCCTAACTAACGCTTCCCGACCATCTTAGCAGTTATCAACTGTTGAACCATCCACCACAGTTTCAATAAATCCAATTTCCTACAAGAAGAAGTTGAAACTATGGGCCTTGATCACCTCCAAACTCGGTCGGTTCGATGAGGACAGTTGATGCCTCTATCGAGGGAAAATCGGAGCCTTACCGTATGAACTACGGTCCTTGATCGCCTCCGAACCCGGTCAGTCTAACGAGGATAGTTGATGCCTCTTTTGAGGGAAAATCGGAGCATCGTCATATAAACTATGTGCCTTGATCGCCTCCAAACTCGGTCGGTCCGACGAGGACCTCTTTCGAGGAAAACTGAGCTCACCAGTATGAACTACGGTCTTGATCACCTCCAAACCCGGCCGGTCCGATGAGAGCGACGCTCTCTCGAGGGAAAACGAGCCTCTCAGATGACCTTGATCGCCTCCAACCCGGCCGGTCCGACGAGGACAGCTTGATGCCTCTTTCGAGAAAAATCGAGTCTCACAGATGAACTACCTCGCTTTGATCGCCCAACCCGGCCACCGACGACGTTGACGCCTCTTCTTTCGAGGGAAAATGGGAGCCTCGCCGTATGAACTACGGGCCTTGATCGCCTCCGAACGACCTTCTCTTAAGAAGAAGAGGAACACTAGAGCATATGAGATGTGTGCCTTCTCCCTCGGCCCTAGAAGGGGTTTTTATAGATCCCCTATAGGAAAAAAAAGGTAAAAAATCAAAAAAAAATCGCCAAAAATTGCTGAAAATCATAGAAAATAGCTGAAAACTATTGAAAATGGGTGAAACGGATATTTCGACGGCGCGCGACCGGTCAAAGACACTCTCGCCTCTTCTTCGCGACTCCTTCGCTCACTGACGCAGCTCCCACCGCAAGCCCGAACCATGCACCAACCCGCCGACTCGCACAATCCCCACTGACTGCGGCGCCTAAGACTCCGCCGCTGGCCGGGCTCCAAGGCTCCCGCCGTTCCATGCAACTGGTGACGTTTAAGCGCCGCCACGCCGCATAGCACGCAAATGTCCGGATGGGTCCATAACCTCGAAATATTGTGCCCGCGCGTACCCGCACACATACGCGGCCCTGCACCTGCTTCCGTGATCATAATCTTGTGCTCACATGAAGATCTATTCTCTCAAAATATTTGGTTAATGGACCCACAAATTTCATTCAAGAATTTGCTATTTTCAAGTATTTGACATATATATTTTTGGATGATTGAGATAATATCATCCAAAAATAGGGGGGCAACTGATATGACCCTAAAAATTTTACTAGTCAAAGCACGAATCTTGATGTTAAAAGTAATCTGATTCTGAATCAAGATTAACCCATATCAAGCACTTATTATCAATTGACTCTTAAACACGGAATGTTTATAGTCAAATTGAGCATCTTGACGAGCTGGATCTAACAAGGCCAAGATCTTATAATTCTGACTTCATTGGGCATGTAAATACTTAAAATACATCAAATGATCATAGGAATCATTTGATTCCATCCGATGGAGTGGAGTGGTTCAAATTTTGCATGTATTTACAGAAATACCACTCCTCTAATCTATAAATAGCCCCTCATTCTTCACATGAGGGGGACCAAGCTAAAGAGAAAAGAGAGCTCTAAAGCTTGAAAATCCTCCAAGCATAATTGGGCCACCACTCGATGGTCGCCGACCACCCTCGTTGGTCGCCAACCACTGTCGCCGACCACCTTCATCGGGCATTGCTGTCAACCACCGTCATCGATCATCATCGCCGGTCATCACCACCGACCACCAACGCCGGTCAATGCCGCCGACTACCATCACTGGCCATTAACAAAGGTCATCATCGCCGACCACCATTGTCGGTCATTGCCACTGACAACCAACGATGGTCCACGTAGTCGGCCATTACCAACGGTCATCATCGCCAACCACCATCACCGGTCATCATCGCCGACTACCGTCACTGGTCACCACCGCCGATCACCGCCGTCGACCATCGCTGGCCATCTCCACCGATCACCACCACGACTTAGTCGTTGACCCCCGCTGTTCACCATCATCTACTACCATTAGTAAGTGTTACAACCTAACGATGACTATAGTTAAAGAACGATTATCCCTCATATCTAAAAAATTTTGTACTCTGAAACAGATACATAGTGGAAGATTTTTACTGGCCTAGGCCCCGTGGTTTTTTACCCTCTTCCTGGGTTTTTTCACGTAAAAATTCTGGAGATTTATTATTAATTCTTCAAACATCTGTGTGTGTGCTGGACTCCGCAACAAAGCTAAGGCATAAACTTTTACACTACCACGATTGGTTTTCTAGCACGCAACAATTCTGAAGGTTGAATTTGTTTAGAAATGATATATAGATTGTGTGGATTCAACTTCTGCAAATCTCACATGAATTTAGATACAATAGGCTATAAAAAAAACCTGATATTTAATTTAAATATGGCTTGAATTCAACTTAATAATTAAGTTAAATTGACTTAAGATTCTTCCTAAATTTTTTAAGGGAGATTTACATACATACCATATAATTCTTATATATTCACATATCTAATATCTAAACTTCAATTATTACATATAACATCCTAATCTTCAATATCACATAAAAGAAATATTATTTTCACTCACTTTTTAAAAGTAAAATGTATTTTTTTTAAGTATAGGTAAGTGCTAGATAAATAAATATTTAATTTTAAATATTAGATATTTAAAATGATTTATGAGTGTGAGTTTTGAAAATTCACCACTGACCTCTCAATTAAGAGAATACATTAAATGTCAGTCAAATTTTTAGAAATTAGATGAAATAGTAGATCAAACACCATCAAGAGATTTCACCCTCATATTACGAGGACTTTTGATCTAGTTCCAAGTTTATTATAAGTGCAATCATCCATAGTTAATTACCCCTCTCAATATTGAGAGAGTACTTTCAATTGAGGCTAGTCATTAGGTTGTTAAATGTGTAACGTATAGTAGCAATATATGAAATTATGGAGTTTATATTTATGAATTTCATTATTATTTAACTTAAAACGTATGATTAGGGGAATGATAACGTGCCCGATCAAGATCTCATGGTTTCATCATCCTGGGTTGTCATGACCCCTAGTTTACTTTGTTAGAAGAGATAGTTAGCCCAATCTGACCGAAGAATTCTTGTTAGCAGCCATGAGTTGCATCGTCCAAGAGGCCCTAATAGATTTCAGATGGTGTTTGTCTAAGTAGATATGCTTAAGTCTACCTGAGTTGACGCATGATTTTTTCTTTATCAGGTGCACCCTATGGTTCATATCTTAAGGAGCAAAGACATTGGGAAACATATGGCTATAGTCATGACCATAATGTAATGGTGTCATTTAGCGGTAGCCACCTGATCAAAGAACTCTAGTCATAACCGGGGCATACGTGAAGCCTACTGACCAAGCCACGCCTACAAATGACACAGGTCACATCCTTATTACATGAGATTGATTGAGAGTGAAAATAGTAGAACACGGTTTGATATTGACTCCTTCGTGAGCTAAAGTTTTCTTAATTTATCACATATAATAAATGATTATGAAAGATGGATGAATTGGATTTTGCTTTAAGACTTTAGATTAATAATTTTCATTTAGACATTTAAATTAAGCTTCTTTTATACTTTTTGTATTTGAATGAAATTTGAATTTATCATATTTAACATTAAATCTTGAATGTAACTTGATTGTGATATCCCCTCTGGTTGAAATTTACATTCAACAAAATCATCATAGAGGTGTGAATGATTGAATATTCACATTACAATTTGATAATTTTATTTTTAAGATAAAACTCCTCTGATTGAAATCTACAATAAGCATAATCATCACTAAGGTATATACCTTGTCAACTTTGCTTGCCTACTAATAGAGGATCAGGTCAATAGCTAAAACTTATGATTGTATTTTTGATATCAAAATAGAGAGTTTATGATTTTAAATAAGAAAATTTTATATTAAGACCTTTGATGGTAATATGTGAAGGTACAATAAAATTACTCTCTTAATGATCAAACACTAAACTTATAATCAATCCTGTCAACTCTTATCCCTAATAGGTGGATTGGATTGAGTATGTGTGATTTACGTCATCACCATATAGGTAAAGCCGCCCATTCGAATTCATTCTCAATTTCATTGAATTTTGTGTAAGTTAGAAGTTTTACATGCTTATAGAGGCATTTGAAGCTAAGTTTTTGAGACTTCTCGTAAAGCATGTAAATTAATCTATTGACAATTAGACTTTTTTTTAAAAGTATTATAATTAAATTAAGTTCTCTTAAAACATGCATATATAAGAGTCATCTCGTTATTTGCACAAAACTCAAAGTTGTGGTTAGGAGCCTATAATTATCTCAAAATATGTGTCCAATTGACTTGCAACTCTAGATGGCTTGTACACACATTAATGCAATGATTTGAGTACTAAATTTTTTCATAATGTGTGCAAGTATCGCTCTTTAAGTTTTATATTTTGTGAAAGATGTGTCTTTTCAAAGCAATGATCCATCATATTCAAAACTTCTGATCACATTCATATATTCTAATGTAATAGTTTGCATAATAATTCACTTTGAGATTCTATCTTCAACTTGTTTGCATGCTCTGTTAACATTATGATTTGAAAAAAGGATTATTTTCAAACGCCTTTTGTTTGTTTGTTTTTTTTTTTTTGAAATGAGGAAAAATGATGGGAGATGGGACGAAGCATATTTTCTGTCAGCTACAATGTACGTGTATCCTAAAAATCTGATACTGAAGAAGAGAATCTGAGGATGGCAATTTCACGAGAGATGGCTTTCAGGCACATTTAAACTTCAAAGCATATAATATATTTCAGTTAAAAGCCAATATATCTCTCATAGCCCAATAAATTAATCCATTATATTTATCAACTTTAGAATTTTGTCTTATATACATGAATATATAAAATCAAAGCAGATTTAACTAAGCTTTGTTGACATTCATATATGCTACATGAGTCGAATTGAGCCTATACGATGAATTCGACCGGCTTTGGATGCTTTAGAGCGCAAATCAGAGCCAAAATGCATCAGACATCGCTGGATTCAGTCGAAATGACCTTCGATCAATGAACGGACTTTGTCATCGCATTCAAAATGTCAAAATTGATCAGAATATACACATTCCACAATTTAATGGTCAATGGAGAAACAGATCGAGTCATCAATGTGCCAACACTCATATCAGAGTTGGGAGGCTGGGACGATGTCTTAACGACCTTCATTCATGAAAATGATTATGTCGTTAGCATTGAAACATTGAAATCTATCAAATGAGATTGCCCGCTATCGATTTGAATGAGTCTACACAAACGTTAAGCGGTCAGAAGTGATAATGCGCATTTTGAGCTCAAATTGAATCGATTCAACACTGACTCAAATCAAATGGCCTCCGATTGTGAAACAAACTGTGCCGTTGCATCCGAAACATCGAAATAACTTTGAATCAACATATATATATTAACCATATAATGATGCCGACATAAAATTCATATTACGATTCATTAAACACTTAGAAAATTAATTAGTAAAGCCTATTTGTACCTAATAACCCAAACCGGCTCTAAATTCCTTATTCACGATCGACATGAGCTGAATTGCACATGATTTCTCTTCCTCATCTCCCTTTCGTAAATTCTGTCTCTCCCTACCACAAGCAAATGCCTCCATCCCTCAAAATCGAACAGTTCGCATCCTCCTCAAAATTGAAAAAAAATCATTTCAAAAATGGAAACTACTCTCAACCGAAGGTATCTCTCTTCTTGTTCATTCCCTTAGAACTGAACACTCAACTCCATATCCTCTCTTGATCTGAAACCCTCCCCCTCTCGGTTCATCCTCAAGAAGTCGAAACCCTCGTCTTTGTACTCCTTCCTTCTACTTCGCTACTACCCGAAAAAAGAAGGGAGACGTCGCAAAGGTAATCCTCATCTTCCTTCCCACCCTCCTTCACGCACTTCTGCTTCTCTAAATCCTGTAAGTTCAACTACCAATAGGATTTAGTAAATTCGGATTTAACTTGTGAAAGAGACTTTAATGGGATCACAAAAGCAACGAATTTAACTTGTCCAAAAATACCATTTGACTGTATTTAAGTTAAATCCAGCTTAAATCTTACTCAAATCCTGCAACCAAATAGCCCTAAGTTCCCGTTAGCTCTTGTCCTGCACCCTCTCTCTTCTCTAAGAAATTCTTGTCGCCTGCGGGTCTAGCTATTCTCTGTTAGTAGCTCCTCATCATCGTTGGGCATTCTCCTCTCTCACACTGCCGGACATCTCCATCTACATAATCTAGAGCAACTTGTTGATCCCTATATTTCACTTATGCCATTCTTTCATTTGTGGATTTGAAGATGACGGTGTTGTTGAAGAAGCTTCAACAAAAATAAGTGCTTAACGAGAATAATAATTATGATGCTCTAGAAGTTTTACCTAGTATTAAAGAGATTTTTATAATTAAACAGATTGAAACATTGGAAATGATATTTATATCCATGACTGACATAGTGAAGGAGTTTCTTTGGATTATTTTTTCATCCAATAAAATTGCAAGAGATGCTGACCAACTATTGAGGGGATCAACTCCATACCGGATGCAACTTCATGTTGGCATATAACCAAATCTTCAACAATGTCTAGATGGCCTTAATACTTTCCATAAGATGCATAGATCATAATTCCTTCTTAAATCATCGATTCTTTCTTTATTGATATTGAAGTACTTCAAATACAGGTGATCGAAGACCCCACTAATGCTCAATAGAGTTTAATGGGTATGAAGACTCGACTGTGGTGTCACTACAATCAAAATGAAAATACTGCTCCCTACGCTCAAAAGGGCGTATCGAGTAAGCCAAAACTGTTAGATGCGACACTCCTATGTTGAAATATTGATGAAATTTTGTCAGATTTTACATTGACAAAAACTCAAATAAATTAGTTTAAATTAAAAAATTCTAAGCTAATTTTAAAATTTAATTTGAGTTTACTAAATTTTGAAGTAAACAAAATTATCAAAATTTAACTCCAACTGAAATCAAGGATTAATCAATTGCTTTCAAATGAAAAATTATTTCTCACTCAATATTTGAATTATCTTGGATTTCACATTGAGATAATCAAAAGAAAATTTCAATCATTTTTAAGATTGAAATATGCAATGTCTTGAAATATAATCAGATACACGATCATGAAGTAATTGAAATGAGTTGGATATTTTGGTGATAAACATAAGCTTAGCACTTTAGTACCTCATTTCAATTGACATGAAAGATGATCTGATTGAATATCTAATCAAAGCATAAGAGATCTCTTTGGAATTAAGATATAATCTTCAAATATAATTCACTCTAAGTAAATTAAAGAAAATCAAAGAATTCATAAGAGATTCCTAATGAAATTGAAGGATTGCTAATAAGCATAATCAAGAAATTCTTGGAAAGTATTTGAAACATAGTATTCATCTTATTAAATGCTTAAATTGGACCAAAGAGAAATTGAATAGAGAGTAGCGAGTTTGAAGATCATCAATAGATATAAATGAAAGTTTATTGAAGATCCAAAGACTAGACAACTTTGAATAAAATAAAGCAATTAAATATTATTTTCAAGAGATCTAACAAGCTATTAAAATAGTTTAAAATGCCTTCATCACCACTGGATCTGCAATTCTTTGTAAAAGCAGATAGAAGGCGATGCTAAGTTAAATTCTCCATGAATTATGTAGCTTCTTTCAATCCAAAAAAAATTTCATTCTAATTATGGTTTTCAAAGTCAATGACTTTATTAATTAGATGAAATTATCTAAGCTATAAATTCTTGCATGTGCTCAAACATAGAGATTTAAAGTATAAATTTTACTGTCTGAAAATGTTGCACAAGCTAAGTTAGAATTAAATGAAAATATGAAATCAATCTCATAATTCAAAATAAAATTACCTAAATTACTAAACACCCGCATGGGCCTGACATTTATACCAAGCATCTAAACTTTGTATCTCAGGATGCTACGCGAATTTAAAAAAAAAAAGGAAGAATGAAGAAATTGACTCAATCCTTTATGACATAAGCATTCAAGCTAATGAATCTCTCCATATGCTAATTCAAGCCAATGAAAAATATAAGTATTTAGCTCCATAGAATATGATCACACTAGACCTAATCTTCTATGTTTGAAATAGAGTTGATAGGGTCTACTAAATAATCAACTTTTAAACGAATTTAAATTACATCATATCATAAGACCAAATTCTTTATATTTGTAATGGAGTTGATAAGGTCTGTTATGATATCAATTTCTTAAATAATTTAAATTACACATAAGTCATATACTCGATAATCTACTAGCAAATAAATAGAGTTGATAAAGTCTACCCCGTTGATGGACGCATTGATTAAAAATCTCAACCGGTGGGGATATTATCATCAAAAGATACTTGATCTCTAAACTAATTCATCATAAAACTAAATTTTAACAAAGTAAATATATGAATTAAATAAATTTTTTTATTTAAATGCTTAAAGCAAACAATTCATCCACCCATCTATTATCGCTTGTTAGAGATGACACATTAAGAAAACTCTAGCTCACAAAAGAGTTAATGTCAAGTCAAATAAATCACTATATTCAAAATCAAATAATCCCATGGTAGTAAGGATGTGGCCCTTGTCATCTGTCCGTGTGGTTTGGCCAATAAGCTCCATATATAATGCAGTTACGACCAGAGTCCTTTGATCTGGTGATTGTTGCCAAATGACACTATTATATTACGTTCATGACTATAACCCGTATGTTCCCCAATGGCTCAGCCCTTTGAGTTATGAATCATAGGATATATTTGCTAGGCACAAAATCCTTTTGTCTGCTAAGATAGACTTAAGATTGTCTTCTTGGATAAACACCATCCCAAGTCTACAAAGATTACTTGGGCGGCACTATGATTGAAAAGATTCTTCGGGGTTGACTACTCCTCGACTAAGTAACTAGGGACCATGACCTGGATGATGGTCCAGGATCAGATTGGACACATCATCATTCCACCAACCATATGCTTTAAGTTAAATAATGGTGAATTTCATCTAAACCCCAAATTTTATATCTACATCTGTATATGTTATGCATTTAGTGATCTAATGACTAACTTTAATCGAAAGTTCTCTCTCAGTATTGGGACGGGTAATTAACTATAGGTGCTTGAGTCTATAAGAAACTTGAAACCAGATCTAAAGTCCTCACAAAATGAGGGAGAAATCTCTATGTAGTGTCTTATCTACTATTCCATTTGTCTTTTGAAAATTTCATCACCACATACTTTCTTTTATGTGAGAGGTGGTGAATTTTCTGACCTTAATGATTTCTCATCACTTCAATTTTACGATAACAAATATAATTATAACATAATTCAATTCTTATTGTCATTTATATAATAATTAACAGATTAGTTGAATATATATATATATATATATATATATATATATATATATATATATGTTTGATTAATTCTTATAATATCAATATTCAGAACATACATATATGATTTATAACGATAATAATTAGATTAAATAACTATCAAATATAAATTAATTTTAACTTCAGTTTTGATTTTAATTTAATGGATTCAGTTTTATCTTTTTTAGTGATTATTTTCTCTTTTTTTTAGATTCAGTATTTTTATATGCCTAAAATTTAATATACCTCGAATTTAGTGTTAGTTTCAACGAAATTCTTCACGCCACAATCCCATGCAATATGGATGTCTAATTTTGATGAATATGTCATTTCAAAACACAATCTTTGTTATGATGAGATTATTATTACATTGTCTGGTGTATCTCTGATGGGCATTTCGACATCCAACTACCACACTCACTCTCTTTCAAATCGAGTGTAGGCTTTAGTTTCATAGACTCATTTGGCTAACAACGTTATGAATTTTACGAATGGAGGTTGTTTGAATCTGAGTCTCGACATATTTACTACATCAATGACTATCTCTCGCATTGAAGTGACCATTAAATGAAGCTTCTCTTGGCTAATTTCAATATTTTGGATATAGTGGTGTAATTGATTTTACATTTGGAGGATATTTTCATCAATTTTAGTGAAAATTGAGATGATTTGACTTTGATCTATGTAACATAGCGTCTGTATTCTGTTGATTTTGACGTACATGCTTGATTCAATGTGTGAAATATATAGGGAGGTCAATAGTGAGATAAGTATGTAAATCTTCATTTTTTTAATTATATTTTAATTTTATATTTTCCCTATTTTTCTCCTAATCGAATATGGGGATAACTCCAATCTCGATTCTTCTTTTGACTGCACTTCTTTGTCCTGTTGAAAAATCTCACGAAATCAACACCGATCTCCATGAACCGACCTCCGATTCCTCCCGTCAAGAAACATCCAAGTCGAACTCTACAATCAGTCCACGCCGATCCAAGACATTCCGCTGGCCGTCCTTCCCTATACCCGTGACTCTCTCAGCCGCCGATCATCCTCTGGCGAGCTCGATTCAACCAAGCCCGTAGTTCCCAGCTCTGGTCGAAATCCCAATTCCTTTCCCGTGGATTCCTCACTGTGCCGGCTCCAATTCCCGTCGCCGGTCAGTCCCATCCGCATCATTCCTCCATTCCCGTTCTTCTTTTCCCGCAAACTATCTGAGCCGAACGAACAACCCATCCCAGGCCGGATCTCCACATCGCCGGGCATCTTTCCCCACGGCCGAAGCCAACTTTCCTCGATTCCCGTGATTCTCCAATTCGTGACATCCTTACCCGTCAATCCCGTTCAGCTAATTTCTCTCCTGCCAATCGAGCTCTAGCCTCTGGTCGATCAGCCGCCGTGTCTCGCCTCTCCTCTGTTGGGTACAATTACAGTCGAACAGTATCTTTTCTTCTACTTGATAGATTAGCCAAACAAATCTCCTTATCTCGTAATCCGTATTGCCTCAATGTTTGTGTAATTTACTTTGAAATTCGTGTCATTCGTGCTGATGTCATCTTCAACAATCATCAACTTGATTTGTGTCAAAGATAAAACACAGTCAAATTTCCTAAAATTTTAAGTACTTATTTATGTTTAACACAGTTGAAAAATTTATTTTAAGTACTCACGTATTTTGCGATTTGATCTTACGAAAAAATTTGTGAAATTTAAATACTTGTGTATGTCAAAATATGACCTTTAGAGGAAAATTTGTAAAATTTATGTACATGTATGTGCTAGAACTTGACCTTGCAGGAAAATTTGTTGATATTCTTGCATAGGTGATTGAAGACCTCAGTGCACTTAAACTAACATAACAAGTTATCAAAGACTCGGTCGTGCTACCTCAAAATACCATTTGCATGAATGGCATGATGGGTAAAACCAGGAAGGAGGGTGGGCGTAGGACCCACATGTAAGTGAGGGTGCTTAATTGCCCACCCTCAATTTTTTTGGGGGAATTTACATACATACCACACAATTCTTATGTATTTACATATCTAAAAACTTGATTTTATATATATAACTGTCTTGATATCATCAAAAATATCACTTTATTTACTTTTAAAAAATTAAATGCACCTTTTAAAATAGAAAAATGTTAGATAAGTAAAATATCTAAATTTAGGTGTTAGATATGTAAATATATAAAATTATGTGGTATGTATGTAAATCATTTTATATTATAGTTTCTTTTAAAAAAATAATTTTGCCCCTAATAAAAAATCTTCTTAATAAAAGACAAATTTTTTTCATTTTATTAGTTTGCCCATCCAAAATTAATAAATGATAATAAAATTTTTTATTTGAAATTTTGATAATTAGTTTTCTCAAAAAAAAAGTGGTTGGTTCATAAGACTATGCTGGATATCTAAGTCTATCGTGATGGAGTAGCTCCCACTAAGATGAATTAGAGAGAGTTAAGATCAAGAAGCGTCAAAGATGCTGTGAACATTTTATTCACAAATTATTTATCTTAATTATTTGAGCTTGCTCGATTTTTCAATCTTAGTTATTTGAGCTTACGTTATTTTCAAATCTTTTCAAATCTTGTGTGTTTAGTGCATTCCTTTGAATTTTCTTCTGATTAGGAAAAGAAGGAGGAGAGACTAAGGAGGGAGTTTGAGAGTGAAGGAAAAGAGCTTCTTCCTAAACAAGAGTATTCTGTCTGATTCCAATGTCATTACTCCTGGAACTATATTTATGCAGAAATTATCCAAGGCTCTTGAGTACTATTCGTCTAAAACTAAATAATGATTCTTAATGGAAGTCCATCATGGTCAGTATATTAACTACTATATTCACTTTCAATCTTTCATTCTGGTGAATAGGTTCATCGAGATTCTAAAGGGCTTCTCCAGTTCAATAACTTAAATCGATATATAGAACATTCTATTCATTTGTATATAACTCAAATGAGTGAACAAAAAACTCAAAAGTAAAAAATTATAACTATATTTAGAAAACTCTTATTAAAGCAAAAGATGTTTTTTTAACCCAAAAAAACTAATAGAAAAATGTAACCTAAATAACAAAATATTTTTCTTGTAAAATTTGTATATAACTTTTTTTGTAAAATTTATAAAAGGGCTTCTCGATTAAGGTATACAAATAATTTTTATTTAAGAGTGTTGATAAAGAATTGATTGTACAACGATTTCAGAATATGAAGGCTTGGGGAGAAAAGCTATAAATGATATGTAATGTGAAAAAAAAATTATATTATTATGAGATTTTATTTCTTTATTTTGTTATATAGGATGCTTTATTTTATATAAAAGTGAATTATTTTTTATCTTATTGTGCCCCCACTAAAATAATTTTCTGGATCCGCCCCTGGGTACGCCAAAGTACTTGTGAAGTAGCTCCAATGTGAGAACGATGTCAGGAAGTTGTTGAAATACTGCTAGAATTTTGAATAAGCTGCATAATAATAGAAAGACTAGAATATTGTTGCTCAAAATAAATTTTAGATATAAAATTTAAATTTTAATTTAAAAATGGGTTGTGAAGGTATGATTGAAGACATCGCTTCGCCTAAGCTAGCTTAGCGAGTTATTGAATACTTAGCCACGGTGACTCAAAATACCAACAGTCACATGACGGGCAGACTTTTAACATCCCAAAGTATCTCGTTATGTGAAGATGACGATGAGATATTATCAAAATGTTGCCAAATTTTATAATGACAAGACTCAAATGAATTACTTTAAACAAAAGAAATTTGAAATTAATTTAAATATACTCTTACTTTGAAAATTTAATGTCTGATTTGAATGTTTAATAAATACATTAAAATTTCAAAACTAAATTTAATTTATTAATTATCACATTCTTATATAGATTAGACTGCAAATCCCATTTAACCAATTTAATCCTCTTTCTTATAAAGAGAAGCATCAATAGGATTGGTTTTAAATACCAGAAATCTGATCCTTTGCTAAGAAGAGTTGATAAGGTCTATTCGATAATGGCCATGTTGATTGTAGATTTCAACCGAATGGGATGGTATTATCAAAAGGCATTTAAATATTTTTAACTAAGTCAGCATGAAATTAAGCTTCAATTAAATATAAATTTAAATAAAATGAAGTTCATTATTATAAATAACTTAAAACAAATAATCTATCAACTTATCTGCCATCATTTGTTGAGAATGATAAATAAAAAAAATCTTATCTCACAAAAGAACTAATTATCAATTCACCTACTATTAATATACGCTAAGCAATTAGCGGCCTAATAACTAATCTTAATCAAAAATTATCTCTCATTCTTGGAAGAGATAATTAATTATAGTGCTTTATAAACTAAAGTCTTTAGAAACTGAAGATGAAAACTTTGGATATTTTCTCAATCATAAATAAAAAAGAAAAGAAAAACATAATTATAATATAAATATTTGTTGTGTTAGTCTATTATTTACTCTTTGTGTGTGTGTGTGTGTGTGTGTATATATATATATATATATATATATATATATATATATATATATATATATATATATATATATATATATATATATATATATATATAATCTCAATATAATATATAAATTAAATACTTAAAAAATAAAATTTTAAATAAATGAGCTTTATTTTTAATAAATTTATAATTAGAATAAAGTTTGTGATGAGTTGAGCTTAATTAAATCAAAATTTCTTGGTTTGAATCTAATGAATCTAATAAGTGGAAATTTTATGAGACAGCTCGAAGAAGTAAACAATTTATGAATCTTAAGTGATGATAGTCAAAAATAAGTATTACTTTAATATACTTTATTGAAACTTTATTACAAAGGTGTCACAATATTAAATGCTTGTTTTTATCTTTCCTTTAGTCATTGAAATTGTAGGAATTGAAAAGATGTTTAGAACTTCCAAATTATATAATTTAGCATTATTCTTAGAATTTTGACTTCAGATGTCTATACATGCACTTGTTAATTCACATTGAATGATCGGAAAGTTTTTAAAATATTAAGATTAATAATTTATTTTAGAGTCTAAAATCACCCTTTCAATCTTGACTTTATGATGCTACTTTATTATTATTATTATTATTATTATTATTATTATTATTATTATTATTATTATTATTATTATTATTATTATTATTTTGGTTTAAAACATAACGATTAATTGATGTTAAAAAATATGTCATCACAGTCAATGATTTCTTTCTTCTTCACTGACAATCATTGTATAAATTCATATGATAGTTGACAATTTTAGTAATAACCTTAGACTTATATATATAATCACATGACAATATTAATTAATATAGATTGGTGTTAATTTTAAATTTTGCTATAATTCAACTGATTTAAATTTATCTTTTTTTTGTGCATGATAATATATATATATATATATATATATATATATATATATATATATATATATATATATATATATATATATATATATATATATATATTTTTTTTAAAATTCCTCACCTCTCGTGTGTCTAGATCTATGTGCAACAACTTTGTTCGCATAGGTTAGTATGCATTTCACATTCACACATCGAACATGCGAAGTGAACGCCCTTTTAAAGTACTTTTAATGTTTTGAACTCATTAGCATAATCCATTTTTCGATGAAAGGAAATCAAAATTTATTTGAAGAACTCAACGATGATTAAAATGAAATTATCTCAATTTGAACGACTCATATTCGTAATTAGTTGATTTCATTGAGAGCGATCGAATTGAATGTGAGGGATTCTTCTTCGATATATTTCGACTTTTAGAATGCATTGAAGCAATTGGTTTTAAGAGTAGTCATCATTTAGGCAATTTTGGTGATGATTAAGATAATTTTAATCTAACTTGTAAGTGTCATTTTAGCCAACTATCAAACTCATCACATTTGATTTGCTCAATCGCAGAAAATTCTCCTCCTTATAACTTAGGTATTCTTAAATGTTTTAGTAAGGTTCTATTGCATAGCATGAGAATTTCAAGCATGAATAAAGTATTTTGCATTGAACATCATGCGACACTTCATCTTATCACTGTCATTAATCTTATTTTGAATTGGATCCAATTTGCAATACATCATGACTCATATTCTGATTATCATTATCATCATCATCATCAGTTATCTTTCATTATTATTCATATCACAATTAGTTATAAACAAATTGTATTAAACTTAAATTTTTAATGTAAAATATTTATATGACTTGAAGGAGAAATTGGCTATATATTCAAGATGGATCTCATTCAAAGAAATCAAAAGAAAGTTTATATTGATTATAGCAGTATTCATCCCGCATATGATTATGAGTTTTTTTTTTGAGCCAATTTTTATTTTAATAATGATTTTAATTAGCAAAATTAAAAAATTAGAGGTATACTATATCAATAAAGCAAATCATAACTTCAACGAGTCTGTTAACGTGTTTATGGCGATTCCAAATCATAAAGTTTGAATTATAAGTATTATGTAAATATGTAATTGATCTTTACAATTCAGCTCATTTGTTTTTAATGTCATATAGTATAGTAAATTTCACCGTTAGTAAGAGAGGACATAGACTTTCGTAAGCCTAAACTTCAATAGTATAATGAAAAGAGAGATTATTATGAGCAGAATTTAAATACAATTATATATTTAGATTCAAATAATATAATATAATATAATGCTCAATTAATATATAATTATTAAATATTAATTATAAAATATTAATATATATTAATATAATATTAATTATATATATATATATATATATATATATATATATATATATATATATATATCACTTCATAATTAATTTATATTAATATATATGATATATATTAATAAAATATCATATCATATTATATTATTAAGTTATATTTAAAATCCCATCCGTAATAAATTTTTTAATAAAGTCTTTGAAGTCAATAAAAGATACACCACGATGGATCCCAACTAACAAAGGCTTCCGCAAGTTGTTTTTAATTGACTCATGACTTTCTAACTCATCCCCGCCCAGCAATAGCAAATCACTCCATATATATATAAGACAAATCAACAATTTTTTGGTATCTCATGTATTCTGTCTCAGTTAGCAAAAGAAAATGAGCCTTTTAATTCTCCAAAATCCAATTTTGTTCTTCGGAATAGCAGTTATTTTTCTCTCCCTCCATACAATAAAAGCTGTAATAATTTCTCCCTCCGGGAGAACCGACCAGCTTGCTCTGCTTGCCTTCAAATCTATCATCTCTGACCCACATGGAGCCTTGAGTTCCTGGACAAATGCATATCCCGATCCCTGCAGATGGAAAGGGGTCAATTGTGGACCAATACCTACAAGGCGGGTAACAGCTTTGGAGTTTCAATCACTTCAACTTGAAGGCCCTTTATCTCCCTCCATCTCCAACATCACCTTCCTGAGAAAGCTCCACCTACCATATAATTGCTTTCATGGCAGCATACCACAAGAGCTTGGTCAGTTATAGAGCTTAGAAGACCTCAACCTGACAAAGAATTCTTTGGAAGGTGGAATTCCTTTCGGTTTCGGCTCCCTTCCAATGCTCGCTAGCTTGACTCTCGATAATAACAATCTTAGTGGTGTCATTCCTCTATTGCTTGGTAACTCTACTTCTCTAACTTATGTGAGCCTTTCCGCAAATCGTCTATCGGGATTCATTCCGCAATTTCTTATGAACAATTAAGTGCTTGAATTTCTTGATCTATCCGAAACCTTCTCAGACATCCCGGCTTCAGTGGGTACTCTCTCCAATCTTTACTATCTTGATCTTTCAAGCAACAATCTTGAAGGAAGAATCCCTCCTTTACTAGGTACAGGAAAGAATCTCGTAACTATTATTCTAGCTTCCAATAATCTATCATAGAGTATCCCCTCTTCATTACTCAATAGTTCAACACTTTACTTTTTGGTTATTGCCAAAAATGGCTTGATCGGAGAAATCCCACCTTTCCTGAAATCATCTTCATCACTTGGCCATCTTGATCTGTCGGAGAACCAGCTCTCAGGAGTCATACCCCCATCATTGGGAAATCTATGCTCCCTAAATTACCTAAATCTTTACCATAATAAGTTGGAAGGAAACATTCCAGAAAGCTTAGGCAGTATATTTGGATTGAAAGTGTTGTTTATGTCTTCAAACAAATTATCAGGTAAATTTCCTACTTCTTTTTATAAGCTCTCATCCATCACTTATATTGGCTTGGCACAAAATGATCTTTCTGGAATGCTTTTGCCGACAATGGGCATAGAGTTTCCAACACTTCAAATATTAGACTTGCAAGAAAACAATTTTGAAGGATCCATTCCTCATTCATTATGCAATATTTCTAGACTACAAATTCTTAATCTTGCTAGAAATGGCTTCAGCAGGGTGATTCCATCCTATTTTGGAAGTCTTTCGGATATGACTCTGGTTGATGTTGGGTCGAATCAGTTGCAATCAAGTGACATAAACTTCCTCTCTTCTCTGACAAATTGCACTCTTTTGAACAAACTAATTCTTCAGAAAAATAAGTTACAAGGAGAACTACCAGTTTCAATTGGTAACTTCTCCATGAAACTTGAATATCTATTGTTCGGATCCAACCAAATATTAGGCTCGATTCCCGCTGAGATAAGTAATCTCGTTGGACTAACTGTTCTTTTCATGAATCAAAACCTATTTGTAGAAAGCATTCCATTAACTATAGGTAATCTTTCGAAGTTGATCCAACTTGATTTGTCTAGAAACCAGTTGAACGGACAAATTCCATTCTCCATTGACAACTTAACTCAGTTGATTTCCCTGCACATGGAAGACAATCAATTGAGTGGCATCATGCCATCAACTTTAGGAATGAATTGGAGATACTTAGAAGAATTAAACCTTTCACATAATGCTTTAGTCAGAAGCATTCCAAATGAAGTTGTTAGCCTATCATCCCTCACACGATTTCTAGATCTCTCACATAATTCTTTGAGTGGCCCTTTGCCATTAGAAGTTGGCAACTTGCAAAATCTTGTTGCCTTGAACGTATCCTATAACCAGTTATCAGGAGAAATTCTCGCAACTCTTGGTAATTGCTTAGAGTTGCAGTTTTTAAAACTTGAGATGAACTTCTTCGAAGGAAGTATTTTCAATAAACTCAACAGAATGAATGCCATGATAGAGCTTGATCTTTCTTGCAACAATTTATCTGGGCAAATTCCAGAATTCTTGGAAAATTTTAGTTACTTGAATCTTACGAACTTATTCAATAATTTTGAGGGTGAAGTCCCAAAACATGGCATTTTCACCAATGCAACTCATTTCTCTAGCTGGCAATCCGAAGCTTTGTGGTGGTAACCCAATCTTGCATCTACAATCATGCTCAGGAAGAGGAAAAAGCTCAACCAAACTCAAAATCATATTCACAATTGCCACTACAGTTCTTGTGGTCATATTATTATGTGCATTTTGCATTTTCTATAGATTAAAGAAAAGGTCTTCTGCATCACCTTTGGTAAGTCCACTTGATTCATCATTTACATATGCTAAAATCTTCAATGCAACCAACAGATTTTCTGAAACAAACTTGATCGGAAGTGGCAGTTTTGGTTGTGTCTACAAAGCAAAGATGCTTCAGGGAGAAAATGATGTTGTTGTTAAGGTGTTTAATCTCGACAAGAGGAGCCATGAGAAGCTTTATAAGTGAATGCCTATTCTTGAGAAATGTTCGACATAGAAATCTTCTGAAGATTATTACACTATGCTCAAGTCTGGATTCTAACGGTTATGAATTTATGGCTCTTGTCTTTGCATACATGCCTAATGGCAGCCTAGAGAGTTGGTTGCACCCAGAAGATGAGGACCAGTTTCTTAAGTCTAAAAGATAGAGTTTGTTTCAGAGGTTGAATATAGCCATAGACGTGGATTCAACACTAGATTATCTTCATAATAATTGTGTGCCACCGGTTGTTCATTGTGATATAAAGCCAAGCAATATTCTTCTAGACGATTATATGACAGCCATCGTCGGTGACTTTGGCTTGGCGAGGATCACGTCTTGACCTTCTCAGATTCATCCTTAAACCGAAGCATGAGGCTTCAAGGATCCATTGGATACGTCGCCCCAGGTAAAATAATATCAATCTTCTAATGCTTTTCTTGTGAAAATTGATAGAATACACAAAATTAGTATTATGAACTCATAAAAAAACTTTTTCAACATTTACAGAATATGGGATGGGAAGCCCAATCTCATGTGAAGGAGATGTATACAGCTATGGAGTTCTTCTTCTAGAGATTCTGACAGACAAAAGGCCAATCAACAACTCATTTGTACAAGGTTTAAACCTACACGGGTATGTGGAGAAGTCATTTCCCGAAATGATTACTGATAATTTAGATCCTCAGATCTTGCGAGAGATAGAAGATGAATCAAATGGCCGACGTTTTGGAGCTCATATGAAGGAGTGCATGGTTTCTTTATTCCGGATTGGACTCACTTGCTCAAGTGAATCGACAAGACAGAGAATGGGGATGGCTGCTGTTGTCAAAGAACTCCATTCGTTGAGAGAAATATTCTTTGGAAGTTCTCAACTTGGCCAATGCAGAATTGAAAAAGAATGATATTATATCATGTGAAAGGTTCGAACAACTGTTGTTGTGGTTTTTTTAAGCTAGATTAAGTTGTTATATGTAATGAAGTCATTGATTTAATCTGTGTAAAATTAAGAAGTCTATTGTAAATATGCAACCAATTGGTTACATGGTAAAATAATCCATCACAAATTTGATGTGTTCTACCTGTGATATAATGGCCAAAAAATATGATGGAGATCAAGAAAGTAAAATGAATTAATTACTATTTATTAATCGCACTTTGAAGGCCCCTGTGACAGATCTATATTCATGAAATTTAAAGTGCCTTTCAGTTTAGCATAACATGCAATTAATCTCTTTAAATTTTTTTTTTTAATTTAAAGTAAATTAAAATGAGGATATCTACATCATTTATTGTGACAGATTCACATTTAATTACTACATACTAAATAAAAATAGAAATTATAAAAATTTAAGCTAGATTATGCATTATTATAATTTTCTATATTAATTAGACTCAATCATCTCAGTCAATTCTTCATACAAATTAAAAGATCCACTATAGTCATCTTCAATGAAGGATTTTGGTTTTTTCGTTTTTATTTTCGTGTATAATTGAGAACATAAAAGACTTGTAGAATCTTAGTCAATTCATCATAGAACTTTTAAAAAACGAATTACTCATAAATAAATCAATGAATATGTAAAAACATATAAAAAATTATTTATATATAATATAAAGACATATATATATATATATATATATATATATATATATATATATATATATATATATATATATATATATATATATATATATATATATATATATATATATATATTATTTATATTTATATTTATATTTATATGTTTTAATCAATAATAAACACATTCAAATAAAATATTATTTATGTTCGGCTTATATATATAAAAGAGCTTGAAGTAACCTTTCAATAACAAGATGTTTTAATTCACTTGAAGTTAATATTAAATAATGAATATGATAGTGGTGATGACAATGAATATTACACTATCAAAAGACTAAATTTTGTTTAATCTTCTCTTCTTCTATTCACCAATAGCCAATATCCACAAATCAATATCAGATTGCTAGGAGAAGCTTCCTTCTATATATATTTGATTGGATATCTCTTTCAATTGCAAGATTTTATGTTATATAATATTAAAAAAACTAGTTTTATAAATTAAATTGGAATAATATATCATATATATTAATGATTGTGGGCTCCGAAAATTCTCCATCGATCTCTCGACATATTGAAGTGAGTATGATTTATATCAGTGAAATTTTTAGAAGGCAGATGGAATAGTAGATAAGATACTACCCAGAGATTTCGCCCTCATTTTGTGAGGACTTTAGATATGGTTCTATGTTTCTTATAGGCGCAAGCACCTATAGTTAATTACTTCTCCCAATGCTGAGAGAGAACTTTCAATTAAGGCTAATCATTAGGTCGCTTAATGCATAGCGTATAGTAGTAGCATGTAGAGTTTTAAAATTTAGATTTATAAAATTCATCATCATTAGCTTAAAGCTGATGGTTGTGGGAATGATGATGTGCCTGAGCTAGATCCCATGGTTTTTATTTATTGGTAGTCTACTCTTAGTTAGAGGTGAGTAGACCTAAGGATCCTTATCAACAACACATGGGTTACGTCATCCAAGAAATCCTTATAGATCTGGGGTGGTGTTTGTCTAAGGAGACAAGTTTAAGTCCACCTTAGCTGATAGAGGATTTTTGGCCTTATCAGGTGTACCCTATGATTCATAACTCAAAGGGCAGAAAATCATTAGGGAACATACGAGCTATAATCATGACCATAATTTAGTGGAGACTACTAGCCAAACCATCCGATCAAAGGACTCTGGTCGTAGTAACTGCATCATGTGTAAGCATACTGGCCAAACCACAGACAGATGTAGAGCTTACTGGCCAAATCACACAGATAGAGGACATGGGCCACGTCCTTACTGACATGAGATTAATTAAGAGTAAACATAATAGAACACTTAATTTGACATTGGCTCTTTTGTGAGCTAGAGTTTTCTTAATTTGTCACCTTTAACAAACGGTTGCGAAAGGTGGATTGTGTTAGAGTTTGCTTTAAGTTTTGAATATTGAATTTCGCTTTGGCATTTAGAACTTAGTGATTTACGTAATTTCATGATTGTATTCATATTTGGATTTAATTAATTTGATTTGAGCTTGCAAGCATATTTTGATGATAATTGTCCCCTCTGGTTGAAATTTTCATTCAACATAACCATCATCGGGATTTATAATGGATTTTTAGGTTTTATTAACTCGGACCCAATCGTGAGACTAAACTAGGAAGCAACCCGCGCAACATCCTAAGACACTAAATTTAAACATTCAACGTAGTGTCATGGCCCATGCGGGTGATTAGTAATTTAGGTAATTTTATTTATGAATTATGAGATTGATTTTGTATTTTTATTTAATTCCAACTTAGCCTGCGCAATTTTTTCAGACATTAAAATTTGTACTTTAAATCTCTATGTCCGAGCACATGCAGGTATTTATAACTTAGATAATTTCATCTAATTAATAAAATCATTGATTTTTGAAAACATAATTAGAATAAGAATTTTCTAATTTTGTATTGAAGGAAGCTCTTTCATTCGTGCAGAATTTAATTTAGCGTCACCTTCTCTCTGCTTGTACAAAGAGTTGTGGATCCGGTGGCGTAGAGTTCAACTTTATATTTTTTGATTCAAAGTAGTATAATTTTGCTTATACTTAACCTGATAGCAAAAATAGAATGGCTATTTAGCTTATGCATATTGGTAGGATTTTACATCTTTGTTATCCTCATATTCAACTTTCATTCTCACCCATATACAAACTAGCATTCCTCTTTCAACTTAGCTTATTAAATATAAGCCTTGTTGCTTAAGTCATGCTTGAATTACATTTGTATTTGAATGCTAGCTTTCAAGCTTACTATAAGTGTCTTATGATTTTGATTATGAATCCAATTAGATTTTCTCTTAGGTCACTTAAAGTGACACATTATAAGAATTAGATTCATGGTTATTGACTATGTATCAAATTCTTTAAATGTCTCACTTAAACTTTCACGACCCTTCTCAACTTGATTAATATGAATTAAACCATAATTCATTTGTTAATCAAGAAGCTTTATTATGTTTGTTATTATTCACTGATATTTGGAATTATCAGTGATAAATGTTATTTATTTTAGTTGGTGAAATATCAAGATCCACATTTGCTTACAGGTGAGTTATCGAATTTCATATTTGTGGGCTCCGAAAATTTGCCACCGACCTCTCGACATGTGATGTGAAGAGAGTGTGATTTTGAGTGTCAATGTAATTTTCAAAAGATAGATGGAATAGTAGATAAGACACTACCCAGAGATTTCATCCTCATTTTGTGAGGACTTTAGATCTGGTTCCAGGTTTCCTATAGGTGCAAGCACCTATAGTTACTTACCCCTCCCAATAAGTGAGAGAGAACTTTCGATTAAGGCTAGACATTAGGTCACTAAATGCATAGCATATAGTAGCAACATATAGAGTATTGAAATTTCATTTAGAATTTGGAATTTATGAAATTCATCATTATTAGCTTAAAGCGGATGGTTAGGGGAATGATGACGTATCCGATCTAGATCCTATGGTTCCATCATCTTAGGTTGTCGTGATCCCTAGTCTACTTAGTCAGAGGAGGTAGTCGACCCAACTTGACAGAAGGATCCTTATCAGCAATACATGGGTTACATCGTCCAAATAATCCTTGTAGACCGGGGTGGTGTTTGTCTAAGGAGACAAGTTTAAGTCTATCTTAGATGACAAAAGGATTTTTGCCCTATCAGGTATATCCTATGATTCATAACTCAAAGGGCAAGGCCATTGGGGAGCATATGAGCTACGGTCGTGATCGTAATATAACAGTTCAATTTGGCAGCAACCACCCACCCACAGAGAACTCTGATCGTAACTGCATCATATGTGGAGCCTATTGGCCAAGCCATGCAGTTAGAGGACACGGGTCACATCATTATTAGCATGAGATTGATTGAGGGTGAACATAGTATAACACTTGATTTGACATTAGCTCCTTTATGAGCTAGAGTTTTCTTAATTTGTCGCATATGACAAATAATTGCGGAAGGTGGATTGGGTTAGATTTTGCTTTACATTTTTAGAGATTGAATTTTATTTAAGCATTTAACACTTAATGATATATTAGATTTTGAATTTAGATTGACATTTATTTTGAGTTAATTTGATTTGAAATAAAGTCACATTTTGATGGAAGTATCCGCTCTGGTTGAAATCACCGTTCAACACAGCCATCATCGGGGTAATTAATTGATTGAATTGATTATATTTGAGAACTTTAGAACCTATCAACTCTATTTACCTCCTAACAGGGGATCAGATCTACTGTAACATGATAGAATTAGCTTCTTAGATATTTTAATAAATTAAAATTCTTATAATAATTGAATTTTTAGGTTTTATTAACCAGACCCAGTCCTAAGACTAAATCGGGAAGCAACCTACGCAGCATCCTCAAACACTTGAATCTAAACATTCAGCATAGTGTCGGGGCCCATGTGGGTGTATTTAAGAATTTCTTAATTAATGCCTTCTGTTCACTTGTACGATGTGTTGTGAATCTGAGTGTTATTTTAATATTTAATTTTGTATTTATACAAATGTAGAATCATTTTCATTTGATTCTTCATTGATTACACTTGAAATCATTCAATGAAAAGATTTATTCATCCTCGTAGACATAAGGAGTTTCATTTATGATCATATAGATATTCCATATAGATATTCCAAATGTATTGAAAGATCTAACCATTCACATTTACCAATGAGTCATTTAATTAAGCTCTCATTTTTATACCAAATTATGGAGCTTAATACAAATTTTTTTGTGAGCTATTTCTATTCATTCTATTGCTTAAAGTTAAGCTTTCAGATTCCATGGAATTCTATTGAGATCACTTACAAGTTTCATTTGAATTCCATGTTTGAAGTCTATGTTTCAATTCATAAGAAATTTTCAAAGTTTAGATCAAACCTTCTCAAATTATGTGAGGCATATAGTTTTATATATATATATATATATATATATATATATATATATATATATATATATATATATATATATATATATATATATATATATATATATCAATTAACTCAAACTTTATTTCAAATTTGATGGATCTTATTTAGTTTAGTTATCTCTTCTTTGTTTGAAGCATAGCATTTAATTTATGAATCATTGAATCCCCACTCAAATTCATTTATGAATTATTTAATCTCTTTTAATTTCATCTCATGGTTATCTTGAAAATCATTTCATCTAAGTTATAAAAAAAAGACTTTATAAATAATCCCCTTTTTCTTATGCTCACATTTATATTTATTTCATATATTCATTTGACTTGTTTAATTCAATTTTAATTCCATATTATTTTATTATTTATTTTTTTGTGTTTCTTTTTCTTAAATGAATCTTGATTCTTTCTTTTTCTTTCCCCCCTTTTTTTTCTAAGTCCAAAAGTTTAACAAAATTTTGATAGTATTTCGGCTAGGGGGAGCGACATCTAACAGATGTTGGCTTACTCGGTACGCCCTAATGAGCGTAGTGAGCGGTGTCTTGTGACACTAAAGCCAATTTTCATCTCGTCATGCCTTAATGAGCGTGACGAGACATTCAAACCTATAAAGAGACAAGCATGTACATATACACAATCACATCACACATGTTCAGACTCATTTTTCAGTGCGCTTGCAATGATCGACAAGGAGACGAAGAGGGAGATGCCAGAAACTAAGAGAGGAACTTTTTTTAATGACGGTGTTCCTCTCCAATTGTGGCAAAGGGAAAGGTCGGAAGGAGATGAAAAAAAAGATGCTAGAAACTAAGAGAAGAACCTGTCTAATGAAGGTGTTCCTCTAGAGCTGTGGCAAAGGGAATTGGAAAGGGAATTTCAGTTTAGGAGGAGTTTTGGTGGGAGAAGAGGAAGAGGAGGATTTTGATTTTAGAAAATGAGAAAATGTGAAAAAAGGAAAGAAGAAGAAATGATTTTAGTTTTGGAAAATGAAAATGAAAGATGAAGTCTTAACTGCATTTTGATGAGGGAGATCGGAGGAAGGAGGAAAAAGAAGTGAGCTTTGGTCTAAGAGGGGAGATGAAAAGAGAGCCTCCTCCTTCGGTCATGAAAGGAAAAGAGGGGAATGGTTGGAGGAGGCGGTTGAAGAGATGGAATGAATCATTCAAAGTGCGGTCAAACCATACGTGAAGCTTCCATTCCTCAAGTCGATCAAGGAGGAGAAAGGGAAGAATCACGTGAAGAGAGGCGGCGGGTCATACGAGGAATAGGGCACTGAGTTGTTTGTGAAGGATTAGGGTCGAATCGGGTCATTTGAGTGGGATTTATGGCATTAGAATTAGATTAGGGCTTTTAAATATATATTTTATTGCTTAACTAACTTTAATGTGAACTTTATGATGATCTCAATATAGGGTTGATTTATTTATTAATTCAAGGTTATTCTAATATTTCGAACGTAACAACATAGTCTATTTCGCAATCGGAGGCTGTTTGGTTCAAGTCAGCATAAAATTGGGTCAATTTTAGCTCAAAATGCACATTATCATTTCTGATAGCTCAATTTTCATTAAGACTTATCCAAATTGACTGTGAACAGTTTTACTTGATAGATTTTGATATTTCAAAGCTAACAGCATAATCAATTTCATAAACAGAGATCATTTGATTTATGTCGGTATCTCCTAATCTCGATATGAGTGTAGGCATGTTGATGACTCAATTGTTTGATCGGTTGATCATCAGGTTATGCAATTTTTATATTCTGACTAATTTTGATGTTCTGAATGTAATGGAGAAGTCTATTCATCGATTGGAGGTCATTTGGGCTAATTTCAGTGACATCTAGTGTATTTCAGCATCGACTTGCGCGCTATCACTTCCTATCATTGAACATTTACACAGACTCATCTGAATTGAGCGTGAATAGTCTCATTTGGTAGTTTTTGATATTTTGAAGCTAACAACATAACTAATTTTATGAACAGAGGTTGTTTGGATATCATCATGGCTTCCTGACATTGATATGTGCATCAGCACATTGATAGCTTGATCACTTGATCGGTTGATCTTTAGATTATGCAATATTTATATTTTGACCAATTTCAATGTTCTGAATGTGATGGAGAAGTTTGTTTGCTAATCGAAGGTCATTTGGACTGATTTCGATGATGTTTGGTGCATCTTAGCTCTGATTTATGCTCTAAAGCATTCGAAGTCTATCGAATTCGACTTGTGGGCTTGACATCAAATTATGACACATATATGGAGGTTAACAAATGCCCCCAACAACAAATGTGATTCACACATGGAGCGAATCACATTTGTTAAAAATTGGTTGACCCTTTGGGCTGGCCATAGAACTTAGATCACTTCAAATTCAATTGTAATAGCTTATAGAGCTTTAATAGGATTTGGCATTAGCATGATGCCTTATTTAAGACATGCTAAATGATGGGATTGACCGATTTGTTAGAATTGACTTATTAGATAGATAAGAGTTCTTACACCATCTACTCTCTGCTTCAATAGCTTTGGTGAAGATCTCTTTCTTTTATGTCATTGCAGATTTGAGTTTCCTCCAACCCTAGCTTCATGCTTGGTTAGGTTTGGTGGAAGAATTAGTCTGCTTATTTTGAGATTTAGAATTCCTTCTGTCCTAGCTTTAAGCTTGACAGACTTGTTAAAGGATTGACCTGATTTATCTACATTGACTTGTTTGCTTTGGATTCATTGAATGGTGCATCTGAGATGATTGACTTATACTAGGTCTATGTTGAGTTATCATCCTAGCAATGTGTGCTTTAATAGACTGAATAACTACAAAATTCCTTTAGTTCAGCCATCAAATTTGTATGAACTTAGAATTTCTCCCTCGATCTCATGCTTTCTACTTTGATGTACTTGATAAAGAGATTGGCTTTGATCTATGCTTTGAGCTTGATCAGATCATTAAAGAATAAATTGAAGTATCACTCTGCATGCAATATAAAGATTGACTTGAGATAGCTCTGAATTGAGAGTTTTCTTAGATTATCTTGGTCTATCGATCAAGTAGAAAGATCTCTTAGATTATGGTTACTTGTAATCACTAAGCTGGATTTGGTTTGAGATTGAACAACTAACATCATTGGACTGACGAGCAGGGGCTTTTTCACTGTGGCCTTTTCCTACGGCTTGTTGAGTGAGGAGAGTGTCAATAGCTTGACCACATTTGGGCTTATTGAGTTCGACCATTAGAACCTGCTCGAGTCTTCGACTTAAGCTGTGATGAGTTGGTGATTTGGTCATCGGACTAACGAATAGGGGCCTTTTTCACTGCGGCCTTTTCTTACGGCTAGTTGAGCATCAACAACTCAGCCATTTGTGGGGTTATTGAGTTCGACCTTTAGAATCCATCCATGTCCTAGAATTCAAGATGTAGAGGTTGATGTTTTTCTAACTCAGTTGATTGAAGCTTCCAAAATTGGGGGTTCTTCTGACTTGATCTCTAGAATTTTGCAAATCTAGGAGATAATTTTTTTTTTATATTTATGGGTGTCTTTTCATGCATATAAATAGATTCTTTTTGTTCCTGTAAAAATCTGCAACTTAGTAATAATAATTATGGACATATTCAAGGATTTTGGCATAAAGCTCGATGTCAACCTGAATTAGAATATATTCGAAGATCTCATCTTATAGCACGATGTCAACTCAAATAAACTTAATATAAAATAAAAATGTACCCTATCTTGCAAGGGAATTCTAAAGCACATTTAGAAGAAATTTTAAGATGAAATTAAGCAAATACATTAATATTTGAATTGATATGCTATTAAGAGAGACATTGGTTTCATCTATGTATATAAATCTAAAAATGTCCCTTTGTGTAATAGGAGAATTTTCACAAAAAAGCTTTTTTCATCTTGAGTGAGTATATTTATTTAAGGATCTCAGCATGAAGCGCAATGTCGACTTAAATAGATATACTAAAAAAGTTCCCCCTATCTTGTAGGGGAATTTCTATTGTACCTCGAGAATGTAGTCGTCATGTATAATACTTTTTCAGGTATCGACCATTAATTGGCGACATTGGTCTTTCACCCTTTAAGTTAATGAGTTGGTATGCCCCTCCTTGGTGCACTTTTTCAATGATAAAAGGGCCTTCCTAATTAGGCTCAAATTTGCCATCAAATTTTTGATTAGGAATAATTGGTCTTCTCAGCACCAGGACCAATTCGTCTTTTTGGAATGTTTGAGGCCACACCATATTGTCAAAAGCCTTGTAGATCTTTGCTCAATAAACCTCCATATTTTGATGAGCTTGCAATCTAATTTCATCAAGCGCGTCAAGTTCCTCCATCCTCAGATGAGCATTTTGATCTTCAGTTAGATTGTATTGGATGGCTACTTAAAGTGAAGGCAACTCAGCTTCGAGCAGAAGAACTGCTTCAGTTCAAATACCAATGAATAAGGAGTGATTTTAGTCGACTTCTTGTAGGTGGTTCGATACGCCTATAGTTCCTCTGTTAGTTTGGTATGCCATTCTCTCTTATTTTTAGTAAGGATCTTCTTGAGCAGTTTGACCAATGTCTTGTTGAAAGCCTCCACCAAACCATTTGCTCTTAGACTGTATATTGAAGAGTATCGACAATCGATTTTGTGTCGATCGATGAATCTATAAATCTTTATATTTTTGAAAGCTGTGCCATTATCAGAAATTATTCACCACGGTACTCCAAATTTATATACCACATTATATGTAAAGAACTTAATCACTCAATCAGTAGTAACTTCTTTAAATGGGGTAGCTTCAGCCTACTTAGAGAAATAGTCAGTCGTTGCAAGGATGTCTAGCTGATGATGGTAGTTTAATTGGTCCAGTTACATATGTGCCCCAACATTCAAAAGGTCAGGATGCTATTGTTGGGTGTAGTGGATTTGGAGGTTGGTGGATTATATTCCCATGTACTTGACATTCATGACACTTCTTAGCATGATTGATATAGTCTCTCACCATATATGGCCAATAATAACCCATCCTTTAGATTTTTACTGCCATCTTGGGACCTAACTGATGTGCATGACAAAGTCCTTCATGAACTTCAACCATCACTTTGCTAGCTTCATTTGCATCTAGGCATCGTAGCCACATTTATTCAAAGGATCTACGATATAAAGTGTTATTGACGAAAGCATAACACAACATTCTCTTCTTGATTTGAGCTACGAGTGATTTATTATTTAGTAATTTTCTATCTTTAAAGTAGTCGCTGAAGGGTTGCCTACAATCATGTGGCTCTTCTGCAATAAAGGCTTCACACTGGTTTTCTTAAGCAATGTTATTCTTAGCTCTTATGGGTATAACTTCTTGTTGATTTTGGGGAGTATGAGGAGCAACCTGAGTCACATCCTGCTGTGTCAAATTTGATAACCCCTACCTGCGGGGATTGGTACTTTGCTGGGTCTAGAATTCATCGAGTAAATATCCGATCATGATATAATCACCATTCATACTTGCCATTTCTTTAACTAATTTTGCTAAGTAATCTTCTTTGCTATTCTTAGATCGAGAGACTCGAGTTAGCGTGGTATTTGGTATTTGCTTCATAAGGTTGAGAACTCGCTTGTAATAGAAAGCTAACTGAAGCTTGTTGATTTTGTAGATGTTAAGTACTTGATTTATAATAAGCTTGGAATCGTCAAAAATATGTATATTTTGAATGCCTATGAAAATAACTTCTTCAAGACCTGCTACTAATGCTTCAAACTCAGCTTTACTATTAGTTCTTGGCTCGGTCAACCCATATGATCATCTTATTATCCCTCTTTCTAGTGTTATGAAGACGATGCCGATTCTTGCTCTTGCCCTTGAGAAATTTAGAGATTTGACTTGTTTGATCGATGAGGCTCCATCAAAGTACATTTCTTAAATTTATGAATTTTCTCTTTCATGAATGAGCATAATTTGCTCATTGGAAAAATCTTCATTAAGAGAAGTGTCTGCAGGGATGGGATGTGTAGTAAGAAAATCTTCTAAGACTTGTCCCTTGACTGCTTTCTGTGGAATGTATATGATATCAAATTGTAAAAGAAATACTGCCCATCTTGCCAAGAGACATGTCAACGCTAGTCTTCTCATCAAGTACTTTAGCAGGTCGATCATTGAGATGAGGGTAATCTTATGTGATAATATATAATGACGGAGCTTTTGGACTGAAAAGATCAATGCCAAATAGTGCTTCTCTATCGAAAAGGCTCCAAAAATTTGTCACCGACCTCTCGACATACGATGTGAAGAGAGTGTGATTTTGAGTGTCGATATAATTTTTAGAAGGCAAATGGAATAGTAGATAAGACACTACCCAGAGATTTCACCCTCATTTTGCGAGGACTTTAGATCTGGCTCCAGATTTCCTATAGGCGCAAGCACCTATAGTTAATTACCACTCCCAATAAGTGAGAGAGAATTTTCAATTAAGGCTAATCATTAGATCGCTAATTTCATTGCGTATAGTAGCAGCATGTAGAGTTTTGAAATTTTATTTAGAATTTGGAATTTATGAAATTCATTATTATTAGCTTAAAGCAGATGGTTGGGGGAATGATGACGTGGCCAATCTAGATCCCATGGTTCCATCATCCTGGGCTGTCGTGGTCCCTAGTCTACTTAGTCAGAGGAGGTCATCAACCCAACCTAACCGAAGGATCCTTATCAGCAACACATGTGTTACGTTGTCCAAAAAATCCTTGTGGACTTGGGGTGGTGTTTGTCTAAGGAGACAAGTTTAAGTCTACCTTAGATAATAGAGGATTTTTTGCCCTATTAGGTGTACCCTATGATTCACAACTCAAAGGACAGAGTCATTGGGGAGCATATAGGCTACAGTCATGATCGTAATATAATAGTTCTATTTTCTTGAAATCACCCAATCAGAGGACTTTGGTCATAACTGCATCATATGTGGAGCCTACTGGCCAAGCCACGATGTCAGAAGACACGAGCCACACCCTTACTAGTATGAGATTTATTGAGAGTGAACATAGTATAACACGGATAAATAATTATGGAAGGTGGATTGGGTTAGAATTTGCTTTAAGTTTTTTAGATATTGAATTTCATTTAAGCATTTAACACTTAATGATATGTTAGATTTTGTATTTAGATTGACATTTAATTTGAGTTAATTTGATTTGAAATCAGAGTCATATTTTGATGGAGTATCCACCATTCAACATAGCCATTATTGGGATAGTTAATTGATTAAATCGAATATATTTAAGAACTTTTGATCCAGTCAACTCTGTTTAGCTCCTAACAGAGGGTCAGATCTACTATCACATGACATAATTAGCTTCTCAGATATTTTAATAAATTGAAATTCTTATAATAATTGAATTTTTAGGTTTTATTAACTCGAACCTAATCCTAAGACTAAACAAGGAAGCAACCAGTGCAGCATCCTCAGACACTTGAATCTAAACATTCAGCATAGTGTCGGGGCCCATGCAGGTATATTTTAGAATGCCTTAATTAACATCTTCTGTTTGCTTGTACGATGTGTTGCGAATCCGGTGGCATTTTGTTATTTTAATATTTAATTTTATATTTATACAAATGTAGAATCATTTTCATTTGATTGTTCATTGATTACACTTGGAAATATTCAATGAAAAGCTTTATTCATCCTCATAGACATAAGGAGTTTCATTTATGATCATATAGATATTCTGAACGTATTGCAAAGATCTAACCATTCACATTTACCAATGAGTCATTTAATTAAGCTCTCATTTTTAAACCAAATTATGGAGCTTAATACAAATTTGTTCGACTATTTCTATTCATTCTATGAAGTTAAGCTCTCAGATTCCATAGAATTCTATTGAGATCACTTACAAATTTCATTTGAATTCCATGCTTGAAGTCTATGTTTCAATTCATAAGAAATTTTCAATGTTTAGATCAAACCTTATCTGAATATATGTGAGGCATATAGCTTATATATGTATCAATGAAACTCAAACTTTATCTCAAATCTGACAGATCTAATTGAGTTTAGTCATCTCTTCTTTGTTTGAAGCATATCATTTAATTTATTTATGAATCACTGAATCTCCACTCGAATTCATTTATTTATTATTTAATCTCTTTTAAATTCATCTCGTGGTCATCTTGAAAATCATTTCAATTCTAAGTAATAAAGAAAAGACTTTATAAATAATTCCCTTTTTCTTATGCTCACATTTATATTTATTTTGTATATTCATTTGATTTGTTTAATTCAATTTTAATTTGATATTTTATTTATTTATTTTTTGTTTCTTTTTGTTAACTAAATCTTGATTCTTTCTTTTCTTCCTTTTTTTTTCTAAGTTTAAAAATTTGACAAAATTTTGACAGCATTTCGGCTAAGGGGAGCGACATCTAACAGATGTTGGCTTACTCGGTATGCCCTAATAAGTGTAGCAAGCGGTGTCTTGCGACACCGCAGCCGATTTTCATCTCATCACACCCCAATGAGCGTGACAAGGCCTTCAAATTTGCAAAGAAATAAGCATATACAAATACACAATCACATCACACATGTTCAGACTCATTTTTTTGTGCGCTTGCAATGATCAGCAACAAGACGGAGAGGGAGATGCTAGAAATTAAGAGAAGAACCTGTCTAATGAAGATGTTCCTCTCCAGTTGCAGCAAAGGGAAAGGTTTGAAGGAGACGGAAAGGGAGATGCCAGAAACCGAGAGAAGAACCCGCCTAATGGAAATTGGAAAGGGACTTTTAGTTTGGGAGGAGTTTTGGTGGGAGAAGTGGAAGAAGAGGGATTTTCAATTTTGGGGAAAATGAAAGAAAAGTTTGGAGGAAATGAAGAAATTTGGTTTCAAAGAAAATGAAGATGAGAAGATGAAAGATAAATTGGAAGAAGGTTCTAACTGGTTTGACAAGGGAATCGGAGAAGGAAGGAGAGGAAAACCAAGTGAGCTTTTGGTTTGAAGGGGAAAAAAAAAGAACCCCTCTTCTTCAGTTAATGAAGAGAAACAGTTGGAGGAAGAGCGGTTGAAGGAGACAGACGGATCAGTGAAGTCGGTGAACCGCATGAAGCTGTTCTCAAGTCCAATCGAAAGAGATGAAGGGGAAGAATCACATGTGAAGGAGAGGCTGAGTGGGTCATGCATGAGGGATTAGGGCTGGGTCAATCATGCATGAAGGATTAGGGCTTGATCGGGTCATTTGTGTGGGATTTAAAGCATTAGTATTAAACTTGGGCTTTTAAACAGATTTTTTTATTGCTTAATCGACTTTAATGTGAACTTTATGCTGACTTCAATGTAGAGTTGAAATATATGTTGATTCAAGGTTATTCTAATATTTTGAATGCAACAGCTCAGTCTGTTTCACAATCGGAGGCCGTTTGCTTCAAGTCAACGTCAAATTGGGTCAATTTTAGCTCAAAATGCACATTATCATTTTTGACCGCTCGATTTTCATGTAGACTTATTTGAATTGAGTGTGAACATCCTTATCTGATAGATTTTGATATTTTAAAGCTAACGATGCAATTAATTTCATGAACAGAGGTCGTTTGATTTATGTCGGTGCCCCTTGACCTCGATATCCATGTAGGCGCATTGACAACTTGATCGCTTGATTGGTTGATCATCATGTTATGAAATATTTATAGTCTGGTCAGTTTTGACATTCTAAATGCAATGGTGAAGTTTGTTCATAGATCAGAGGTCACTTGGGATAATTTTGGCAACATTCAGAGTATTTTAGCCTCGATTTATGTGATATCACTTCTGATCATTCGATATTTGCACAGAATCATCCGAATTGAGTGTGAACAGTCTCATTTAGTAGTTTTCAATATTTTGAAACTAACGACATGACCAATTTCATGAATGGAGGTCCTTTGGATATCATCGTGGCTTCTTGGCCTCGTTATGTGCGTTGGCACATTGATAGCTCGATCGCTTCATCTTTAGATTATGCAATATTTATATTTTGACCAATTTTAATGTTCTGAATGCAATGGAGAAGTTTGTTCATTGATCAGACCATCATTTGGACTGATTTTGATGATGTTTGGCACATTTTAGCTCCGATTTGTGCTCTAAAGCATCCGTAGTCCATCGAATTCGACTTGTGAGCTTAACATCGACTTATGACATATATATGGAGGTCAACAATATTCGTTCTCCAAACTTGATTGTGTTCAATTTAAATCACTTTTAATAAGTTATACAAATTTTAGTGATTATTGCTTTAGCCATATTCATGCTTATTCCCTAGCGTTGTAATCATCTCCATATTCATATAAGAGTAATTAAACCTAATTTAGATTCATCCTTAACTCCATATCAAATTCCCTATTTATTTGAAAATTAGACTTCAAATTTATTGCAAGTCTCTTATGAGTTTAGTATTAGTCTCCCCAAATTTTAATTAAAGCTTATTTAATTTTATGGAATTTATAAGAATGTGAACTCACTTTATTAGGGAATCTACATTTGTTGTTCTGCTTCAACTTAAGCCATCGAAAGTTATAGTTGCAGGGAAAAGTATTATCTCATATAACTACCCATCTAACCCATTATCATATTTAATTTAAACAAAGATGGGTCTCACATTGCTTCTTTCCATTTATATAAATAGGGCTAAGGGAGGGCCTTCCATTTCATATAGTTTGCTTAGGGTGCTTTGGAGTTTGAAAGGGGAGAAAGATTTGATTACATTCTAAGTAAGTGTTTTATTCTTTCAAAGTTCCTTTAAGTGTTTCACGTCTATTTTCTTTGATTTAGTGTTTGTTGTTGCATTTACTATACACCTTTTATTTAATTTTAAGTTTAGGTGATTTCCATTTAAATCTATTTAAGTCCCAAATTTTAGTTCAAATTTCGACAGCATTTCGGCATGGGTGAAGCGACATCTAACAATTTTGGCTTACTTAGTACACTTTAATGAGTATAGTGAGTGGTATCTTATGACACCACAACCGATTTTTATCACGTCACGCCCTAATGAGCGTGATGAGGATTTCAAACCTGCAAAATAAACAAAAATACTAATATACTTCCACATTTCCATTCATACATATCCACAAATTACATTTTGAAATTTGATTTCTTATTTTGGATGAGAGGAAAAGAGGGTATTGCGGCTACTATGGGAGGCTCGGTTGTAGGGATAGGAGAAGAGTTTGGTTGCAGTTTGGAACGGATGAATGGGGGAAATGAAGGAGAACTATTTATTAGGCTTGCAGTAGTGATAGAGAGAGAGAGAGAGGAAAATGGGAAAATGGCTGGAGACCAAGAGGAATCTTCCTAATGAAAGAATTTCCTCTTAGCAACTGTTGTTTATGAGAAAGGGAAGTCGAAAGAAGAGTTGGGTTTTACGTCTAATTTGAAGGAAGAAAATACAAGAAGGAGAGAGGATTTCAGTTTGTCCATTGATTGGAAGGAAGAAATGACCGGAGGAGGAGGAAAGCTTCTAGTTGTTCATTAAGAAGGGAAGGCTCGATTCAGCTGAGGAAAATAAGAGGTAAAGAGAGGCGAATAGAAATTGAGGTTGAGAAATAGGGATCAAAAGCGGTATTAGTTCTTGAGGAAGCTAGTTGAGGAGAGCTTGTAGTTGAGAAGTGTTGACTTTCATATATACCACATGAGTTGAATCGAGCCTATGAAATGAATTCGATCGACTTCAGATGCTTTAGAGCACAAATCAGAGCTGAGATGCACCAAACATCACCAAAATCAGCCCAAATAACCTCCGATCAATGAAGGAACTTTTCCATCTCATTAAGAACGTCAAAATCGGTATGAATATAAATATTGCACAATCTAGCATCAGATCAATCGATCAGTGTGCCGATGCATATCCAAGCTTCCGATATCCAAAAAATCTCTATTCATAAAATTGATCATGAAGTTAGCTTCAAAATATTAAAAACTATCAAATGAGATGGTTTACACTTAATTCAGATGAGTTTGTGCAAATATCGAATGATCGAAAGTGACAATATGAAAATCAAGGCTAAAATACACTGGACGTCATCAAAATCAATCAAAATGATCTCTGATTGATGAACGGACTTCGCCATTATGTTCAAAACATAAAAACTGGTCAAAATATAAATTTTGCACAACCTAATGATCAATTGATCAAGCGATTGAGTCATCAACGTGCCTATACATATATCGAGGTCAGGAGTTGCCGACTTAAACCAAACGATCTCTGTTTGTAAAATTGATTGCATCGTTAGTTTTGTAACATCAAAATCTACCAAGTAAGACTATTCACTCTCAATTCAAACAAGTCTGTACGAAAATCCAGCAGTAAAAAATGATAACATGCATTTTGAGCTAAAACTGACCCAATTTGGCATCGACTTGAACCAAATGATCTCCGATTGCGAAACGAACTACACCGTTGTGCTCAGAACATTGGAATAATCTTGAATCAACATATATATTAACCTTATATTGAGGTTGACATAAAGTTCATATTAAAGTCAATTAAGCAATAAAAATATTATTAAAAGCCCTAATTTAATCCTAATTAACCTAAATCTAACCTAAATCCCTAAAACTGTTCGACTCGGCCTCCTCTTCATGCATGACCCTACCTGAGCCCTTCTTCTTTATGCATGCAAGCCCTCTTCATGCACGGCTCGACCTCCTCTTCACGCACGATCCCGATCAAAGCTTCCTCCCTCGTCCGTTCGGGCAATTTTACCTCTCTCATACGTTCCCCTCTTTCATGGCTTTTTCCCTCAATGAAAAAGAGAAAGCTTCTTCTTCTTCTTGATCTTTTCCCTCCCTTGCCCAAACTGCAAACAACAAGTTCTTCTTCTTCTTCCATTCTCTCTCATCCAAACTGCAAGCACGGGTAGCTTCCCTTTTCTCTTCTTCCATTCTTATTTTCTGCACCCTCACATAACCAAAAATATTCTCCTTACTCTTTCACTCATTTTCTCACAAAATTGAAAATCATCTCCATCCTCTTTCCCTCACACTCACAAAATCAAAATTTCCCTCACCCTAACAAAACTGAAATCTTCCTCTTTCCCTCATCCTCACTTGGCGAAAACTCCCTTCCCCCCTTCTTGATCTATTTCTTAAAACAACAAGCATAACCTTCTTCAAATTAAACACACATCCACTGATTTTTATCCTTCCGAGCTTTCTTTTAGCCACAATCGAAGAGAAACACCGTCATCAGGCAGGTTCTTCTCTTGGTGTTCGGCATCTCCCTCTCTATCTCCTTCCGACGTTTCCTTTTGCCACATCCAAAGAGGAACACCATCATCAGGCGAGTTCCACTCTTGGTTTCCAGCATCTCCCTCCCCATCTCGCTCAGCTTTGGTGAATGTGCAATATATTTGAGTTTGAATGTGTAAAAGAGGAAATATTATCTGTATGGATTGTATGCCATGTGTTTCTTTGCAGGTTTGAAGGCTTTGTCATGCTAATTAGGGCTTGACGAGATGAAAATCGGCCGAGGTGTTACAAAACACCAACTCTTATGCTCATTAGGGCATGACGGGAAGGCCTCCAAAATTGTTAGATGTCACTACCCTAGCAAAAATGCTGCCGAAATTTTGTCAAATCTTTGGACTTAGAAAAAAATGGAGGAATAAAGAAAGAACTGGCTTAAAAGCACTAAACAAAGAAATCTAAAGCTAAATTCAAATTAAAATAATCAAATAAGAAAAAGAGGGGAGGGAAAATAACATACAATAAATACAATGGTAAAATGTTAAATCAAAGAGAAAAGAGGTAAAAAGTACTTATAAGATTTATTTTAGTAAAGTTGAAAGCCCACTAAAAAAAATTATCCCTTCTCTTTCAAGCACTCCAACTCCTCAAACAAATGGAATGAAATAGAAGTCCCCCCTCTTAACCTTATTTATGGAGATTGGAGGGAGTAATGAAGGACCCATTCTTATAGGAAAAAAATTAAGTAAGTGAGTCTATGTTCTCATAAATTTCTCAAACAAAAAAAGGGAGGGAGAACTAAACAAGTTTTAACTGAGATAGGGGGAGTTAAATGTTACAAGAATTATAACAAAACTTGAAGTCCAGTCATTCACTAAATATGAAACCTAATGTGGAGTTAGGGATATTGGAGTTGATGTTTATTTATGTGAATAGACCCTTTTATTCAATACTCAAAGTATTAAATTCACAAACAGGTAATCAATGTGAATAATACACTTGATTAATCGCATTTGACATCAGAGGAAATAAGGATCTCAATTGAATATCAAAGGGAAAATGATTGGTGGTAAATTTGAAGGTTCAATTTTAAATTCAGAATAACAATGTGCAAGTAATTTGGTGGCTTTCTTACAAGCACAAGTTTGATTAGGAAACTCATGATCACTCGTGAATGTAGCCTTTAAAAGGATCGCTTGAATCCTGTATTTGAAGTTATGTTTAAAGCGCATGAGAATTATGACATATCTTAGTGCTTAGCTCTAAGATTAATTCAAATGAAATTTATAAAAGGATTTACAATGTAATAAACTATCTTGTCACTGAGTATATACAAACTATTCCAATAATCACTTAAGTTACACTACGTGATACATTGAGTGAATCAATAAAAATTCATATAATTTGAATTAGAGTTGTGATAAACTCAATACTCATTTATAGATGTAAAATCAGTTCTTTTTTGACTTAGAATAAAAGATGAAAGTGATTAATTAATAAAAACTTGAAAGTTCTTTAACAACTACAAGCCAAATGATATTTGAGAATTGGAAAATTCAACAAGCAATCCAAGTGTGAGTAATATTTTAAATTAAAATGTCTTCTACGTCATGGGATTCGCAATAGATCATACAAGCGAATAGAAGGAATTAATTAAGACATTCTTAAATACACCCGGATGGGCCTCGACACTATACTTAATGTTTATTAAAATAAGTGCTTATTTAGAATAAGTTTCTAAAATCTAAATATGTTATAAAATTTCTTAAATATCAATACATTAATGGTATGTGAAATATCCCTATATTCAATTCCATAATGGTAATATCAAATCATCAAATATCAATTAGTCAATTAATTTGTGTTTTTACTTTTAAATTCAAGTAACAAACTATCCACTTCAAAACATGTATCAAAGACATAAAAGGGTGTGAGCCGCTCCACGATGAATACGGTACCTCCTCAGTGGTTTGGCCAATAAGGCTCCATTATTTTACTATCACGACCACAGCTGATATGCTCCCCAATGGCTCTGCCCTTTGAGTTGTGAATCATAGGGTACACTTGATAGGGCAAAAAGCCCTCTGTCAATTAAGGTGGACTTAAACTTATCTCTTTAGATAAACACCATTCCAGGTCTATAAGGATTTCTTGGATGACGTGAACCATATGTTGTTAATAAAGATCCTTCGGTCAGGTTAGGTCGACTACCTCCTCTGACTAAGTAGACTAGGGACCACGATAGCCCGGGATGACGGAACCATGTGATCTAGATCAAGCACGTCATCATTCCCCCAACCATCTGCTTTGAGCTAAGATGGTGAATTTCATAAATCTAAATTTTAAACTCAAGATGCTGCTACTATACTCTATGCATTTAGCGATCTAATGACTAGCCTTAATCGAAAGTTCTCTCTCAACATTGAGAGGGGTAATTAACTATAGGGGTTTACACCTATAAGAAACCTGGAACCAGATCTAAAGACCTCACCAAATGAGGATAAAATCTCTGGTGGTCTTCTCTACCATTCCATCCGCCGAAAATTACACATTTAAAATCATACTCTCTTAAAATTATCGAGAGGTCAGTGGCTAATTTTTGGAGCCCATAGATTTCTGGCAACTCCATTGGGGATAGGATTCGCTTTCCATCTTTTGCTAGTCATATATGTGTTGTAGTGGCATTAAAATATTTTAAAATTCAAAATAAAAAATGGTGATTTAAATGTGTAATAAATTCAAATTACTAATGAGACTCTAGAATGAATTGTAGAGTATATCTTTATTACACTATTATTTTGTTCTGTAGTACCTCTGCATTTTGAAAGTATGGGGTGAAATAATTATTACTAATTATTAATCCCCATCTTTCACTTTTAAAGAATGGGTCTACAGAGCACTCCTTTCACTGTCCAGCTATAGCGTAGTGTGAACATCTGCTTAGCCAACACTGTCATCAACATAGGAGATGTTGGAGCTACCATTTAATTTGATAGCTCCAATTTCCCATCTATTATAAGTGTAACTCCTGAAGAACCCACCCACGGTACAATCATCCGAGGCCATGCTGAGAGGCATCAGGTTACTGAAGCTCATACTAGTCATGCTCGCCAACCAGTTCAGCAACCAACCACTATTAAGGAGATCTCCCGACAGAGAACTTCAATTTTTAAAAGACTAGGTCAATCTGAAGTCCCCATGATGAAAAGAACCATCAGTGGGAAAACTGTTTCTTTAATGCCTCATGGTATAATTGTTTCATTGATCGAACCTTTAGTATTAGAAAAATATGATCATGATGCTTCCTCATGAGGTAGCAAATTAACCAGAAGGCAAACAAGAAAAAGAAATGTTGAGCTAAGGGCTCAACAAATCTCATTTAAATGACCAAGTGAACAAGCAATACTGCCACCATAAGTGAGTATTCCTACCCATAATAGATTTGATAATCTAAAATGGGTAAAAAGGAATAGCTCGACTGATGAGGCGAAGGAGTCTTTCTGGACTCAACAATGACAAGCTCCACCACCGCAGAAGAGACAACCTAAAACACTGTTTGCCATAATACAGAATGTTCTTAAAGTAGCCAAAGATAGAGGCTTAATGAAAAGAAAATTTTAGAGGCCTGTGGTGATTGAAAATAATGAAGCTCCACTAAGGAGGTTGCCATCTATTATGGTAACTAGTCATCGAGCCAAGTATGCTTTGCGTGGTGAGCATCAGAGTGTGACACTTGGACTGCAAGTCCAGGAATCCACTACTGAAAGGTCCCGGTGAAGGATAAGGAAGTATGGAGGCCAAGGCCCCATAATCAAATTTTGAAGGAAGAAAGAGGTGTGACATCTGATGTACATATTCAAAAATCTGCCTTAAAAACAACCCACTAGAAGTGGATACCTAAAAGAAGGGATATCAATGATAAAAGACATGATGGTTGATACCCTAGAGAATCCTCTAGGGGATCCCATTGTCGATCAGATTCACCCCCATAAGAGAATGTTGACTTTGATCGCAGTCCTTTAATGGAAGAAGTGCTTGTTCCATACATTGAACCAGAGATCCACTGGAAACATCGATCGAAAGTTCATGTGCAAGAAGAAGATAACAAAAAGGACACTATGGAAGTGGAAGTCATCTATATGGTCAAAGATATAGATGAACTTTCTGCTCAGCATCATCAGCAACAAGAATCCAAGGAGCTTGAACCTGAATTCAATGTTTATAAAGAAGAGTCTTCACAGAAGCAAGTAGAAGATGGATCTTCAATCTCTATTGAAGAGAAAGAAGAAAAAGATCAAAATGAGAAAGAAATAATGGGTGTTGAAGCTGTTTATATGGTTGAATCAGGAAATGATCAGCCTGGTACACGCATTTATAATCAGCACCGTCGTTTAGCCCTAGCAACAACTTTCCCTACAAATGCACAAGGAGAAGGATAGTCAAGTTCTTCCCATGAAGATGAGCAAGGAGCAAAATAATAATAAGAAATAGAGGAAGAAGAAGAGCCTGTACTTGTTGACACCGTGGCACTAGCTAAAGAGTAAAGATAAATGCAGTGTCAAATGGAAGTCAAAGATAAGGAAATTGTACAGCTTTGTACTAAGATGAATGGCATGATGGTACAAATGAATATCATGATGGATATGTAACAGAGGAATATCACATCAAATGTAGTACCTGTTTTGTTTGCTAATCAACAGGTAGTTAATAATACAACTTCTATACCACCTGTCGCTCTGGTACCTCAAGTTCCTATAGTACATGCCACACCTGAAGCAAGGAATGAAGTTAACCAACTACCTCTTTAGCCAATAATTCAAAATATGGCTAGCAGACCCAGAACGATAATAACTGCACAGCTAGAAATAATAATCAATGAAAAGATAAAGGTATTTATAGCTTCAAAGCAAGTTGAAAAGTTGGTGAGTAAGGTCGCCCTTACCCAGCTGAGTATGATCAAGTGCCATACCTGAAAGGTTACTCAGTGACAAAATTTAATACTTTTAGTGGGCTTGGTAACCGAAAGCAACATCTAGCCCAATTTAAGGCTACTTGTGATAACACAGGAGAGAATGATGAGCTACTTTTCCATCAGTTCGTTAGCAGCCTTACCTCAACTGCTTTCGAGTGGTATGCAAAATTGTCGAATGATCCGGTTAAAAACTTTGTTGAGTTAGATACAATATTTGTGAAGAGGTTCGCCAGTGCAATTGATAACATAGAAATCACTGACCTTGCCTTGTTGAAGCGGAGAAAAGATGAGTTAGTGACAAAATTCATAAGTTGTTGGTGTACCCTAAGTATGAAATGTGAGCAATAATTAGAAGAAAACATGCGATCCAATTGCTAATGGGCAATATGGATGATAAAATGGCACCATTTTTATGTATGACATCAATTACAACATTCCAAGACTTACTTGATAGGGTGGACAAATTTGAAAAGCTGAATCACCCTAAGTCTAAAATCTATACAAATAAGGAAAAGAGAAACAAACCTTCAGACTCAAGAAGAAATGAAATTCATGCCACTTCCTATAGCTTAAATGATGAAAAGCAGGTGATATATAATGTGGACAAAGAAAAATAGCCAATATATAATGATGATAAGGGAAAGAAGCCTGTCCATTCTAATCCACAACCAAAGTTGGTATTGGGAGGCAATAATAAACCTCAGAGTTTTCCATGTGGTGGGGAGCATCCAAAACAAGCAACAATAGATGATGAATGAATGCGACATCTCTTAAAGAAAAGATGAACAAAAAATATTCCTATACAAGGGACAGTGTGGCTAAATTATTTTAGCAAGTAGTCAAAGCTGGTCTATAATTACCAGAAATTAAAAGGCCTGAAGAGACTGATCAAGTCAGTAATCCAAATTACTGTCCCTATCATCAGATGATTAGCCATCCTGCTGAAGATTGTTATGTCTTCAAAGATTGGCTAGAAAGAAAGTATTAATGAGGTGAATTTATATTATCTGATAGTGTTCTAGTCAACCCAAAAGATAGTCTACAAGGATGATTACGTCCTCTTCTATATCATCTATCAAAGTTAAAAAGATAGAAAAAATCAATTCAAATTGAAGAGTAAAAATGGTAGTCTCTAAGAACACCATGAAATTGTTGAAGCAGCTAAAAGACATCCCTAGTGTTAAGTGGAAATCACCACTTGAACCTATATTGGACTCAAAAGAGATGCCTAAACCAAGTATTTGGGCTTCTCAGCCATATTTTGATAAAGCTACTCCATCACAGCACGAGGAGCAGTCTACTAAACGCAAGCCTCATAAATCAGAGAAGTCGGCTAAGAAAAAGTAAATCAAGAAGGGAACTACAACTCAAAAGATTATTAATAATTTAGAGGAGTATCACCAGTCGGCAAGACAATCATTTAGTATTGTAGACTTTATGCCTAAACCTCGCATTATTGAATCGGATGAAGAAGATAATGGTGAATCTTGTCCAGTAGAGACATGTTGAATCATTTATGTGATATCAGATGTTCTTCAGTATTAGTTACTCCAAAATGACAATGGCAGTTAGATAGACTTGACCAACCCATCAAAATTCTTAACATCTTCCTCTCCATCAGAGCTAGAAAGAGGATGAAATTTGTTCTGTGTAATCAGAGGAGAAACTACTCTAGGTGACTCCTCTACTGTAACCTGAGAGACTGCCTCCATATCCTTGGCTACGTGCACATGATGCCACTTGATCTTGTGGCTCTTATGGCAGCACAAGTTCTACTAGGAGGAGCAGTACGGGAACTAGACCCTATCTCAAAGGTAGGGGCGACTATCCCTGAAGCTAAGGTAGCCTTCCCCTTGGAGAAAGCCAGTGAGTGGGTACTAGCAGTCTTTGAGGCGATGTGAACAAGGCATGCAGACCGAAACTACAATTGCTGTGGGAACTTCCACCGCCTTCCTCTTCAATGAGGGAAACTCAGAATCTGAAGGCATCTCAACATGGATGACTGGCTTCTGCCCAGTCACCACATTTCTACTGACGGTGGTGAGGGTTGCCCCCTCACAAGTGATCCAGGCTCCCTCAAATCCTCGGCCAAAGTGTATCAGATCATCGAAATCAATTTGTGGGAGGCTGGCCCAATCCAAGGCCAATTCCATCCCAAAGGGGAAAGTAAACACATACTTCTGATCATCCATTAGCACTGTACTAAATTTTGAGAAAAAGCTCACTAAAATTGAGCTGAAGTTCTACAATTTTTGAAAACAAACTCAAATCAGATTTTCTATCTTAATTTTCTTTAGAATTTGAACCCACACTCAACAATTTGAATATGTTAACTGGGGTTCTTTGAATTTAGGAGAGAGATTTTGAATCTAGAATTAGAGAAGAGATTTGAATTTAGAATCCATTTTCAACAATTTTGTGTATGTTGGAAATGGGTTCAAATATTTTGAAGAGATTTTTGATGCTTCCATTGGTTCAAATTTAAATTTGATTTTTATGTTTGGGGGCCCTTTATTTAACAAATTTGTGTATGTTAAATAGAGGGTCAATTGATTTTGTTTGGGATTACTCATTTAGCAAATTTGGGTATGATAAATGAGCTGTTTGAAAATAATTTTCTTCTTTTGCTTGTTTGCCCATGATGTGAATCATGTGTGAATTTAGAAATGAAATCTTTACTTAGCAAATTTGTGTATGCTAAATAAGTCTAAATATGTTTTATTTTTGCATTTTAATTTTAAGAAGAGAATCTTTACTTAGCAAATTTGTGTATGCTAAATAAAGAATCCAAATGTGTTTGATTTTTGTGATTTCAAAAAGAGGATCTTTAGTTAGAAAATTTGGGTATGCTAAATAAAGAATCCAACTGTGTTTGAATTTTGTAATTTTGAAAAGAGATCTTTACTTAGCAAATTTGGGTATGCTAAATAAAAAATCTAACTGTGTTTGATATTTGTGATTTCGAAAAAGAGATCTTTACTTGGCAAATTTGGGTATGCTAAATAAGGAATCCAAATGTGTTTGATTTTTGTGATTTTGGAAAGAAGATCTTTACTTAGCAAATTTGGGTGTGCTAAATAAATTCCAAATATTTTTGTTTTGATTTTTGAAAATGGGACCTTTACTTTAACAAATTTGGGTAATAAAGTCCAAATGTGTTTGATTTTTGATTTTGAAAGTGGGATTTTTACTTAGTAAATTTGTATATGCTAAATGAAAATCCAGATGTGTTCGATTTTTTATTTTGATTTTGGGTTATTTTTGAAAGGAGGGATTTCTATTTAACAAACATGGTGTGTTAAATGGAATCCAATTTACTTTTTCAATTTTCTTTTTGAAAATTGAAACTCTCATTTGACAAATTTGGGTATGTCAAATGGAATTCCAATTTATTTTGATTTTCATAATTTTTGCAAAGTATATTTCTATTTAACAAATTTGGGTATGTAAAATGGATGTCAATCATGTTTTATTTTTCAAAGATGAAATTTTTGTGTGTGATTATTATTTTTTGAAAAGAAGGGAATTCCAACTTATCACATGTGGAATGTGTTGAGTGGAATTTCAAATAGCGTGATTTTGTTTTGGAAATGAAACCTCCATCCAACATATTTGGATATTTTGAATGAAGAGGCTTACCTTCAAATTTGTACTTTTTGAAAAGAAAGAAATTCCAACTTCAACAAATGTGAGATATATTGAATGGAATTTCAATTTTATGATTTGATTCTATTTGGAAATGAACTCTTCATTCAATAAATTTGAGTATATTGAATGAGGGTGTTCATTTTTAAATATGTACTTTTTGAAAGATGATTTTGATTTTATTTGGAAATGAAAGCTTCATTCAATAAATTTGGGTATATTGAATGAGGATGTTCATATGTGCTTTTGAAAGATAATTTTTTTTATTTTATTATATTTGGAAATGAAATCTTCATTCAATAAATTTGGGTATATTGAATGAGGGTGTTCATTTGTGATTTTTGAAAGAAAATTATGATTTTATTTGGAAATCAAGTCTTCTTTCTATAAATTTGGTTATATTGCATGAGGATGTTCATTTGTGAATTTTGAAAGATGATTTTGATTTCATTTGGAAATGAAATCTTCATTCAATAAATTTGGGTTTATTGAATGAGGATATTCTTATGTGCTTTTTTGAAAGATGATTCTTAACTTTGATTTTTGAAAAGATCCTACATGTAACAATCTTGAAGATTGTTAGATGAGGTTGAGTTATAAAAGTTTTGTGCAAGTATTTTATTATGACAACTTTCTTTTTTGAAAAAGTGGTTTTTTTTGTTTTTTTTGGAAAGTGATGTTTTTATAAATGATTTATTTTTCTTATTTGTGGATTGTTCCTTTTTCTTACCATAAATATGATAAGGAAAAAGGTCTTTAATAATCTCTTTTTATTAAATTTTTATTTCACCTATTGGGGGACCCAACAGGGGTTTTAAGACCTACATGGAGTGAGGTCCTAAAACCTAAAGGATGTTGGATAGCTTAGCTTAAGAATGAAATAAACAAAGTGCCAATGGAAAAGAAGGATAGTCTCCGACTCATATGAAATATAAATCCACTATCAATACTTGGAGACAACGATCATTTACCAATGATGGAAAGAGGAACCATCCCCAGCGAAGTCGCCAAAAAAATTTGTGGTGTATTTTTATTTTCTAGAAGAAAATGTTGTGGGACACCACGTAGATCCAAAGATGTACTCATTAGTGTGATCGGGTATGATATTGAGGAATGATGTACTATCTCGAGAGATAGAAGTCACCATCCTATAATGGACTTAATCACCTAATAAGGACTCCTAAGGACAATGGGCTTTGAATGTACTAGAGATCTTTCCCCTAGTTTACATGAAAAAGTAAAGCAAGATTTATTTAAATTGAGTTGGTTAAGTTTCCTATGGAGGCAAGCCCCCATAGTTAATTACATCTTAAGGAATGAGATTCCTTAAGAATACTCTCGATTAAGGTAAATGATCATTGTCTCCAAAGATTTTAAAGATAGGATTATTAACAAATTAGTTATTTTTAGAAAATCAAGTGGGATTGATCAAAAGGAGGGAGTTATTATCGAAACCTAAGGGAGATGAGTAGGGGATGCTCATGATATTAGGAAGTCTAGTGAGCATCCTAAACTATCCTATGGTTAGGCTTTATATTTTTTGAAATCTAAAGAGGATTATATGTTTGAGTTGAATTTTTATTACAAATCTAGGACTTTCAATTCCACAACACAAGATCATGGAAATGCCTTAGAGGTGAGAATTTATTCTTGCAGCTTGCAAAAGAAAACAACAATCTCGGATCCTAAATCTAGGGAGCTTTGGTGAGGGCCAAAGCATGACCTAAATCTAAGGCAAAAATGGTGATATGGTTTATCTCCATAAGAGAGAATAAACCACCTGTCTGTTGGACTTACAACTGCCTAGAGGTGGATACCAACTAACTCCTCTTATGATTTTAAATACATGTAGGCAAGTCTTATACTTTGTAATATGGCTAAGCTGTTGTTTATTTAGAAATGAGACTAAGTCCTCAAACACACTCCCTAAGAGACTAGATCATGAAGGGCATGAATAAATGACTTAATATAATGTAAATTTTATTAAGTTTTAATTTTTAGACATTTTTATTTGACACAGGCTATGAGATTTCATATGTCTAATGCATGAGAAGATTTATTATGTGCCAAAATCAGAAAGAAGGAGGTGCGCTTCCACCATGGCTCTCAAAGGTCAAGCCATTTTATCTGGAAAAGGTGGAAGCCCTGAATAAGCAAGAGTGAGATAATATTTTTTTTTTTGCATGATGTGAGACATACAACATCCAATTAAGGGGTTGCTAAATATTTTATTATTTTGATTTATGTCCTAGGCTTTAGGTGGGATTATGAGTTATTAAATTTACTTTTGAGTTGATTAATTGGATAGAAAATTTATTTTTCCCTGAGAGCCTAATCACATCCAGGCCATTCATCAAACAATGAAGAAACTAGGAAAATCATGTCATCCTAATTACGCAATCATAAACAAAATATCAATCAATTTATAAAATTAGCACAAAAAATAAGAGCCCGATGTGATCGGGCTCCACTACGCAGACTCGAAAAGAAGAATGAGTAGCTGAGCTCTACCCTTATACAACCTGTATTACAAATGAATAATTATAATTAAAAGGAATTCATGTTATGGGGGGGTCTTCACTCTTAATTTCTTAATTTCTTCATTTCTTCCTTTCTCTTAGCTTGACTTGGGATGTAGTTTGCTCCAAGGCTTCACATGGTATATAAGACATGGTCTTATAACCAATATTCACCTTAATTTCCCCATAACATTTATTCCAAATTTCAATTGCAAAATTTACATCAAAATGGGAAAGATAAATCTATCTAAACCTGCAAAATAGAGATTAGCTAAACATACCACACAACCCAAGCAGTCATATGAATAATTTGGACTTAGCACCCCACACATGGGTAACCAAGTCCACTTGTCTTGGGTATAAGCAACCTGCACAATAAAAATATTTATATTTTTATTATAACGCCCCTTAAGTACAATCCCCTACAGAATGCATGATTAAGCTAATATCGGTCTACCATTCAGTCTATGCACATGCACCCTAACATCTAGTCTAAAAAAATTACATTACATCACAAAATAAAATCAGGCATCAAACCTTGCACTGCCCTAACATAGAGCTAAAAATGGTGACTTAGCCTAATGTGTGTGCCATTTAAGGCTTGTGTGGCATGTCTTAGCTAGGCTTTAAGGTTGAATTTTCTAAGTGTGAAGGATTCAACATAGAGGGTGATTTCATTTTAAGTAATTTAGTTAATTCCTCAATTTTAGTTGATGATTTGATTTGGTTTGAATGAACTTACACTTAGTTACTAAATGTTGTAATGAGAAGAAAAGAGAAGAGAACTTCTCTTTCATCCCTACCTTAAGTAATTTCTAATGTGGATTCATTAATGATTTTTATTTAGTGAATGTTTTATTATGTATTTTAGTTAACCCTAAATTTAGGTTTTCTCTAAATAATGATATTCAATACGAAAGACATCTTAGGATTAGTTAAGGTGAATTACTATCACATAACACACAACCATTTCTTTCTTTCCACCATGTATACCATGCATATGAATAATCCTAAGCATTCCTATACATGCAATATAGATTTTAGCACACTTTGATGATGAATGCTAAGAGATATGATTTGAAAATTTGGATATTCCATGAATGCATGATTTCATTATGTAGAAAAGAGGGATTTCTCATCCATAAAAAAATGCATATTTACATGTATAAAAGATATAAGTGAGTACGACGCCACTATTTTCTACACCAGGGGCGTAAGGTACAAAACCTACTTAGGACAACTTAAAGCCTCGCAACCCCATGATGTCCAGACTAATATACCACTTTTCTTAAATACATGTAAATGTACAAAAAGAAACAAATGGATGAAGAATCATGCAAAAGATTTATGTTTGGTTTGGTTGTATGATTTACATGTGTAAGTGTGAGGATGCTTCTTAAATCATAACATAGGAATGCATAGGAATAAATTTAAGCAAGTGTTATGTTCTTTCAAATGAACTATACACTTTGCAAATCCTATACAAGTCCATGGGAAGGAAAACAAGACAAAACACATCTTATGCTTATAATCACATGGAAGCTTATAAGTACTTATAAGTAGCATCACTACATTCATAATCTTTAACTTATAGATTTTAGAAATAATTTTTGGTTTAATAGTGATAATAGCCACTCATATTCTTAACTTTAGCCAAAACATGCAATTTGACATAAAAAGAAACATTTTATTTAATTGATTTTTTCAAAAGATATGAATGTATGATTTCATATGGCAAACAATATTTAGCATGCTTGGAAAGAAATAAAGTGATGTAAGCATATGACTTCATTCACCCTAATTAATTCTTAAAGATAATCCTATGAAATAAGATCATTTAAAGTGAATCAAAATTCTTTAAGGAGATTTAATTTTTTGAATTTGATTTGACTTAGGAAATGTGAGAAAGGTTTGCTTGCCCTAACCCATTTCCCCCATGTGTAAATTAGCTTTGTTTAATTTTAGAACAATTAGATTGATTTTATGCTTTATTTAAGTTAATGTGTGAATTAATTCCATCAATTACCCCTTACCTACACCACTTTAACATAATTAAACAAGTAATTATGAGCCAACATATGATATGTAACCGCATAGAATTTAAATCAGCAATGCACCTAAGAAGTAAAGGGGCCTAATGCAATTGCCTCACAATTATTGATTAATTAAGATAAAAGGTTTAATTAAGTACTTTCATAACCACCCTATATATGTAGTTTAATTATAATTTCTTTTGAAGTCTCTTAGGTTATTGAACACCTAGGAATCTACCCAAGATTAAGTGATTAAGTTATGGAATAATTTGGTTTTGAGTTTAGTTAATTAAGACATTTAATGAAGTGATTAAAATATTAATCAACTTGCAAATTAATTAATTCTATATCCAAATGAAATAAACTTAAGGGAAAAGATTGGAAAAGAAATCCTAATCTCATTCCCTAAGTCCAATTCACTATTTCATGATGATTAACAAATTTAATTAATGAATTTATCACTATTTAATAGATTAATTAATCATTTATTTAATTAAGAGAGGGATTAAGGATGAACTAAGCAATCCCCCTAATTAACTCAATATTAAATTCCAAGAAAATCATGGGAGGCAGAGGTCATCCCACTAGTTAACCCTAGGAAGTTTGGAATTAGTTGTTGAAGTAATTAAGGAGTAATTAGCCTAATTAAATTTATAATAAAACCTAAATTGAGTGAAAGTCACTCTTCAAAATAAATTTAATTTAATTTTATATTATTCTTATTTAAATTATCTTTAAAATTAACTTGGGTTTGTATTTTTTAGATTTTTCTACAATTAGTTATGAATTTTGGAAACTTCAGCATTAAAAATAAATTAATTATAGCTAATTAACCCCCTAATCCCGGAAGGCCATGTGGAGGCTAACGTGGCGTGCTTTCCATCTGGTGCGACGGGATAGGTTATTTAAGTTGTCACATCCACTACCGAGTCAGCTGGCGGCGGACGTGCTTTCTCCACGAGTCGTCTGATCTAAGATCAGATGACCACATTTAATCTCACAGTTTAGGCTTAAATGAAAGGGAGATCTATCATGATTTAATCACAACCTTTCATTCCAATCACACGGAATAGATAGTGTGTGATCTATCTCCTCCTGAGCGGCGAGAGACGGATGTCGTCCATTGATCATCAATTGATCCGAGCTCACCCGAGCTTGGATTGAGTTCAAACTCACCCCACATCTTTAGAGGAGCACAAGTAAGGGATCCAACAATCAAGATCTAATGAGAATACAATTCCATTCATAAAGGATCAAGCAAAAATTCCTATGGCTATGATTTTGAGCAGTACCTCACCGGAGGTAATCACCAGCGCTTCTAACGGAGGAGGTAGCTTCATCTAGTAGAGATGAAGCTCTGTTGAAGGTATCAAGCCTTGATTTGAAGTGGATGGCTCGGTTGATCAAGCTCCCCTTCAATGGCAATCGGCTTTGATCAAAGTCCACCTTTTCGTGTCTTGTTAACTTGGAAAATAACTTGATCAAGCTCGATGAGGTCCCTTGATGGTGCTTGCAAGAGTAATTTGGATTGATGGAGAACTGACTGAGTTGGAAATTGGATTGGCCCCCCCTATTTTGGCTTGAGCAAAATCGAGAAGGAGAAAGGGGGGGGGGGGGGAACTCGGGAATACTTTCCAAGGATTGGAGAATCTTGCTTTCGGTTCCTCTAGCTCAATTGAATTCAGTCCATGTTGTTTGAGTGGGAATGAGGGGGAGTATATCTCCACCTCCTTGGATTGGATGGTGAAGACTAGAAAATGCCATTTTAGCTCAATTGTTGAGATTGATTGATCGGTTTGGGCTATTAGACACTCCATGTGATTCATTTTAGGTAGTGGGGGGAAGGAGAGTGAGTGCCCATGTGCTCAGTGAGTGTATGGGGTGATCCAAGTGTCCAATTCCCATTGGAGTAGTCGGTTTGGCCTTGGGTTGGGTCGTGGTTGACCCAAACCCATTGGGTCATGTTCACCACCTCCCTTAGTGTCCATGTGAACCACTAGGAGGATGCCAAGTGGCCTTGAGAAAGAATTTGCCAAATTCAAAGTGAACTTGGCCATAGGATACCCTTTGACCTAAGAGTAAAATGGCCATTTGCCCTTGATTTTGATTTGGGCAGATTTGAAATGATTCAAAAATGGGTTGGTCCAAATTTCAAGTGATTTGGAGTTCATTTGGTTTGAATTGGTTCAATTCGACCTATTTAGGTGAACTTGGGTCAATTTGGGTTAGGTTGACTAGTTGGTCAAATTGGGTTAGGTTGACTAGTTAGTCAAATTGAATCAAACCATGGGTTAGTTCAAGTTCAAATGTTCATTTGGATCCTATGAGTATCATTAGTTTGGTTCAATTTGGTTTTAGTTCATTTAGGTTCATTTAGGTCAAATGGGTCAAGTCGACCAATTTAACCCATTTGACCAAATTGGGCTAGGTCATGGGTTGGTTTAGGCTTGGTTGATCATTTAAAATGTATTACAAGCTTTGGTTTTAATCAATTTTGATTTGGTTTGATTTCAAGTTGATTTTGACCTTTTAGGTCAAGTTGGGTTCATGGTCAATTAGGCTAGGTTGGGTCTAGTTGGCCAATTGAAGCTTTGGTCAAGTTCAACAAGTTATTTAGAATGAATTTGACCCATTGGTTGCAATCAATTTGGTTTAGATCAAGATTTGAATCATTTTGACTTTTTAGGTCAATTTGGGTCAATTTAGGACAAGTGGCCAATTAGGCTTGGTTTGGCTCAATTGATAGCTTGGTCAAGTTCAATCATTGTTATGGATTGATTTAGATCAAATGTGTCAATAAATTTGGCTTATGGTAGATTTTGGCTAGTTTGGGTAACATTTGGGCTAAGTGTTGACTTGGTCAAAGGCTAAGTTTGACTTAGTTTGACCTGATTTGAGTGATTGATCATCCTAGGATGATTGTTGCTCACAATGTGAGGCTTAGATGGGCTTAGTTCAATCGAATTTGGGTTGGATTAAAATTGGCTCAAAAAGGTTCTTTAGGTCACTTTAGGTCAAATGAGCCTAAGTGGGTAAATTGGCTTGATCAAGGCTTGATTCAAGTTTGGTTGAACTCACATATGACTTATGATAGAAATATAAATCCAATTGCAAGTGATTTGGAGTCAAATGAGTTTTGATTCATTTGATAATTCCAAGTTCAAAGGATGAACATGGGTTTGGTGATTATATTTATGTTTATATTTGGGCATGTGATTGAAGGAATGATTGTTTGAAGAGAAAATCTAAAGGTTTGGATTGATTTGACAATGATTTGGCTAAGTTCAAGGATTTTACTTGAAAGAGTATAAGTTAGATTTAAGTTGGATTTGGATTTGAGTCTTGAATTTAGTTTTGGTTATTTGAATTTATATTTCATTTATATTTGTGAATATAAATGAGAATATAAATGGGTTATGAGAAAATCTTTTGAGTTCGAGGTGATTTGGAATTGATTTGAGCTAAGTCCATAAGATGAAATCAAAGGGCTTAGAAAAGGCTTTGGATTTGGAATTGTTCATGGGTTTCAATTATTTGGAATTGATTCATGATTTGAGAAAATCAATTGAGTTGGAGTTGATTTAAGATTTGAATTTGAAGTTTGGTTTGAAAGAAGGTTGTAAGGATTAGGTTCAAGCTATAGGGTAGGCAAGTCTTCCTAATACCCCTAAGGCATAACCTATTCCTATGGTTAACTCTTCTAAGTCTCTAGGGTTAGGTTAAGTGTTCACCTAATCACTAGAAGTGTCTTAAGACTAAGGAACTCTTAGTGTCTAGAGGAGTCCTTATGTCTAGGATGGAGAAGTTGAGAGCTCACTCCAAAAGTGAGGTCAACAGTTGTAATCAACCCTGGTTTGGCCTTCTACAAGCATATCCATAGGTGGAGCATCCTATGGAGGGGCTATTAGCTCACTATAACCAATGACTTGCTTACCCTTATCTAGAAGTGCTACCATAGGAGGTAGAACTTTTCCACTACGTAGATTGACTTCGGTGACTTCATGTGGCGGGTTGGTGGAAAGTTCTACAATACATCTGATTCTATGGGACCTTAAGTGATTGATTCAATCAAAGGATCGAGAGATTATTAAATTAGATCCATCATCTTCATTAATTTCTTTCTAGGTAGAGGTACATGATATAAATCAAGTAAAGTAAGCAGAGTGAGGGGTTTAGTGCCCTCGTCCGTAGATACAATGTTTCTGCTAGAAGAAGAAGAGCTAGATGAAGTGGTAGTAGCTACAATGGTGGAATGAATGCTTAACTTGGACGGTGGTTGCGCTACTTGGTTATCCCATGCAAGTGTGGACTGCTGCTGTTGCTGTTGAAGTCCCACCTTCCCCGAGTTGTCCTTGGCAACTTGCAAACCTTCCTTGATGTTGGAGGTTTGAGCTACCTCAGGCTCCTGCAAGAAAAGTTTCTTGATCTTAGAAACAATCTTATTAGAGGTTTGGGATAAAAAGATATTCCAACTTTCTTTTGTCTTGAGAGGATCACATGTATCCCCAAGGATTACTCTAATAGAGCTAGATCTGGTGGCCACTGTGGTGAATGGTATGATGGCCAAGGAGGTGGATGAGGAGGTGGCAAAGGTGGTTGCTAAGCTCGTGGTCTCTCAAACTGAACTCTAGTCGGCTGCTTTCCCTTATCTACTGACACCACTACCTTTGGCTTCTTATTATATGCTTTCAATAGCTTGGGCTTGGATGACTGGTCTTAGAAGGGTAATAGTTTGGCTTCTCCTTGTAGACTAGCCTCCGTGTTGATTAATTTCTCAAATGTTATGATTATAAATCCCTTGAGCATGAAAGTAACCGGGCCATAAATTTTCATGAGAAGAATTTCTATGGCATGCTGTTCGGACAGCTGTGATTCACATTTCATATCAGGTTTCTCCACCTAAGAATGTAATCAATGAGGGACTCATTGGAATTTTGTTGTGCCACAACGAGATCACCTACAGTAACCCTTTGCTGAGCTCCAACAAACCTTTTGATGAAGAGTTTCTCCAACTCAACAAATGTCTTCACCGAACCATTGGGCAGTTTGACGTACCAATCAAATGCAATCCCCAATAGACTGTTGACAAAGAGGCAAAAAAGAAGAGCATCGCTACCACTAGTTTTACAACAACCAGCTCTAAAGTGTGCCATATATTGTTGAGGGTTCCCACTACCATGAAAAATCTTGAAAGAAGGTGGCACAAACTCTTTGGGGGTACTGAACTGTGTAAAATTCTTCTGGGTAGGGTCTACCCTTTGGAATGGATGAGGTACCCTGAGCTTGCGCCAATACTACTCCAAAATATTGTTCCACCATTTGTTTGATGTCCTTCTCCTATACGGAGGTACTATCTATGACCTTCCTATGCAAGCTTCCACTATCCTGATCCATGAGAGATGCACTCTTGGGAGGATCTAAGAGATGTAGGAGCTCGGCCCGATTGGTCTCCATAGGACTGGTGTGTGTGACTGGAATTTGGTTCTGTAATGCAAGAACTGCTGCTAATAAGTCTTCAATCCTCCTCTCCATCCTACTGACCTGCTCGTCCTTCTGCCTGAACTATTGGAGGAGGTGTTGGGTTGAATGAGTGGTGTCATCATTTTCAACCACAATACCTTCTTGACTATGATGGTCTCTAGGAAGGAATCCTCAAGTATCAACCATATGGACTTCTACTGAGTCCTCAAATAGATCGTCCTCATCGGGGTCGAAAGCTACCCTACCCTCTTTTCAATCTAAGTGATTGCTCCCAAGAAGTAGCTTCTTCTCTATAAAGTAGTTTTCTATGATGTCGACTAAAGAATGGTCTCCTACTCTGTTGGGCTGGACTGGCACAAACACCTAGTGACTACTAACTGTAAGGCTATGTTTGTCTGACTCTATGCATCTGACACTGCCTACTGAATGGGTGCTCTCACTGGGAGGGTCCACTGCCATGGGAACTGTGCTATCATCCCCCCTGCCTCTGCTACTGCTGGTGACTATAGTGGTGACACGATGATGACACTTTTGCACTCTTTTCCATGAGTTGGCCAACTCCTCTTTTCCTTTAGATCACCAATGGGGATCTCCTCTCCCCGGATGCAGACTTTTAGATCTTGGTGAGAACTGTGGAAATGGGAACTTGAATAGGTGACAGTGGATGAGGAGTGGAGCATTTTGATGGTGGTGAAACTGGCTACCTCTTCGCTGGAACTCTCCTCTTACGGCTAGTGGTGTCAGTTAGATCTATACTATCAGTACGATCGACCCTGGTGGCCTGTCGATTGAGAAAATTAATAGGGGCATACCTCTGCCTCTCTCTAATGCCCACTTGGAGGCAACTTTGGCCTCAATGGACCTCTCTCTACGGATCTGAGAGCTAATCCTTCGGGTAATCACAGACCTCAAATCAAGTAGTGCACCAGACTCTGAGAGTCCATAGGCTCTGTCAACCTAGCGGAGAACTTTCCTGAAACCAGCATAGGGTTTCCTCTTCTCCCTGACTGGTACCTCATAGTGAGCTGGTGGTGGAGGTGATGTAACAATCCTCCTAGTATCTTCCTCTCCATCTGAACCAGAGTGGGGGTGGAATCTGCTACCACCCAAGGAAGAGGAGACCTCCCGTGGAGAACCTTCCTTGTTAATGTGGGAGGCGGCATTGACCTCCCTAGCTGCTCTCTCGTGGTACCACTTAATCTTCCTACTCTTATCAAGGTGTTGGGTGCTGGAGAGTGGGGTTGTGCGAGAACTAGAACCTACCTCAAAGGTAGGGGAAACTATCTCAGATGCCAAGATAGCTTTTCCCTTTGAGGGGACCAAAGAGGAGGTGCTAGCTCGTACCGGGGCTGCAATAGGGAGAACAACAACATTCTGAACTTGCAGGGGAAACACTAGCACTGACACTGTTGAAGTTGGAATTGACACCATTATGGGAACCTCCATAACCTTCCTCTTATGAGAGGGGAATTCAGAGTCAGATGGAATGTGAAAATGAAGATTTGGCTTCTGTCTAGCCACCTCCTCCTTGCTAATAGTTGTGAGGGCTGACCCCTCACAGGTGATATGGACTCCCTTGAAACTGCGGCCAAAGTAAATCAGATGGGTGGTATCGGTTGAGGTGAGATTGGCCTGATCCAAGGCCAGATTTACACCAGAGGGGAAAGAGAAAACAAACTTGTCGGGAGCCATAACAACTAATACTGACTAAAGACTGAAATGAACTGACTGTGCTAGTACCTCTGCATTTGTTGAAATAAAATTGAGTCAGACTATTGCTTTGATATTTGTCTTCAAACATTAATTTTTGATATTAACTTGGAATTTTGAACCCACACTTAACAATTTTAAGTATGCTAAGTGGGGTTCGATGAATTGGAGAGATTTGAGGAGAGTCTTTGTCATTGAATTTTGATTTTGATTTAGAACCTTCATTCAACGAATTTGAGTATGTGAATGAGGTTCCATCCATTTTGAAGAGACTTTGGAGATGTATTTGGTTTGTTTATCCTTTGTTTGAAAATTTTGATTTGATATTTGGAATCTTCACTTAGCAAATTTGGATATGCTAAATGAGACTCAAGTGCATGTTTGAAAATATTTTTATTTGTTTGCGATGATGTGTGCCATGTATTGAATTTATTTTGAATTTGATTTGAAAATGGGAACCCTACTTAGCAAATTTAGGTATATTAAGTAAGGCCTAAATGTGTTTATTGTATTTTTGATTTGATTTGAAAAATGAGACCTTTACTTAATAAATGTGGGTATGTTAAGTAAGGCTTAAGTGTGTTTGCTGTGTTTGTTTAGTTTTTTTTTTTTTTTGAAAGAGGGGAACTTCTATTTAACAAATATAATATGTGAAATAGAGTCTCATTTGTTTTCAATTTTAAAAAATGGAACTTTCATTTGACAAATATGGATATGTCAAATGGAGTTCATGTGTGTTTTATTTGTTTGTGATTTTGAAAATGGTACTCTACTTAGCAAATGTGGGTATGTTAAGTAGAGTCCAATTTGTTTTGAATTTTGAAAAATGGAATTCTCATTTGACAAGTTTGGGTATGTCAAATGGAATTCAAATGTGTTTTGATTTTGTTTTGAAAATGGTAATTTTCATTTGACAAATTTAGGCATGTCAAATGGAATTCAAGTGTGTTTTGATTTTGTTTTGAAAAAGGTAACTCTACTTATCAAATGTGGGTATGTTAAGTAGAGTCCAATTTGTTTTGATTTTGAAAAAGGAAAATCTCATTTGACAAATTTGGGTGTGTCAAATGGAATTCAAATGCATTTTGATTTTGTTCTTTGGGTGATTTTTTAAAAGGGAGTTCCACTTAACAAATTTAGGTATGTTAAATGAAATTCAATTATATTTATTGATTTTCAAAAATGGGGTTTTGTGTGTGTGATATTACTTTTGAAAAGGGAAACTCCAACTTAGCACATGTGGAATGTGCTAAATGGAATTTCAATTTTATGTCATGATTTCATTTGAAAATAGGATCTTCATCCAACAAACCATGAAATGGAGATAGTTATTTTCAAAAATGTGCTTTTGAAAAAGGGATTTTAAAATTTTTTGATTTTGATTTTGAAAGGAACCTCCATGTAATAATTGTGGACATTGTTAAATGGGGTTTGGTTATCCTTAAACATTTTGAAAACTTTTTGCATATCTTTTTTCATGTGATTTTTAATTGATTTGAAAAGTGCTTTTTGAAAATAATATTTTTGCAAAGGATTTATTATGTGATGAACCTTGCCTCCCCAAGAGGATGGCAAAGAGGTTCTAAAAATTTTTAGTCATCTCCTTTAGTTTAGTTAATTTATTTTTACCTATTGGGGGGACCTAATAGGGATTTTAAGACCTACATGGAGTGAGGTCCTAAAACCTAAAGGATGTGGCTAGCTTTGCTTAAGGATGAAATAAGCTAAGTGCCAATGGAAAGAAAGATAGTCTTATGCTTATATAAAATATAAGTCCACTATTTATGCTTGGAGACAATAATTGTCTACTAAAGATGGAGAGAGGATCCCCAGCGGAGTCACCAGAAAAATCTATGGTGGTTATTTTTGAGATGTGGGACACCATGCAAATCTTAGGGGGTACTTATTGAAGTGATTAGGTACAACATTAAGGAATTATGCACTATCTCAAAAGATAGAATCATCACCCTATAATGGACCTAATCACCTAATAATGACTCCTAAGGCATGATGGGTCTTCGAATGTACCAGCAATCTTTCCCCTACTTTACATGAAAAAGTAAAGTAGGGTTTATATTAACTCGGGTTTATTAAGTTCTATATGGAGGAAAGCCTACATAGTTAATTACATCCTAAGAGATGAGATCCCTTAAGAATACTCTTGATTAAAGTAGAAATTAAAGTCTCCAAAGATTTCAAGGCTAGACTATCAATAAATTGGTTATCTGTAGAAAATAAAATGGGATTGTTCAAGGAGAAGACTTATTATCGAAGCCATAGGAGATGAGTAGGGAATGTTCATGATACTTGGATGCCTAGTGAGTATTCCAATCTATCTTATGGTTGGGCTTTATATGTTTGAAATTGAAGAGATTAATTTTATTAAAGTTAAAATTTTATTAGAAAACTAGGATTTATAATCCCACAATACAAGATTATGGAAATACCTAAGAAGTGAGGATTTATGCTTGTAGCCCGAAGGAAATAGCTACCTCGGATCCTAAATCTAGGGAGCTTTAGCATAACCTAAAGTGTGACCTAAATCTAAACAAACATGGGTATATGGTTTACCTCCACAAGAAAGAATAAACCACCCGACTGCTGGGCTTACAACCACTTGGAGTGGCAGCCAGCTAACTCTTCCAATGCTTTAAATCCATGTAGACGAGTCTTATAAATTCGCAAGATAGTTGGGGTGTTATTTATTTAAAGACTAAAGTCCTTAAACCCACTCCCTAAGAGACTAGAGCATGAGTGGTATGAATAATGACTTAGTATAACGAGAAATATTTTCAAATTTTATTTTATTTTTGACACTTCATTTTGACAAAGGCTTTGGGATTTTCATATGTCTAAATGCATGATGAAATTAATTATTGGCCAAATAAGAAGAGAAGAGGGTGAAGCTCCATCAATAGGAGTTGCTCTCAGAGGTCAAGCGGTTCCCATGCATGTAAGGACGGAGGCCCTCATTTTGCAAGAGTGAAAGAATATGTATGCATGTTGTTAGACATACAACCATACAACTAAGGGGTTGCTAATTCTTTTAATTATCTTGATTTACATCCTAGGCTTTTATTATGAGGCTATGAGTTATTTAAAACTTTAGTTATGAGTTGTAATTGGGTAAAAGATTTATTTTTTCTTAAGAGCCTAATCACATCCAGGCCATACAACAAACACCAATCATAAAGATAGTATGAAAGACATGTAATTTGCTAATGCACAAGCTAAACATAACATCAAATATTTTATAGCTAACATAAAACAGTAAAAGGCTGGTGCGGTCTGGTACCATTGTACAACCCAAAAAAATAAAATGGGTAGTTGAGCACTACCCTTATACAACCCGATAATATAAAAGAATAGTTATAATTACAATGAATGAGTGCTATGGGGGGTCTTCAAATCTTCATAACTTTATGTCTTCATTTGGTTTGGTTGGCTTCAAGGCATCACATAGCACCTCAAGACTAATCCTTCTAGCCGTTGCTCATCCTAATCCCGCATAATACTAATCCTAATTCCTAGTGCAAAATTACATTGAAAATAGGAAAAGTAAATCTAACTACACCTATAAAATAAAGGTTAGCTAAATATACATATAATCCCAAGCAGTTATATCATAATTTGTACTTAGCACCCTGCACATGGGTAACCAAGTCCACTTGTCCTAACTTGGATTATGCATAGGGGCTAAAGCGAACTGTAAAGAGAGCATTTATATTTATTTTTAAGCGACCCTTAAGCATAATCCCCTGCATAAAAATGATTAGGCTAATCATGTCCGACCATCCAGTCTACGAAATATACACCCTAACATCCAGTCTAAAATAATACATCACAAAAAAAAACATCCATCACTCCATGCAACGTCCTAACTGAGGACTAGAAGTGGTGACTTAACGCTAAAGTGTGTGTTAAGGCTTTTGTGGCATGTCCCAGCTAGGCTTTAAGATTATAATTTTCTAAGTGTGAAGGGATGTTCAATTTAACCATAAAGGGATGATATCACTTTAATTTGTTTAATTGATTTGAGAATTTTACTTAGTATTTTCTTTCATTTCATATGACCTACACTTAGCAACTATGTGTCGTAAAGAGAAGAAAAGAGGTTTCCCTCTTTCATCCCTATCCTAAGCCACTTTCTGAAGCATGTTGATTTAATTTGATTATCTTTAGTGAATGGTTTATTAAACATCTTTTATTAATCCTAAGTTTATGTTCACCTTAAATAATTACATTCAACATGAAAGGCTTCTTAAGATTAATTTGAGTGAATTACTAGCACACGCATACATCACATTATTCCTTTCCATCACATGTAACATTCATATGATTGAATCCTAAATATAACTACACATGCAATATATTTCTTTTAGAACACTTTAAATGAAAGTTGCATATGTGTATTTTGTAGAAAATGGGATTTTCACTCACTAGCTAAATGCACATCCAAGCGTATAAACATTTTAAGCAGATACTTCATCATTGTTAACCAGGGGAGTGAGGTAAAGTCTTCATTGGGGCTACTTAAAGCCTTACATCCCCGAAATGTCCAGACTAGATATACCCACTATTCTTGAATACACATGAATGTAGAAGTGACTACAAGAATGGAAAATTATGCAAGTTAAAGTTGAAAGGGAGATTTTCATTCAATAGCTAAATGCACATACAAGTGTATAAAAGTTTTAAGTGGATACTTTGCCATTGTTAAACCATGGGAGTGAGGTAAAGACCTCCTTGGGGCTACTTAAAGCCTTGCATCCCCAGAATATCTAGACTAGATATACCCACTATTCTTAAATACACATGAATATACAAGTGACTACAAGAATGAAAAATCAAGTATGTTAAAGTTGAAAAAGAGATTTTCATTCATTAGCTAAATGCACATACAAGTGTATAAAAGTTTTAAGCAGATACTTTGCCACTGTTAAACCAGGGGAGTGAGCTAAGGACCTCCCTAGGGCTACTTAAAGCATTGCATCCCCAGAATATCCAGACTAGATATACCAACTATTCTTGAATACTCATGAATGTACAAGTGACTACAAGAATGGAAAATCATGCAAGTTAAAGTTGAAAGAGAGATTTTCATTCATTAGCTAAATGCAAATACAAGTGTACAAAATTTTTAAGTGGATACTTCACCATTGTTAAACTAAGGGAGTGAGGTAATGACCTCCTTGGGGCTACTTAAAGCCTTGGGTCCCTGAAATATTCAGACTGAATATGCCCACTATTCTTGAATACACATGAATGTACAAGTGACTACAAGATTGGAAACTCATGCAAAAGTTGCATTCCTTTCAATTGAATTATTTATACATGTGAGCTAAAGCCCTATCTAAATTCTAACATAAAAATACATAGGAATGAATTAAACAAATGTTGTGTCCTTTTCAAATGGTCTATACACTTGTTAACATTCAAACTTTATGTAAATTCATATAGACTAAAGAAAGAGAATTCCACATCACATGTTCTAAGCCAAAGATACATGCAAGCTTATAGATATTTATAACAATTATCACTCCAAATATTATAATTGTCTTATAAACTTTTGAAAATAACTTTGATTTAATAGTGATAATAGCCACACATATTATAGATTTAATTCAACACATGCAAGCTTAACATAAGGAAAATTCATTTAAATTTAAATATTTTGAAATCATGAATGCATGAAATCACATGACACACATCATTTAATAAGATTGGAAAGAATAATAAGGCATAAAACATATGTTTCATTCAATCAAAATAATTCCTAAGGACAATCTTCTCAAATAAAAACATTTAAAGAAAACCAAGGCTTTTTAATCATCATTTTAAGTTTATGTTTCAATTTAATTTAAAGAAATGAAGGAAGATTTGCTGATATTAACCCATTACCATGTTTGTGATTTAATTTGGTTTAATAAAAATGTAACTAAGTTCATTTTATGAGTTAATTAAGTTGTAGTAGGATGTTAATCACATTAATTAACCCTTTCTTATGTTACCTTAAAGTAATTAACTAAGTAATCATGAGCTAAGATGATATGCAAGTACATTGAAATAAAATATGCAATGATCCTAAGAAATAAAAGGCCTAATGCAATTAGCTCATGATTAATAGTTGATTAAGTTAAGGAACTTAATTAGGTACTCTTATGATTCTCCTACACTTGTAGATTAACCAAAATTTCCTTAATCTCCCTTAGGTTATTGAACACCTAAGGATCTACCCAAGACTTAACTAAAATCTAGAGTGATTTGGATTTTGAAAGACTAAGATTTCAATTTAATCAATTAAGTAGTTTAATCGATTAATTAAGTCTTGATTAATTTGATTAATGAAATGAACCTAGGAAAATAGATTAGAAAGGAGACCCTAACCTTATTCCATGGGTCTATTCACTGTTGAATAAAGATTAACCACTTAATTAATTAATTTATTATTGTTCATGGTATCAATTAACCAATAATTATATTTGGAGAATAATTAAGGCTCAATTAATCAATTTTCTTAATTAAACAAGTAATAAATCCCAAGAAAATTAGAGGAGATAAAGGTCATCCTCTTAAATAATCTCAAAGATTTTGGGATTAATCACTTGAATGATTAGAGAGTAATTAGACTAATTAAGCTTTTAATTAAACCCTAATTGAGCTCTATTTACTATTCAACATCACTTGAGAATATTTTTAACAAATTCCCCTCTAAAATAGCTTCAAAATAAGTATTTATTTTTATTTTTATAAATTTTCTATGATTTGTTATGATTTTCAAAAATTTAGCCAATTTAAATATTTTTTCATAATTTTTATAAAATCCATTAATATTTGTGCTAAAATATACTATTTGAGCTTCAAAATGCAATATCTTCCAATCTAGAGATCATTTGAACCTAAAATTTTTATGGTAGGTTTATTTTAACTACAATTTCATTCCTTGAAATTTTTAATTCAATCTAATTTGTATTTTTGGTTTAATTAATAAAATTTGATTTTCACTAAAACTTAAATTAAGCTCAGAATACTTAGAAAGATTTAGGGATTTTGAGTTAGTTGGATTTCTATTGAAAAGAAGAATCCAATGAGTTCTTGTTTAAAATTTTTTGTTGAGTATTTTATTTTCTATGAATATTTGAAGTTTCAGGTGATTTAAATAATTTTTAAAATCAAAAAATGGTTGAATTTCCTACTTATCCCAATCAGCACCGCGCGACACTAACTTGGCAATGTGGTGCTACGTGATTGGCCACGTGATTCTGTGTGGCAAGTGGCACCATGCAGGGCTATCGCAGCCACTGAGTAGGAAAATGCACAGGGCACGTGGTTCCGATTGGATGGTCTAGATTAGATCCGCAGGCTGAACGGTGCAGACGTGCGATTTGGGCATGAAATCATAGTCATCCGTTTTCCCTGAAGTGGGATCGAGTGGCTGCTACTTCCCAGCCAGGGAATGCGATGGTTGAAAAGTAAAACTGAGAGGAATTTTGTGATTTTTATAAAATTTGAACAAAATCTCATCCGAATGGTCTCATTTTCGCATCGATTCACACCAAAGAACTTCTATTTTTGTATTGGCACTATATAAAATGAAGAATGCAAGATTTTTCTAAGGAAATTCCTAAAATCATGCAAGAATCATCACAAACTAAAGAACCTATGGTTGGCTAAAGAATTTAAAAATTACCTCACCAGATATAGTTTTTGGTGGCAGTGTTGATCTGAAAATGTTCCTAGGTGCGAGACAAAGCTTTGGGATGGACCTAGGTGCTTTCCTCCACTTGGAATGTCATCTCCATCAAGACTCATTGCTTCCTCATCAAAAATTTTTTGATTTTTGATGGCTTTAGCTCAAAAGAAGTAGGAGGTGAATGTTGGTTGCATGGGGAGCTCTTGGAGACTGAAATGAGGGCATGTGGGTGATTTTGGATGCCTCTATTTCCTTGTGCACCAAGGTGGATGAAAATCACCTTTCATGGTAATTTTTTGCTCCTTGTGGGTGTCCTATGGCTTGGGATGGTTGGGAATGGTAGTAAATCATCTTAGGTGGCTTCACTTGAGTAGAGGAGGGTGTGAGAATGCAGCCAAGGCAAGGGGAGTGAGATTCCTTACTTGGCACATGCTCCAATGGGGGAGGTAAGGTGAATTCACCTACCCATGAGTCATGGCTGACCCAACCACCTCTTGGGTTAGGTTGGTCAGTCTTCTTGGAGCATAGGTGGACCAATGAATGAGTTTTAAATGGCCAAGGAAGAGAAATGACCACTTATGTGAGTGTCTTTTATCATGGGGTGCCCTTGACCTGAAGGCAAAGTGGGCATTTCACATTGGATTTGATTTGGATAGATTAGAAATGAGTCAAAAGTGAGTTGGACCAAATTTCATGTCATTTGGAGTTCATTTGGTTCAATTTGACATAATTTGAGGTCAAAATCAAATAAATTGGTCAAATTAATTAAAGGGTTGAGTCAAGTTTATATGACTATTTGGAGTGTGTTGGTGTCATTGGTTGGGTTTAATTTGGTTTAGATTTGATTTTGGTTCATTTGAGTTCATTTAGGTCAAATGGGTCAAGTTGACCAATTTGACCAAATTGGCCAAATTGACTTGGGTCATGGCTTGGTTCATATTCAATTGGTCAATTAGAGAGTATTGTATGCTTTGGTTTGATTTAATTTAGATTCAATTTGGGTTTAGGTTAATTTGATCCTTTATGTCAATTTGGGCTAAGTAGGTCAATTGGGTTCAATTGGCCAAATTGGATTCAATTCTGGCCTCAGTTAATTTCAACAATCAATTTGGAATGAACTTGAACCATTAGTTATAATCAATTTGGATTGGATTTTGATTTGAACCACTTTGGCCATTTAGGTCAATCTAGGTCAACTTGGGTCAAGAGGGCCAGTTGGGTTAGGTTTTGCTCAATTGAAGGTCAAGTCATGTTCAAGTATTAATTTTGGGTTGGTATGAATCATTGGTTTTAATAGATTTGACTTAGGTTACAATTTGGCTAGTTTGGGTTCATATGGGTTAAAGGGTTGACTTGGTCAATGGGCTAGGTTGACTTGGTTTGACCTAATTTATATCAATTGATCATCCTAGGGTGATCAACAATCATGTCATGAAGTTTGAATTTGCTTAATTTACTTTGATTTGGATTGAATTGGATTTTGGTTCATGTAGGTCAAATTGGTCACTTTGGGTCAAGTGAGCCAATTGGATTTAGTTGGCTTGATTTGGATGTCATTTGGTTGAGTTAGTTGATTGTAGGTTTCATTTATATTTGGTTAGGTAATTGAAGGAGTGATTGATTCAATAGAAAATCTATTGGTTTTGGCTTGATTTAGGTGTCATTTTGTTGAGTCCAAGGAAATGGCTCAAAGGGTTCAAATTTGGGTTTTGATTTGATTTGGATTTACTTTTGGCTATTTCATTATGGATTTGATTTATATTTGGGAAGATAATTGAAGGTACAATTGATTTATAAAAAAAAATCTATTGAGTTTGAAGTGGTTTGAAGGAAAATTTGGCTAAGCTCATGGAGGTAGGTCCAAAGGGCTTAGAAGGGGATTTGATTTGATTTGGTTTGGTTTTGGTGATTTGAGTTGAATTTGAGGTTTGGTTGGAAATTTGGATTTGAATTGAATTTAAGGTGTACACGGATTGGGTTTAGGCTATAGAGTAGGTGATTTTCCAAAGTCCCTAAGGCATGGCCTAATCCTATGATTACCCCTTCTAAATCTCTATGCTTAAGTCAAGTGTTCACCTAATCACTAGAAGTGTCTTATGGCTAAGGGAATCTTAGTGCCTAAAAGATCCTTAAGTTTAAGAAGAGGAGGTTGAGAGATCACTCCAAAAGTGAGGTCAACACTACCACTAATGGTAGCTTCTGTAGTTGAGCATTCTCAGCTTCTCTGGTAATTGGCCTTTGATATCTTTTATTCATAAGACCTTCTCTTTTACAACTTTTAGGACTCTATGTACTCGAGCGGATAGAGTTTTAGGTTATTACTTCTAAAAGGTTGGAGTTGACTATTGTTAAGCCCAAAAAGACTGCTTAGCATCACTAGTAGAGCTATTCTTTTTCACCCATTTCAAATTTTTAAATTTATTGTGGGTAAGAATACTCGCTTCTAGATGTAAGGCTAGTTGTGTAACAGAAGGCCCAAGTGAGAGCTGATGAGCTCACAACTTAGCATTTTTTCTTTCTCTGCTTCCTCTGGGTTAGTTTTCTTCCAGCTAAATAAACTTTTGCATCATGCCTTCCTGGGGCGAATGGTTCAACTAGCAGAGTAGTTGCACTTGATTGCCTTAAATAAGTGCATCACATGTAGGTGTTTCAGTAGCTGAGGAAACAACAACTAGGAAGTATATACTTCTAAATCAGATGGTGGCTCTAGCATCTCCTGCATTAATAATTATGTTGACCAAATGAATGTTGTCACCACACCCAAGTTGGACAGTGAAAAGAGTATTCTATAGATAAACTCTTTACAAATAAAAGATGGAATTAATAATTAACAATCAATATTTCACTCAATACTTTCAAAATGTAAAGGTACTACTCAATAAAATAATATGGAGAATTTTATTTATAATTGATTTAAAATTTTAATTTTTTTAGTATATTTCGCTACTACTATAGCTCAGATTTGACTAGCCAAAGATAGAAAAAGAAACATGTTATTAGTAGAGTCGCTAGAAATCTGTGGGCTCGACCTCTCGATGAAGAGAGTAGATTAAATGTCAGTCAAATTTTTAGAAAGTAGGTGGAATAGTAGATAAGACATTACCTAGAGATTTTGCCCACATTTTGTGAGGACTTTAGATCTAGTTCTAGGTTTCCAAAAGGCACAAGCACCTATAATTAATTACCACTCCCAATGCTGAGAGAGAACTTTTGATTAAGGCTAGCCATTAGATCACTAAATGCGTAACATATAGTAACCGTATGTGGCATTTTAGAATTTAGATTTATGAAATTCTTCATCCTTAACTTGGAGTAGATGGTTGGGGAATGATAACGCGCCCGATCAAGATCCCATGGTTCCACCATTCCAGGTTATCGTGGTCCCTCATCTACTTATTTAGTGGAGGTAGTCGACCCAACCTGACTGAAGGATCCTTGTCAACAGTCATGGGTTGCATCGTCCAAGAGAACCTTGTAGACATGGGGTGGTGTTTGTCTAAGGTGATAAATTTAAGTCCACCTTAGCTGACATATGACTTTTTGCCCTATCAAATGCACCAGCCTATGGTTCACATCTTAAGGGGAAAAGCCATTGGGGAACATACATATAGTCGTAACCATAATATAATAGTGTCATTTGCTGGCAGCCACCCGATCAGAGGACTCTGGTCATAATTGCATCATATGTGGAGCCTATTGAGCAAACCACGCAGTCACGGGACATGGGCTACATCCTTACTGGTATGAGATTGATTGAGAGTGAATATAAAAATATACTTGTTTTGACATTGGCTCCTTTGTGAGCTAGAATTTTCTTAATTTGTCACCTTCGATAAATAGTTGCGGAAGGTGGATGAATTGAATTTTATTTTAATTTTTAGATATTGAATTTCATTTAACCATTTAAGACTTGGTAACTTATCTGATTTTATATTTGTACTGATACTTGAGTTTGAATAATTTAATTTGAGCTTGCAAGCATATTTTAATGGTAAGTAACCCTTCGGATTGAAATATTCATTCAACCTAGCCATCATCTGGGTATGAACGATTTGAGCATTCATACTATAATTTGATAATTTTATTTTTAAGATTGAACCCCTCTGATTGAGATCTATAATTAGAGTAATCATCATTGGGGTATAGACCTTGTCAACTCTTCTTATTTGTTAGCAGAGGATCAGGTCTACAATTTGTATTTTATGGATTTTAGATTTGAGATAGTTTAGCATTAGCATTTTGAAATATTTTGATATTGATAATCCCCTTCGGTTGACATATATGATCACCACAGCCGTCATTGGGGTACACTTTATCAACTCTATCTATTTTCTTACAGAGGATCAGGTCTAGATTCGTTGCTTCAAAATTTATAATTTGTCAAACTTTGTCAACTCTAGCTTGAGCATAGAGAATCGGGTTTGAGGTTTTCTTCTTGAAACCTTAAACTTGAGAAGTCATGTCAATAGATTTATCTTTAGCAATTATATGACAGAATTAGCTTCTCAAATTTTATTAGATTAAAAATATTATAATATTATTATTAAATTTTTAGATTTTTAACCTGGACTTGGTCCTAAGACCTAATCGAGAATCAACCCGCACAACATCCTCTGACACTAAGTTTAAGCATTCAGTGTAATGTAGGGGCCCATGCGAGTTTATTCAATTTAATATTGATTTAACTTTAAGGGATTTGACTATTGTTGCTTATATTGATTGAGTTTCATTATAAGTTTAAAATTTTAGATAAAATTTTGATAATATTTCGGCAGCCTCCCAATGTTGTCCCCATATAGGGAACTTCAACGGGGGCTGGGCCTGCCCACCATGCCAAGAAAGGCATGTACGAGTGGTGTAAACACCACGGCAGAATGCATCATCCCACCATGTAAAGAAATATATGTATGGGTCTCTGAAGCACCTACATGAAGCACAGATTACCCCGCCATATCATGAAAGGCATGTACGGGTACTTATACACTTGCAATGTCAGTTTAAACATTAATTTTAGGTTTGTAATTAAATTTATATTAAGCTGCATAGATTTCCTAGAAGGGCGAAAATTTGGCAGCATTTCGGCAGTATCTTGACATCGTCCCCATGTAGGAGGCTGCCTCGAGTATGCTGGGCATGCCCACCATGCTAATAAAGGCATGTATGGGTGGTATAAACTATGGCCTAAATGCGCCATCCCACCATGCTAAAACAGGCATGTATGGTGCTCTAAGATACCTAAATGAAACACAAATTTTCCCTCCATGCCAAGAAATGCATGTACTAGTACTTATATACCATAAGAAGGTGCACGGTGGGGTGCGGTGCACACATGCATGTCTTGGTCTTGTGGCGGCCAGAGGGGGGAGATGCGCTTCGTGGGGCACTCTGGTAGGTGCATGGGTGCAAAAGCAAGTGCACGAAGGATTGTGCGTTTGTGTAGAGGGTGGCACGCACGTAGAGGGTTGTTTGCTCACGCGAAGGGCTGCACGCACGAGAGGCAAGACAGTTGCAACGCATGGAAGGATGGCCGATTACTACTCTGAGAGCGGCGTGGAGTTCGTTTGATTCGGAGTTAGCGAGGATAGATAGGAGCTGCTATGTGATGAAGAGGCTTCGGATAGAGATTCTATGCAGTAAGGATGGGCCGAACGAGAGGAATCAAGAGAGAGAGGAGGGTTAGGGCCATCTCTGAGTTATTTTTGGGCTGTGGGGAGTTTGGGATTAGGGTTAGGTAATAAAATGTTTGGGATTAGGGATTAGGATGGTGGTACCCGATCGCACCGATCCCTTATTCTTTTGTGATAGTTATAAAATGTTTGATGTTATGTTTATCTTGTGCATTAAAAATGGCATACTTTTCTTAGTTTCTTAAATGATTGATGTTTTGAATATATGGTTTGGATAAGATTAGGCTCTTAAGATAAAAATAAATTTCCTACCCAATTAATCACTCGTAATTAAAATTTTCTACAACTCATTATCTCGAAATAAAGCCTGGGATATAAATAAGATAATTAAAAGATTTAGCAATCCCTTAGCTGGATGTTGTATGTCTCACATCATGCATGTATGTTATTTTGCTCTTGCAAATAGGGGATTTCCATCCTTGCATGATATGGGAATGCTTGATCTGTAAGGGCATCCCTTTTGTTGGAAAACACCCCTTTCTCGCTGATTTGGCCAACAACTTACTTTCATTATGCATATAGGCATAAAAAATCTCAAGCCTTTGCCCAAATGAAGTGTCAAAAATCAAATAAAATTTAAAAAGATTTTACATTAGATTAAGTCATTATTCATATCACTCATGCTCTAGTCTCTTAGGGAGTGGGTTTAAGGACCTTAGTCTCTTTCTTAATAAATAACTAGCTAAACTAATCTTGAAATTCCATATGACTAAACCACATGGATTTAAAGCATAGGAAGAGTTAGCTGGCTACCACTCCAGGCGGTTGTAAGTCTGGTAGTTAGAGGGTTTATCCTCTCTTGTGGAGGTAAACCTTATGCCCATTCTTGCTTAGATTTAGGTCATATTTTAACTTGTGTTAGAACTCCCTAGATTTAGGATTCGAGTTTGCTATTTCCTTCAGGTTACAAGAATAAATACTCACATCTTAGGCATTCCCACAATCTTGTGTTGTTAGATTATAAGCCATAGTAATCTAATAAAATTTCAACTCAAATGAATAAATCTCTTCAATTTTAAATATATAATGCCCAACAATAGGATAGATTGGAATCCTCACCAGGCTTCTTAGTATCATGAACATTTCCTACTTATTCCATTTGGCTTCTAAAATAAGTCTTCTCCTTGAACTTTCCCAATTGATTTTTCAAATACGACCAATCCTTTGATAGTCTAGCCTTGAAATCTTTAGAGACCTTAATTTTTACTGTAATCGAGAATATTCCTAAGGAATTCACCTTCCTTAAGATGTAATTAATTATGGAGGCTTGCCTCCATAGGGAACTTAATGAACCTGAGTTAATATAAACCCTACTTTACTTTTTCATGTAAAGTAAGAAAAAGATCTCTGGTATATTCGAAGACCCATCATGTTTTAAGAGTCCTTATTAGATGGTTAGGTCTATTATAGGGTGATGATTTCTATCTTTCAAGATAGTGCATCAATCCTTAATGTCATACCTGATCACTTCAATAAGTACACCCTAAGATCTGCATGGTGTCCCACATTCCAAAATTAAACACCATAGATTTTTCTGGTGACTTCGCTGGGCAAAGTTCCTCTCTCCATCTCTAGTAGATAATTATTATCTCCAAGTATCAATAGTGAACTTATATTTTATATAAGCTCAAGACTATCTTTCTTTATGTTGGCACATAGCTTATTTCAACCTTAAGCAAAGCTAGTCACCATCCTTTAGGTCTTAGGACCTCACTCCGTGTAGGTCTTAAAACTTCTATTGGATTCCCCAATAAGTAAAAAATAAATTAACTAAATAAAGGAGATGACAAATTTTTAGAACCTCTTTACCACTAACATGGTGAGGTAAGGTTCATTCCATATCTAAGAAAGTTCAAACTAAAACAAGTCTTTTGTAAAATATTTTCAAAAGCACCTTTCCTAAACAAAATCATTTTGAAATCCACTTCACATAACATAAAAATTGCAAAATAAAAAATTTTCAAATCTCTTTTCAAAATACTAAAAAAAAAAGAAAAAAAATAACAAAACCTCATTTAACATACTTAAATTTATTAAATGAGGGTCTTCTTTCAAAATAAAAATCAAACTTACATCATCAAATCTTTTTTAATAAATTTTCAAAAGCACATTTTATCAAATTAAAAGCAATCAATCAATCAACTCCATTTAACATATTCAAATTTGTTAAATGAGAGTTTCTTCAAAATATTTTAAACACATTTTGCAAAGTTAGCCAGCTCCATTTAACATACCAAAATTTGTTAAATGAAGTTCCATTTTCAAAATCAAAACACAAAATAAAAATTAACATATAATTGAACTTCACTTAACATACCCAAATTTGTTAAGTGAGAATTCCCTCTTTTCAAAAGCAACATCACACACAAAATCAAAATATATTTGAATCTCATTCAGCATACCCAAATTTGTCAAATGCGAGTTCTTTTTTCAAAATCAAGCATCAAACAATAACATATGAAATAAATTGAACTCTAATTAACATACCCACATTTGTGAAATAAGAGTTCCCCTTTTTCAAAATCAAAATCAAAATAAAATATCAAATCACATTTAGACCTTACTTGACATTCCTAAATTTGTTAAGTAACGGTCTCATTTTCAAATCAACAAAATATATCAAACACATTTGGGCTTTACTTAGCATACCTAAATTTGTTAAGTAAGGATCTCACTTTCAAATCAAATCAAACAAATCAAACACATGATAAATATCATCGCAAACAACAAAAAAGCATTCAAATTATTTTTTAAACATGCACTTGAATCTCATTTAGCATACCTAAATTTGCTAAGTGAAAGTTCCAAAATCAAATATTTAAACAAAGAATAAATAACAAATTCATCACCAAAGTCTCTCCAAATGAATGAACCACATTCAACAGACCCAAATTTGTTGAATGTGAGTTCTAAGTCAAAAAATAAAACTCTATGGCAAAGTCTTTCCTCATATTCTAAAATATCTCCAACTCAATGAACCCCACTTAGAATACCTAAATTTATTAAGTGTGGGTTCAAATTCCAAGTCAAATCAAGAATCAATGATTGAAGGTAGTTTTTAAAGCAAAGGTCTAATTCAGTTTTATTTTTAACAAATGTAGAGATAGCAGTTCAATCCTTTGTTTGCTTCTTCAATCAGTCTTTCATCATGTCTTCTAGAAAGATGATCTTCTCCTTCTCATACAATGTGGATTTGGTCTTGGATCAGGCCATACTCACCAACACCACCACGCATGTCATTGAGTTTGGGTGTGGTTTCCAGAAACTTCGTTTTGACCTGCTGTCTGAGTTTGAGTTTCCCTCACTGAAGAGGAAGGTTATAGAGGTTCGCTAAAATGGAAGTTAGAATAAAAGGAATCTCAAGCTCCAAATCTACCATAAACATCACAGTCATCAAGTTTAGCATACAGGGAGCATTAAGCTAATGACATTTATCTTTCACATACTAAGTTACTATAGTGGCACAAAGTGATAATAGGCTCAATAGTGATAATCCAATGCCCAAACAAATGAAGCTCATCAAAATATCATAACATAGAGTACAAGTATCAAAAAAGAGATAAAAAAATCAGACTAAGGAAATGAGTACATAGCTCATACAAAAAATTATATCAAAGGAGATGACCCTGTATATCCTGAAGCCATGCTACGAGTGTAGTAAGTGTCTGGTACTCTACCTCTGCCATTTGTAACTCCTCTATAGTTTGAGCTAAAGCAACCTCAGCATCTGTCATGGCACGATGGAGTGCAGTGGTGACTGCTCTCTCTCTCTATCGCCGACCTCTCCACTCTAGAAGGTGTGGGCTCCAAAAATTTTCCACTGACCTCTTGATGAAGAGAGTTTAATTTATGTTGGTTAAATTTTTAGAAGGCAGATGGAATAGTAAATAAGACACTACCCATAGATTTTGCCCTCATTTTATGAGGACTTTAGATTTGGTTTAGGGTTTCTTATAGGCGCAAGCACCTATAGTTAATTACCCCTCCCAATACTGACAGAGAACTTCCGATTAAGGCTAGTCATTAAATTGCTAAATGTGTAGCATATAGTAGCAGCGTGTGGAGTTTTGAAATTTAGATTTATGAAATTCATCATACTTTAACTTAAAGCGGATGGTTGGGAGAATGATGTTGCGCTCGACTAAGATCCCATGGTTCTGTCATCTTGTGCTATCATGGTCCCTAGTCTACTTAGTCAGAGGAGGTAGTCTACCCAACCTAACCGAAGGATCCTTGTCTGCAGTCATGGGTTGCATCATCCAAGAGAACCTTGTAAAACTGGGGTGGTGTTTTCCTAAGGAGATATGCTTTAGTCCACCTTAGCTAACATAGGAATTTTTTCCCTATCAAGTGCACCCTATGGTTCACAACTCAAGGGGCAGAGCCATTGGAGAACATGCAGGCTACAATCGTGACCATAATATAATGATGTCATTTGGCGGCCACCACCCGATCAAAGGACTCTGGTCATAAATGCATCATATGTGCAGCCTATTGGCCAAACCACATGGACAGAGGACATGGGCCAGGTCCTTACTAGAGTTTTCTTAATTTATCATCTCAACAAATAATTATGAAAGGTGGGTTGGATTTTAGCTTTAAGTTTTTAGATTGAATTTCATTTAGGTATTTATAGCTTAATAACATATTAGATTTTGCATTTGGATTGATACTCAGTTTAAATTAATTTGATCAAAAATTACAATCACATTTTGATGAAAGTATCCCCTTCGGTTGAAATCTTCATTCAACACAGCCATCATCGGGGTGTTGATTATTCAATTTGTTATTCCAAATCTTATCGACTCTATTAATTTGATAATAGAGGATCAGATCTAAATTTATATTTTGAGAATTTTGAATTTGAGATTATTGAATATAAATATTTTAAATATTTTGATAGTGATGACCCCTCTAGTTGATGTCTTCAATCAACTCAGCCATTACTGGGGTGTGAATGATTGAATATTCACATCATAATTTGATAATTTCATTTTTAAGTTAGAATTCCTCCCATTGATATCTACAATCAGCATAATCATCATTGGGGTGGACCTTCTCAACTTTGCTCATTTGCTAACAAAGGATCAGGTCTATAACTTGTATTCATGAATTTGGATTTGAGGTGATTTAACATAAATACATTGAAAATTTAGATAATAATAACTCCCTCCAATTAGATTCTATAATCAAGATAGCCATCACTGAGGAATGAATGATTGAATATTCACATTGCAATTTAATAATCTCATTTTAAGATAGAACCCCTCTGATTGAAATCTATAATCAACGCAATCATCACTAGGGTAGACCTTATTGACTTTGCTCATTTGCTAACAAAGGATCAGGTCTATGACTTGTATTTATGAATTTGGATTTGAGGTGATTTATCATAAATACTTTTTAAAAACTTAGATAATAATAATCCCCTCTATTTAGATTCTTCAATCAACACATCCATCATTAGGATATATATGATTTGAGCATTTGATTTTGAATCAATCATGGCAACTCCTATTTTATAAGGAGGATTGGACTAATTAAGTGGGACTTACGACTTCTTCATATAGATAAAGCGGCTCAATCAGGTTGGTTTTTAATTTCATTGAATTTTGTGCAGTCTATAAAATTTGCATGCTTTATAAGGAAACTAAAGCTATGCCTAAGACACTTCTCATGAAATGTGTAAGTCAATTGATAGTACTTTGTGGGCTCCAAAAATTTGCCACTGACCTCTCGATGAAGAGAGCTCAATTTATGTCAGTGAAATTTTCAAAAGGTAGATGGAATAGTAGATAAGACACTACCTAGAGATTTCTCCCTCATTTGTGATTACTTTAGATCCAGTTCCAGGTTTCTTATAGACACAAGCACCTATAGTTAGTTACCCCTCTTGATGTTGAGAGAGAACTTTCAATTAAGGCTAGTTGTTAGGTTACTTAATGTGTAGCGTATAGTAGCAACATGTGGAGTTTTGGAATTTAGATTTATGAAATTCATTATATTTAGCTTAAATGGATGGTTGGGGGAATGATGATGTCCCAGATCTAGATCTCATGGTTCCATCATCCCGGGCTATCGCGGTCCCTAGTCTACTTAGTCAGAGGAGGTAGTCGACCCAACCTGATAGAATGATCCTTGTCAGCAGCCATGGGTTACGTCATCCAAGCAATCCTTGTAGACCTGGGGTGGTGTTTATCTAAGGAGACAAACTTAAGTCTACCTTAGCTAACAGAGGACTTTTTGCCCAATCAAGTATACCCTATAGTACACAACTCAAAGGGTAGAGCTATTGGGGAGCATATGAGCTACAGTCTTGACCGTGATATAGTGGGGTCATTTGGCGACAACCACCCAGTCAGAGGATTCTAGTCGTAACTACATCATGTGGAGCCTACTGGCCAAGCCACACAGTCGCAGGACACGGGCCACATCCTTGCTGGCATGAGGTTGTTTGAGAGTAAATATAATTATGTACTTGATTTGACTTGGGCTCCTTTGTGAGCTAGGGTTTTCTTAATCTGACAAACAATTGTGGAAGGCGAGTTGAATTATTAGCTTTAAGCTTTTAATATTGAATTTCACTTAGACATTTATAGCTTAGTGATATTTTAAATTATGCATTTAGATTGATATTCAACCTAAGTTAATTTGCTTTGAAATTGTAATCATATTTTGATTGAAGTATCCCCTCCGGTTAAAATTTTCATTTAACACAGCCATCATTATGGGGGGGGTTATTGTTACGCTATTTCAGATCCTGTCTACCCTATTAATTTAATAATAGAGAATCAGAACTGCTGTCACATGATAAAATTAGCTTCTCAGATATTTTATTGGGTTGAAGATATTATAATAACATCTTTAGATTTTAAGATTTTGTTAACACGGACCCGGTCCTAAGACCCAATCGAGAATCAACCCGTGCAACATCCTCAGATACTAAGTTTAAGCATTCAGCATAGTGTCGGGGCCCATACGGGTGTTTACTTTAATTAGGCATCATTGTCGAGACTTAAAGTGCTTGAACTAGAGTTGGGTCTTGTATTATGATATATGTAGGAGACTTATTTAAAGTCTCTCATATTCATGATCTTCCTAATAAGTTTTACTGCTTTATAACATGTCATTAAGAGGTTTTAAAATTTTATGAAATATCATTGGATATTCCAAACTCGCATACAAGCAAACTTATAACATGATTGTAGGTGCCTTCTCTTTGTTGAACTTAATCTTCAATCTCATAGAATTCCCTTTGTGATGGTTCATTTCAAGTATTCTCATTTCTAGGTAGACTTTCAAGCCCTTGCAAATCTTATTGAAATGCTTAGCATTAAATATTATTTCAATTTGTATTCATATGAGAATGAACTTTCAACTATACTAAGATTTCTTTCGCTCATTAACTATTGATCACACAGTGAATGCCCTTTTGAGTTCAAATCTTACAAGTTAACCTTCTTTTGAGATTTTAGAATTTCCATGCTTAAGATTAATATTTGATTTAATATTCAACTTAAGATCAATACAATTTCATTTGAACCTTCAATTTTAGGTTTAATGATCCTCTTATTTGATCATGTTTGAACACTTTAGCTCTTCAAATTTTGTTGCGTAGAAATTTGAATCGAAGAATGCAGACCGCCTTACCGTCTACTACAAGAGCATGTATGAGTGGTATAAACCATGGCCTAAGTCTTCATTTTCCCTACCATGCTACAAAGAGCGTGTATATGTTATCTCCAGAAAATAAATCATGTAAATTTCTCCGTCGCATCGCAAGTGTCACCTACGAGTTTTCCCTGCCGTGCTACAAAGATCGCGCATGGGTTCCGCTCATCATGTCAAATGCGTCGTGTAAGGGTCGATGATAGTGGATTTTGAGGTTCATTTAAAATTGAGCATTTTATGCTTTTGTGTAAGGGTTGATGACTGCGGCCTAAGTTTTCATTTTCCCTACCACGCTATAAAGAGCGCATATAGGTTACCTACACAAAAGAAATCATGTAAATTTCCCTATCGCATCCCGAGTGTCGCCTATGAGTTTTTCATGTCGTGCTACAAAGAGCGCATACATGTACTTATTTTAGCAATTTAGTGAGCTTATATTTGCATCTTTTTATCAAGAAATATAGCATAAATTGAAGAGTTCAGTTTATTTTGAGCCAACTCCTTCGACCCATCATGTAGTACTTTAATTATCTTATAGACGTTGGCATATATAACTGGCATATAGATTTTGAGCTTTGTCTCATCAAAGCCAGTTTGGAAAAGAAGCTTTATCTGCTTAACAAAATGGTCAATTTTCCTAATTCTCTAGCACTAAGAAGCAAAAGTTTGTGTATGTGTTGTTCATCATTTGTTTCCTGAATAATCTGTCTCTCAATTTCTGCAGCCCATGTATTTTCTTCAACATCGACATCATTAAAAGAAGTTTTTCGCTTCAAACATAAGATTACCAAGTTTCCTCGTGCATTTTTTTCAGCATCACCTTCCAACAGCTTTCCTCTTCACCAATGCAGTCCCTTACAGCATTATGAGAAGAATTAGGATACTTCTTGAAGAACCTCTCCACATAAACATCCTCAGGCATCTTAATATTCTTGATTGGTCCATCAGATCATTGTAAGGTTAGAGGAGGAGCCTTTTCCATGGCCTTGAGCCAAACTGGGGTTGGCCTGGCAACACCCTTCACAAGCTTCCTCATCCTTGTCAATAAATCTCCTCTCATGTAGGACATCTTTGTAGCTCTCTCTTTCCCTTCTACTGAAGTAATCTTTAAATCTATTTACCTTGGAACCCTAACTTCTTGCGAGCATACTCAATCAGTCATAGAAGAAGAGCGGCTCGAGGGTCCATCTAGTAGCAGAATTTTTATGAGATTTAGCCCAAAAATGACCACTTTAAATTCAAAGAATCTTAAAATTCTATTTCTTCTCCGATTTTCCTTAAATTCCCAACTTAGTTAACAAAGCCTCATGAACTCTTCTTCCTCTTCACACACCACTGCTCTTCTGATGCCTTCTCCAGCTAGCTCCCATCGCCACTTCTCGTCTCCTTTATCGTCAATGATTTGGGCACGAGAGAGACGAGGGTTAGACGACTTACTCGAGTTAGTAGGGTAGACAAACTATGAGAGAGGCTTGCTATCGTGTAGTGCATTCTTGTGGAGAAGAAAAGCACTTGTTCGGATAGCGGGGAGAGAAAGAAAATTGGAGTGCGAAAATTAGGAGCCCCTCGTTTCGGCAGGATGACTTTGGCTTTGATGGCAGACAGGTTAAGAAACTCATATGGGTGGGTATACGTGGTAGCTCCCAATTAACTATCATGGGCGGATAATTACGGATGAGGGTGGCTACAAGTTTCAAGGCATTGACTGGATGTAATTAAGGGATAATTAGGTAAATTTTACCTCAAAATGTGTGCTAATTTTGACAAAATTTTAAGTATGAAAACCCTAGTCAAATTGGATGTCTATTTTTGGTAATTTTGATGTTCCAGATACAATGACACAGTCTATTTAAAGTCGGCGCTGAATCAGATCAATTTCAATTCAAAATTGCACGTCATCGCTTCTGACCACTCGACATTCATGTGGACTCATATGAATTAAGAACAGATAGTCTTATTTGATAGGTTTTGACATTTCAATACTAACGACATGATCAATTTCACAAATGGAGGTCATTTGGGCAACATCATGGCTTCCCAACCTTGGTATACATGTCAGCACATCGACGAACTTCTTTCTTGATCGATCGACCGTCAAATTATGCAATATGTATATTCTGATCAATTTTGATATTTTGAACCTGATGGTGAAGCCTGTTCATCGATCGGAGGATATTTTGACCAATTTTAGTGATGTTGAGTGTATTTATGCTTCGATTTTCATGTCATTGCATCCAAAGCCCATCGAATTCAACTTGTGAGCTCGACTCAATTGATGTGACATACATGGAGGTCAACAAATGCCCCCCAACAAATATGATTTGTGTATGGAGCGAGTCACATTTGTTGAAAATTGGTTGACCCTTTGGGTTAGCTATGAATCTTGAATTACTTCAGCTTCAACAGGCTCGCTGAAGATCGTCTTCCACCATTTGCTCCTTGCTTTGATGGGATCACTAAAGATCTTTTACTTTTGTGTCTTTGTAGATTTTAATTTCCTTCGACCCTAGCTTCATGCTTGATCAAGTTTGATGGAAGAATTAGTTTGTTTGCTTTGAGATTTAAAATTCCTTTTATCCTAGCTTTAAGCTTGACGGACTCCGATGAAGATTGACCTAATTTGTCTATATTAATTTGTCAAAAAGTGTATGTACGCCCTAAGTCCTGTGCTTATTATTTTGACGGCCTCATTGAAGGGTGCATACAGCTGACCCAACCTTCCGACTCATATTAGGTCAATGTAGAGTTATCAGTCTAGCAATGTGCTTTAACAGACTGAATAACCATGAAAACCCTTTAGTTCGGCCATTACCTTTGTGTGAACAATAGAATCGCTTCCTCAATCCTATGTTTTCTACTTTTGCAGACTTGATGAGGGAATTGGCTTTGATCTGTGCTTTATGCTTAATCAGATCATTTGAAAAGAGATTAGAATATCACCTTGTGGGTAATATATATATTGATTTGAGGCAGCTTTGAATTGAGAGTTTTCTCAAATTGTCTTGGTCCGTCGATCGAGTGGAAAGATCTCTTGGATTTTGGTTGCTTGTAGTCACTAAGCTGGATCTAGTTTGAGATTGAATAGCTATCATCATTGGACTGGTGAATAGGGGCTCTTTCACTATGGACTTTTCTTGCGACTTGTTAAGTGAGGAGAGCATCAGCAACTCGGCCATATTTGGGCTTATTGAGTTTGACCATTAGAACCTACTCGAGTCTTTGATTTAAACTGTAATGGGTTGGTGATTTTGTCATCAGACAGATGAATGGGTGCTCTTTCATTGCGGCCTTTTCTTGCGGCTTGTTGAGTAAGGAGAGCATCAGCCACTCGGCCATTTATAGGCTTATTGAATTCGACCTTTAGAGCCCATCCGTGTCCTAAACTTGAAGATGTAGAGGTTGATGTTTTTCCAACTTAGCTGATTGAAGCTTCCGAAATTGAGAGTTCTTCTAACTTGATCTTCAAAATTTGATGAATCTTAGGAGACAAACTTTTGATATTTATGGCTGTCTTTTCATGCATAGAAATATATTCTTTTGGTTCGCAAGAGCCTGCAACTTTGACCATAACAGTTAGAGATATATTCAGGAATCTCGGCATAAAGCTCGATGTCAACTTAAATATATACAAGAAGACCTCATATTTCACAGGAGAGGTTTGAACAACCTTGATCATTAAGAAAATGGCTCCCATCTAACAAGGGAATTGTAGATTAGTTCAAAAATATATTACAAGGTTTGATTTCCTTTACTGCAAAATAGATATGATATGTTTTTCAATCATAATTTGTATCTATCTAAGGATCTCGGCTTAAAGAACAATATCGACTTATATAAATATATAAAAATGCCCCCTGTCTAATAGGGGGGGCTTTCGCAGTAACTGTTGAGAGAATTTGAAATGTCTTTGGTCTTATACTTTATGCTTTCGGACTTGTTGAAGACTTCCTCTTGAGAGTTTGAAATCTATATATTTTTTTTCCTGGTCTTACGCCTTAGTGGACTTAATGGAGTTGATGATTTGTTGGCAAGATGAGAACATCTTCGGTCCTATACTTGGTGCTGGACGGACTTGTTGAATACTTCATCTCGGGGATTTATATATTGTATTTCTTTCTATCCAAGTTTCATGCCTTGATGGATTTGATGAGGAAAGTCCTGAATTATCTTGAAGACTTGTCATGTGATACAAAATTACCTTTTGCCCTAGCTTTTTTGCTTTCATGGACTTATAGAAGGATGTCTTTCGGTGACCTAGCCCTCAGAGCTTGTGTTAGGTCAATGGCGAAGAGTCATCAGTTCTATGCTTTGTGCATAACGGACATATTGATGACATGACTCCCTTAGTTCAGCCTTCAGCTAGGTATACACATTGGGATGACTTCTTCGGTCCCTTACTTTTTGCTCATTTGGACTTGCTGAAGAAGAGTTTTCTTCGGTCTTTGCTTTCTGCTTTAACAGACTTGTTGAAGGAGTTGATATTTCTTATTTGATATCGATACCAAACTCAGCTTAGTGCCTTCTTGAGTGAGGATCTTTTTGTTGGATTTTTAAAAATGACCTTACGACCATTAGGGATGATCCCCTAGTCTGGGCCACTTGAACTCACCAAGTTGGAAGGATTTGGAGATTTAGATGCTCCTGTCTTTGAACTAATAGAGTAGGAGGATCCCTTATTATAGCTTTTATGACATGTTGAGTAAGTAGACCTATCAGTGACTTGGCCATATTTGGGCATATTGATTTTGACCTTATGCACCCACTCGAGCCTTAGATTTGATGTATGGATGAAAGATGTATTTACAACTTGATTTATTGCCATTCACAAACTTGAAAATTTCTTTTTTTGGTCATTATAACTTTGAGACTTGTAAACTTTGAATACATAATTTGAATAAGTATATGGGGATCTCGACCTTATGCACAATGTCAACCCAAATACAATAGAAAGGCCCCCTATTTTATAGGGAGAGCTTGACATTTTGCCGTAAAATTTAAAAAAATACCCCCTGTCTAACAGGGGTATTTTTTTGCTTCATTTCAGAAATATATTCTTGTATTATAAGAGAATTTTTAAGCAAAACTTACACATGTAATAATAGTGAGGAATAATTAGTCTTCTCAGCACCAAGATCAATTCTCCTTCTTAAAAAGCTTGAGGATGTACTGTATGATTGAATGCTTTGGATGTCCTCACTCGGTAGACTTTTAAATTTTATTGAGCTTGGAGCCTAACTTTGTCAAGCGCATCAAGCTCTTCTATCTGTAGACAGACATTCTAATCTTGGGTGAGATTATCTTGCTGAAAAGATGCATTTGCATTGATAATAAAAAAATTGATTACAATGTAGAAAAAACTGCTAAAGAAAGCAAAAAACTAGCTACTAACAGCATATTTCCTATCCTCCTCCAAAAGAGTAAAAAACTGTGGAGGAATAGTGTGATTATCTAGACTATGCCATATAAAATCAAAGCTAGTAGCTATATCTGCACAAAAGTCTTCAAGAGTGTTGTTAGATCTATTTGTGTATACAAAAATAACCTGGTGGAAGTTCTTGAAAGGCGATGTCGAGCATCCAGTCGGTTACGCCATATTTCATTGTTAAGAGAAAGTTTGAGGTGATCCACCACACCTTTATTATCTCCTTCAATGATAATGCCCTTGTATTCATCATCCACGGTTCAATAATTTTGCTAGTGTAGAGCATAGCCTCAGTTCGATGTCTTTGTCCAATCAAAACAATGACCCATGGCTTTGAGGAAGTTGCCATTTGCATCCCTTAGCACCACTGCAATACCCGGCCACCCCATTGGGAAGGAGTGAGCCATCCACGTTTGCCTTGATCCGGCCGGAGGAGGACACCACAAATTTAGTTTGATCACCCATACGGGTGATGTCCCATTGCTTCGGATAGGATAAGAGGAAGAATGTGATAGAGCTTAGAATCGAGGCATCAATAGTCTTGGGTACCATGGCTACGGAGTGAGTCTTGCGACTTATCCACACGGTACACAATTGCACAATACATTCTAGCCCAACATAAGTTGTCCGCATACCTTAGTGAGAGCTTGGAGTAAATCTTGCAAATTGCTGAAAATTGGGATTGAAATGCCCCATGTTGCCAAAATGGATAATGTTGTTCGTGGAGCATTGGACAGCAATGTGTTCAGTGTCTCATCGATTACACCCCAAGGGCAAAGGGTGGTGTGAGTTAAACCCCTCCGAAAAGCCGGTGTTGTTTGGCAAGGAGTCGGATGAGCCGCCATACAGCCTTTTCCACGGGTGGGAGTTTCAAATTCTGCATGGTGTAGGGCCAATCTGAAATTTCAGCAAAGCAGATTTTGTATAAAATGGATGTGAGAGTTGTCCCCATAGGTGCCTTGATGAGCCTGGGATGTCATGTTGATGTTCCTCTTCAATAGAAATGTTGGAGATGAGTTCAAAGCTCCAATCCAAAAAGGATGTGATTTTGATTTTCGGTTACATTTTCCAATCGGCTCTTCCACCTTCCATTCCTCCATGCACTCCATGTTGAGAAATGTCGGCCATTTGGACGGTAGGTCGGATATCCAAATGGAGTTTAGAAAGTCCACCTCTTTGCCATTGCAAATTCTCCATTTTAAATTCGGTTCAAGGTGGAAGCACCATTAAATAATTTTCCAGCAATTGGAGTCTCCCCTTGGGTTCCCTATGCCATGGGTCCAACCCATACTTCTCGATCAAGCACTTGTGGGCAGCTTGGTGGGTTTAGAGAGAAATTCCCAAGCCATTCTAGCCTTAAGGGTCCATTCCATTTCATGTGTAGTCCAAGGCCTCCTTTGTTGGTTGGCATGCAGATTTTGTTCCAAGCAACATAGTGTATGCAATGATGGTTGTTGTTTCCTTGCCAAAGGAAGTTCCTAACAAGCTTTTCAATCCCCTGTAATTCCCTTGGGAATTACGGTGTGTTTGGTACATAGAGATGCAACAAGGATGTCCTTATGAGTGTAAGTCGATTGAAAGGTGTCTAACTCCCCAAGAGCTAATTTTGTCTCTAGCCTTTTGGAGGAGTTGATGAAAATCGGTTTTAACTTCCTCATGGCAAGCTTGATGCCCAAGTAATCAAGCTCCTCCACTCTTCGAAGCCGGTGAGTGATTCTGGCCTTCCATCTATGTGTGGCTTTCTTTGAAAACTATGACGGTTTTGGTTGCATTGATACGTGCCCGTCATTGATAATTTTTTTGAATATGGAGGACACCTTTGCATGAGCCATGGAAGCTTTGGTGGCGAAGAAAATGTCATCATAGAGAAGGTGTGATATCGTGTTCCCAGTTGGCAATAGGCACACCAAATTCAGCACCATGTTGCTTGATGGCTAAAGAGGCTTCGAGCAAAGGATAAAAGATAGGAGATAACGGGCACCCTTGTAAGCCACACGCTTGTATCCACCCGGTTCTTTGCCCATTTAACAAGAGGGAGAAGGAAGAGGAAATGCACTGGAGGAGCCAATTCCGAAACTTCATAGGTAATCCAAATCTCTGTAGGATGATGGCTAAGGTTTCCCAACTCATTTTGTCGTATGCTTGTTCCATGTCAATTTTAATTGCCATAAAACCTTCCTTTGAGGTGGAGTGTTGGAATTTATTCATGATTTCTTGGGCATGGCGGTGGTGGGAGATAGATCTAGAAGGCACAAATGCACGCTCTTGAGATGAGATTTGGTAGAATGTTTTTTAGTAGATACAAGGATCTTTGCTATGACTTTGTAGTTCTACAAAGGCTTATGGGTCTATATTTTTGGGACAATCAGCATTGGAGGACTTAGGTATAAGAACAACAAGGTTTCCTTCCATTGAGGAATCATAGTGCCACTACAAAAAAACTCCTTGATAGCCATAACATCTTGGCCAATAATCCTCCAAAAGTGTTTGTAAAGGATGTTGTGATGCCATCAATACCCGTGCACGATTAGCTCCCATCGATTTGACCTCCCATATTTCAACCTCATTAGTATCCTCATCCCCAGATCACGCACTGGTGAGATGGTCTTCACAAAGGAAGGCCAATTGTTGGTGGTAATAGGATGTGCCCTCCACTTACGGTGAAAGAAGTTCATAAAAGCTTGGTTGATTAAAAGCTGGGTCCGTAACGGCCATCATCAAGTTTGAGGGTGTTAATTCTATTGGACCTCTTTCTAGCAGTTGCCACAGTATGAAAGTAATGTGTGTTGGCATCCCCTTCTTCACCTAGCTTTAGCTCTTTGCCACCAACAAGATAAAGCGGGCAAGGCGAGTTCAGCTCATTTGCTTTGAGTGAGGTCTCTTTCTTCTTTCGGTCATCCCTTGAGGAGAGCAATCACCTCTTGCATGCAATTTCTTCTTGGAGGGTGTCCCTTTGCTTACTCAAATCTTTGAGCTTATTTTACTCAGGTAGAATAAGTTCCTTAGTGTACTGCATTTTCTGTCCAAGTTTTCAGCCTGGACCCTTCATAGTTGCTTTGCCAACTTTTCCACACTAATTTCCAAGCCATAGGATAAGAAAGCCGTGTCTTCAAATTTCAACCAGTTGTAATTTCCGACTCTCCTTAGAACGATTTGGAGAAGAATGGGGCAATGATGATGCAATCCTTGGAAGGTGTTTAGTTTGTGCAAGGGGGAGGAGCTTGGAAGCAATGGAGTTGATAAGGAAGCGATCAAGGCGCACCCATATACGGCTGTTTTTATCTTTGTTGTTGGTCCATGTGAATCTAGGGCCGGTAAAAGTCAGCTCATGTAAGTCCCCATTGGTGAGGAACTCCATCATCTCATTGGCCGCCGGCGAGCTTTTAAACGGCTTTCCCCCTTTTTTGTCTTTCGCCTCATAGATGCAGTTAAAATCTCCTCCGACAATGGCAGGCAAGTTGGTATTCAGCAAAGGAGTTAAGGTGTCCCAAAGTCTCCGAGTGTGATAGTCTTTGTTAGCATAACAAATGGTCGCCTCCATATAGCTTTATCCGGGTATGTCGCCAACAATGCATTGTTCATTTTGCATAATAGAGAGAAAGTGATTAAGTCACTTCTCCAAAGAGCAAGGATACCTCCGGATATTCCTGCGGTTGGTGTAGAAAATCCCGGTTGCCATATTATCAATTTCCTTCCTTGTGACATCCTCCACTTTGGTTTCTATAAGGCCTATGAAGAGAGCATGGTGCTCTCCAAGAATTTCGGAGATAGTGGCGTGGCCTTTTTTGGACCCAGCAATTCCACATAATGATGGAGGTCATGGGTGGGCGTTGTGGACCTCCCCTTCGGCCGATGTGGAATTCACTCTTTTCGCTTCGATGACTTTTGATTGGTCCAAGTACCCAGCCCTGCTGAAAGTGTGTTTAGACACACCTGCTTTGCCCACTCTTAGTTTGTCTGGTTTGAATAGAGTAGTGGCATCTTCCCCTCCTCTAGTTGTAGAAAAGCAGCTTGCATTTGCATTTGGGATGTGGATGCATCCTCTTTTCCTGGACATGGTGAGTTTGTTTAGCATTTCAGATTCTCGTCTGGAGTCATCTGAGACAAAGATTATCTCTTCCTCCCTTGTGCAGATTTCTCGCTTTGATCAGTTTTTTGCTTTGGGAGTGCCTCCTTTGACTGAGTTTCAGCTTTAGGAGGCCTATTTTTCTTCCTTGTGACTAGTGACCATGGCCGTAAAGACTTATCCAAGTCATTCTCAGTATAGTGTCCATACCAAAGGTTCCTTTCCTTGACTTGGTGCTGAAAAGTTGCAAATCTGCGAGGTGGGTTGGCCGACCGCTTTTTTCCCGATGTCGGTCCCGCCGCTTGGAGGGAGGGGTGCTGCTGCAGGTTACGTGGCTTTGTAAGGTTCTGAACTTGTTCTAGAAAAGGAGGATCGCCTGTCGCACTTGATCCAATGAGGGAAAGACATGTTGAGTTGCTGAATTATTTTCTGCATAGGTGCAATTTTTCTATTCTTGTACAGCCTTGGAATTGGTCTGTTTTTGCAATGGGTTTGTGGAACAAGAGGGAGAGCTGAAAGGATTGATAGGAGCATGCATTTTAGCCTTTTCTGAGCAAGCTTCAGCCTTATGGCCAACTATTCCACATTTAAAGAATAATTGTGAAATTCCTTCATACTCCAGCTTTTGGAAGAAGCGGCCGTTGTAGCCATGGATCCATATTCCAGGAGGGAGTCGTTTTGATAGATCGATCTTGACACAAATCCTAGCATATGTGCTTTGCCCCCATTTGCTAGTTTGGTTATCCATCCATAATGGTTCACCGACGAATGAAGCTATCCGAGCGAGGTTGTTGTCATCCCAATAAATGAGTGGTAGTCCAGGGAGTCGCATCCACAGAGGTGTGGTCAAGCCTGTTAGTGAATCGGGAGAGAAAGTGGGGGTCCATTTATCCATAGCGATGACGCGTGCGATAAACCACGGTCCATTGCTAAGAAGGCAGCTTCAATAGATTGGAAAATACATAAAAAGCAATCCGGGCCAACAAGGACCAACTCAAAATTCCCCCATTGACTCCATTTGCGTCTCAGATCAATGTTGAGGTAGTAGAAGGGGAGCTTCTTGCCTAGCAGTTTGCCAACAAGCCGCTTCGCCCTTTTGATATTGTTTTGCATGGAGTGGTTATCAAGGGACACCCACTCCTTCTTTGTCTTGGACTTCTTCAAATTTATATTTCAAGTGGGACAAGCTGGTCGCTTCAAGCATTGTTCGTGTGCTCCGACCCCTTTGTCTTGTGGTAGAGAGGCGCCTTGTTTTGGTAAGCTAGTGAACTTGCCATGTCGCCCTTGAACTAAAAATCGCTTGTTGGCTTTGGGAAAATCGATCCTTTGAACTGGAAATATAGGTCAGGCCGACTTCACGAGGGAGGTGGGATGGAGAAACCCCTCATGCATAGGGACATCGAGTTGTCTTTGTTTGGCCAAATTCCCTTGGAACTTTCTCTGGGCATTTCAGAAACGGGTTGTGTGCGTTCTGATTCAAGAAATCGAGGTATGGGGTTTGCTGCCCTCCGTAATTCTCTCGGCCTACGGCAAGGAGTACCCGAGAATTGACATCCACGCAGCTTGTATCTACCGTGGTGTCGGCCATCTCAAATCCGCAAGAGATGCCTTGCCCTCTAAAGCCGATCGACTCACCAGGACTCTTAGGGGAGATCACATTGTGCATACCGCAATTGGCTATCTGTCGATAGAACCTAGGGTTGGCCGGAATTCCCTATTAGCAATTGCAGTCGATCCATGGTGCACTTCAATTCGGCCATCAGTGAGATTATCTTGAATGGCTACTCAGAGTGAAGGTACTTTAACTTCAAGTGGCAAGATTGCTTTAGCTCCAAATACCAGTGCATCAGGAGTGAATTTTATGGGAGTACATTCCCGATGTCACATCACTATCCTTCTTTAAGGTAGTTTCACTTCGAGGCCTTGGCCTCCAAATTTTCTTACCTTTTTTTAGGACCTTTTGGCGGTGGATTCTTGGACCTATAGTCCAAGTTTTACGCCTTGATGCTCACCGTGTGGGACTTGAATTGGTTGACATCTTGCCAGGGTTATAGGTCATCTTGGAGGAGGAACACTAGCCTCCCTGATGATAGGATATTGATAGTTTCTTTCACCAGTCCTTTCTTCTTAGCAACTTTGAGGACTCGATGTACTCTTGTATATGTAGTTTTGAGTTTTCTCACTGGAGAAGCTGGAATATGATGTTGTCAGATCCAAAAGGATTGTTTAATTTTACTAGTAGAGCTATTCTGCTTTACCCATCTTAGGCTGTGAAACCTATTATGGGTTATAACACTCGCTTCTGGTTCCACAGTTGGTTGTATAATTTTCTGTTGAATAAAGACTGTTGAGCATGCAGTTCAACATTTCTCTTTCTCTGTTGTCTCTAGGTTAGCTTGCTTCAGATGAAGAATCTTATGCATCAGTACTTCTTCTCGAGTATTTGGCCTCCATATTTATTTTTCTTCCTACCGGGACCTTTCGATAGTGGATTCCCGAACATGCGGTTCAGGTGTCATGCTCGGATGCTTACCGTGCAGAACTTGTTTAGAATGATCTTGAGTTCTTACTACCAGTGATGGTAGTTTCTATAGTGGAGCATTCTTGGATTGTCTCATAATTAGTCTTTGATACCTCTTCTTCATAAGGCCGTTTTCCTTGACAACCTTTAGGACTCTATGTACTCGAGTAGATAGATTTTTAGGTTATTTCTTTTGAAGAGTTGGAGCTAATTGCTATTGAGCCCAAAAAGACTACTTAACATCACCAGTAGAGCTATTCCTTTTCACCCATTTAAAATTTTCAAACTCATTATGAGTGGGAACACTTGCTTCTGGCATCAAGTCTGGTCACATGGTTAGTGATTCAGGAAGCAACTGCTGAGCTCACAGTTTAGCATTTCTTCTCCTTCTTTGCATTCTACTCAATTTTTCTCTAAAAGAGGAGGCTTCAGCATCATGCCTTCCTAATGCAAAAGGTTCAACTGACAAAGTAGTCGCATTCATTGGTATGACTTAAACTTTCTACCCAGTGATGGTTCTTTTCATGACTGGCACCTCAGAATAACCCAATCTTTCGAATATAGAGGCTCTCTTTCGAGGAACCTCAATAGTAGTAGCAACCATTCAAGTCATTCTTCTCCCTTGCACAAGTTGGTGTGTATAACATGCAGGTGCTTCAAGTTGAGGATTGTTTGCAATAGTGATAGCTAGGAAGTTTACACTACCAAATTGGATGGTACCTCTAGCATCTCTAGTATTGCTTACAGCAATAACTAGGCGAATGTTAGCTATGCCACCTAGTTGCATGATGAATGGTGTGCTCTGAAGATCCATCATTGCAAATGAAAGATATGTACTAGTAATCAATAATTGATGTATCACCCCACACTTTTATAATACAGATACACAAAAGAGAGAACTGATATAGAGAACAAGCAGATTAGTCATAATGAGATGACTGATTTAACTTTAACCTCAATGATAATTGATTTTAAATTTTAATTTTTATCATGCTCCACTATTACTATAGCTTAAATTAGACTAGCCAAAGATGGAAAGAGAAACCAAACCCCAACAGAGTCGCTAGAAATCGGTGGTCTCCAAAAATTCGCCACCGACCTCTCGATGAAGAGAGTTCAATTTATGTTAGTGAAATTTTCAGAAGGCAGATGAAATAGTAGATAAGACACTACCCAGAGATTTTTCCCTCATTTTATGAGGACTTTAGATCTGGTTCAAGATTTCCTATAGGCGTAAGCACCTATAGTTAATTACCTCTCTTGATGCTGAGAGAGAACATTCGATTAGGGCTAGTCGTTAGGTCGCTTAATGAGAAGCGTATAGTAGCAACATGTGGAGTTTTGGAATTTAGATTTATGAAATTCATTATATTTAGCTTAAAATGGATGGTTAGGGGAAAGATGATGCACCCGATCTAGATCTCATGGTTTCATCATCCTAGGTTTTCACGGTCCCTAGTCTACTTAGTCAGAGGAGGTAGTCGACCCAACCCGACAGAAGGATCCTTGTCAGCAGCCATGGGTTGCGTCATCCAAGTAATCCTTGTAGACTTGGGGTGGTGTTTGTCTAAGGAGACAAGCTTAAGTATACCTTAGCTAATAGAGGGCTTTTTTCCCAATCAAGTATACCCTATGGTTCACAACTCAAAGGGCAGAGCCATTGGGGAGCATACGAGCTACAATCATGACCGTGATATAGTGGGATCATTTGGCGACAACCACCCGGTCAGAGGACTCTGGTCATAACTGCATCATGTGGAGCCTATTGGTTCAGCCACGCAGCTAGAGGACACGGGCAACGTCCTTGCTGGAATGAGATTATTTGAGAGTAAACATAGTTATGTACTTGATTTGAATTTGGCTCCTTTGTGATAGGGTTTTCTTAATTTGTCACCTCCGACAAATAATTATGGAAGGTGAGTTGAATTTTTAGCTTTAAGTTTTTAATATTGAATTTCACTTAGACATTTATAGCTCAGTGATATTTTAAATTACACATTTAAATTGATATTCAATCTTAGTTAATTTGCTTTAAAATTGTAATGATATTTTGATTGAAGTATCGCCTCTGGTTAAAATTTTCATTTAACACAACCATCATCGGGGAGGGGATGGGGGTTATTGTTTCACTATTTTAGATCCTATCGACTTAATTAATTTAATAATAGATGATCTGATCTGCTGTCATATGATAGAATTAGCTTCTCAGATGTTTTATTGGGTTGAAGATATTATAATAACATCATTAGATTTTTTAAGTTTTGTTAACTCATACTTGGTCCTAAGACCCAACCGGGAATCAACCTGCACAACATCCTCAGACACTAAGTTTAAGCATTCAGCATAGTGTCAGGGCCCATGCAGGTGTTTACTTTAATTAAGTATCATTTTCGAGACATAAATTGCTTGAACTAGAGTTGGGTCTTGTATTATGATATATTTAGGAGACTTATTTAAAGTCTCTCATATTCATGATCTTCCTAATAAGTTTTACTGCTTTATAACATGTCATTAAGAGGTTTTAAAATTTTATGAAATATTGTTGGATATTCCAAACTTCGCATACAAAAACTTATAACATGATTGTAGGTGCCTTCTCTTTGTTGAACTTAATCTTCAATCTCATAGAATTCCCTTTATGATGGTTCATTTCAAGTATTCTCATTTCTAGGTAGACTTTCAAGCCCTTGCAATCTTATTGAAATGCTTAGCATTAAATATTATTTCAATTTGTATTCATATGAGAATGAACTTTCAACTATACTAAGATTTCTTCGTGCTCATTAACGAACTATTCGGTCACCTGTGAATGCCCCTTTGAGTTCAAATCTTACAAGTTAACCTTCTTTTGAGATTTTAGAATTTCCATGCTTAAGATTAATATTTGATTTAATATTCAACTTAAGATCAATACAACTTCATTTGAACCTTCAATTTTAGGTTTAATGATCCTCTTATTTGATCATGTTTGAACACTTTATCAGTTCAAATTTGACCTCAGGTCGCCCCATGCTGAATCGAGTCTGGGCTTGCTCATCGTGCTACAAAGAGCATGTATGAGTGGTATAAACCATTGCCTAAGTCTTTATTTTCCCTACCAAGCTACAAAGAGCGTGTATATGTTACCTCCAGAAAAGAAATCATGTAAATTTCTCCGTCGCATCGCGAGTGTCGCCTACGAGTTTTCCCTGCCATGCTACAAAGACCGCGCATGGGTTCTGCTCATCATGTCAAATGCGTCATTTAAGGGTCGATGATAGTGGATTTTGAGGTTCATTTAAAATTGAGCATTTTATGCTTTTGCGTAAGGGTTGATGACAGCGGCCTAAGTTTTCATTTTCCCTACCACACTATAAAGAGCGTGTATATGTTACCTACACAAAAGAAATCATGTAAATTTCCCTATCGTGTCACGAGTGTCGCCTATGAGTTTTCCATGTCGTGCTACAAAGAGCGCGTACATGTACTTATTTTAGCAATTTAGCGAGCTTATATTTGCATCTTTTTATCAAGAAATATTGCATAAATTGAAGAGTTAAGTTTATTTTCAGCCAACTCCTTCGACCCATCATGTAGTACTTTAATTGTCTTATAGATGTTATCATATATAACTAGCATATAACTTTTGAGCTTTGTCTCATCAAAGCCAGTTTTGAAAAGAAGCTTTATTTACTTAAAAAAATGATCGATTTTCCTAATTCTCTAGCACTGAGAAGCAAAAGTTTGTGTATGTGTTGTTCATCTTTTATTTCCTGAATAATTTGTCTCTCAATTTCTGTAGCCCATGCATTTTCTTAACATCGACATCATTAAAAGATGTTTGCCGCTTCAAATAGAAGATAATCAAGTTTCCTCGTGCATTGTCTTGAGCATCGCCTTCCAATAGCTTTCCTCTTCACCAACATAGTCCCTTACAACATCATGATATAATGAATCAGGATACTTCTTGAAGAACCTCTTCACATGAACATCCTCAAGCATCTCAATATTCTTGATTGGTCCATCAGATCATTGTAAGGTTACAGGAGGAGCCTCTTCCATGGCCTTGAACCAAACTAGGGTTGGCGTGGAAAGACCCTTCACAAGCTTCCTCATCCTTGTCAATAAATCTCCTCTCATGTAGGACATCTCTGCTGCTCTCTCTTTCCCTACTACTGAAGTAAACTTCGAATCTGTTTACCTTGAAACTCTGACTCCTTGTGAGCGTGCTCAATCAATCACAGAAGAAGAGCAGCTCGAGGGTCCGTCTAGTAGTAGAATTTGAATGAGATTTAGAACAAAAATGACCACTTTAAATCTAAAGAATCTTAAAATTCCATTTCTTCTCTGGTTTGCTTTAAATTCCTGACATAGTTAACAAAGCCTCATGAACTCTTCTTTCTCTTCACATGCCGCTGCTCCTCTGATGCCTTCTTCAGCTATCTCCCATCGCCACTTCCCATCTCTTTTGTCGTTAATGATTTGGGCATGAGAAAGATGAGGGTCTGACGACTTACTCGAGTCGGTAGGGCAGACGAACTGTAAGAGAGGCTTGCTATCATGCGGTCTAGATTGCTGAGCAAGAGAAAGCAACAGAGAGGGGAAGCTGCTCATTCGGATAGCAGGGAGAAAGAAAATAGGAGCTCGAAAATCAAGAGCCCCTCGTTTCGGCGGGATGGCTTCGGCTTTGATGGAAGACGGGTTAAGCAACTCATATGGGTGGGTATACGTGGTAACTCCCAATTGGCTGTCGTGGGCAGCTAATTATGGATGAGGGCGGCTACAAGTTTCAAGGCACTAACTGGATGTAATTAAGGGATAATTAGGTAAATTCTACCTCGAAATGTGTGCTAATTTTGACAAAATTTTAAGTATGATAACCCTAGTCAAATTGGATGTCTATTCTAGGTAATTTTGATGTTCCGGATGTAACGACACAGTCTATTTCATGATCGGAGGTCATTTGGTTCAAGTCGGTGCCGAATCGGATCAATTTTAGTTCAAAATTGTGTATCACCGCTTCTGACCGCTCGACATTCATGCAGGCTCGTCCGAATTGAGCGTGGATAGTCTTATTTGATAGGTTTTGACATTTCTATGCTAACGATTTGACCAATTTCATGAACGGAGGTCATTTGGGTAACATCGTGAATTGCTGACCTCGATATGCATGTCAACAGGTTAACGAACTTCTTTCTTGATCGATCGACCGTCGAATTGTGCAATATGTATATTCTGATCAAATTCAATGTTCTAAATGCGATGGAGAAGTCCGTTCATTGATTGGAGGTTGTTTCAACCAATTTGGGTGATATCGAGTGTATTTTTGCTTCGATTTGCATGTCGTTGCATCCGAAGCCCATCAAATTCGGCTCGTGAGCTCGACTCGATTAATGTGACATACATGGAGGTCAACATACTTGCACACTTCTTAAAGTATTTAAATTTATATCATCTCATTATATACACAAATCTTGAAGCAGGAAGTAGAAGTTTGACTGCCTCGTAATGTATATACATTTTAATTTCATTTGAGCATAGTTGACCACTCGTGGACATTTTTGCTTAATCTACATGAAGCTTACATCAATATGCATGTAAACTTCATTTCAATAAGCTGATTACATGCATTTTCAAGAATTTTACTTGAGTGTATTGGCTTTATAATGTATGTAGGACTCATCTCCTTATAATATTTACATGCATCTTGGTGTGATAGATTTGTATGTATAGTTGCTTTGGAGTATCTTCAAGTATCTTAAAACCAGCTTGATATGAATGTCCATTTAATATATTGGGCTTTAGATTTGATAACCTCATTTCATGGTCATTTAAGGTTCTCTTAATCATCTCAATATAGATTGTCAAATAGTCAGATATTCAACAAGATGTTGCATTCATACTTGTCAGCAGGTTGCCAAATTTTGTTGTTGCTTGCGAACATATATTCAAATGATGTTCTTCTTTTAGAAGAATTCTTGATCAGTTCATGTTTTTTTGACCACCTTGTTCGTTCTCTTAAATGAGCTACTTTATCTCATTCTTTCTCGTAATCAAGCTATCAAGTTCAATTCAGCTTTGCTTCGAGTCCAATTCAAGTCTCATTTGTGTATAAATAAAAGAGCTCTCAATGTCACCACAAATTTCATTTTAATTTTATTCTAATATGATTTTTGCAAGTTCATTCTTCATTTTAGAAGTTTGCATTTTGATTTAATTTCAATTTTGACTTCAATTTAGATTTCAAGTGTCTTTTTATTATCCTTTATTAATCCAAATTTTGATGAAATTTCGGCAATACCTCCCCTAGCCGGGGAGATTTCTACCATAACTAGATCTACCCACTCATCTAAAAAATGTGCATTTGTGGATGATAATCAATTGGAGTATAAAAATCAAGCTTAATATATTCGCACATACACACAGATTTCTATAAATTTGCGAGCAATGCAAAGATTTTTGTTGCGAGAGCTAGCCGGCAGGGAGGGACGGATGGTTCTATTCACCGGAGGAGGACAGTCGGTTCGTGTGGCTGGGATGAGGCGGCGGTTCGCGCAACTTGGTTTGATCCGCATAGGAGTGTCATATGCAGTTTGTGCGGCTGGGAGGAGGCGGGGGTTCACGTAGCTCTATTCACTTAACTATAATAAGATGGAGGAGAGGGGCGGCTCGGTTCGCACGGCTGGGAGGCAGTGCGTGCCGATGTGGCACTCACAGTTCGTGTGGCTTGGGTAGGGATGAACAGAGCTGCTCGGTTCGTGCGGCTAGGAGGAAGACGGACGAGAGTTGTTCCGTGCGTGCCACTCAGCTGTCGCGTGCTGCTTGGGATCGTTTCGTTCTACTGAGACCGTGTGTGATGGGATGAGAGAGGGGTGCGACCTAGCGATAGTACACTCGATTAGGGGAAGGAACCCAAAGAAAGGTTTGCGGCGCAAAATGGGAAGTGTTGTGTGTATTAGGGTTGGGTATTAATATGTTTTTATACAGATTTATTTTTATTTTGGTGAAGAGGTTAAATAAATTTTAATTTTGATTTTACACAGTTGCATCACCACATAGATAATATGGATGTCAATTTAAGGTTATCACGCTATTCCGTATGAAACAACGCTATCCATTTCAAGAAGCCTTCGGTCAGTCGAGCCAAATCGATCAATTTCTTAAAATTGTCGCTTGACTACTCAATATTCATGCATACTGGCACAAATTGAGTGTAGACAGTGTCATTTGATAGGTTTCAACATTTTGATGCTAATGGGTGGATCAATTTCCCGAATGGAGTGCTTTTGAGATCGCGTACTCCCTCACTCTAATATATATGTCGACGCAATTCCTTCGAGTCAACCGTCAAATTGTGCAATATGTATATTCTGATTAATTTCAGTGTTTTGAACGCGTTGGTGAAGTCTGTTCGTCGATCGGAGGTCATTTCGATTGATTTTGATGATATCTGATGCATTCCAGCTTTGATTTATGCATTGTTGTATCCGAAGTCGATCGACTTCGCCTTATGAGTTTGACTCAACTTATGATGCATACATGGAGGTCAACACTACGAAAATTTGCGAATAAATCAAATATAAAATTTACTCTAAAATTCATAAAAAAATAGTGAACTTAAAATAAACATGTACGCATTACCAAATCATAAATCTTATTATTATAAGTGGATATAATTATTATAGAACTAATTGTCACAATGTATTTCTTCTTTTATAGAGTCTTATAAATCTTATAAGATGGCAAAAGTCACAAACACCCCTTTTCTAAATAGGGGAGTCACCTTTTTTTAAGACACCACAAGATGGATGTTTATTTTAATAAATTTTTTCTCATAAATTGAACCCAAAGACTATGTCTAATTTCAAAAGTCCACCAAAGTTTAATAGAGAAAACTAAGAAAAGTCAACCAAAAATTTGCAACCTAGGCTACCATCATGAAAGGGCCACAATAGTCACTCCAGGATGCCCAATGGACCTTCTTAGAGTCATTATTGGACCCCTAGAAAATTTTGTTTAAATACTTTTCAATACGGTTACACACAAACACCATGATGTTAATTGATTGAAGAAGATAAATATGAAAAGTGCATAGAACACTTTTAATAAGAGTTGATTGGCAACCGAAAGAGAGAAGCTTAAATTCTCAAGAAGAAATTTTATTTTCAATTGATTGAATTAGTTCATCAAACAAAAAAGATCTCTCTTTGCCTTTATGAAGAGGAACCCCAATGAATTTAAGAGGTAGAGATTGGTTTTTAAATCCTATCAAGTTCTTAATTCAGTCTATTATCATTGATGAAATAAGGGACAATGAAAGAACTTTTCTCTTTACTAATAATAAGATGACAGATTGATTGAAATATATCACAAAAAAGTCTTAATATTTTTAATGGCAAGAGTAGCCCTATTCATAAAAATTATAAAAAGTCAAGTCTTTCTCTACTATTTTTAATGGCACTTTGCTTTTAGGCTCCTTTTTGACTAAGCAAAGTCAAGTCTTCCTCTATTATGCATTTGTGAAGGAAGAGATTAGGTGAGAATACTATATATAGATCTCCTATTTTCATTATGATGAATTTAAACGACAATATATTTAAATAGCATATGATTAAGATTTTGATTATAATTTCTACTTAAAAATAAAAAAAATTATGGTATATATATATTTGAAGCATTGTCACTGTCTAGTTGTTTGAGCGATTTACTTATGGAGAGAGAGAGAAAAATTCAGAAACGATTGATGAACATTTACCTATTTTATTGCGAGGTTAAATGTTTCATGATAGTTAATGTGGGTATGTTGGTGAAAATCTTTCTTTATAAAACAATAATTATAGTAATTGATAGAGCCATTCAGATTGTGTTTCATGCAAAACACATACTTCCATCCAATAAGGTTTTGGTTGGTGTAATTAAAATTCTAGTATTTATTGGGGATTATATCATAATTAGGAATCATTAAAGAAATTTTTAGCAGGATTAGTGATTACGGGCGTGTGAGAGAAGCTTATTTCCTTTTCTTACTTTTATACTTTGAGTAAGGTATTAAAGTTTTTAACTTTCTGTATGTATAGAAAAATTAATAAATAATTAAATAGAGATTTGAAGGCATGCAGTGTGAACTAGCTAGTCAGTTCTTGTGCATTTTGAGGGAGAAACAATTGAAGCAGTTGCTATATGGAAAGAGAGAAAAACAAATGCCATGGCCAGTAATAAACTTATATTTTGGATAATCAAAAATCCATTTTGTGTTGAGATTTCATCAAATAAACTTCAGCTGAAATCAATTGTAGGTGGAGAGAATTATTTGCTTTTAAACTCTTTATTAATGGAACAGAGACAAGTCTTGCTTAATTAAAAAGATAAGTCTTTCTCAATTATGCATTTGTGGAGGAACAAAATTGGGTGAGAATATTATATGTGGGTCTCAACTATCCATAATGGCATAGTAGTCTTGGACATCCCAACAACAAGACTCTCTCTCTCTCTCTATGTGTGGGTGCACGCGCGCGAGCGCACATGCATGCTTGTAAAGTAATATCCATCCTTAAACGTGTCACAACCAGACCCAGTACAAACTTTTATATCATGGTAGATCACATCGTGTCAAAATTGTAACAGTCGATTAAATACTCAAGATCTATTTGGAAAAAAAATATTTTTTAAATTGATAAATACAGAGGTAACTATCAACAAAATATCATAGAATAAAAATAGCCAACATGAAATCATATCACAATTATACAATTATAATAATTTACACAATAATAATAATATAATTCTTCCACCAACAAAACATTTATATCATCATTATTGACCTCCATAAATACTACATCAATCGAGTCAAGCTCGCAAGACGAAGTCAATCGACGTCGGATACAATAGCGCACAAATCGGAGCTGAAATGCATTACGAATCACTGAAATTACTTGAAATGACTTTCGATCAATGAGCGGACTTCACCATCATGTTTAGAATATCAAAATTGATCAGAATATACATATTGCACAATTCGACGGTTGACTGATCGAGAAGGAAATCCGTCGACACGTCCATATGCATATCAAAATTGGAAGGCTAAGACCATGCCCAAATGACCTCCGATCGATGAACGAACTTACCATCATGTTTAGAACATCAAAATTGATCAGAATATACATATTTCACAATTCGACGGTCAACTGATCAAGAATGAAATCCATCGACGCACCTACACATATATTGACGTCAGGAGGTTATGATGATACCCAAATAACCTTTGTTCATAAAATTGATCACAAAGTTAGCATTGAAATGTTAAAACCTATCAAATGAGACTATTCATGCTTAATTTGGATGAGTTTGCATGAGTATCGAGCGATTGGAAGCGACGATGTGCAATTTTAAACTAAAATTGATCTGATTCGACCGGGCTTGAACCAAATGACCTCTGATCATGAAACAGGCTTCACCATTGCATCCAAAATGGCAAAGTTATTTAATATAGACATCCAATTTAATTAAAACTACCACACTTAAAATTTAGTCAAAATTAGCAAATATTTTGAGGTAGAATCTACCTAATCACCCTCTAATAGCGCCTAATTAGCATCTTCAAACTTGTAGCTGCCCTTATCCATAATTAGCTTCCCATAATAGCCAATTGGAAGCTGCCACGTACGACCATCCCATGTGCAGCCGAACCCCCCTTCCATTTTCCCTCTCTTCTCGTTCGTCTCATGGGACACACAGAGATAGCGGCATAAGCTCTGGTTCTCTTTTTCTCTCTCTCTCTCTCTCTCTCACGATCCCCTACATGTAAAACTTAACCTAATGAGCAAAACTCCTCGTTTGTCCATCTATATCATGAATGGATGAGCTCTCCCTATCTCGCCCATCTATTGATGCTGCAAGTCGAACGAGCTCGCCATCCCATTCATTTTGTCCGTTCATTCCCGCTTTAACCAACCCTTGCCCCGTCGCGAGACGCAGAACGATGAATGTCCTCTTCTTCTTCCTATTTTTTGAATCCAACTAGGTTCCTCACATTCTTGTCTTGCCACTTTTAGTTTGGGGAGAAAATAGAATGAAGTTTGGCAATGCCTGGCCAAGCAGTTCTTATAGGTAGTGGAAGTGAAACCTCAGTGAATGTAGAAGAAAAAAAAATGAAATGAGTTCTTTAATTGGTTCCATCTTTCTTTAACTGAAACTCAAAAGATAAGTGCACCTCATGGAAGCACTTCTTCACCTCCCATTGCTTTATCAGAGTTTGACGGAGGTAATGCTATTCCAAACTGCAACCATTTGATATCACTACAACGGTGATGGTTCTTATGGTGTTTATTTAGGGATGTATATGGGGGACACCACGTAGATCGTAAGGGGTACTTATTAAAGTGATTGAGTATAATATTAAGGTATGATGCACTACCTCAAAAGATAGAGACATCACCCCTCAATGGACCTAATCACCTAATAAGGACTCCTAAGGCATGATGGTCTTCGAATGTACCAAAGATTTTTTTCCTATTTAACATGGATGAATAAAACAAGGTTTATATTAAACCGAGTTCTAAAGTTCCCTATGGAGGCAAGCCTCCATAGTTAATTACAACCTAATGAAGGTGAGTTTCTTAGAAATACTCTCGATTAAAGTAGGCAATTGTTGTCTCCAAAGAATTAAAGGATAGACTATCAATAAATTGGCTATATTAGAAGATCAAATGGGAAAGATCAAGGAGAAGACTTATTTTTGGAAGCGAAAGGGAAAAAGGTAGGGAATGCTCATGATATTAGGAAGCCTAGTGAGCATTCCAATCTATCCTATGGTTGGGCTTTATAATTTTAAAAGTGAAGAGAATTATTTTGTTAGCGTTGAAATTTTATTAGATTGCTAGAGCTTATAGTCCACGAACACAATGTTAGAGAAATACCTAAGAGGTGAGGATTTATGCTTGTAGCCCAAAGAAAACAACAATCTTAGATTCTAATTCTATGGAGCTTTATCAAGAGCTAAAGCATGACCTAAACTTAAGCGAAGATGGGTATAAGATTTACCTCCATAAGAGAGGATAAACCACCTGACTGCTGGATTTATACTCGCCTAGAGTGGAGGCCAGCTAACTCCTCCTACGATTTAAAACTATGTGATCCGGTCATATGAATTGCAAGATTAGTTAGGCTATTATTTATTTAGAAAGAGTCTAAAGTTCTTAAACCCACACACAAAGAGATTAGAGCATGAGTGGTATGAGCAATGACTTAATCTAATGCAAAATATTTTCAAATTTTATTTCAATTTTGACACTTTATTTTGACAAAAGCTTTGGGATTTTATATGTCTAAATGCATGATGAAATAGATTATTTGCCAAATCAGAAGAGAAAAGGGTGAAGCTCCGTTAGTAGGAGTTTCTCTCACAGGTCAAGAGATTTCCATGCGTGTAAGGATAGAGGCCCTCATTTTGTAAGAGTGAAAGAATATGTATGCATGTTGTTAGACATAAAACCATACAGCTAAGGGGTTGTTAAATCTTTAAATTATCTTGCTTTACATCCTTGGCTTTTATTGTGAGGTTATGAGTTATTTAAAACTTTAGTTAAGAGTTGTAGTTGGGTAAAAGATTTATTTTTCCCTAAGAGCCTAATCGCATCCAGGCCATACGACAAATAGCAATCATAAAGAAACTAAGAAAAGGGCATGCAATTTCTAATGCACAAGCTAAACATAACATCGAACATTTTTATAACCACCGCAAAAGAATAAAAGTCCGGTGCGGTCAGGTACCGCCATACAATCCAAAAAGAGAAAATGGGTAGCTGAGCTCTACCCTTATACAACCCAGTATATGAAAGAATAATTACAATTTATAAATAAATAAATGCTATGGGGGTCATCTTTTCTTCATTCTTCATATATTCATGTCTTCATTTCTCCATTTGATTTGGTAGGCTTTAATGCATCACATGGCACCTTAGGACAAAGTCTTATAGCCAATGCTCATCCTTATCCCCCATAACACTAATCTTAATTCCTAATATAAAATTACATTGAAAATTAGAAAAGGTAAATCAAACTATACCTGTAAAATAAGTGTTATCTAAACACACATACAATCCCAAGCAGTTATATTATAATTTGGACTTAGCAACCTACACATGGGTAATCGAGCCTACCTGTCTTAACTTCTTAACTTTGATAGGGGTTTAAGCAACCTATGAAGAGATTATTTATATTTATTTTAAACACCACTTAAGCATGATCACCTGCACAAAATATGATTAGGCTAATATCAGTCTGACATCCAGTCTATGAAACATACACCCTAACATCCAGTCTAAAATAATACATTATAAAATAAAACATACATCATACCATGCACTACCTTAACATAGAGCTAGAAGTGGTGACTTAGTTCTAATGTGTGTGTTAAGGCTTGTGTAGTATGTCCTAACTATGTATTAGTATTATGATTTTCTAAGTATGAAAGACTTTCATTTAATATAAAAAAGGTGATTTCACTTTAAGTGACTTAACTGATTTGAGGATTTTTAACTTGTGTTTTCCTTTATTTCTACACTTAGCAACTAAGTGTTATAAAGAGAAAAAAGAGGATTGCCCTCTTTCATCCTTACCTTAAATCACTTTCTAAAACATGTTAATTTGATTTAGTTATTTTTAGTGAATGACTTATTGAATGATTTAATTGATCTTAAGTTTAGGATTACCTTAAACAATTCTATTCAATGTGAAAGGCATCTTAAGATTAATCTAATTGAATTACTATCACATGCCATATGTTCAATCATTCCTTTCCCTCACATGTAACATGCATATGATATTAAACCTAAGTATACCTATACATGCAACATATTTTGGCACACTTTATATGATAAATGTAAATTATTTAATCATATTAATTTAAAGCTTTATACAAATTATTATACAAAAATACATAAGAAAGAGAGAGCTCCAAATCATATGACTAATTAATTCAATAACTTAGTCATTCATGAATGCATAGATTTTTATAAAAGAAAAGGAGTTTTAGCTAATTAAATGCACACACATATGTATAAGAGACATAAGCTAGTACATATCATTGTTAACCAGGGAAGTGAGATAATCAAATGACCTCTTTGGGGCTAACTAAGCCTCGTATTCCTGGGATGTCCAGACTAAATACTTATTTTTCTCAAATACATGTGGATGTATGCATAAGTAAAGAAAATAAAATAATGCAAAAGTTGTTTTTTATTTGACTAAAACATTTATGCATGTGGATTAAAATTCTTATTCAAATTCTAATATAGGGATACATGTAAATGAAATCAAATAAGTACTTATCATTGTTAACCAGGGAAGTGAGGTAATCAAATGACCTCCTTGGGCTTAACTAAAGCCTCATATTCCTGGGTTGTCTGGACTAATGTTGACCTCCATACATGCTACATGAGTTGAGTCAAGCCTATATGCCAAATTTGATCGACTTCGGATGCTTTAGAGAGTAAATCAGAGCTGAGATGCACCAAACATCACCAAAATCAGTCAAAATAATCTCTGATCAATGAACGGACTTCGCCATCGTATTAAGAACATTGAAATTGGCTAGAATATAAATATTACACAATTTAATAATCAATCGATCAAGCGATCGAGCAGTTAATGTACCGACGGTCATATCGGGGTAGGAAAGTTGCGATGATGTCCAAACGACCTCTATTCATAAAATTGATTGCTACGTTAGCTTCAAAACATCAAAATCTATTAAATGAGACTATTTGTACTTAATTTGGATGAGCCTGCACGAATATCAAGTTATTGGAAATGATAATGCATAAATTAGAACTAAAATTGACTCGATTCCACACCAACTTGAACCAAATAGCCTCCGATCATGAAACGGACTACGCTGTTATATCCGAAACATCGGAATAACCTTGAATCAACATATGTATATTAATTATATAATGATTTCAACATAAAATCCATATAAAGTTGATTAAAGTTGATTAAACAATAAAAAATTTTAATTAAAAGGCCTAATAACCCTAAGTCTCTAATCGGCTCTAAAATAGGAGTACTCATTCGGTTCAGCCCTCACATGCATAAAAGCTCTCATCTGACCTGAGCCGGATCGCACACGAGTCCGATTCCTCCTCCCCCTCAAGCTCGATTCTCAATCGATCCCGCTCCTTCAGCATTATTCCTCCCCCCGTTTCTCATAACAGCAAGCAACGACTCCCTCTCATTCTCCCCTCCATTTTTGTTCGAACCATAAGCCTCTAACTCTTCTCCAAATAGATGCATGATCTTCCTCTGACAGATGCTCAAAATTCGCTCAACTCTCGATCCCTCTCATTCTGAAGGCAAATCCCGTAAGCTCTCCTCCGATTCTTTTCCACACCGAGCCCCTCTCGTCTTTCCTCCCCACTTCAATTCCTTTCGATTGTAAGCCCATTCCCATTCACTCTTTCTCAATTGCAAGAAGTCATTCACTTTCCCTCAATCGTATGCCACAAGTGATGGGTTTTCTTTCAATTCTCCTTCAAGTTGAGATGCTTGTTCGATCCAAAACCCGATTCATTCGCTCATTCCCTCAAAGCCGCAAGCATTGTCTCTTTCATTTGGCCTCACTCATTTGCTTAATCTGTAAATCACAAGCTTGAACTTGTTTTCCTAATTTCCTTCAAACCGAAGACACCCATTCGATCCTAAAACTATGAGTCAAATTGTTTATTATTGTGGTTGGTTTTGGATGTGTAAAAAAATGAATGTGAAAATTATATGTATATACGCTTCTTTCATTCAAGTTTGAAAGCCTAGTCATGCTCATTAGGGTGTTATGAGATAGAAATCGGCTGTGGTGTCGCAAGACACTACTCGCTACGCTCAATAGAGTGTACCGAGTAAGCCAAAATTGTTGGATGTGGTCCCCTTATGCTGAAATGCTGTCGAAATTGAGATTGAATTTTGGACTTAAACAAAAAAAGGTTTGAATGTGTTAAAATTTGATGCATATATATGTGTTTCTTTATGCAGGATTGAAGGGCTCGTCACGCTCATCAGGGCGTGATGAGATGAAATTCAGTCAAGGTGTTTCAAAACACTGACCGTTATGCTCATCAGGGCATGATGGGTAGGCCCAAAATCTATTAGATGTGGCACCCTTATGCCAAAATACTGCCAAAATTTTATCAAATTTTTGGGACATAAAAAAATGAGATTTAACATTAAGCTAAATATAAAATATAAATTCCTAAAGAAATGAATTACAAATTAAATATAAATGGACTTGAAATGAATTTGAAAGAGACTTGATTACAAATAAAATTGAAAATCATATTTCAAATAAGAAAATAGGGATCAAACTCAAGTGAACCTATAAAACTTGAAATAAGCATAAATTCCTTTAATAGACATGAACTGAATCTCACAATATTTTGCTTAAGATAATCAAAAAGGAGAATCCTAATGAATCATTGAAGACTTATAGTGGGATTAAAACATTACTTATAAGCATACAAATGTGGTTCAAGTGAGACTTACATAGGATTTATATTAAGCCAAATAACTAACCATTGGATATAAATAAGTCATCCTAATGAATACTAAACTCTACCATGACTCATTTCAAATGATTCGGAGGAGAGGAAAAGTTTTGTAGGAGGCTTGAATTGAATTTAAAGGTCTTGTCAACAAGCATAAAAGAGAGTCATCATTGATTATTGTGATTACTTTATGATTCACTTTGAGATAAATAAAAAGGCTTAATATGAGTACATAGTTTATCTATTTGAAGTTTATAAGAAGCTTAAATGTGCATTCACAAATTAAGGAGTTTGATTAAGTGGTTCATCAACGAGCATAAATCATATGTGTTGATTCTTAATAAATGGTTGAACCATATCATACATTGAGTAAATTTCCATGATTGACTCATTATCAAAGTGCAACAAATTCTCTAATGAATAATAGACTTTTGCATAATTCATTTCAATCTAGCTGAGAGAAGTCAAAGAATTCATTAGAAGTCTGCGATAAATTTGAAGGCTTATTAATAAGCATAAGAAATATATATGAATCTCTCAAGCTCAACTACTAAAGAAGCAAATATGAATTGTGATATGCTATTCCAAATAATAATATAAGTCTAAAACATCTTCATCGCCATTGAATCTGCAATTCTTCGTACAAGTAGACATAAGGTGATACTAAATTAAATTCTTCATGAATTATGAAGCTTCTTTCAATCAAAAATTAAGGGATTTCATTCTAATTATTATTTTCAAAGTCAATGATTTCATTAATTAGATGAAATTATCTAAGCTATAAATACATATATGTGCTCGAACATGGAGATTTAAAGTGTAAATTTTAATGTCTAAAAAGGTTGTACTGGATAAGTTAGAAATAAATGAAAATATGAAATTAATCTCTTGATTTAAAAATAAAATTATCTGAATTATTCAAATTATTAATGTTTGCCGGTTTGGTCTTAGGACTGAATCCGGGTTAACAAAACCTAAAAATCCAATTATTATAAATATTTCAACTTATTAAAATATCTAAGAAGCTAATTTTATCATGCGACAGTATATCTGATCCTCTATTATTAAACTAATAGAGTTGATAGCGTCTAAAATAATAAATTAAATGATCAAGCAAACTCATATACCCCGATGCTGGCTGTGTTGAATGAAGATTTCAACTGGAGGGGATACTTTTTATCAAAATATGACTATAATTTCAGAATAAATTAACTCAAATTAAGTATCAATCTAAATACAAAACCTAACATATTATTAAGTATTAAATGCCTAAATAAAATTCAATCTTTAAAGAACTTAAAGCTAAAATATAATCCACCTTCCGTAATTGTTTACTGAAGGTGACAAATTAAGAAAACTCTAGCTCACAAAGGAGCCAAAGTCAAATCAAGTGTATTTCTATATTCACTCTCAATCAATCTCATGCCAGTAAGAATGCGGCCCGTGTCCTCTAACTACGTGGCTTGGCCAGTAGGCTCCACATATGATGCAGTTACGACCAAAGTTCTCTGATCGGGTGGTTGTTGCTAAATGGCACCATTGTATTACGATCATGATTGTAGCCTATATGCTCCCCAATGGCTCTACCCCTTGAGATGTGAACCGTAGGGTGCACCTGATAGGTCAAAAAGTCCTCTGTCAACTAAGGTAGACTTAAGCTTATCTCCTTAGACAAACACCACCCCAAGTCTACCAGGATTACTTGGACGATGCAACCCATTGTTGCTGACAAGGATCCTACATCTAGGTTGAGTTGACTACCTCCTCTAACTAAGTAGACTAGGGACCACGATAGCCCGAGATGATGGAACCATGTGATCTAGATCGGGCGCATCATCATTCCACCAACCATATGCTCTAAGCTAAATAATGGTGAATTTCATAAATTATAAACCACAAATTTTAAACTCCACATGCTGTTATTATACACTACGCATTCAATGATCTAATGACTAGCCTTAATTGAAAGTTCTTTCTCAGTATTAGGAGGGATAATTAACTATAGGTGATTACACCTATAGGAAACCTGGAACCAAATCTAAAGTCCTCATAAAATGAGGGATAAATCTCTAGGTAATGTCTTATCTACTAATCCATCTGCCTTCTGAAAATTTCACTAACACATAAATCATACTCTCTTCAATATGAGAGGTCGGTGGCAAATTTTTGGAGCCCACAGATTTTTGGTGACTCTGTTGGGGACATGTTTCTCTTTCCATCTTTGGCTAGTCATATAAATGTTATAGTAGCAACAAAATATTTGAAAATTTAAAACAAAAAATGGTGATTTAAATGTGTAATAAATTCAAATTACTAATGTATGAGACTCTGTGTCGAATGAATTATTCTATCGAGTATATATTTATTATACTATTTTTTTTGTAGTACCTTTGCATTTTGAAAGTATGGTGTAAAATAACAATTACTAATTATGAATCCCCATCTTTCACTTTTGCAGAATGGATCTATAGAGCACTCCTTTCCCTATTCAGCTAGGGCGTGGTGCAAACATCTGCTTAGCTAACGCCATCATCAACATAGGAGATGTCGGAGCTACTATTCAATTTGGTAGCATGGATTTCCCAGCCATTATAGTTGTAACTCTTGAAGTACCCGCCTGTGGTGCACTCTTCCAAGGTCATACCGAAAGGCCTTACTTTATGGAAGCTCCTACTCATCATGCTTGCCAACCAATTCAATAACCAACCGTTGTTAAGGAGTTCTCCCGATAGAGAACTTTAATTTTTGAAAGACTGGGTCAATCTGAAGCTCCTGTGATGAAAAGAACTATCATTGGACAAACTGTATCTTTGATGCCTCATGGTATAGCTACTTCACCAACTGAAACCTTTGTATCTGAGAGACATGATTTTGAGGCTTCCTCATCAGGAAGCAAATTACATAGAAGGCAAAGAAGAAGAAAAAATGTTGAACTGAGGGCTCAGTAGATCCTACCTGAATGACCCAGTGAACAAACAATACTGCCACCAAAAGCTAGGATTCCTACCCATAACAACTTTGGCAATCTAAAATGGGTAAAAAGGAATAGCTCTACTAGTGATGTGAAGCAATCTTTTTGGACTTAATAACGTCAAGTTCCACCACCACAAAAGAGACAACTTGAAACATTGTCCGCTAGAATACATAATGTCTTTAAAGTGGCCTAGGAAAAAGGTTTAATAAAAATAAAATTTCAGAGGTCTGTGATGATCGAAGATACTGAGATTCCACCAAGAAGGTTGCCATATTTTATGGTAACTAGTCATCAAGCCAAGTATGCCTCACGCGGTGAGTATCGGAGCATGACACTTGGACCACATGTCCAAGAATCCGCTACTGAAAGGTCCCCATGAAAGGGTAAGCAAATATGGAGGCCAATGCCTCGTAGTGCAAGTATTCTGAAGAAAAAAAGATGTGTGACATCTGATGCATATATTCAAAAATGCACCTCAAAAATAACTCATCATAAGTGGATACTTAAAAGAAGAGATATCAATGATAAAAGATATGATGGTCGACACCCTGGAGAATAATTTAGGGGATCCCATCATCGATCAGATTCACCTCCATGAGAGAAAGTTGACTCTGATCATAGTCCCTTAATGGAAGAAGTGTTTGTTCCACACAATGAACCAGATCCATGCCGATAAATTCATGTGTAAGAAAAAGATGATGAAGAGAACACTATGGAAGTGGAAGTCGTCTATATGGTGAGACATATAGATGAACTCTCTCAAAGACGCACAACAACAAGTGAGCTTGAACCTGAATTTGAGGCTTACAAAGGAGAGCCATCATAAAAAAGAGTAGAAGATGGATTTTCAATCTCCACTAAAGAAGAAAAAGAAGAAGATCAAAATGAAAAGGAAGTCATGGGAGTTGAAGTTATTTATATGGTTGAACCCAAAAATGATCAACATGGTACACGCTTTTACAATCAACGTCATCATTCAGCCCCAGCAATAGCTGTCCCTGCAAATGCACAAGGAGAAGGACAATTAAGTTCTTCCCCTGAAGATGAGCAGGGAGCAAAACAACAATGAGAAATAGATGAAGAAGAAGTGCCTGTATTAATTGACGTCATGGTACTAGCTAGAGGGCGAAGACAAATACAATGTCAAATTGAAGCCAAAGATATGGAAATTCCATAGCTTGATACCAAGATGAATGACATGATGGTACAAATGAATATCATGATGGATATATTGCAGAAGAATATCACATCAAATGTAGCGCCTATTTCATTTTCTAATCAACAGGTAGCTAATAATACAACTTCTATACCACTAGTTACTCTGATACCTCAAGCTCTTATAGTACATGCTATGCCCAAAGGGAGGAGTGAAGTTAATCAACTAGCTCTTCAACCTATAATTTAGAATATGGCTAGTGCACCAAGGATAGTAACAGCTGCTCAATTAAAAATAATAATTAATGAAAAGATAAAGGCAGTTATAGCTTTAGAGCAGGCTAAAAAATTGGTGAGTAACATATAGCCCAACTGAATTTGATCAAGTGCCATACCCGAAAGGTTACTCAATACCAAAATTTAATATTTTTTGTGGGCATGGTAATCCAAAGCAACATATAGCCCAATTCAAGGTTACTTATGGTCACTTAAGAGGAAATGATGGATTGCTTTTCTGCCAGTTCGTTAGCAGCTTGACCTCAACTGCTTTTGAGTGGTATGCAGAATTGTCTAATGATTCGGTCAAAACTTTTGTTGAGCTAGAGACAATGTTCATAAAAATGTTTGCCAGTGCAACTGAGAAGATAACAATCGCTGACCTTGCCTTGCTAAAAAAAAGAAAAGATGAGTCAATTACAAAATTCATAACTCGTTGGCGTAACCTAAGCATGAAATGTGAATAATAATTGGAGGAAGAACATCCGATCCAATTGTTAATGGGCAATATGGATGATAAAAGGGCACCAATTTCATGTATGACGTCAATTACAATAATCCAGGATTTTCTTGATAGAGTGGCCAAATTTGAAAAGTTAAATCACCTTAAGTCTAAAATTTATACAAATAAATCAAAGAGAAATAAACCTTTAGACTCAAGAAGAAATGAAACTCATGCCACTTCCTATAATTCAAGTGGTGAAAAATGAATAATCTATAATGTAGATAAAGGAAAATAGCTAATATACAATGATGATAAAGGAAAGAAGCTTGTTCATCCTAATCCATAGCCAAAATTAGTATTGGGAGGCAATGATAAACCTCAAACTTTTCAAGGTGGTGGAGAGCGTCCAAAATGAGCAACAAGAGATAATGAGCGAATGTAGCAATCTCTTAAGGAAAAGATGAACAAAGAATATTCCTTTATAAGGCATAGTGTTGCTAAATTATTTTGACAAGCAATCAAAGCTGGTCTACAATTACTAGAAAGTAAAAGGCCTGAAGAGCTGATCAAGTCAATAATCCAAATTATTGTCCCTATCACCGGATGATCAGTCATCCTATTGAAGATTATTATGTCTTCACAAATTGGCTAGAAAGAAAGTATCGATGAGGTGAATTTATATTATCTGATAGTGTTCTAGTTAACCCAAAAAGAGAGTCTACAAGGATGATTACATCCTCTTCTGTATCATCCATTAAAAGAAAAATAAAGAAATCAATTCAGATTAAAGAATGAGAAACAGTAGTCTCTAAGAAGACCGTGAAAATGTTGAAGTAGCTAAAAGATGTTCCTAATGTTAAGTGGAAATCACCACTTGAACCTATATTGGACTTCAAAAAAATGCCTAAACCAAGCATTTTAGCTTCTCAGTGACATTTTCATAAGGCTACTTCATCACAGCACGAGTAGTCTACTAAACATAGACCTCATAAGTCAAAGAAGTTGGCTAAGAAAAAGAAGATCTAGAAGATAACTATAACTCAAAAGATTATTAATAATTTAAAGAAGTACCACCAGCCGATAAGACATAAATTTAGGCTTGCAGACTTTATGTCTAAACTCCATATTATTGAATTGGATGTAGAAGATAATGATGAATCTTGCCCAGCAGAGACATGCCGAATTATTTATGTAATGTCAGATGTTCTTCAGCACAAGTCACTCCAAAATGACAATGGTAGTTAGATAGACTTGACCAACCCATCAAAATTATTCTTAAAAAAGAAAGAAGAGTCTGAGGAGTTAACATCCGACAAGAAGATAATAATTCAGATGTAGATTTATATTTTCTAGACGGAGAAGAGTCAGACTCATTAACAACATCACATATGAAATGAATGAAATTGAAAAGTGAGTTTAACTCTTTTGGTCAATCCTCTAGAATAAAAAGTGAATTTGAAGAAACTACTTCTTCAGAGGAATCTGAGCAAGGCAAGCTGATTCAAGTTCAGTTGAGAAGTGGCAAAGTCTTACCACCATCATCAAAAAATGAGAATTTAAATAAAGAGAAAGGTAAACAAATTGAAGTCAACGAAGATATCATTCCCAAAAATCCTAGAATAAAGCTTAAATCAAGCAAAAAGATAGATTATAATATTCTATCACTTTTGAGAAAGATTCCTGCACAATTAAGTGTGTGTGAGGCTCTCTTAATGCCAATAGACCTCTGAGAAACTTTGATATAGGCTCTCAAAGATCTAGAGAGTTATGAATCTTACTTTGCTGAAAAATGTATGACTGAATCATTACAAACTCAAGATCTCCCAGCAATCATATTTTCTGAAGAAGATCTTATGATGGGAACAGCAGATCACAACCGTCCTCTATATGTCATCGTAGAGAGTGATGACATCTTGATCAATTGAATACTGATTGATCCAGGTTCTTCTATCAATCTTATGAGTCTAAAAGCATTAAGAGGATTATCGCTTGATATCCAACATCTCGGGAGGGATAAGTTGATGGTTCATGGTTTTAATGAGAAAGGGCAAAAAATTCTGGGTTCTTTTAGTCTCCCACTTAAGTTTCAGGATTTATATACAGAAGCCAAGTTTCATGTAATCGATGCTAATACATCATTTAGAGCTCTATTGGGTTGGCCATGGTTACATGAGCATGGTATGGCCCCATCAACTATGTATCAGTGTATGAAGTACCTAAAAGATGGAGAAAAGTTCAAAATTCCTGGAAACCTACAACCATTCTCCGTCCATGAAGCAAAAATTTATGAAGATGCAAAATATTTCATTCCTAAAGAGCTTAAGCCAATAGAGTCTCTTGAGGTGGTAGCATCCACTTCAGGAATTAAAAAGAAACCTTAGAATGTGAAAGAGTAAAAGCAAAGAAGAAGAAAAAAGGCAATGTCGACTCTCCCTAAAGAACTTGATTCTACACATATATTAAGAAGATTAGTTCTTTATTTGGGAAGTGACACACAAAAAGAAGAAAATATTTTTGTCAAACTTAAGGAAACTTATAAGCTTTAAAGAATGGTAAAGTACAAAATAAGTGATTCTAATTTAAACTATGACTTTAAATCTACTTATGAAAATAGGGTTCAGAGGGTCGCATCAAGAAGGATAGCTCACTTGGCAGTGTCAGATAACTCCTTCAAAATTATACCCATCCCTCAGCAGTACTTCAAAGAAATCACTCCACTGGAGGTCCATAATATTGAAGAATTGATAACATTCTATGTAACACCGTTGAGTGAGAGTGGCAAAACAGGAACATTATTTTACAAATCTGAAGAGTCTTAGCCTTATAATTTTGATCGGTCTACTTAACATGAAGATTCTGATGAGATGGTGTCAACAAGAATACGAATATGCTATCCATCAAAATTGTGAAGAATGATGCACAAGCTTGGAATTCATATTAGAATTACTAAACATAGAACTCAAATCTTTAACAAGAGGTGGAGCCAAAGAAATCCTCAAGCATCACGAAGAAGTGATAAGTTTATCACTAAAGGACTTAGCTTCATCCACAAATCTCATCAAAATAAAGTTTGTTATAATATAATAGAAGCTAAATAGTGTCAAAGAAGATGATTTCTATGAAATTCTTCTTACAAATGATGAAAAAGTAAAAGCCAAGCCTGCACCTGAAGAACTTGAAGATGGTGGACAAACAACTACTATGGATGAACTCAAAGAAATCAACCTAGGAGTTGAAGATGATCCCCGTCCAACTTTTGTTAGTGCCCTTCTACCTGATGAAAAAGTTGAAGAGCTAAAAGTGCTACTTTGTGAATACAGGGATTGCTTTGCTTGGATATATGCTAAAATGTCAGGCTTATCTCCTGATGTGGCAGTTCATAAATTGTCAATCAAGCCAGAGACAACACCTGTTAAACAAGCTCCGAGGTGAATGAGATTAGAAATTTAAGAATAGGTGATCATTGAAACTAAAAAGCTAATTGAAGCATGATTCATACATGAAGAAAAGTATCCTGATTGGATAGCTAATATAGTGCCCGTGAAGGAAAATAATTGTCAAATTCATATCTATATCAACTTTTGGTATCTTAATAAAGCTTGACCAAAAAATGACTTCTTGCTTCCTATATCAAAATTGTTGGTTGATAATACATTCAACTATGATATGTTTTCTTTTTATGGATGGATCATCGAGATATAATCAAATCAAGATGGCACCTGAAGTTGAAAGACATACATCATTCATAACACTTATTGACATCTATTTTTACACAGTCATGCCTTTTAGTTTGAAAAATGCTAGAGCTACATTCCAAAGAGCCATGATACATATTTTTGATGAGTTGATTCACTAGAATGTGGAATGTTATGTTGATGATTTGGTGGTGAAGAGCTTAAATCGTGAAAATCACTTTGAGGACTTGAGAATTATATTGGAGAGAATCAGAAAGTATGAACTCAAGATGAATCCTCTATAATGTGCATTCAGGGGATCCTCTAGAAAATTTCTCGGGTACATTGTACGTCAGAGTAACTGAGATTGATCCTGCTAAAATCAAGGCAATTGTGGAGATGCCTCGGCTGAAGAGTTTGCATCAGCTTTGTTCTTTACAAGGATAGCTTGTATTCATCTGACGATTTATATCAAACCTATTAGGATGTTGTCAACCATTTGCAAAGTTGATGAAGAAGAATATTCCATTCAAATGGAAAGAAGAAGCCTTCAATATCATTAAAAGTTACCTATTAAATCTACCAATCCTTGCAGTGCTTACTCTTGGGAAGCCCCTCATTCTATACACAGTTGCATTAGAAGAGTCCTTAGAAGCATTATTGGCACAACGTAATGAAGAAAGAAAAGAGAATGCTCTTTATTATATCAGTCGGAGGTTGATAAATGAGATACTCTCTGATAGAGAAGCACTGTTTGACATTGATCTTTGCAGTCCAAAAGCTCCATCATTATATGTTATCTCATAAGATTACCCTCATCTCAAGGATCGATCCTCTAAATTACTTGATGACAAGACCAGCATTGACAGGTCGCTTAACAAGATGGGCAGTATTGCTTTTAAAATTTGATATCACATACGTTACGCAGAAAGTAGTGAAGGGACAAATTTTAGAAGATTTTCCGCATCCCATTCTCAGACTCTTCTCTTAACGATGATTTGCTTGATGAGAAAATTATGCTCATTCATGAAAGAGAAAAATCACAATTTGAGAAATGTACTTTGATGGAGCATCATCGATCAAACAAGTCAACCTCTAAGTTTTCCAAAGGAAAGAGTAGCATCGACATCATTCATAACACGGGAGGAATAATGAGATGATCATATGGGTTGACCAAGCCAAGAACTAATAATGAAGTTGAGAATGAAGCATTGGTAGCAGGTCTTGAAGAAGCCATTTTTATAGGCATTCAAAACCTGCTTATTTTTAGTGATTCTCAGCTTATTATAAATCAAGTACTAGTCATCTATAAAATTAACAAGCTTGAGCTAGCTTTTTATCACAAGCGAGTTCTTGAGCTTATGAAGCAAATACCAAATTCCACACTAGCAAAATTAGCTAAGAAGATGCAAGTATGAATGGTGATTATGTCATGATTGGGATATTTATTCGATGAGTTCTAGAACCAACAAAATATCAATCCCCATAGGTAGAGGGGTTAAAAAATTTGACACAAAAGGATGTGACTTAGGTTGCTCTTCATCCTCCCCAAAATCAACAAGGAGTTATACCAAGAAGAGCTAAGCATGACATTGCTTCAGAAAACCAATGGGAAGCCTTTATAGTAAAAGAGACACAATTTTGGAGGCAACCTTTCATCGATTACTTTAAAGAAGGTAAATTACCAAATAATAAATCACTGACAACTCAAATTGAGAAGAGAATATTGCACTATGCTTTCGTCAATAACACTTTATATCGTAGATCCTTTGAACAAATATGGCTATGATGCCTAAATACAGACGAAGCTAGCAAAGTGATTGTTGAAGTTCATGATGGACTTTGTGGGGCACATCAGTCAGGTCCCAAGATGGTAGTAAAGATCAAAAGGATGGGCTATTACTAGACATCTATGGTGAGAGATTGTATCAATCATGCCAAGAGGTGCCATGAATGTCAAGTACATGGGAATATAATCCACCAACCTCCAAATCCACTACACCCAACAATAACATCTTGGCCATTTGAATGTTAAGGTACAGATGTAATTGGACCGATTGATCTACCGTCATTAGCTGGTCATCGCTTCATCATAGCAGTGATTGATTATTTCTCTAAGTGGGCTGAAGCTACCCCATTTAAAGAAGTTACTGCCGATCGAGTGATCAACTTCTTCACGCATAAAATGGTCTATAGATTTAGAGTGTCGAGCTAAATAATTTTTTATAATAGCACAGCTTTTAAAAGTATGAAGATTTATAGATTCGTTGATCGACACAAAATTGACTAGCGATATTCTTCAATATATAATCTAAGGGTAAATGGTTTGGCAGAAGCTTTCAACAAGACATTGGTCAAACTGCTCAAGAAGATCCTCACTAAAAATAACAGAGAATGGCATACCAAATTGATAGAGGCATTATGGGCGTATCGAACTACCTACAAGATGCTGACTAAAGTCACTCCCTATTCATTAGTATTTGGAATTGAGGCGGTCCTTCTGCTTGAAGTTGAGTTACCTTCACTTCGAGTAGCCATACAATACAACCTAACTGAAGATCAAAATGCTCATTTAAAAATGGAGGAGCTTGACACGCTTGTTGAAGTTAGATTGCAAGCTCATCAAAATCTGAAAGTTTATTGAGCAAAATGTCCAGCTTTTGACCATACGGTGCAGCCTCAAATATTTTAAAAAGAGGAATTGGTCTTGGTGTTGAGAAGACCAATTATTCCTAATCAAAAATTTAATAAAAAATTTGAGCCTAATTGGGAATTCCCTTTTGTGATTGAGAAGGTGTATCAAGGAGGGGCATACCAATTCATTAACTTAAAGGGTGAAAGACCAATGTCGCCAATTAACGGTCAATACCTAAAAAATTATTATACATGATAAATACATTTTTGAGGTATAATAGAAATCCCCTACAAGACAGGGGGCATTTTTTTGGTATATCTATTTAGGTAGACATCGTGCTTCATGCTGAGATCCATAAATAAATATAGTTACTCAAGATGAAAAAAACAAAATTTTGTGAAAATTCTCTTATTACACATGAGGCATTTTTAGATTTCTATACATAGATGAAATCAATGTTACATGTTAAAACCCTCTTAATATCAAATATATCAACTCAAATATTGATATATTTTCTTAAATTATTTTAGAGCTCTTTCAAAGTGCTTTAGAATTTCCCCTACAAGACAGGGAATTTTTATATATTTATTTGAGTCAACATCATGATTCAAGCTGAGATCCTCAAATAAATATACATGATGATCAAAATGAGCTATGTTTATTTATATTAAAGAAGTTCAAACTCTGTGATACATTTCTGAGCTAATCTATAATCCTTCTATCAGATAGGAGCCACTTTTTATGATCAAGGTTGTTCAATCCTCTCCTACGAAATAGGGGGCTTTCTTGTATATATATTCAGGTTGACATTGAGCTTTATGCCGAGATCCCTAAATATATCCAAAATTATTATTATAAAGTTGCAGGCTCTTGCAAGGAACAAAAAGAATCTATTTTTACACATGAAAAGACTGTCTTAAATATCAAAAGTTTATCTCCCAAATTTGTCAAATTCTGAAGATCAAGTTAGAAGAACTCCTAATTTCAAAAACTTCAATCAACTGAGTTAGAAAAACATCAACCTCTACATCTTAAAGTCTAGGGCACAGATGAGTTCTAAAGGTCAAACTTAATAAGCCCACAAATGGTCAGGTTGTTGACGCTCTCCTCACTCAACATGTTGTAAGAAAAGGCTACAGTGAAAGTGCCCTCATTCGTTAGTCCAATGATAAGACCACCAAGCCATCATAGCTTAAGTTGAAGAATCGAGTTGGTTCTAAAGGTCAAACTCAACAGTCCTATAAATGGCTGAGTTGCTGGTGCTCTCTTCACTCAACAGCCGAAAGAAAAGGCCGCTGTGAAAGAGCCTCTGCACGTTAGTCCAATGATGATAGCTGATCAATCACAACTAAATCCAACTTAGTGATTACAAGTAACCATAATCCAAGAGGTCTTTCTACTTGATCGATGAACCAAAACTTTCTAACAAAATAACTCTCAATTTAGAGTTTCCTCAAATCAATCCTTATATTATGTGCAAGATGATATCCCAATTTCTTTTCAAATAGTCTGATTAAGCACAAAGCTAGGGTCGGAGGAAATCCAATTCCATAAAGACAAAAAAGAAAGAGATCTTCAGTAAATGCATTGAAGTAGAATAGATGGTAGAAGAAGCTCTTAATCTGACAAGTCAATTAGGACAAATCGATCAATTCCACTATTTAGCTCATCTAAACATAAGGCAACACGCTGATGACGAATTCTATCAAAGCTCCATAAACTATTGAAATTGAAGCTATAATGATTCAAGATCTTTGGTCAACTCAAAACTCAGCCATTTTTCAACAAATATGATTCACTCTATATACGAATCACATTTGTTGGGGGGCATTTGTTGACCTCCATATATGCTACATGAGTCAAGTCAAGCCTATAAGCCAAATTTGATAGACTTCGGATGCTTTAGATCATAAATCAGAGCTGGGATGCATCAAACATCACCAAAATCAATCAAAATGACCTCCGATCGATGAATGAACTTCACCATAGTATTTAGAATAATAAAATTGATTAGAATATAAATATTGCACAATTTAATGATCAACCAATCAAGCGATCGAGAGGTCAATGTGCCGATGCTCATATCGGGGTAGGAAAGTTACAACGATATCCAAACAACCTCTATTCATAAAATTGATTATAGTGTTAGCTTCAAAATGTCAAAATCTATTAAATGAGATTGTCCGTGCTTAATTTGGATGAGTATGTGAGAATATGGAGCTATTGGAAATGATAATGCGCAAACTAGAATTAAAATTGACTCGATTTGATGCCAACTTAAACCAAACAGCCTCTGATCAAGAAACGGACTACGCCGTTATGTCCAAAATATTAGAATAATCTTAAATCAATATATGTATATTAATCATATAATGATTTCAACATAAAATTCATATAAAGTTGATTAAAGCTCATTAAATAAAAAAAAATTGTATTAAAAGGCCTAATAACCCTAAGTCTCTAATCGGTTCTAAAATGGAAACACTCATTCGGTTTGGCCCTCACACGCACAGAAGCTCTCTTCTGACCTGAGCTAGATTGCATGCGAGCCCGATTCCTTCACCCCCCTCATGCTCGATTCTCAACCAATCCCACTTCTTTAGCTTTGATCCTCCCCTCATTTCTCACAATCGCAAGCAACGACTCCCTCTCGTTCTCCCCCCTTTTCATTCAAATTGCAAGCCCTTGATTCTCTTCCATATAGATGAACAATCTTCTCCTAATAGATGCTCAGCATTTGCTCAACTCCTGATCCCTCTCATTCCGAAGGCAAATCCCGTAAGCTCTCCTCCAATTCTTCTGCACACCAGTCCCCTCTCATCTTTCCTCCCCAGTTCAATTCATTTTGATTGTAAGCCCATTCCTATTCACTCTTTCTCAATCACAAGAAGACGTTCGCTTTCCCTCAATCACATGCCACAAGCGATAGGTTTTCTCTCGATTCTCCTTCAAGTTGAGACACTCGTCCGATCCAAAACCTGATTCATTCACACATTCCCTCAAAGCTGCAAGCATTGGCTCTCTTGTTCAGCCTCACTCATTCGCTCAATCCGTAAACTACAAGCTTCATCTCGTTCTCCTGATTTCCTTCAAACTGAAGATTCCCTTTCGATCCTAAAACTATGAGTCAAATTGTTTATTGTTGTGGTTGGTTGTGGATGTGTAAAGAAATGAATGTGAAAATTATATGTATATATACTTCTTTCATGCAGGTTTGAAGGCCTCGTCATGCTCATTAGGGAGTGACAAGATGGAAATCGGCTGTGGTGTCGCAAGACACTGCTTACTATGCTCAATAGAGTGTAACGAGTAAGCTAACATCATTAGATGCGATCGCCCTATGCCGAAATGCTGCCAAAATTTAGACAAAATTTTGGACTTAAACTGAAAAAAGGGTTTGAATGTGTTAAAATTATATACATATATATATATATATATATATATATATATATATATATATATATATATATATATATATATATATATATATATATATATATATGTGTGTGTGTGTGTGTGTGTGTGTGTGTGTGTGTGTGTGTGTGTGTGTGTTTCTTTATGTATGAAGGCCTCATCACTATCGTCATGACTGAAAATCGGTCGAGGTGTTTCAAAACACCAATCGTCACAATCATCAGGGCATGACAGGCTAGCCCAAAAATTGTTAGATGTGGTACTCCTATGCCGAGATGCTGCCAAATTATCATCAAATTTTTGGAACTTAAAAAAAAAGAGATTTAACATTAAATTAAATATAAAATATAAAGTCTTAAAGAAATGAATTGAAAATTAAATATAAATGAACTTGAAATGAATTTAAAAGAGACTTGATTACAAATAAAATTGAAAATCATATTTCAAATAAGAAAATAGGGATCAAATTCAAGTGAACCTATACAACTTGAAATAAGCTTGAATTCCTTTAATATACATGAACTGGATCTCACAATATTTTGCTTAAGATAATCCAAAAGGAGAATCCAAGTGAATCATTGAAGACTTATAGTAGGATTAAAACATAACTTATAAGCGTACAAATGTTGTTCAAGTCAGACTTACAGAGGATTTATATTAAGCCAAATAACTCACCATTGGATATAAACAAGTCATCCTAATGAATATTAAACTTATAAGAGAGTCATCACTGATTATTATGATTACTTTATGATTCACTTCGAGATAAATAAAAAGGTTTTATATGAGTACATAGTTTATCAATTTGAAGTTTATAAGAAGCTTAAATGTGCATTCAAAAATTAAGGAGGTTGATTAAGTGGTTCATCAACGAGCATAAATCATAAGTGTTGATTCCTATTAAATGGTTGAACCATATCATACATTGAGGAATTGGAATAAACCTAGTTGAATCCGTGACTGAACAATACAGATTCTTACAATAGCCTCAATGACTCATTATTGAGTGTAACAAGTTCTCTAGTGAATAATAGACTTTCACGCAATTCATTTCGACCTTGTTGAGAGAAGCCAAAGAATTCATTAGAAGTATGCGATAAATTTAAAGGTTTATTAATAAGCATATGAAATAGATATGAATCTGTCAAGCTCAAATACTGAAAAAGAAAATAAGAATCATGATATGCTATTCCAAATTACAATATAAGTCTAAAACGTCTTCATCACCACCAGATTAGCAATTCTTCGTACAAGAAGACATAAGGCGATGCTAAATTAAATTCTCCATGAATTATGAAGCTTCTTTCAATCCATAAATTAAGAAATTTCATTCTAATTATGACTTTCAAAGTCAATGATTTCATTAATTAGATGAAATTATCTAAGCTATAAATACCTGCATGTGCTTGGACATGGAGATTTAAAGTGCAAATGTTAATGTCTAGAATGGCTGTGCAGGCTAAGTTGGAATTAAATAAAAATATGATGTTAATCTCTTGATTTAGAAATATAATTATCTAGATTATTCAAATTATTAATGTTTTTCGGTTTGGTCTTAGGACCGGGTCCGGGTTAACAAAATTTAAAAATCCAATTATGATAAAAATTTCAACTTATTAAAATATCTAAGAAGCTAATTCTATCATGTGATAGTAGATCTGATCCTCTATTATTAAACTAATAGAGTCGATAGGGTCTAAAATAAAAAATTTAATCATTAAGCAAACTCATATACTCTGAAGATGGATGTATTGAATGGAGATTTCAACCAGAGGGGATACTTTTAACAAAATATGACTATAATTTCAGATCAAATTAACTCAGATTAAGTATCAATCCAAATAAAAAATCCAACAAGCTATTAAGTGTTAAATTCTTAAATAAAATTCAATTTTTAAAGAACTTAAAGCTAAAACTCAATCCACCTTTCACAATTATTGCTGAAGGCAAAAAATTAAGAAAACTCTAGCTCACAAAGGAGCAAAAATCAAATCAAGTGTATTTCTATATTCACTCTCAATAAATATCATGCCGAAGGACCTAGTCCTTGACCTTGGGCCAGATTCCACATATGATGATTTACTAGAGTCCTTTGATCAGGTGATTTCCACCAAATGATGCATTTATATTATGATCACGACTGTAGCCCGTATGCTCCCTAATGGCTCTGCACCTTGAGATGTGAACCATAGGGTGCACTTGATAGGGTAGAAAGCCCTCTGTCAACTAAGGTAGACTTAAGCTTGTCTCCTAAGGCAAATACCACCCCAGGTCTACAAGGATTACTTAGATGATGCAACCCATGGCTGCTGACAAGGATCCTTCGATCAGGTTGGGTCGACTACCTCCTCTGACTAAGCAGACTAGGGACCACGAAAGCCAGGGATGATGGAACCATGAGATCTAGATCGGGCGCGTCATCATTCCACCAACCATATGCTATAAGCTAAATAAGGGTAAATTTCATAAATTCTAAACCCCAAATTATAAAATTCACATGCTGCTACTATACACTACGCATTCAACAATCTAACGACTAACCTTAATCAAAAGTTCTCTCTCAGTATTGGGAGGGGTAATTAACTATAGGTTCTTGCGTCTATAGGAAACCTGAAACCAAATATAACTTTCTCACAAAATGAGGGCAAAATCTCTAGGTAGTGTCTTATCTACTATTCCATCTACCTTCTGAAAATTTCACCGACAAGTAAATCACTCTTTTCATGTGAGAGGTTGGTGGCAAATTTTAGGAGCCCACAACTATATACTTATTAACATTAAAATGCATGTAAAGTTACACATGAATCAAAGAAAAGAGAACTTTACTCCACACACTTAAGGTATAATCACATACATTTCCTATACATTTATAACTAGCATACATATCATTTGTAATCATTCATTTATAAGCTCTGGAAAACATATTTGGATTTAACAGTGATAATAGCCACACATATTAAATTAAGTCAACACATGCAAGCTTAACATAAAGGAAACCATTTGATTTAATTAATTTTGCAAAAGATGAATGCATGAATCAAATGAGATACAACATTTAATATGATTTGAGTGGAATAAATGAACATAAATATGATTTCATTCAATCAAATTAATTCCTAAAGACAATCATATCAAATAAAATCATTTAAAACAAACCAAAGCTTTTTAATGTCATTTTTAATTTCATATTCAATTTGATTTAAGGAATGAGAGAAGGAGTTTGCTAATCCTAACCCCATCCCATGTTTCTAAGTTAATTTGGTTTAATGAGATATGATTAAGTTAATTTTATGGATTAATTAAGTTATGATATGCATTAAGTTCATTAATTAATCCTTACTTATATCATGTTAAAGTAATTATCCAAATAACTATGAGTTAATGTAATATGCAAATACATTGAAAAGTAAATTAGCAATTATCCTATGAAATGAAAGGGTCTAATGCAAGTAGCTCATAATTATTAGTTAAATAGATTAAGGAATTTAATAAAATTACTTTTATGATTTTACCACACATATGGGTAAATCAAAATTTCATTAACTCTCTTTAGGCTATTAAACACCTAAAGATCTACCCATGAAATAATTAAGGGGAATAAGATATGTTTTAAATTTTAATTAAACTAATTAAGTAATTAATTAGCCAATTAATCCCTTATTAATATTCTCTTGAAAAGTAAGGTGAACTTCGGGAAATAAATCATGAGAGAGGTCCTAATCACATTCCATAATTCCCTTCACTGTTAAATAGTAATAAATGACCCAATTAATTAATTAAGTTACTATTCACATGCTTAATTAACACTTAATTAAATTAAGAAGGTAATTAGGGCTTAATCAATCAATTTTTTGAATTAATTAACCAATATATCCCAAGAAAAATAGCGGAGGTAGAGGTCATCCCCTTCAACAATCTCAAAAAGTTTGAGGTTAATTAGTTAAGTAATTATGAAGTAATTAGGCTAATTAATTTCTTAATTAAATCCTAATTAAGCTCTAATTACTATTCAAAATCAATTAAAGATAATCTTAATGGATTCCTCCCTGAAATATCTTTAAAATGAGTCTTTATTTGTATTTTTTTGATTTTTATATAATTTGTTATGAATTTATGAAGTTTTAGCCTTAAAAATGGATTATTTAGCCTAATTAAGCCTTAATCCCATCGACATCATGTGGCCCACTAATGCGGCATGCTTTCCATGTGGTGTCACGGGATTGGCTATTTAAGTTGTCACATCCCACGGCTGAGTCAGCCGGTGGCGGGACGCGCTATTGATCTCCATCATCCGATCTCATATTAGATGGCATTGATCAATCCCATGGTTAATAATGGCTCAAATTAGATGGATCTAACATGATCTATTCATGGTCGTTTGTTCTAATCACATGAAATGGATGGCGCGTGATCTATCAACTCATGAACGATGAAAGACGGAGGCCTTCCGCCATTGATCGTTCGATCTGAGCTCACTCGAGCTCGAATTAGCTCCAAATGGAACCTATACCATCACACAAGGGATTTAGGGACATCCAATGACTAATATCAGCTCATATGCACATTTTCTTCACAAAAGACCAACACATTTTAAGCTAGAGATCAGTTTTCATGGAATTACCTCATCAGAGCTAAGACCAGCGGCTCACACGCTTGAGGCAGCTTCATCTAGTAGAGACGAGGCCCTGTTGAGCAATAATTGGGTTGATTCCAAGTGGTTTTCTCAGGAGGCCAAGAATTATTCTATGGACGCTCAGCTCTGATCGAACTCCTTGCTCTGGTGGGTTTAGAACTCGGGGGAAGCTTTGTGTAGGCTCGACGAGGTGCGTGGAAGGTGTAAGAATGAGCAATTTGATTTTGATTGAGGAATGAGGGAGTTAGGATTGGAAGATGGCTGTCCTATTTTAGGTTTACTCAGGAAGGAGGAAATTCATAGAGGGAAGCTTTGGAATCGTACGAGAGCTCACAAGGGGATTCAAAAATTTCTTAGAAAGCTTAGATGACGTGAATGGCCTATTTTCTCGTGCGAATTGAAGGGGTATATCCCTCAATTGGTTGAGGTGGATGAATGAGATTGTCTCCCATTTTTCAGCTGGCCAATCACCTTCAAGGTGCTGAAGTTGTCCCCATCAAGTCCGCATGGCTCAGTTTGAGTGGAGGAGGGCTTGGAAGGTGGCTCAAGGCTGAATTTGGGCTGATTGCTCCTCCCTTCATCCCTTGGGTTTTCAATTTCTAAGGGAGGTGAATTAACTCACCTCCCTTTGGTCTATGGTAGACTTATCCCACTTAAGGTGGGCTAGGTGGCTAGGTCAGACCCCATTTGGGGTATGTGAGGGCTGCCAAGTGAAAAAGGGAAGTTGATTTTGCTATTTTAGGTAAAATATCATGTGGGGTGGCATATCCAAGGGATATCTCATTGTGTTTTGCTCCAATTATGTTTGGGCTAATTTTTAGTTGACCCAAGATGGGTTTGGATCGAGTTTGGTCAGGTTCTGAGGTCCCATGGTTTGGTTTCAAGGGGCTTTGGCACAATTTGGGTTATTTTGGTCAATTTGGGTCATGTTGGGTTAGGTTGACCAATTGGTCAAATTTGGTCAAACCAAATCTTAGGTTAGGTTCAAATGATGATTTTAAGTGTTTTGGATCAAATGGTTTCAATCAATTTGGCCTAGGTTTGATTTTGGCTCAATTGAATTCAATGGGTCAAATGGGTCAAGTTGACCAAATTGACCAAATTGACCAAATTTGTTTGAGTTGGGTGTTGTTTTAAGTTAAATTGGTCAATTTAATAGTATTGTAGGCTTTGGATTGAATAAATTTAGATTTAATTTGGATTTTAGCCAATTTGACCCTTTAGGTCAATCTGGGCTAAGTTGGTCAATTGGGTTCAATTGGTCAAATTAGGTTCAATTATGGGTTTGGTCAAGTTCAATAATCAATTTGGAATGAACTTGAGCTATTAGTTATAGTCAATTTGGGTTGGATCATGATTTGACCCATTTTGGCCTTTTAGGTCAATTTGGGTCAACTTGGGTCAAATGGCCAACTGGGTTTGGTTTGGCTCAATTGATGGTCATGTCATGTTCAATCATTGATTATGGGTTTGTTTGAATCAATGGTTTAGATTTAATTTAGATTTTAGCCAATTTGACCCTTTAGGTCAATTTGGGCTAAGTCGGTCAATTAGGTTCAATTGGTCAAATTAAGTTTAATTATGGGTTTGGTCAAGTTCAATAATCATTTGGAATGAACTTGAGCTATTAGTTGCAGTCAATTTGGGTTGGATCATGATTTGACCCATTTTGGCCTTTTAGGTCAATTTGAGTCAATTTGGGTCAAATGGCCAACTGGGTTTGGTTTGGCTCAATTGATGGTCAAGTCATGTTCAATCATTGAGTATGGGTTGGTGTGAATCAATGGTTTCAATCAATTTGGTGTATGATAGGTTTTAGCTAGTTTGGGTTTCATATGGGCTAAGGGTTGACTTGGTCAAATGGCCAAGTTGAGTTGGTTTAACCAAATTTAAGGCAATTGGTCATCTTAGGGTAATCAATGATCATGGTATAAGGTTTGGATGGCTTGGTTCAATCCAATTTGGATTGGATTAGAACTTGGTTCAAATGGGTTCTTTTGGCCACTTTGGGTCAAGTGGACCTAAATGGGTTAATTGACTTGGTTATGGTTTGATTAAGGTTTAGTTGGATTTATATATGAGTTTAGGATTGAAATATAAATCTTACTACATTCAATTTGGGCTATGATTGGTTTTGATTCATTTACAAATATCAAGTCAAAAGGGCTAAGTTGGGTTTGACTAGGGTTGATTTTAATTTGGCTTGATTATTGTAGATTTTATTTATATTTGGATAGATGATTGAAGGAATGATTGATTCAAGAGAAAATCCATTAATTTTGGCTTGATTTAGATTGGATTTGGCTAAGTCCAAAGAATTGGCTTAAAGGGTTTGAATTGGGTTTTGATTTGGTTTTAGATTTTGTTTTGGATATTTGAATTTATATTTCATTTATATTTGGGAAGATAATTGAATATATAATTGACTTATGAGAAAATCACTTGAGTTTGAAGTGGTTTGAAGGCAAATTTGGCTAAGCTTATGAAGGTTGGTTCATATGGCTTAGGAGGGAATTTGATTTAGTTTGATTTAGTTTTGATTATTGAAATGTGGACTTCATTTATATTTGGGAAGGTAATTGATGGAATAATTGATTTATTAAAAAATCAATTGATTTTGACTTGGTTTGAATAGGATTTGGCTATGCTCATGGAGGTAGGGCCATATGGCTTAGAAATGAATTTGATTGGATTTGGATTTAGTTTGATTTAGTTTTGGTTATTTGAGTTTATATTTCACTTATATTTATGAATATAAATGAATATATGATTAATTCATGAAGAGATCAATCCAGTTGGATTGAATTGGGTGGAGATTTGTCTAAGTCCATGGAATTCAATCATAAGGCTTAAGGAGGATTTAGGATTTTAAATTTGATCTTGGGTTTCAATTATTTGGAATTGAGTTTGGACTTGAATTTGTTAAATGATTGAGGGATTGAATTGATCTTGGAGAAAATCAATTAAATTTGGATTGATTTGAATTTGGTTAAGGGCCAAGTCCATAAGATAAAATCATAGGGCTTAGGCAGGATTTTGATTTTAGGTTTCAATCATTTAATTTAGAATTTGGATTTGATATTTGAATTAAATTTGAGTTTTGTTTTTAGAAGGTGAACATAGGTTGGGTTTAGGCCACAGGATGGGCAAGCCTCCCTAAATCCCCAAGGCATAACCTACTCCTATGGCTAACCCTTCTAAGTCTCTAAGCTTAGGTTAAGAGTTCAACAAATTACTAGAAGTGTCTTAAGACTAAGAAACTCTTAGTGTCTATAAGAGTCCTAGATCTATGATGAGGACATTGAGAACTCGCTCCAAAAGTGAGGTAAACAAAAGGACCCCCAATATGTGTGGTGTAACTGACATTGCACACTGCACATATTAGCGTTGACCGAGATGATCAACAATGTCCAAATGATTACAAGTACTAATGGAAATAATCTATACCTAAACCTGAGATGTAGATAGAGTCACGATCTTAGTGCAATGCAACTCAATTTATGCCAAAGGCATTAGAGAGGAAAGAGGAATCTACTGGGGGATCGAGTAGATGAACCTTCCACTAGGGAAGTAGGTTCGAGTTATCCACTGGGGATAAGGGTTTAAATTTGATTATATGATTTACGAAAAAAAGATCCACTCGGGATTATAATCTATAATCCGTCGGGGATGGGTGCATGAACTTTCCACTAGGGAAGTAGGTTCGGGTCATATGAGTTTGATTTCATGAATGAATCTGTTAAGGATAAGAGTTTGATTGTATTTCTTTGATTTAGACTCCATAGGGGAGTTGGTTTAATTTGTTATGGATCCACTTGGGGAGGAGATGGTTTCAAATTTGAGGGCATATCCACTTGGGATATAAGCCTAGTTGAATTTGTTAGATTTAGATTTTGATTTAGGCTTCACTAGGGAGACTAATTTGATTTGGGCCTCACTAGGGAGAAGTTTGATTTGTCTGATATATTCAATTTTACTCCACTGGGGAGGAGATGGTTTTAAATTTGATTTATTTTATTTGTTTGTTTGTGATTTGGGTCTCCACCGGGGAGAAGGAAGTGATTTAGCTCCACTAGGGAGAATCAAATTGGGTTTAATTTGATTTGAGATTGAAGGCATATCTAGGGGAGATATGAGCTTGGATCCGCTAGGGATGAGGTATATTTAATTTATGGACCTTGTCAATGTGCGATGGATCTACTAAGAAGGGGCTATATTAGCCTTGGCCTATCTCAGATTTACAAATCCAAAGAGATAGTCTACCGGCTATGGGATAATACCATCCAACCTAAAGGTTGCCCTTCGCTGTGCAACGACTGAGTTAGGAAGAAAGTGTAGTAGACTTACATCTTCTAAAGCGGGGAGCAACTATTGGGGTGATCTATTGGTAGCACAATAAATTGAACCTGACCTAGGGCGACTACTAAGTGAGTGTCACTGAGGGACTTATATCAACTCAAAGATAGTTAGAATTAATTTTATTTTAATTTGATGGACATTGTCGGTGTGCGATGGATCCACTGGGAAGGGGCTATATCAGCCTTGTTCTATCTTAGATTTATAAATCCAAAGGGAAAGTCTATCGACCACGAGGTAAAGCTAACCAACCTAAGGGCTTCCTTTCAGTGTGCAATAGCTGAGCTAGGAAGAAAGCGTAGTAGAATTACATCTTCCAAAGCAGGGAGCAATCGCTAGGGTGATCTATTGGTAGCACAATAAATCAAACCTGACTTAGGGCGACTATTGAGTGAGTGCCGCTGGGAGACTTATATCAACTCAATAGTAGTCAGGTAATTTTTATAGGGAGTTTTGCTAACACTGCCCTAAAGATAGGATGTCTGCTTGGGATAAGGTACCGTTGGGGCTGTCCTCCTAATCCACAAGCGAATATATATTTTTTATTTATATGTTTGTGTGGATCCTATTTGTGTGCGAGGGACCACATTGAGAAGGGGCTATATTAGCTTTGTCCTTTTTTAGACTTACTAGACCAAGGGAGAATTTGCATATCTGTAAGATGGATTCTCTAACCACAAGGGTGGCTACTAGGAAAGGGGAACTGTCCAATCCGATAGTAACTCGGGTAGTGTCTAAATGGGGTCGCAAAGGATGTGATCCAAATAGAGTGCGCACAGGGGAGGTGCCTCTAAGGGAGTTATCTTGGACCCTATAAAAGAAAACTTATAGGTGTACGGTGGCCAACTCAAAGAGAAGACATAGCAGAATTATATCTGCCATAAGTGGTGTATCCATTGGGTGGGTCACTGTCAGTATAGTGAGGAAAAACCAACCTAAGCTGCCTGTTAGTGTGTGATGATCAATCTAAGAAGAAGGTTTGTAGATTTACATCTTCATAAAAGAAAATGATCACTGAGATATTCTATTATTGACGGGACAGATGTTAGACCAAGGGCAACTACTAAGTGGGGAGTCCCATGGAAGGACTAGACCTAAACTTGATGTAGTTAGGAGGGAAGGAGCCACTAGGGGACTTATCTTAAGCCTCAAATATACTCGACCAAGTCAGTGCATGATGGCTAGTTTAAGAAGAAAGCATAGCAGGCTTATATCCTTTTAAATGAAGTCAACATGAGGTAGCTTACCGGCTGCACAGTAAGGCCTACCGAACTAATAAGGTGCTCATCAATGTGTAATGGTCAAGTCAGGAAAGAAAGTGAAGCAGACTTACATCCTCATAAAGAAGGGACCACTGGGGTGACGCACTAGCAGGGTAGCATGTTAGCCCGACCTGGAGCAGCTACTGATTGAGTACAGCTGAGGGCATTATCCTAACTCAAAGTAGCCTGAGATAAAAGATATGTTTGTTTATATGTGGTTGTGTGTAGTTTATGTTTGTTTCATGTTGATAATGGATAGGATTCCACTCGGGTTCCTTACACCTACCTTAAACACATTGTGGAAGATTCATAAACAAAGATGCATTTCAGTCTAAAAGAGAAGGAATTTGAGATGAAATTTTCATTAATAATTATTTTATAACAAGATTTATGAAAAATATTTTTTTAGGTAGAGCCCGTTGATTGGAAGCATCGGGTGCTCTCCCTTATGATTTATGAGCTGATAAGATCCTCCTTAGTAGGCCTTCTCGATGGTAGAAGGGCCTTCCCAAGTGGGTTTAAACTTGCCTCCCATCTTGCGATGGGCAACAATTAGTCTCCTTAGAACTAAAATTAGCTCTCCTACTTGAAAAGCTCTAAGACAGACCAACTTGTTGTGAGCTTGAATCATTTTAGTTTTGTACAACTAGAGGTTCTAGCATGCCCGTAGGCATCTCTCCTCAAAACCTTCGAGCTCTTCTAACCATAACTTAGTGTTCTATTCCATTGTGATCTTGCTACCTACATCTATCTTTAATGATGGGAGTTGGACTTCTAATGATAGAATGGCTTCAGACCCATACACTAAGGTAGGTTGAGTTAGAGTTTTGTATATCGTGTGGTAAGCCTACAAGGCTTCAACTAACTGCTCATGTCATTATCATTTATTATCATTGAGTGTCATCTTTAATATCTGGTTGAGACTTTTATTAAAGGCTTCTGCCAAGATATTTTCTCTCTGATAATAGATGATAGCATATTTCTAATCTATGCTATGTCTCCAGGAAAAGATGTTGATTTTGGTGCTTTTGAATGTAGTACCATTATCGGATATAATTTGTAAAGGCTCCCCAAACCTATATATGATATGGTTCCTGAAAAACTAGAGCACATGCTGAGTTGTGACCTCTCTGAGTGGGATCACCTCTGCCCACTTGAAAAAGTAATTGGTGGTAGCTACGATAAATCGATGACCCTTGGAAGAAGAAGGATCAATCGGACCCACTATGTCAGTACCCCAATACTCAAATGGACATGAGGCCAATGTAGGGTATAGAATGTTGGGTGGCTGGTGTAGGACCACACCGTGCACCTAACATTGGTGGCATCGCCTAGCTACATCCATGCAGTCTGTGATCATCGACGGCTAGTAGTATCCTAGTCTCTTGATCTGGCCTTTCATCTTTAGACCGGTTTAATGAGCTCCATATAAACCAGAGTGTACCTCAGTCACGATCTTATGGTCTTCATGTTTGTCCAAACAATATAGCTACATATGATCGAAGGACTGTTGGTATAAGGTTCCATCCACGAGAGCATAGGAGAGTGCACATTGCTTCCTCTAATGGGCTTGTGACTCTCTCTTGAGGTAGTTTGCCTATATTTAGATAATCTATGAATGGTTGCCTCTAATCTAGTTCCTCGTCCTTTTTGGAAATGATAACCTCCACTTCAAGAGAGTATCTTTCGATGAGTTCAGAGTCAATAAGGGATAAGACTTGTCTATTTTTGACCTTTATTAGTATGGACTCATCTTTCAGACATGCTAATTCCTTACGAGCTTGACTAAAGCATCTGCTATGGCATTTTCTCCTTGCAAAATCTTGTAAATGGAAACCTTTGGGATTTGGGCTAACAACTCCATAGTGTACTTATGGTAATGATGGAGCTTAGGATTTAGAACCTTATAGGACCCAATAATTTGATTAATGACTAACTAAGAATCCCTGAAGATGTTGATGTTCTAGATGCTTAGAGTAATGCCTAACTCTAGATTGGTAATCAGAGCCTTATATTCAGCTTTGTTGTTAGTGCATGGATTGGATAGATGATATGAGAATCTCATCACATTATGGTCCAGAGTTAGGAGAACTATTCATACCCCTTCCTTCCTTAAGATAACAGATCATGGTTCTTCTCCTCTTTGAGAGGAAGTTGCACCATCAAAGTACATCTCCTAATGGAAAATGTTAGCATCCCCTAAGTTCATGATTTGTTCATCGGGGAGGTCATCACTAAGTGAAGAATCAGTAGGAAGTGGGTGTGCTACTAAGAAATCTGCTAGTGCTTGTCCTTTCACCTCACGCAGGGGTACGAAAGTAATGTCAAACTATGATAAAATCATGGACCAATGTGCCAATCATCTGGATAGCATCAGTCGTGTCATGAGATATTATACTGGATTGTTCCTAGAGATCAAGTTCACCTTATGAGAAAGCATGTAATGTCATAGCTTTTGGGATGCAAAGAATAATGCCAGGTAATGCTTTTTAATAGGTGGATAATTTGCCTTAATAGAGATTAGATGACGGCTGAGATAGTAGAGTATGTTCTCCTTCCCTCTATCGTTGGCTTGAGCCAACAAAGTGCTAAGGGAGTCATCTAATACAGTAGTGTAGGGAATCAATGGCTTGCTAGAATTGACGGATCATCAGCTAGTGCTTGATGTCTTCAAAGGCATGTTGGCTCTTGTCATTTCACTTGAACTTGACATCCTTTTTGACAAGTGCTAAAAATGACTGGCATCTTCCTAATAGGTTGGATATAAAGCATCTTAGATACGCCAACCACCCTTGAAATGACATGACTTGAGTTAGACTTTTAAGGAATGATATTTCTAATATCACCTTGATCTTCTCTAGATTGATTTCAATTCCCCGATGTCAGACAACAAACCCAAGAAATTTTCTCAAAGCTACTCCGGATGCGAACTTCAAGGGATTCATATTGAGGTTAAATTATTTTAACTATTTGAAAACTACTCTCAAGTCAAAGAGGTGGTCTTCCTTTTCTTTACTTTTGAATATGAGATCATTAACATAACACTTGACTTGATGATGAATGAGTTCATCGAAGATTCGAGTCATGGCTCACTGGTATGTAGCACCGGCATTTTTAAGGTTGAAAGGCATGACCTTATTGCAAAAGATTCTGATCAGGGTTCAAAAAGTTATGTTTCTTTCATCCTCAGGGGCCATCTTTATTTGGTTATATCGAGATGAGTCATCCATGAAAGAGAATATTACGTGAGATGAGGTAATGTCCACCATCAATTCTGGTATCAGTAGTGAAAATTTGTCTTTTGGGCATGCCTTATTTAGATCCCTAAAATCAATGCATATGCAAAATTGGTCATTCTTTTTCTTAACAGTATGACACTGGATAACCAGGTATGATATTTTTCTTCCTTGATGAAGTTAGCATTGATCAATTTCATGACTTTAGAAATGACCTGCTATTCAATGTCTAATCACATGCGTCTAGTAGCTTGCTTGATAGGGTTAGCACTAGGCTCTATTGCTAGTTTGTGGACTACTACATTAGGAGATAAACTGAACAACTCTCGTAACACCATGCGAAGTAGTCCTTAAACTAAATTAATAGCCTAACTAAGTCATTGGTTTCAGTGTCATTCAACAAAGAACTGATGTATGTCGGATGTGGATTATCTTCCATTCCTAAGTTGATTTGTTTAAGCTCATCGATGGTTGATCTGATCTCCTCTTCAAACTCTGGTGGTGTATCTTTGACCTCAAAATTATTTGGAGTATCTAAAGTTTCTAAAGACACCTCCTCATATGAGTTAGCATGATTTAAAAAGAACCTATTAGACTCCAAATGATTGGAGATGACTAAGCAGTAATCATCATCATTGACTAGACCCGCTATATTGAATCCTAGTCCTGGTCTTGATTAAGAGCTTTTGCATTTATTCATCCGTATTCTTTCAAAATAGTATGACCTGTGCTTTGACCAAGTATGTGGGATTAAACCTTTATTTGCTAAGTTTCAAATACATGGCGAGTACCAATCAAAAGGTAATTCTATTAAATCTTTATATGAATCATCCTCAAGTTCTACTTCAACTTCTTGACTTGAGGATGATGCTCCCAAAAAGAACCCCTGAGTCTTCACATATGTGAATGACTTAGGGCTTCCTTAATTATGAAACCCTCAACTTTTTGTGAGAAAAGTAAAGTTAGAGCTAAGGTTCCCAACTGATGCCTGACTTTTTCACATAAGACTTGGATACATTTATGCTTTGCTTTGGAGCTCGATCTTCATCACTATCCTACTCAAGTGTCACCTCGAAAGGAATCTTCTATTGAGAAGATCTGACTGGTGTGCTAACCACATAAGACTCATTCTTTGAACTAGATTCTAAGTCTATGTGGATAGCAGGTGTACTCTTGGTGGCTTAGACATACTTCATATTGGGTGGCCAATAGGGAGGCTTTTCACCCCGAGGGTTGCCTCTGAACTGTCCTCTTCCTCTTCCTGGTGGAGGTCGGGTCATTCTACCCATATGTTTGAATGGAGTGATGAACTATGGGTGGAATCTAATGTCAGGCTCTATATCTCCCCCTGAGTCTGTGTTTAGCTCCCTTTTATTTTCTTTTTCTTTCTCTTTTTTTCTTTTCTTTTTCTATTTCTTTCTCTTTCTCTTTTTCTTTTTCTTTTCTTTCTTTTTGTCCCTCATGGGGATCTTGACTAAGTTTGTGAGAATGGATCTACTAATTTTGGGGGAGGTAATAGGTTGCATCCTCATATATTCTGACCTCATGAGCTATGAATAGTTTGAGATCTCTTTTTACTTTGTACTCAATCCCACCTCTTATGAACTTCATGCACTAATGTAGAGAGGATGGAACTATATTGTTTTCATGTATCCAAAAAGCATTGAAAGATGTATCTGAGTCTATGATATGAAACTTGGCTTCAGTCTTCCAATCATCTATCTCTAACGGCAATACTATGGAGCTTAAAGCCCTCTCTCCATATTCATTGAATCCTCTCAACATTATCCTTTCCATTTAGAGTTTGGAGATGTCGATCCTTAAGTAGACAAGGGTTCTTAAACTCATAATATTGGATGATGCACGTTGGTCAACTAGAACTCTGGATAGGCTATATCTGTCAACATCCACTATAATGTTAAAGTCCGTGGTTGTGCTCTATCATCCCTAGAAGTAAGCCTTCATCACTAAATGTAACTCCTAAGATATCCTTCGAGCGGTGTGCCTCCTCTTCAGTAGCAGTCAGCTGAGCTAAGCATATCTCCATATCAAGAAGAGTTTGATTAATGATTCTCTCATCTCTTTGGATAAGACAAGTGCATCGTATATGCTTAACTTAGCTAGCAACTTTCTAAGATGAGCTAGATTATTGTAATCAACTCTAACTTAGTCCTCCATAAGCATATCCATAGGGGGAGCATCTTATGGAGGGGTTATCTACTCACTAGAACCAATGACTTGTTTACCCTTATCACGAGGTACCCAGGAGGTAGAACTTGGGTTAACTTCATCTTGGAATGATGAACTCGTGGAAAGTTTTACCTTCTCATCAAGCATACCTACAGCTTCTCCTATGGGATCCTCGGAGTTGGTTGACTCCAAGTTAATCTCAAGCGGTGAACCTAATTAATTCAGAAAAGGAAAGTCAGATTCTGAATCAAAAGAGAGATGATCAGAATGACTAGAGCTATTATTATTTTCTAAGCTGAAGAAGAAGTAGCTACAACGGTGGATGAAGTGTTAGACTTGTACGGTTATTGTGCTACTGGACTATCCTAGGCAAGTAGGTGAGCTACTGCTACTGCTAGGTTATTACCTTCCCTAAGTTATCCTTTGCAACTAGCAAACCTTCTTTAGTTTTGGAGGTTTGAGCTGCTTCAGGCACCTAGAAGGAGAGTTTTTTTTATCTTAGAGACAATATTTTTAAAGGTTTGGGATAAGGAAATATTCCAACCTTCTTTTATCTTAAGAGGATCGTAAGAATCCCCAAGGATTACCCTAATAGAACTGGATGGTTATTCTAATAAGTATTCATTAGGGATAACCACGGTGCCCGATTTCTGGCTACACTAAAGCCAGTCCTTAAAAGCAATACAATCCTCTAAGACATAGCCTAACATGCAGTGGTAGGGGCAATAGCTAAGATCATTACTCTTTACCACTTCCTCCGGCCTCTTAGGCTCTGGTAACTGGAAGTTAGATTTCTTTAAGAAGTTTTTAAAGATTTTTCAAACTACCTCCCTCTTGAATGAATATGTCTTATTCAATCTATCGAGAAGAGTAGATGGGTAGTAACTATCTGGCGGTGGATATGAAAACCGTTACTGAGTAGGCTGCTGAGGTGGTGGAAATGGTCATTGTGGCGGTTGATATGATGGCTGAGGTGGTGGTAGAGGAGGTGGAAAAGGAGGCTACTGAGCTTAGGGTCTCTCATACTGGACTCTAGCTGGCTACTTCCCTCTGTCCACTGACACACTTGTCCCTGGCTTCTTCTCGAACACCTTCTATGGCTTGGGCTGAGATGATTGGTCTAGAAAGGGCAACTCTTTGGCTTCCTCTTGTAGGCTACCCACCTTGTTGATTAGTCTCTTGAATGTTTTGATGGTAAAACCCTTAAGCATGTAGGCAATCAAGCCATGGATATTCTTGAGAAGAATCTCAATGGCATGTTGTTCAGACAGCTGTGGCTCACATTTCATGCTTAGGTTGTGCCACCTGAGAATATAATCAATAAGAGACTCATTGGAATTTTGCTTTACTACAATGAGGTCGCCTACAATCACTCTTTGCTAAACTCTAGCAAACCTCTTGATGAATAGGTGCTCCAACTCAGCAAAAGTTCTCACCATTGGGGTTTGACAATCAAATGCAACCCTAATGACAAAATTGAATAGGGGTGTCACCACCGATGTTACAACAGCCAGCCTTAAAGTGGTCAATGTATTGCCAGAGGTTTCGACTGTCATCAAAGATCTTGAAGAAAGGTGGCACAAAAGCCTTGGGGTATTGAACTAAATGGAATTCCTCCAGGTATGACGTACCCTTTAGAGTAGATGAGCTCCCCCTGGCTTGCACCATCACTTTCCTCACCTGCTATTTCACCATATGCTTAATGTCCTTCTCATGCATGGAGATGCCATCCATGACCTTCCTATGCAAATTACCAGTATCATCATCTATGAGAGTGCACCTAGGATGGTCTAAAGTATGTACCAACTCGGGCCGATCGGCTATCATAGGAGAAGGCTGTGAGAATCTAGCACAGTTCTGCAAAGCTAAAACCACTGCCATCAACTCCTATACTTTCTTCTCCATCCTGTCTATATGATCATCCTTCTTCCTGAGCTAGTGGAGGAGGTGATGAGTCAAGTGAGAAGTATTACCTTCTTTGAACATGGCACCTTCCTGGCTATGTTGATCCCGCTGTAAAGACCCTCGTATGTCCACCATGTGGACCTCGGCTATGTCATCCAACGTGTCATCTTCATCAAGATCAAAGTTGACTATACCCTTTTCCTAATTCGAGTGGTCATTGCCAACAATATTCTTAACTACAACGCAGTAGTCATCTATGATGTCATCTAAGGAATGGTCATCTATCCTGCCTGGCTCTACTAGAATGTAAACTGGATGTCGACTAACCATAAGCCTATGCTCTACCGATTATATATATTGGATGCTCTATGCTAGCATGGTGCACTCCTTAACTAGCTCAACTGCCATGTGTACTATGTATGTATCCCCTCCCCTCTCTCCCTTTGATTGTGGTAGAGGTGGTGCGACCATGACATTTTTGGGTTGCCACTCCTTCCTAGCCACGGCTAAGGTAGAAGGTTGAGCAGGGGAGCTTGATCTCAACTCAACAAGTGGAATGGATAGAGAGGGATCCTTAGGCCATAGCCAGATCACCCATGGAGATGGTCTTTCCCCAGATGGGGGCTTCTGAAGCTTGGTAGGAGTGGTAGATGTGGTAAGCTGGACGGGTGATGGTGGACAATGAGTGGAGCGGTGTGATGGCGAAGACACCAACTGCCTCTCAGCTGGAGATCTCCTCCTGCATCAAACTGTGCCCGTGAGGACAATGATATCTAAATGAGCAACCCTTACAGTGTGATGATCAGGGAAGTCCATCAAGGCAAAGGCCACTGACTATCTAGCGTACCTCTGTCTCTCTCTCTTGCCCACTTAGGCTGATATTCAAACCTCGATGACTCTCTCCCTACGGATCTAATCATTGACACTCCTGGAAATCAAAGATCTCAAATCAAATAATGCTTCATACTCTGAGTATCCATAGGCTCTACTAACTGCAAACAATGTCCCCAAGGCCATAGGGCTTCCTCCCTCCTAGCGGTACCTCAAAGTGTCTTTGGTGGTGGAGGTGATGCAACATCCTCTATCCTCTTCTATATTTGAGGGGGTGAAACTACCACTCAAGAGTGGAGAGCATGAGGAGAACCTCCTCGATGTGGGGGGCATCATCGATCTACCTTGCGGTCACTTGTGGTCTTGAATCTTCCTATTTTTGTTGTGGCACTAATTGTGGGTGAGCAAGGCAGAGCGAGAGCTAGAACTTACCTCGAAGGTAAGGGAGACTATCTTCAAGGGCAAGATAGCCTTCCCCTTTGGGGTGACCAAAGAGGAGGCAGTAGCCCTCAATGGAACTATGGTGGGGGCAATTGACTGATTACATGCAAGAGAAACTTGCATTGACACTATCGTCGAGTGCGGGAAGCACAACGCCTTCCTCTTCTGAGGGGAACTTCAGGAGGAATGTCAGGTAGATCATGCGTCATCTTGCCACCTCCTCCCTACTAATAGTCGTGAGGGCTGGCCCCTCACAAGTAACTCAGATGGCCTTGAAGTCACTGCCGAACTGGATCAGATGAGTAGTAGTCGAGGTGTGTATGGCCTGATCCAAGGCCAGATCCACACCTAACGAGAAGGTGAAGATGAACTTGCTAGAAGACATCCTGATTGTAGTGGCTGAAGACGAGAAGGACAAACTATGCTGAAATCACTACAGTTTTTGAAACAAAACTGAGTCAAACCCTTGCATTGATATTTGTCTTCAATCAGTGACTTTTAAATTGGATTTAGAATTTGAACTCACACTTAACAAATTTAGGTATGCTAAGTGGGGTTCATTGAATTTTGGAGAGATTTTTGATATTTGAGGAGAGACTTTCAAATAATATTCTGATTTAGAATTCATACTCAACAAATTTAAGTATGCTATGTGAGGTTCAAATATTTGGAGAGACTTTGGAGATATATATGTTGTTCTTTGAAATTTTGATTTGGAAAATCTTTACTTAGCAAATTTAGGTATGCTAAAAAGTTTTGATTATATGTTTGAAAATTTTGTGAAAACATCTTTGTTTGTGTTGATTGTTTGTTATATGTGTGATATATGTTGATTTGATTTGAAAATGGGGCCCTTACTCTACAAATTTAGGTATGTGTTTGATATATGTTTGTTGTTTTTTGATATATGTGGATTTGATATGATTTGGGGAACTCTCATTTATTAAATTTAAGTATACAAAATGGACTTCAATGTGTATGTGTTTTGATATGTGTTGGTTTGATCCCCCTTTTGAAAAAGAGGGGGAACTCTCATTTGATAAATATGGTATGTCAAATAGAGTTCAAATATATGTGTTTGTATTTTGATGTTTTGGAAGTGAGCTCCATGCATAACAAATTTAGGTATGTTAAATGGAACTCACTTATATGTTTGTTGGTTTGTTGATATGTGGATTTATTTTGGTTATGAAGATTGAATTCTCATTTAACAAACATGGGTATGTTAAATGGAATTCAAAATATGTGTTGGGTATTTTGATTTTAATTTGATTTTTGAAAGGGGAATTCTATTTAAAAAAAATGGGAATGTTAAATGAAATTCAATTATGTTTTGGTTATCTTGGTTTTTTTTTAGTTTTGAAAAGGAAACCTTCACTTAATAAACTTGGGGTATACTAAGTGAGTTCATGTGTATTGATTGCTTTGATTTTGGTTTGGAAAAGGGGAACTCTCATCTTACAAAATATAAATGTATTAAATAGAGTTCAATCATATCTTGATTTTAGTTTCAAAAAGGAAACTCTCATTCAGAAAATATGATTATGTTAAATGGAGTTTGGTTGTTTGATTTTACTTTGAAAATGTGCTTTTGAGAATTTTATTTTGAAATGAAAGGATTTTAATAATGTATAATTGTTGAAAAGAAATCCTCATTTAACAAATTTAAGTATGTTAAATGAGGTTTGTTTGTTTGTTTTATTATTATTTGAAAAGTGATTTCAAAATTTTATATTTTGCAAGCTTTATGTGAAGTGCATGATTTCATTTAAAAAAGTGCTTTTGAAAAGTTTTGCAAAAGAGTTTACTTATTTAGTTTGAATGTTACTAAAATTTTCTTAAGTATGGGATGAACCTTGCTTTACCAAGCTAGTGATAAAGAGGTTCTAATTTTAGTTATCTCCTTTTATTAGTTGATTTATTTTTTAACTGTTGGGGAACCCAATAGGTGTTTCAAGACCTACGTTGAGTGAGGTGATAAAACCTAACGGATGTTGGTTAGCTTTTCTTAAGGATGAAATAAGCTAAGTGTCAACCGGAAGAGAGATAGTATCGGGCTTATATGAAATTAAGGTATGATATTAAGGTGTCCCCCATATACATCCAAAAATTAAGGTATGAAATTAAGGTATGATATACTATCTCAAAAGATAGAGACATCATCCTTCAATGGACCTAATCACCTAATAAAGACTCCTAAGGCATGATGGGTCTTCGAATGTACCAGAGATTTTTCTCCTGCTTTACATGGATGAATAAAGCTGGGTTTATATTAAGTCAGATTCTAAAGTTCCTTATGGAGGCAAGCTTGCAAGGTTCTAAAGTTAATTACATCATAAGCAAGGTGAGTTCCTTACAAATACTCTCCATTAAAGTAGGAAATTATTGTCTCCAAAGATTTCAAAGATAGACTATCAATAAATTGGCTATATTGGAAGATCAAATGGGAAAGATAAAAGAGAAGACTTATTTTTGGAAACCAAAGGGAAAAAGTAGGGAATGCTCATGATACTGCAAAGGTTAGTGAACATTCTAATCTATTCTATGGTTAGGCTTTATATTTTGAAAGTGAGGAGAATTATTTTGTTAGAGTTGAAATTTTATTAGAATGGTAGGGCTTATAGTCCACCAACATAATATTAGGGAAATGCCTAAGATGTGAGAATTTATGCTTGTAGCTCGAAGGAAATAACCACCTCGAATCCTAAATCTAGGGAGCTTTAGCAAGAGCTAAAGCACGACCTAAATCTAAGTGAAGGTGGGTATAAGGTCTACCTCCACAAGAGAGGGTAAACCACTCGAGTGATGGACTTATAGCCGCATGGTGTGGCAGCCAGCTAACTCCTCCTATGATTTAAACCCATGTGGTTCAGTCATATGAATTGTAAGATTAGTTAGGCTATTATTTATTTAGAAAGAGTCTAAAGTTCTTAAACCCACTCCTAAGAGACTAGAGCATGAGTGGTATGAGCAATGACTTAATCTAATGCAAAATATTTTCAAATTTTATTTCAATTTTGACACTTCATTTTGACAAAGGCTTTGGGATTTTATATGTCTAAATGCATGATGAAATAGATTATTAGACAAATCATAAGAGAAGAGGGTGAAGCTCTGTCAGTTGGATTTTCTCTCACAGGTAAAGTGATTCCCATTCAAGTAAGGATGCAGGCCCTCATTTTGCAAGAGTGAAAGAATATGTATGCATATTGTTAGACATACAACCATATAGCTAAGGGGTTACTAAATATTTTAATTATCTTGATTTACATCCTAGGCTTTTATTGTGAGGTTATGAGTTATTTAAAACTTTAGTTATGAGTTGTAGTTGTGTAAAAGATTTATTTTTCCCTAAGAGCCTATTCGCATCTAGGCCATACGATAAACACCAATCAAAAGAAACTAAGAAAATGGCATGCAATTTTTAATGCACAATCTAAACATAACATCAAACATTTTTATAACTACCGCAAAAGAATAAAAGGCTAGTGCGGTCGGGTACTACCATACAACACGAAAAGAGAAAATGGGTAGTCGAGCTCTACCCTTATACAACTCAGAATATGAAAGAATAATTATAATTTGTAAATGAATAAATGTTATGGTGTCTTCTTTTCTTCATTCTTCATGTCTTCATGTATTCATTTCTCCATTTGATTTGGTAGGCTTCAAGGCATCACATGGCACCCCAGGACAAAGTCTTCTAGCCAATGCTCATCCTTATCCCCCATAACACTAATCTTAATTCTTAATACAAAATTATATTGAAAAGTAAGAAAAGTAAATCTGACTACACCTGTAAAACAAGTGTTAGCTAAACACACATACAATCCCAAGCAGTTATATTATAATTTGGACTTAGCACCCTGCACATGGGTAACCAAGCACACTTGTCTTAACTTGGATTATGCTTAGGGGTTTAAGCAACCTGCAAAGAGAGAATTTATATTTATTTTAAGCACCTATTAAGTATAATCCTCTGCAGAAAATATGATTAGGCTAATATCAGCTTGACATCTAGTCTACGAAACATACACCCTAACTTCCAGTCTAAAATAATACATCATAAAATAAAACATACATCATACCATGCATTGCCCTAACATAGAGCTAGAAGTGATGACTTAGTTCTAATGTGTGTGTTAAGGCTTGTGTGATATGCCCTAACTATGTATTAATATTATGATTTTATAAGTATGAAAGACTTTCATTTAATATAGAAGAGATATTTCACTTTAAGTGACTTAACTGATTCGACCAGAAGTGCAAGTAGAAGATCAACTGGTCTGTGTCCTTGACAAGTTGCAGTCTATCACATTTCTTCCTCCTTCTTAAAAAAAGTTTTCAAAAAGGTGGAGTTTTATTGTACCACGAATCTGTCGATTATTATCCATCTCCTTTTTCCCTTCTTCACTAATAGTATCATGCATCTTCGAATGCCACATGAGTGCCTTCACTAGTCCCTAATTTGAGGATTTTTAACTTGTGTTTTCTTTTGTTTTATATGATTACACTTAACAACTAAGTGTTATAAAAAGATGATAGAGGATTGCCCTCTTTCATCCCTACCTTAAGTCACTTTCTAAAACATGTTAATTTGATTTCGTTCTATTTAGTCAATGTCTTATTGAATGATTTAATTGATCCTAAGTTTAGGATTACCTTATATAATTCTATTCAATGTGAAAGGTATCTTAAGATTAATCTAATTGAATTACTATCACATGTCATATTTTCAATCATTCCTTTCCTTCACATGTAACATGCATATGATATTAACCTTAAGTATACCTATACATGCAATATATTTTGGCACACTTTATATGATGAATGTAAATTATTTAATCATATTAATTTGAAGCTTTATCTAAATTCTTATAGAAAAATACATAGGAAAGAGAGAGCTCCAAATCATATGACTAATTAATTCAATAACTTAGTCATTTATGAATGCATGGATTTTTGATAAAAGAAAAAGGGTTTAACCTCCATTATTAAAAACACACACATATGTATCAAAGACATAAGCTAGTACATGTCATTATTAACCAGGCAAGTGAGATAACCAAATGACCTCCTTGGGGCAAATTAAAGCCACGTATTCCCGGGATGTCCAGACTAAACACTTGCTTTTCTCAAATACATGTGGATGTATACATAAGTAAGGAAATAAAACTATGCAAAAGTTCTTTTTTTTATTTGTTTGGAGCATTTATGCATGTGGATTAAAATCCTTATTCAAATTCTATTGTAGGGATACATGTAAATGAAATCAAATAAGTACTTGTCCATGTTAACCAAGAAAGTGAGGTAATCAAATGACCTCATTGGGGCTAACTAAAGCCTCGTATTCCCGGGATGTCTGGACTATATATTTATTAACATTCAAATGCATGTAAAGGTAGATATGAATCAAAGAAAAGAGAACTTTACTCTATACACTTAAGGTATAATCACATGCATTTCCTATACATTTATAACTAGCATTCATACCATATGTAATCATTCATTTATAAGTTTTGGAAAACACATTTGGATTTAATAGTGATAATAGCCACACATATATTAAATTAAGTCAACACATGCAAGCTTAACATAAAGGATACCATTTGATTTGGTTAATTTTGCAAAAGATGAATGCATGAATCAAATGACATACAACATTTAATATGATTGGAGAGGAATAAATAAACATAAACATATGATTTCATTCAATCAAATTAATTCCTAAGGACAATCATATCAAATAAAATTATTTAAAGTAAATGAAAGCTTTTAATGTCATTTTTAATTTCATATTCAATTTGATTTAAGAAATGTGAGAAGGAGTTTGCTAATCCTAACCCCATCCCATGTTTGTAAGTTAATTTGGTTTAATGAGATATGATTAAGTTGATTTTAAGGATTAATTAAGTTATGATATGCATTAAGTTCATTAATTAACCCTTACTTATGTCACCTTAAAGTAATTATCCAAATAATTATCAGCTAATGTAATATGCAAATACATTGAAAAGTAAATTAGCAATGATCCTATGAAATGAAGGGTCAAATGCAATTAGCTCATAATTATTGGTTAAGTAGATTAAAGAACTTAATTAATTACTTTTATGATTTTCTCACACATATGGCTAAATCATAATTTCATTAACTCTCTTTAGGCTATTAAACACCTAAAGATCTACCCATGAATTAATTAAGGGGAATCAAATATGTTTTAAATTTTAATTACACTAATTAAGTAATTAATTAGCAAATTAATCCTAATTAATTTTCTCTTGAAAAGTAATGTTAGGGAAATAAATCAGGAGAAAGGTCCCAATGACATTCCATAAATCTCCTCACTATTAAACAGTAATAAATGATGCAATGAATTAATTAAGTTATTTTTCACATGCATAATTAACACTTAAATAAATTAAGAATGTAATTAAGGCTTAATCAATCAATTTTCAACATTAATTAACCAATAAATCCCAAGAAAAATAGGGGAGGCAGCGATCATCCTCTTAAGTAATCTTAGAAAGTTTGAGGTTAATTAGTTAAGTAATTAGGGAGTAATTAAGCTAATTAATTTCTCAATTACTAATTAAGTTTTTATTACTATTAAAAATCAATTAAGAATAATTTAAATGGATTCCTCTTTGAAATATTTTTTAAATGAACCTTTATTTATATTTTTTGGATTTTTCTACAATTTGTTATGAATTTATGAAGTTTCAGCCTTAAAATGGATTATTAAGCCAAATTAAGCCTTAATCCCATCAGTGCCACATGGCGTGCTGACGTGGCATGCTTTCCACATGGTGTCGTGGGATTGGCTATTTAAGTTGTCACATCCTGTGGCTGAGTCAGCCAGTGGAGGGATGCACTATGGATCTCAGATTGAACGGTGTAGATCAATCCCTCCATTAATAATGGCTTGATTTGAATTGATCTAATGTGATCTAATAATGATAGCCCATTTTGATCACATGGAATGAAAGGTGTGTGACCTATCAGCTCACGAACGATAAAAGACGGAGACTATCCGCCATTAATCGTTCGATCCGAGCTCACCCAAGCTCAGATTGGCTCCAAATGGAACCCACACCATCGCACGAGGGATTTAGGGAGATCCAATGGCTAAGATTGGCTCACTTTCACATTATTTTCACAAAAGACCAATCATTTTAAGCTAAAGGTCAATTTTCATGGAATTACCTCACCGGAGCTAAGACCAGCAGCTCGCATGCTTGAGGTAGCTTCATCTAGTAGAGACGAGGCCCTGTTGAGTGGCAATTGGGTTGATTCTAAGTGGTTTCCTTGGGAAGCCAAGAATTGTCTTTTGGATGCTCGACTCTGATTGAACTCCTTGCTCCGATGGGTTTAGAACTCAGGGGAAGCTTCGGGTAGGCTCGACGAGGTGCGTGGATGGTGCAAGAATAAGCGATTTGATTTTGGTTGAGGAATGAGCGAGTTGGAATCGAAAGATGGCTACCCTATTTTAAGTTTGCTCAAAAAGGAGGAAATTTGAAAAGGGAAGCTTTGGAATCGCTCGAGAGCTCATAAGGGGATTCAAAAATGCCTTTAAAAGCTTGGATGATGCGAATGGCCTCTTTTCCCATGTGAATTGAGGGGCATATCCCTCAATTGGATGAGGTAGATGGATGAAATTGTCTCCCATTTTTTGGTCGGCCAGCCACCTCAGGGCGTCAGAGTTATCCTCATCAAGTCTATGTGGCTCGGTTTGAGTGGAGGAGGGCTTGGGAGGTGGCTAAAAGCTGGATTTGGGCTGATTGCTCCTCCTTTGATCCAATGGATTTTTGGTTTGTAAGGGAGGTGAGTTAACTCACCTCCCTTTGGTCATAGCCTAGCCGGGTGGCTTGGTGGTCAGAGACCCCATTTGGGGTATGTGAGGGAAGTAGACTTTGCTATTTTAGGCAAAATCTCATGTGGGGTGGCATATCCAAGGGAGATCTCCTTGGGTTTGGCTCCAATTTAGTTTGGGCTAATTTTAGGTTAACCCAGGCTGGGCTTTGGTAATGTTTGGTCAGGTTCCAAGGTCCCATGGGTTGGTTTCAAGGGATTTGGCTAAATTTGGGTCAATTTGGGTCATGTTGGGTTAGGTTGACAAATTGATCAAATTGGGTCAATCCAAAGCTTGGGTTAGGTTCAAATGATGATTTGAAGTATTTTGGTTCAAGTGGTTTCAATGAATTTGGCCTAGGTATGATTTTGGCTCATTTGGATTCAAAAGGGTCAAAAGGGTCAAGTTGACTAATTTGATCAAATTGACCAAATTGGTTTCAGTTGGGTGTTGGTTTAAGTTCAATTAGTCAATTGGATAAGATTGTAGGCTTTGGTTTGAATCAATTTGGATTTAATTTGGATTTTGGCTAATTTGACCATTTAGGTTAAATTGGGCTAAGTTAGTCAATTGGGTTCAATTGGCCAAATTGGGTTCAATTATGGGTTTAATCAAGTTCAATAATAAATTTGGAATGAACTTGAGTCATTGACTATAATAAATTTAGGTTGGATCATGATTTGACCCATTTTGGGCTTTTAGGTCAATTTAGGTTAACTTGGGTCAAATGGTCAATTGTGTTTGGTTTGGCTCAATTGATGGTCAAGTCATGTTCAATCATTGTTTATGGGTTGGTGTGAATCAATGGTTTCAATCAATTTGGTGTAGGATAGGTTTTGGCTGGTTTGGGTTTCATATGGGCTAAAGGTTGACTTGGTTTGTCCCAATTTAAGGCAATTGATCATCCTAGGGTGATCAATGATCATGGTATGAGGTTAGGATGGGCTTGGTTTATTCCAATTTGGGTTAGATTAGAATTTGATTCAAATGGATTCTTTTAGGTTAATTGACTTGGTTTTGGTTTGATTAAGGTTTAGTTGGGTTTATATATGAGTTTTGGATTGAAATATAAATCCTAATGCAATCAATTTGGGCTATGATGGGTTTTGATTCATTTGGAATTTTAAGTCAAAAGGGCTAAGTTGGGTTTGACTTGGGTTGATTTTACTTTGGCTTGATGATTATAAATTTCATTTATATTTGGATAGATGATTGAAGGAATGATTGATTCAAGAGAAAATCCATTAATTTTAGCTTGGTTTAGATAGGATTTGGCTAAGTCCAAGGAATTGGGTTTCGATTTGATTTTAGATTTGGTTTTGGTGATTTGAATTTATATTTCATTTATATTTGGGAAGGTAATTGAATATATAATTAACTTATGAGAAAATCACTTGAGTTTGAAGTGGTTTGAAGGCAAATTTGGCTAAGCTCATGAATGTATGTTCATATGGATTAGAAGGGAATTTGTTTGATTTAGTTTTGATCATTGAAATGTGGATTTCATTTATATTTGGGAAGATAATTGATGGAATAATTGATTTATGAAAAAATCAATTGATTTTGACTTGGTTTGAATAGGGGTTGGCTAAGCTCAAGGATGTAGGTCCATATGGCTTAGAAGGGAATTTGGTTGGATTTGGATTTAGTTTGATTTAGTTTTGGTTATTTGAGTTTATATTTCATTTATATTTGTGAATATAAATGAAGATATGATTGATTCATCAAGAGATCAATCAAGTTGGATTGAATTGGGTGGAGATTTGGCTAAGTCCATGGAATTCAATCATAAGGCTTAAGGAGGATTTGGGAGTTTAAATTTGATCTTGGGTTTCAATCATTTGGAATTGAGTTTGGACTCAAATTTGATAAATGATTGAGGGATTGAATTGATCTTGGAGAAAATCAATTAAATTTGGATTGATTTGAATTTGGTAAAGGACTAAGTCCATAAGATAAAATCATAGGGCTTAGGCAGGATTTTGATTTTGGGTTTCAATCATTTAATTTGAAATTTGGATTTGGATTTGGTATTTGAATTGAATTTGAGGTTTTGTTTGAGAAGGTGAACATAGGTTGGCTTTAGGCTATAGGATGGGCAAGTCTCCCTAAATCCCCAAGGCATAACCTACCCCTATGATTAACCCTTCTAAGTCTCTGGGCTTAGGTTAAGTGTTCACCTAATCACTACGAGTATCTTAAGGTTAAGGAACTCTTAGTGTCTATAAGAGTCCTAGATCTATGATGAGGATGTTGAGAACTCACTCCAAAAGTGAGGTCAACAGTTCTACTAGTTCTTCTTTATTGCATCTGTTTGTTTTCTTCTACTTTTTTCTTGCTTTTCCATCATTCTTGGAGTGTGTGCTCTAAGGATTGAAGAGGTATTTTGTTAGGTTCATCGATCTTCTTTAACTGATATTTGAAAAAGATGAAAAAGCTTGCAAGTTAAAATGTTATGTGGTTTTGATAATTTGTCTTACTTAACCTCATTGATGTCTAAAGTATGATGACATTGCAAAAAGGGATGAGTGAGATGCTGGAAAATTGAGACTTACAAAAGAAGCTTGACCAACTGTGTGCTCCATTGGAGAGTGTAATTCATGAGGAATTGAATGTTAAGCAGCCATCGACCTCTGAATGGTTTTGATCACATCAAATTCCAATTATAGTGACTACATTTATGAACATCTTTGAAAAAGATCCTTGCTTTACAATAACTATAACATTATGCTCCATAAGAATGCTGTCTAGATTAGACACTACAAATCACCTCACACTTCTTATTTCTTGTTCAAAATTCTTGTTCATGCTTCTTGATGCTACTAGTTGATTGATGAACATGCTTCTTGATTTTCTCTCAATATAGAAGGCTTATGATTCTATGAAAGACATTGGTCTACGTAGAGAATTCCTTCTACATTTTGGCCCCGAGCTACCAGTGTTAAATATAAACCTGAGTGTACTATTGAAGAATTCTTATTTTGGATTAATCTCCTACAGAAATAGTTGAAATTGGCTATTAGCAGGGAAACAATATGGGCAAAACTTACAATGTGTGAAAGTATAGAGGTATTTCAAGACCTTGTCATGCTTAGAAGAGCGTGATGAGTTTGAAGACCCCATCATGCTCAATAGATCTTACGGGTTAGAAGACCGACAGTGTCACAAGAAAGAATTATGCTCAGAGAGTGACGAAGGTCGAATAGACCGATGCAGCCCCTATGCAGGACAACGCTTAAGGTAAATTTTGCGACAAGAGACTTAAACAAAAATAAATAAAAGTGTTGATGAGTTTAAATTAAAATTATTTAAAAATGATAAATTAAAGAATAAACCTACATATAAAATTCTAAAAGTCTTTAAATAAGAATGATCTTACAGGGGACTTGACGACTTGTTGACGATCATAAATAAGACTTTTAATGAACTTAAGGGTTTGTCTCCTAATAAGAATAAAATTCAAGTACAACCTTCGGTGATCTTGATAGTTTCCTATGAGCTTCTTAGTGATCATGAGCTAAGTTTCATTTAAACTTAAAGAACTCAATGAGCTATGAACTAAATGAAAATGAATGAATATTAATCTACATGATTGAATAAGAGCCAAAATGCCTTACGCCACCAGATTCGCAACACGTTGTATAAGTGAAATAGAAGGTGTTAATTAAGGCTTCAATTGAACTCTTGCATGCATTATGAAGTGAGCTTAAAATTAAATTCATCATCTCAAAATGTGTACAAATAATCAAAGTTTTCAATGAAACGAAGAGTATATGCAGCACGAGGCAATCACATATTCAAATATATAGTATCTAGATGCATATAAATAAACTAATGAGATGAGCTTTGTATACATTATGAAGTATGATTAAAATTCAAATTTAAAACCTCAAAAGTGGGCAAGCAATCTTAAATACATTCGCATGGGCCCCGACACATATACTAAATACCTAAACTTGGTCTTTGAGGATGCCGCGCAGGTTGATTCCCGGTTGGGTCTGCGGACTAGGTCCGGGTTAACAAAAACTAATAATATTTTTATAGCTTTCTCCACTTGTGAAAATCTCTAAGAAGCTAATTTTGCCATATGACAGTATAACAACTATCTCTTAATTCCCCAACGATGGCTGAGTTGATTGAAGATATCAACCGGAGGGGTCATCATTATCAAAATGTCTAAGATATTTATATTTAATAATCTTAAATACAAAATTCTCAAAATATATATCTATATTTGATCCTCTATTATTAAATTAATGGAGTTGACAGGATCTGAAACAATTAACTAAATGGCTAAGCAGACTTATATACCCTGAGGATGGCTGCGTTGAATGGAGATTTCAACCAGAGGGGATACTTTTCATCAAAATATGGTTGCAAGCTAAATCAAATTAATTTAAATTAATTATCAATACAAAATATAAAATTGAATAAATTGCTAAGTGTTAAATGCTTAAATGAAATTTTATATTTAAATACTTAAAGCAAACTCCACTCAATCCACCTTCCATAATTATTTATTGAAGGCAACGAATTAGGAAAACTCTAGCTCACAAAAGAGCTAATGTCAAGTCAAATATATTTTTATATTCACTCTCAATCAATCTCATCCTAGTAAAGACGTGTCTCGTGTCCTCTGTCCATATGGTTTGGCTAGTAGGCTCCACATATGATGCAGTTACGACCAGGGTCGTCTAATCGGGTGACTGCTGCCAAATGATACTATTATATTATAGTCACGACTGTAGCCCAAATTCCTCAATTGCTCTGCCCTTTGAGATGTGAACTATAGGGTGAACCTGATAGGATAAAAAGCCCTTTGTCAGCTAAAGAAAACTTAAGCCTATCTTTTTAGACAAACACCACCCTAGGTCTACAAGGTTCCCTTGGATGACAAAACTCGTGGCTGCTGACAAGGATCCTTCAATCAAGTTGGGTCAACTACCTCCTCTGACTAAGTAAACTAGGGACCACGATAGCCCAGGATGATGGAACCATGGGATCTTGATTGGGCGCATCAGTGTTCCCCCAACCATCCGCTTCAAGTTAAAGGATGATAAATTTCACAAACCTAAATTTCAAAACTCCACATGCTGCTACTATACGCTACACATTTAGCGATCTAACGACTAATCTTAATCGAAAGTGCTCTCTCAGTATTGGGAGGGGTAATTAACTATAGGTGCTTGCACCTATAGGAAACCTGGAACCAGATCTAAAGTCCTTATAAAATGAGGGTGAAATCTCTAGGTAGTGTCTTATCTTCTATTCCATCTGCCTTCTAAAAATTTCACCGACCATTATAAAATTATAGAGGAGACTTTTGGAGCCCACAATCATGGATATCAAAAGAACAAATCTAAAGTAGTAATATACCTAAGGTCTGACTCTCAACAATAACTAATAATCTCTACTCAACTTAAGTCTTATCCTTTTCTGAAATAAGATGTGCGAATAAAATAAAGGTGAGCAACCACAACTTAGCATGCTACACAAAATATACTATAGTTTTTAATACAAAAGAGACAAAAAAATAGATAATTGCTAAAATATGATCTTATAGATAATAAAATGTATTTCAAGTGAACTAAAATAATATTTAAATAGGTCACATGTTATGTCTATCAAGTATAGTGTTAGTATAAAAATCAATATCAATAGTTGGCATGTGTCAAGCAATAGTGTGAGTAATATGATATAAAAAATGAGTAAAATAACATAAAATAATAATTCAAATCTTTATGCAGAATATTTATAGTTATCCCTTCACACCTTATATATATACTTTCATTTATATATCCACTTATTCATAATTTTCATTTGGCCCTTATGTCTTCACTTTCACTTGTACCTACACTAGTTTACATTTGTTTAGACATATAAAATGTTAAAATGGATAATTTTATAGATATATAGGCCCTTCTAAATTCATTTGAATGTCCATAAAATACAGTCTTCCAGCCACCTGCACTTTTCAACCTTTTTCTTATTTCTACACATATACTTTAATATATATAAGCATAGAATATCATCAATTTTAGTATATATAAATTTCATCAAATATGTTACATAATTTTGTAAATGTTACTAACATAACTATAATAGAAATTACAGGCAAATTTATAGGCATACATCAATAATAACAATTTATAAAATTATTTATATGCAATATCCTTAATAATATTTTGATGCTTTTATTATTAATAGCAAATTTTATTAGGCTTAATATACTAATTAAACTACACTAAATATTATACAACACTAAATACCTAGTGAAAATTGTATTTTTCTATACTAATATGTCCAACACAATTTATTTTATAATATATCAAAAGTTATATGATCAAAAGTTTATAATTAATCCCTATAGATCTGAGTTTAAACAAAATATAACCAAGTAAAATTCTAAAAAAATGCACAAGTGTTGAAATTGAAATCTTAAGAAGGAAAATAGTTGTCTACCTAGAATTGGACAATTTTATTAACTAGACCAACGAATAAAATCATTTTTATGACTCCTAAATCACACTTTATCTCTCTAAAACTCTCTCATTTTATCTCTCTCTAACCCATTCATGAGAAATGAAAAAAAATGAGGAAAGTGGATCTTAGGTAATGGAGTAAGATATTTATATATTAAAAATATTTTTTTATAAATAAATAAAAAGGATATAATGGGTATGTGGTGTTTATTTTTGGATGAATGAGGGCAGGGGGGGACACCATGCAGATCGTAGGGGTACTTATTGAAGTGATCGGGTATGACATTGAGGTATGATATACTATCTCGAAAGATAGAGGCATCACCCTTCAATGGACATAATCACCTAATAAGGACTCCTAAGGCATGTTGGGTCTTCGAATATATTAGAGATTTTTCTCCTAGTTTATATGGATGAATAAAGCAGGGTTTATATTAAACTGGGTTCTAAAGTTTCCTATGGAGGCAAGCCTCCATAGTTAATTTCACCATAGGAAATGAAATTTCCTAAAGATACTCTCGATTAAAGTTGACAATCATCATCTCCAAAGATTTCAATGTTAAATTATCAAAGGATTGGTTATGTTTGAAAAATTAAATGGGAAAGTTCAAGGAGAAGACTTATTTTTGGAATCTAAAGGGAGGAAGTAGGGAATGCTCATGATACTAGGAAGCCTAGTGAGCATTATAATCTATCTTATGATTGAGCTTTATATATTTAAGTTTGAAGAAAATTATATATTTGAGTTGAAATTTTATTAGATTGCTAGGGCTTATAATCCAACAACACAAGGTTGTGAAAATGCCTAAAAGGAGAGGATTTATGCTTGTAGCCTGATGGAAATAACTACCTCAGATCTTAAATCTTGGGTGCTTTAGCAAAAGCTAAACCACAACCTAAATCTAAGCTACAGGTGGATATAAAGGTTCACCTCTGTAAGAGAGGATGAACTGTATGACTTCTGAACTTATAACCGCCTAGAGTGGCCACTAGCTAACTCCTCCTATGATTTTAAAATTGATCTTATGAATTGCGAGATAGCTAGGGTAGTTATTTAATTTGAAAGAGACTAAAGTCCTAAACCCACTCCCCAAGAGACAAGAGCATGAGTGGTATGAACAGATGACTTGATCTACAAATGCAAAATCCATTCAAATTTTATGTAATTTTGACTCTTCATTCTGAAAAAGGCTTTAGTATTTTGATGCTTATATGCACAATGAAAGTAGGTTGTTGGATAAATCAGCAAGAAGGGGTGTTTTCCATCACAAGGGATGCCCACGAAGGTCAAGCATTCCTCTATTGTGAAAGGATGGAAATGTCCTATTTTCCAGAGCGAAATAATATGCATGTATGTTGTGAAACATTCAACCATTCTGCTAAGGGGTTGCTAAATCTTTTAATTATCTTATTTAAGACCTAGACTTTAGGGTTAGTTTATGAATTATTTTAAAATATAGTTATGAGTGATTAATTATGGTAGAAATATTAATTTTTTCCTAAGAGCCTAATTGCATCCATGCCACACATTAAAACATCATTCATTTAAGAAACTAAGCAAAGCATACCATTCTAATGCACAAACTAAACAAATCATCAAACATTTTTATAAAACTAAAGCAAAAAATAAGAGGCCAATGCAGTTGGGTACTGCTGTTCAACCCGAAAAGAAAAGATAGGTAGCCAAGCTATACCCTTATACAATCCAAAATTATAAAATAATAATTATAATTTATAATGAATGGATGTTATGGGGGGTCTTTATTTATTCATTCTTCATGTTTTCCAACCTCATGTCTTCATTTGGTTTGATTTACTCCACTTCAAAGGCATCACATGGCATCCTAGGACAAAGCCTTGTGGCCAATGCTCATCCTAATATCTCATAACACTAATCCTAATTCCTAATGCAAAATTATATTAAAAATAGGAAAAGTGAATCTAACTACTCTTACAAAATAAAGGTTAGCTAAACACACATACAATCCCAAGCAGTTATATGTATGATTTGGACTTAGCCCCCCGCACATGAGTAACCAAGCCAACCTATCCTAACTTGGATTATGCTTAGTGGTTTAAGAATTTTGGGAAGATAGAATTTATATTTATTTTAATCATCCCCTGTATAAAACATGATTAGGCTAAGAGTGGCCTAACATCCATTCTATGAACCATACACCCTAACATCCAGTATAGAATATTACATCACAAAACAAAATATACATCATACCATGCACCGTCCTAACATAAAGCAAGAAGTGGTGACTTAATTCTAATATGTGTGTTAAGGCTTGTATGGTATGTCTTACTAGACATTAAGGTTACATTTTTCTAAGTGTAGAAAAATTCAATTTAACATGAAAAGGGAATTTCACTTGAAGTGATTTAATTGATTTGTAGATTTTACTTTGTGTTTTCTTTTATTTCATTTGATTTACTCTTAGCAACTAAGTGTTATAAAGAGAAGAAAGAGGATTGCCCTCTTTCATCCCTACATTAAGCCACTTTCTAAAGCATGTTAATTTGATTTAGTTCTCTTTAGTGAATGGCTTGTTAAATGATTTAATTAATCCTAAGTTTGGGTCCTCTCTATATAATTCTATTCAATATGAAAGGATTCTTAAGATTAATCTAATTGAATTACTTTCACATGAAATATATCAATCATTTTTTCCATCACATGTAACATTCATATGATTTTTAATCCTAAGTGTACTTATACATGCAACATATTTTAACATACTTGTAGGATGAATGTATATATGTACTTGAAGTTTATATACTTTTATATGATTACATTATTCAATCATATTGTTTTAAAGCTCTATCTAAATTCTTATACAAAAATACATAGGGATAAAATTAAATAGCTACGTTTCATTGTTAACCAGGGAAGTGAGGTAATCAAATAACCTCCTTGGTGCTAGCTAAATCCTCGTATTCCCGGGATGTCCAAACTTTATACTCATTTGCAATTAAACATATGTAAATTTATATACATGAATATGAGAAAGAAGACCATAAATCACATGAATAATTAATCCAAACACTTAGGTAATTATGAATGCATGCATTTTTGATAAAAGAAAAGGGATTCTAATTCCATAATTAAATACACACACACATGTATAAGAGACATAAGCTACTACATGCCATTATTAACTAGGGAAGTGGGGTAATCAAATGACCTCCTTGGGGCTACTTAAAGCTTTTTATTCCTAGGATGTCCAAGCTAAACACTTACTTTTCTTAAATACATATGATGTATACATATATAAAGGATAGAAAACCATGCAAAAATTGTATTTTTATTTGATTGAAATATTTATGCATGTGGATTAAATTTCTATGCAAATCATAATGTAGAAACACATGTAAACGAAATCAAATAAGTATGTGTCATTATTAACTAGGGAAGTGAGGTAATGAAAGGACCACCTTGGGGCTACCTAAAGCCTCTTGTTCCCAGGATGTCTGGACTATATACTTATTAACATTAAAATACATGTAGAACTACATATGAATTAAGGAAAAGAAAACTTTACTTCACATGTCTAAGCTATAAGCATATGAAAACTGATATATATGTTCATAACTACTATCACCCTAATCAAATAATTAATTTATGAACTTTGAAAAAATAATTTGAATTTATTAGTGATAATAGCCACACATATTGTAAATTAATCCAACACATGCAAGCTTACATAAAGGAAAACCATTTGATTCAATTAACTTTAAAAAGATGAATGCATGATTTCAAATGATATACAACATTTGACATGATTGGAAAGGAATAGATAAACATAAACACATGATTTCATTCAATCAAATTAATTCCTAAGGAAAATCATATCAAATGAAACCATTTAAAGCAAACCAAAGTTTCCTTAATCTCATTCTTAATTTCATGCTTTGATTTGATTTAAGGATGTAAGAAAAGGTTTGTTGATCCTAACCCATTCTCATGTTTTTTAATTGATTTAGTTTAATGAAAAAAATTGAGTTGATTTTATGGGTTAATTAGGTTGTAATATGCATTAAATCCATTAATTATCCCTTTCCTATGTTACCTTAACATAATTACCCAAATAATTATGAGCCAACATGATATGCACATACATTAGATATTAAATTAGCAATGATCCTAAGAAATGAAAGGGGCTTAATGCAATTGGCTCACAATTAATGGTTAATTAAGCTAAGGAACTTAATTAAGTACTCTTATAACTCCCCCACACATGTAGGTTAACCATAATTTTCTTAAGTTCTATTTAGGTTAAACACCTAAAGGTCTACCCAAGACTTAATTAATTAAGTTCTAATGTGACTATGATTTTAATTTAATTAATTAAGTAATTAAATTAGTTAATTAAGCCTTAATTAATCTGATTAATGAAATGAACTTAGGGAAATAGATTAGGGAGGAGGCCTCAATCCCATTCTAGTAGTCCATTCGCTATTGGATAGTGATTAACCACTTAATTAATTAACATTTTTACTGTTCATATGATTAATTAAGAATTAATTAACTTAAGAGAGTAATTAAAGCTTAATTAGTCAATTTCCTTAATTAATCAAGCAATAAACCCCAAGAAAATTATGGGAGGTAGAGGTCATCCGATTAAATTAACCCACAAAGTTTGGGATTAATCACTTCAGTAATTAATTAATAATTAAGCTAATTAATTTTAAATTAAATACTAATTAAGCTCCAATTACTGTTTAAAATTAATTAACAATATTTTTAATAAATTCTTCTCTAAAATACCTTTAAAATGAGTATTTATTTATATTTTTATGATTTTTCTATAATTAGTTATGATTTTAGGAAGTTTTAGCCATTAAAACTAATTAATTAAGCCTAATTAACCCTTAATCCGTTATTACATGGCACTAACGCTGCACTTTACACGGGTGCCATGGACTTAAAAAATAATCCATGTGCTTGCATGTATTGTGCCATCCGATCTAAGATTGGAAGGCCATGATTAATCCCATGGCTCTAAAGGATAAAATAAGATAATTCTAACAAATTTAATCATGACCGATCGTTCCAATCATGCAAAATGTACAGTGCGTGATCCCTCGTCTATCGATCAATGGAAGACGAACACCATCCGCCTTCCATCAATTGATTCTAGCTCGCCCGAGGTCGGATCGATCTTAATTTGATCCCACACCTTTGCAAGGAGGATCCAAAGGGATCCAATGGTCAAGATCACGCAGGGTGAACATTTCCTTTAGAAAGCTCTAACTCATTTTCATATAAGGATCAGTTTCAATGGTATACCTCACCGGAGCTCAAGATCGGTACCAAATCCAATTAAGAAAGCTTTGTCTAGTGGAGACGAAGCTCTACTGATCAACACAAGCTCTAATTTGAGGTGGATAGCTCGAAAGACCAACACTTAAAGTGTAGGTGGTCGATGTTGATTGAAATCGATCGTCTCATGGTCAGAGGGCTCAGAAAGTGATTCATTCTAGTTTGACTTGCAAAAAGGATGGTGTGTGCAAAGTTAATTGCACTTTGGTTGATCCTTAAGAAAATGGGAATGAATGGGATGTTGCCCTATTTCAATTTAAAAAAATCCGAGAATGGGGAACTTGGAGAAGCTTGGGTCTCTATGAGAAGCTCTTGGTAGCTCATCATAGGGCTCTCTTGCTCACGGGAATGAATTCTTGTGGGATTGAGTGAGAATGAGGGGTGTATACCCAGGCTCCTTCCTCTTGATCACAGCCTTATTTGGCTAGTTGTGGATGCTTGGCCACTGGTGGTGGTTAGGAATGGCAGAGAATCTCCTTAGGTGGCTCGGTTTGAGTAGCCAAGGCATGGGAGGTGGTTGTCAAGGGGGATTAGTGGGAGTCATTTGTGTTTTAAGTGCTATAATGGGAGAGGTGAGGTGATTTCACCTCCCCTTGGGTCATGGCTGACCCAACCACCTTTGGGTCAGGTTGGGTAGTGTCCCAGGAGCCTAGGTGGACCAATGGGAGAGTGTCAAGTGGTCAAGGAATGGAACTGACCACTTACATGGGTGGTTTGCCTGATGTGATACCCCTAGCCCAAGGGTAGGATGATCATTTGGCATTATATTTTATTTGGGAAGATTTGAAATTAGTTAAAAGTGGGTTAGGACAAATTTCATGTCATTTGAAGTTCATTAGGTTCAATTTGGCTCAGTTTGACCCATTTATGTCAAATTGGGTCAAATTTGGTTAGGTTGAACAATTGGTCAAATTGGGTCAAACCAAGGGTTGGGTCAAGTTCATATGATCATTTGGGATGTATTGGTGTCATTGGTTTGGTTTAATTTGGTTTATATTTGGTTATGGTTTATTTTAGTTCATTTGGATCAAATGGGTCAAGTTGACCAATTTGACCCAATTGACCAAATTGGCTTGGGTCATGGCTTGGTTTGGGTTTGGTTGATCATTTGGAATATGTTGTAGGCTTTGGATGAGTTCAACTTGAATTTGATTGGGTTTTATGTTGGTTTGACCCTTTAGGTCAAGTTGGGTTCAATAGGTCATTTGGGTCTAGTGGGTCAATTGGGATCACTTGAGGATTTGGTCAAGTTCAGTAGTCAATTTGAAATGAACTTGAGCCATTAGTTACAATCAATTTGGTTTGAATTTTGATTTGACCTAATTTGGCCTTTTAGGTCAAATTGGGTCAACTTGGGTCAAGAGGGCCAATTGGGTTTGATTTGGCTCAATTACAGGTCACATCATGTTCAAGTATTGATTTTGGATGGATATGAATCATTAGTTTCAAAGGATTTGGCTTAGGTTACAATTTGGCTTGTTTAGGTTCATATGGGTTAAGGGGTTAAGGGGTTAACTTGGTCAAAGGGCTAGGTTGACTTGGTTTGACTCAATTTATGATAATTGATCATCCTAGGGTGATCAACAATCATGTCATGAACTTCGGATTAGCTTAATTCACTTTGATTTTGACTGAATTGAATTTTGATTCAAATAGGTAAAATTGGTCACTTTGGGTTAAGTGAGCCAATTGGGTTTAGTTGGCTTGATTTTTGGTTGAGTTTGATTTAGTTGAGTTTATATATGGATTTGAGATTGATATATAAATTCAATTGCAATTAGTTTGTGTTCAAATGAGATTTGGTTCATTTGAATATCTCAAGTCAAAAGGGTTAAGTTGGGTTTGGCTTGGGTTGATTTTGATTTGGTTTATTGATTGTAGATTTCAATTATATTTGGGATGATAATTGAAGATATGATTGATTCATGAGAAAATCAATTGGTTTTGGTTTGAAACTGAATTAAATTTGGCCAAGTCCATGAAATTTCCTTAAAGGGTTTAGATTTGGATTTTGATTTAGTTTGATTTAGTTTTGGTCATTTGATTGAATATTTGATTTATATTTGGGGAAATAATCGAAGGAATAACTGATTTATAAGATTATCAATTGAGTTTGAAGTGGTTTGAAGGCAAATTTGGCTAAGCTCATGAAGGTAAGTCATAGGGCTTTGATTTGGATTTGATTTAATTTGATTTTGATTGATTCAGTTTTGTTCATTTGATTGTAGATTTAATTTATGTTTATGAAGATGATTGAGGATATAAATTTATTATGAGCTAATCAATTGCTTTTGAATTGATTTTGATGGGATTTTGGCTAAGTTCATGAAATTGATTTGAAGGACTTATGAAGGATTTCAAGTTTAGATTTGATCATGGGCTTCAATCATTTAGTTTGAAATTTGGATTTATATTTGGTATTTGAATTGAATTTGAGGTTTGGTTTGAGAATGTGAACATGGATTAGGTTTAGGCTATAGGGTAGATGGATCACCCTAAGTCCTAAGGCATAGCCTAATCTTATTATAATCCTTAAAAGTCTCTAGGCTTAGGTTAAGTGTTCACCTAAGTGCTAGAAATGTCTTATGACTAACGAATTATTAGTGTCTAGAAGACTCCTAAGTCTAAGAAGAGGGGATGAGAGCTCACTCCAAAAGTGAGGTCAACAGAGTATTTTTTAAATTATTTTATTTATTAATTTTTTTAATATGAATTAATTTGAATCTTGAAATTTGTAAGTCTAAAAATTATGAAAAAAATAGTTATTAAATAAACTGCCATGTCTAAAACACACTAGAAAATATGGTTTACAAAATGCATACCTGATGTTTAAGAAATCTACTTTTACAAGATGTATTAATTTCTTAGGGAAGGAAAATCCAATAAGATACATTTTATTTTCTTACTTATGATACTCATAAATAATAAATATAAATATATATATATATATATATATATATATATATATATATATATATATATATATATATATATATATATATATATATATATATATATATATATATATATAATAATAATAATAATATTAAGAGTGCTCCATAATATAGTGAAGATAAATTGTGAATTGAATATAAAACACATCTAAATAAATTAATTGAATACAACAAAGTAATATTCAATTTACTGAAATTTCATCCAAATCAAGACTATGAAAATTTGTGAATAAATTAGATATAAAATTTACTCCAAAATTCATAAAAATAATTAGTGAACATAAAATAAACCTGTAAATATTACCATATCACAAATCTTATCATTATAAGTGGATCGAATTACTATAGAACTAATTGTAACAATGTATTTATTTCTTTTCTAGAGCCTTATAAATCTTATAAAATGGCAAAATGTCACAAAGACACCTTTTCTAAGTCTACTACTTTTACTTTTCATCCTCTTGAAATACTATATTCTAATGTATGTGTTCCTTTCCTAGTACTTTCTACTCAAGTTTATAAATACTATTTTTTCATTATCGATGAATTTTCTCACTATTCATGGGTATTTCCCATGAAAAGTAAATAGAAAACTACAACTCAAATCTTACAATTTCTCAAAATGTTTGAAAACCAATTCAATTCTTCAATCAAAAATAGTCATTTCAATGGTGGAGGAGAATAAAAAACTAATGCTCTCACTAATCTCTTTTCACAAAAAAGACATTAATCATCAATTCAGCTATCATTATACTTCTAAATAAAATGGAGTAGCTGAATGAAAATACAGACATATTATTAAGATCATTCAAACTCTTCTCATCAAAGCTAAATGTCTATATCAAATATGAATTGATGTGCTACTTATAGTTGTCTCCTCAATAATAGATCAATGTCACAAATCACAAAGTCCAAATCACCCTATCAACTTTTCTATAATAAACCACCATAATAGTTTCACTTGTGAGTCATCAATAGCAAGTGTTATCCATTGTTCCAACACCTTTCTCCTCAATTTATCCCCTAAACCCCTTTCATGTACTTCATTGACTATGCTTCTAATTATAAAGGTTATAAATGTTATAATACTAAATTAGGTAAAGTATTCATCTCAAGGCATCAAGGTTTAATGAATCTAACCTTTCTACAAATTTAAAAATTCTACTACTAAACCAACTTCATCGTAGTCCTTAAATCCACTAACTCTTGATCCACTGTCTACCAAATCACCCATCAACCCATGTTACCTCATCTCCATTCCATCCATCTCTCAAGCCTATAATTTCCACCTCCACTACATCACTCTTGAATACACATTCCTCTTGTCCTAAATTAATAGCCAAACCTCACTCCGCAACCTTATACATAGTCCCTCATCATCAAATAGCAACACAATTAAACCTAAACAAACTTTTAATCTCTTTCATGAGTAAGATATATCTTCTCAATCATGCTATACCATTGCATGCAACCATCCTCAATGTCATAAAGCCATGTCAAATCTACAATCACAAGGGACATGGACTCTTGTCTCCCTAAATCCTAATCAAATTTTTCATAAGTGCAAAGTTCACAGTATTTATTATTTGGGCATTTACATATAAAACACAATTCTTATATATTTACATATCTAATATCTAAACTTTAATATTTACATATATGATACCTAAACTTCTATATTTATATAATTAGCACACAAATATTTAATATTATAGCAAAATAACACCATTATTAATTTTTTAAGTCAAATAAATATTTTCAAGCATAAGAAGTATTATATTTGTTAATATCAAACTTTATGTGTCCAATAACTAAGAATTATAGGCTATGTATGTAAATTTTCCTTAATTATATCTAGGACAAAGTCCCTTAAATTATTCTTGATTATGGATGTTCTTACTAGGCATTTGCAGGAGGATGTACCATGGTGAATGCTTATTGTTGATGGCATTCTTCATCTTGATATGACTAGAGAGGGAGTCCAAGTGAAACTTGAATTATGGAGGTCAACCATAGAGTCTAAAAGTTTTGTTTAAGTTGGTCTAAAATTGAATATATGAAGTGTGATTTTAGTTATAGAAGTTTTAGTGGTGTTGTTGTGACATTGGGTGATCAAGTCATTAAAAAGGGTGAACGTTTCAGATATCTCGAGTCTATTGTTCAAAATGATGGTGAAATAGATGGGGATGTTTCAAGTTGGATGGTTGAAGTGAAGATATGCATTTGGCCTATTGTGTGATAGAAAAGTAAGCTTAGATTAAAGGAAATTTTTTATAAGATGATGGTAAGACTTGCAATGATTTGTGAAAGAGAAGCATAAAATTAAGTTAAGTGTTGTAGAGATGAGGATGTTCAAGTGGATAAGTGGATTTACTCTTATAGATAAAATGTGAAATGAATAAATTTATGAAAACATTGAGTAGCACCAGTGTCAGATAAGATTAGATAGAGTCGCCTTAGATGGTTTAGTCACATAAAGCGTAGGATGTCCGATGACTCAATTAAGAGAGTAGATGTATTAATTAGATTCATTTTATATTAAGAAAGATAGAGGTAGACCTAAAAAGACTTTGTTAGAATGTATAAAAAATACTTTAATTTATTTGATTTAAATGAGAATTTGACACTTAATATGACACAATAAAAAGAAGGATTCATGTAGTCGACCCCACATAGTGGAATAAAGGCTTCTTCTTCTTCTTCTTCTTCTTCTTCTTATATTATTTATTTTTCTATCCTATTCCAATAAAAAATTGCTCAAATAGTCACTCATTGTGCAATGAATATTACATTCAAGCATATAACTGTCAGCACAAGTATGAGCTGATGCAACTTAAATATTCTATGTTAAAGCTAAATATGTAAGGAAATGTCATCAAGTGGCTTAAATATATAAGTCTTATAGCCTCTAAGGAATTAGTGCTCACCTATTAATAAAAATCAGGAATCTATAAGAAATAATTCTAGTCTCAAATCTAAATATAAAGGCAGACAAAATTGCAATACAAAAAAACACCTATAACTGATGATTTCTTTTTCAACAATTACATAGCAAAATTCGTTAGTTTACTATATCTTCCATAGATTTTATGATGGCCATCAAATCATGCTAGAGAAGTTATTATAAATTATTGAATATAAATCAAAATAATTGTCAAGCATAAATTAAATTTAGAAATTGTCAAACAAATCTTTAGGGATACTATCATGGAAGAATTCAACAAAATTACTTATACAACATACATTTTTAGCTAACCAATTAGCACAAAATTACCCTCTCTCTCTCTCTCTCTCTCTCTCTCTCCAAATATGAGATATAGTAAAGTTTAGCTTGGCTCTTTAATGAGCTTCTAATCTTTCTCAGATTATAAAATATTTCAACATTTTTATCATCATTAGAATGAATAAAATAAAGAATAGATATGACTTCAACTTCAATCCAAAAATTATAAATATTAAGATTATGGCAAAGCTCAAAGCAAGATTTAAAGCAAAAAATCTCAACATAAACAATTGAGGAAATCTGAAGAGGACATGAAAAAAAAATTATAGCATTCCAAAATTAGTGACTAATAAGACCACCACAACCAGTCCTATGATTAAAAAAAAACTATCAATATTGATATTGTATAAATATTTCTAAGGTTTAACCCAATAAATAATTTTATGAGAATGGACATAAGTATTGTTATTTGAAAAACATCAAATTGCATAGCTACATAATAATAGTGTTGACCTATAAATAGTTTCCATTTCCTTAATTAAGCAAATATGTTGGAATTAGCAAGAATTAGATGCAATGTCGTGAAAATAAGAGTTAAAAGCATATGAGCGTGATCGAAATCGATCGAGATGTGCTTCGACCGTGAAATCAACTACACCAATGTGTTTAAAATATGAAAATCAATTTAAATTGATATTTTACATCGATTAATTACCATCTAATGAAGGAAAATAAATAGAACAGTCGATTTCGTGCATGTTGACCTCACTTTTAGAGTGAGCTCTCAACCTCCTCTTCTTAGACTTAGGACTCTTCTATACACTAAGAGCTCCTTAGTCATAAGACACTTCTAGTGAGTAGGTGAACACTTAACCTAAGCCTAGAGACTTAGAAGGGTTAATCATAGGATTAGGCCATGCCTTAGGACTTAAGGAAATCACCTATTCTATCGCCTAAACCCAATCCATATGCATCATCTAAAATCAAACCAAAATTCAAATCTCAAACCAAATATCAAATTCAAATTCAAATTCCAAATCCAATTCCAAATTTGACTCTAAATCATTGAAACCCAAAATCAAATTCAAATCCCATGACCCTTCCTAAGCCATATGAACCACCTTCATAAGCTTAGCAAAAACACCCTTTAAATCAAATCAAATTCAATTGATTTCTTTATAAATCAATTATTTCTTCATTTATATTCACAAATATAAATGAAATCTATATCCAAATGATCAAAATAAATCAAACTAAATCAAACCAAACTAAAACCCTTTTTAAGCCATATGGAACTACCTCCACGTGCTTAACCAAATTTGCCTTCAAACTAATCCAAAAATAATTGATTTTCTTATAAATCAATCATTCCTTCATTTATATTCATTCAAGCCCAACTTAGCCCTTTTGACTTAAAACTTTCAATTGAGCCAAAACCTATTGGTCTCCAAATTGATTGTAGTTGAATTTATATTTCAATCCTAAGCTCATATATAAGTTCAGCTAAACTACAATCAAGTCAAAACTAAGCAAATTGACCCACTTAGGCTCACTTGACCTAAAGTGACCTAAAGGACCCTTCTGAGCCAAGTTCTAATACAACCCAATTTGGATTTAAACAAGCCCATCCAAGCCTCATATCATGACTAACAACCCTAGATTACCAACAAAGTCAACTTGGTCATTTGACCAAGTCAACCCTTTAGCCCAAATGAACCAAAACTAACCAAAACCCATCCTACATCAAATTAATTGAAACCAATGATTTGAATCAACTCAAAATTAATATTTGAACATGACTTGGCTACTAATTAAGCCAAACTTAACCTAATTGGCCATTTGACCCAAGTTGACCCAAATTGGCCTAAAAGACCAAATTGGGTCAAATAATGATCTAACTTAAATTGATTGCAACCAATGGCTCAAGTTCGTACCAAATTGATTATTGAACTTGACCAAAGCCATTTAGCCCTTTAAGTCAATTTTGGCTAAATGGCTCAATTGGGCCCAATTGATCAAATTGGGTCAATTTGGCCTAAATTCAAATTAAATCTAAATTGATTCAAACCAAAGGCTACATTCATCTTCAATTAGCCAATTAAACATGAATCAACCATAACCCAAGTCAATTTGGCCAATTTTGGTCAAATTGGTCTACTTGACCCATTTGATTTTAAATGAGCTAAAATCAATCCTAAGCCAAATTAAATCAAATTGATCATAACGAAACACTTCAAATCATCATCACCCTGGCGAGGTAATTTCATCAAATCGTAGTCAGCCTTAGGGGCTTTTATTTATGATGGATTTTGTTTGATTTAAGAAATTTCCCCTAGATTACCCTTGCATTTCTTATTTTACATCATCCCCATGCATTTTAGGGTGATTTTCGAAGAAGATCACCAAAAAATTGATACTAAAGGAAGTTTTCTGTTAAGTTTTATCGTAAAAATTGCAAGAATACCTGATTTACCATTCTGCCAGTCGAGACACATAGTAGCCGTCGTATCAAATTGGACGGCTCAGATCACACGACGATCACACATTTTTGCCTTTCTAATCTCCAGATTAGATCAGGACCATCTGATCTATGATCGGATGATCAAATCTGATCCGTGTTTCATTTTCCTGTCCATCTGTGCTTTCCCGATCCTCTATTGACACTGCACCACGCCAATCGTAACACCGCGGCGCCATGCAAGCATCGATATAAATCATGAGGGGTCACACCAATCAATCACAGATGGCACCACATTGCACGCTGCCCGCATGGTGTTCTTGGTTTAAGTGAGAAAATCGCCTATTTTCTTATTTTAAAAATTATTTAAATTATCTGAAGATTCAAAAATTCATAGTAAATAAAATAATTAATGAAAAATTATAAATAAAGGCTCGTTGGATTCATCTTTCTGAGATGAATCGAAAAAATATAAAATCTCCAAATTGTACTGAATAATTTGAGCTTAATGTAAGTTTTAGTGAAAATTAAAATTCAATAATTAAACTAAAAATACACATCTGATTAATTTGAAATTTTTGGGGATTGAAACTAATGTTAAAATGCATCCACCATAAATATTTTAAGTCAAAAGGATTTTTGGATTAGAAGATATTGCATTCTGAAGTTCAAATAGTGAAAATAAATTAATGGACTATAAATATCATGGAAAATCACTTAAATTAATTGAAACTTTGAAAAATCATAACAAATCATAGAAAATCATAAAAATCCAAATAAACATTCATTTTGAAGGTATTTAAGATGAGAATTTAATAAAAATATTCTCAATTGATTTTGAACAGTAATTGAGGATTAATTTGGGTTTTATTAAAAACCTAATTACCTTAATTACTCCATAATTACTGAAGTAATTAATTCCAAACTTATGAGGTTGATTAATGGGATGACCCCTGCCTCCCATAATTTTCTTGGGATTTACTACTTGGTTAATTAGGAGAATTGATTATCTTAGACTTAATTACTTTCTTAATTAATTAGATGATTAGCTAACATTCTAAATAGTAAGGAAACTACTAATTAAGCTTGTCAATCATTGTATAATAGTGGATGAGCATAGGGAATGAGATTGGGACCTCTTTCCTAATCTTTTATTCTAAGTTCATTTCATTTGAATGGAAATTAATTAATTTGTGATTAGTGGTTTAATTCATTAATTAAAATGCTTAATTAATCAAATTAAAATCAAAATTATTCTAGAACTCATGTAATTAAGTTTCTTGGGTAGATCTTTATGTGTTTAATAACCTAAAGCTATTTAAGGAAATTATGGTTAACCTCTATGTGTGCGGAAGCCATAAGAGTACTTAATTAAGTTCTTTAATCTAATTAACCACTAATTGTGAGCCAATTGCATTAGGCCTTTTATTTCTTAGGGTCATTACTGATTTGAATTCCTATTCATGTACTTGCCATGTTGGCTCATAATTAATTGGTTAATTACTTTAAGGTATCATAGGCAAGGGGTAATTAATGGACTTAATTCATATTGCAACCTGATTAGTCTATAAAATCAACTTAATTTCTTTTCATTGAACCAAATTGATTAACCAATATAGAAATGGGTTAGGAGAATCAAATGATTGAATCTCCTATTTTCTCTAAATCAAATCAAACAACCAAAAATAACTTAATAAAAAACTTTGATTTACTTTAAATGATTGTATTTGATATGATTGTCCTTATGAAATAGTTGGATTGAATTAAATTATATGCTTGTGTCTCTTTATTTCTTTTTAATTATATAAAAAAATATTGTATGCCACTTGATTCATGGATTCATTTATTTCAAATAAAAAATCAATTAAAAAAATAAATGATTTCCTTTATGTCAAATTTGCATGTGTTGACATAATTATAAATATGTGTGGCTATTATCTATTAAATAGAAAATTATCTTTTAAAAGTTTATAAATCAATTATAACATATGGAGTGATGATAATTATAAGTATTTATAAGTTTGCATATGCTTATAATTTAGCACATGTGATATGAAGTTCTCTTTTCTTTAATCTTCATGAATTTACATAAGGATAAAAATATTAACAAGTGCATAGTTCATTTGAAAAGGACAACACTTTCTTGGGTTTATCTTTATGTATATCCATGTTAGAATTCATATAAAACTTTAGTTCACATGTATTGGTAAATCAAAATACAATTCTTGCATGATTTCCATTCTTATAGTTGTTTGTACACTCATGAGTATTTTAGAATAGCGGATATAACTAGTCTGGACACCCAAGGATGCACGACTTTAAGTATCCCCAAGGAGGTTCCTACCTTGTTCCCCTAGTTAAGCGATGGTGAAGTACTTGCTTCTAACTTTTATACACTTGTGTGTGCATTTGACTAATGAATGAAAATCTCTCCTTATTCCATATGCATAATTCAAAACAAAAGTACAATTTTTGCATGATCTTTTATTCTTATAGTTGTTTATACATCCATATGTATTTAAGAATAGTGGGTATACCTAGTCTGGACACTCGGGGAAGCACGGCTTTAAGTAGCCCTGTGGAGGTTCCTAAGTTAGGACCGTGTATGTTTGGTGTATATTTTTTTGTGATGTAATATTTTAGACTGGATGTTAGGGTGTGTGCTTCGTAGACTGGATGGTAGACCGTTGAGAGTCTAACATTATTTTCTACAAAGGATTATGCCTAAAGGGGCCACTTAAAATTAAATATAAATTCTCTCTTTATAGGTTGCTTAAGCCCCTAAGCATAATCCAAGTTAGGATAGGTGGGCTTGGTTACCCATGTGTAGGGTGCTAAGTCCAAATTATAAATATAACTACTTGGGATTGTATGTGTGTTTAGCTAACACTTATTTTGCAGGTATATTTAGATTTACTTTTCTATTTTTAATGTAATTTTGCATTAGCGATTAAGATTAGTGCTATGGGGTTTTCGGATGAGCATTGGCTAGAAGGCTTAATCCTGGGGTGCCATGAGATGCCTTGAAGCCTACCACATCAAAAGGAGCAAAGATATGAATAAATGAAGGAGACGTGAAGAATGAAGACTTGATGATCCCCCATAGCATTTATTATTTTTAATTGTAATTATTCTTTTATATACCATATTATATAAGGGTAGAGCTCGGCTACCCATTTTCTCTTTTTGACTTGTATAACAGTACTATAAAATTATTTAATGTTATGTTTAGATTACGCATTAGGAACAACATGCTTTTTTTAATTTATTATATGTTTGATGCTTCAATGTGTAGCTTGGATCCGATTAGGCTCTAAGGATAAAATTAATTTTTCTACCCCAATTAATAACTCTCAATTAAAATTTAAAATAACTTATAACCTCAACATAAAGCCTAGGTTTTAAATAAAATAATTAAAAGACTTAGCAACCCTTAGGTGAATTGTTGAATGTGTCACAACATGTATTCATATTCTTTCTCTCTTGAACATAGAGGATCTCCATCTTTGCACGATAGGGGAATGCTTGACCTGTGAGGGCATCCCTTGTGATGGAGAAGACCTTCTTCTAGCTGATTTAGCCAATAACCTATTTTCAACATGCATATAGGCATCAAAATTCTAAAACTTTTGTCAAAATGAAATGTCAAAAATTAAATAAAAATTGATAAGATTTACATTAGACTAAGTCATTACTCATACCACTCATGCTCTAGTCTCTTAGGGAGTGGGTTTAAGGACTTTTATTTCTTTTTAAATAATAATAACCTAACCATCTTGCAAAATCATATGACTTGCCTACATAGTTTTAAAGCATATGAGGAGTTAGCTGGCTGCCACTCTAAGCAGTTATAAGTCCAGCAGTCAGGTGATTCACTCTCTCTTGTGGAGGTAAACCATATACCCATCTTCGCTTAGATTTAGGTCATGCTTTGGCTTATGCCAAAGTTCCTTAGATTTAGGATCCGAGGTTGCTATTTCCTTCGGGATACAAGCATAAATCCTCACCTCTTAGGCATTTTCACAATCTTGTATTATGGGATTATAAGTCCTAGCTTTCTCATAAAATGAAAACTTTAATAAAATTAATCTCTTCAACTTCAAATATATAAAGCCCAATTATATGATAGATTAGAATGCTCACTAGGATTCCTAGTATCATGAGAATTCCCTACCTATTGCCTTTACCTTTCGACAATAAGTCACTTCTTTGGATCTATCCCGGTTGATTTTTCAAATAGAACTAATTTATTGATAGTCTTGCCCGTGAAATCTTTGGGGATAATAATTGCCCAATTTAATCAAGAGTATTCCTAAGGAACTCACCTTCCTTAGGATGTAATTAACTATGAGGGCTTGCCCCTATCAAAAATTGTAGAGCTCCTTCATCCATGTAAAGTAAGGGAAAAATCTCAGGTATATTCGAAGAACCATCATGCCTTAGGAGTCCTTATTAAGTGATTAGGTCCATTGAAGGGTGATGTCTCTATCTTTTGATATAGTACATCATACCTCAATGTCATACCTGATCACTTTAATAAGTACCCCCTAAGATCTGTGTGGTGTCCCACATCCAAAAATAAACCCCACAGATTTTTCTAGCGACTCCGCTGGGGATGGTTCCTCTCTCCATCTTTTGTAGAAAATTATTGTCTCCAAGTATCGATTGTGGACTTTTATTTTATATAAGCCCAAGACCATCTTTCTTTCCATTGGCACTTAGCTTATTTCATCATTGAGCAAAGTTAGCCAACATCATTTAGGTTTTAGGACCTCACTCCGTGTAGGTCTTAAAATCCTTATTGGGTACCCCAATAGGTAAAAATAAACTAACTAAATAAAAGAGATAAAAAAATACAAATTTTAGAACCTCTTTACCATCCTTTTAGTGAGGCAAGGTTCATCCCATAAAAAATCCTTTGCAAAAATATTATTTTTAAAAAGTACTTTTCAAATTAATTAAAAGTCACATGACAAGATTTTCATAAAATTTTCAAAAGATTTAAAGATAACCAAACCTCATGTAACAATATCTATAATTGTTACACAGAGGTTCTATTAAAAAAAAAGTCATAATTAAATAATTTTTAAAATTACTTTTTTAAAAGCACATTTTTGAAAATAGCTAACTCCATTCAATGCACTTAGGTTCCTTGAATGAAGATTCTATTTTCAAATAAAATCATTACATAAAAATTGAAATCCCATTTAACACATTCTACATGTGCTAAGTTGGGGTTTCCCTTTTCAAAAAGTAATATCACACATAAAATTCCACCTTTGAAAAATAAAGTATGAACAATTGAATTCCATTTAACAATACCTAAATTTGTTAAGTGGAATTCCCCTTTTCAAAATCAAAACACATTGGACTCCGCTTAGCATACCCACATTTGCTAAGTGGAGTTCTCTTCTTCAAATCAAAATCAAAACACATTTGAATTCCGTTTGACATACTCAAATTTTTTAAATGAGAATTTCCTTTTTATAAAATCAAACATCATCATGAAAATCAAATTGAACTCCATTTAGCATACCACATTTGTTAAATGAGAGTTCACATCTTTGAAAATGAAATAAATACCAAGTCACACTTACTTAACATACCACATTTGTTAGGTAGGAATCCCACTTTTGAAGTAAAATCAAACGTAGTTTTGGACCTTACTCAACATACCACATTTGTTAAGTAAGAGCCCTATCTTCAAATCAAAGCAACAAACACACTTAAGCCCTGCGTAACATAACAAATTTGTTAAATAAGGGTTTCACTTTTCAAATTAAAACAAAACATCAAATATTTTGGATCTTACTTAACATACCACATTTGTTAGGTAAGAATCTCACTTTTAAAAAGATTAAACACACTTGAGCTCTACTTAACATACCAAATTTGTTAAGTAAGGGTCCATTTTTCAAAATCAAATCAAAATACATAAAACACATTGAGCTTCACTTAGCATATTTAAATTTTCTAAGTAAAGATCCCATTGTCAAATCAAAATAAATCAAATACATGATAAATAATCATCATAAACAACAAAGATATTTTCAAAAATATTTTCAAACATGCACTTGGATCTCTCTTAGCATACCCAAATTTGCTAAGTGAAATCTATAAAATCAAAATCTCAAACAAAGGATTAGCAAAACAAAATCATCTCCAAAAATCTCTCCAAATAGAGGAACCTCATTCAACATATCTTAATTTATTAGATGAAGGTTCCAAAATCAACAAACCAATTCTTATGGCAAAGTCTCTCTTCAAAATTCTAAATCTCTCCAAATCGATGAACCCCACTTAGCATACTTAAATTTGTTGAGTGTGGGTTCAAATTCCAAATTCAAATCAGAAATCAGTGATTGAAGGAAAAAATGAAGGTCAAAGTCTGATTCAATTATATTTTCACATGCAGAGATATCAGAGTAGTCAATTCAGTTCAGTATCCAGTTAGTACAGTTGCTATGGCTCTTAGCAAGTTTATTTTCTCTTTCCCCTCTAGTGTAGACTTGGCCTTAGAGGGGGTTAAGATTACCTATGAGGGGGCAGCCCTCACAACTATCAATAGGGAGGAGGTGGTAGGACAGAAGCCACTCCTCCGCTTTGATGTTGAGTTTGACCTCAAGTTTCCCTCTCTGAAGAGGAAGGCTGTGGAGGTCCCTGCCGTAGTGTCAGTGCCATTTCAGCCTATTTTTGTTGTTCCTACTGCAGCTCCAGTGTGAGCTGTTACCTCCTCCTTGATCCCCTCAAAGGGGAAGGCTTTCTTAGCATACGAGATAGTCTCCCCTACCTTCGAAGTAGGATCCAACTCCCGCACCCAACATCGCAACAAAAGCAGGAAGATCAAACGACACCACGAGAGTGCGGCCAGGGAGGCAGATGCCACATCACATATTACCGAGGAAGGTTCTCCATGAGAGGTCTCCCTTTTCTTTGGTGGTAGTAGATTCCACCCCCTCTCCGGTTCAGATGGAGAGGAGGATGCTAGAATAATTGTTATATCTTCTCCACCACCAACTTGCCATGAGGCACCAATTAGGCAGAGGAGGAAACCCTATGCTAGTCTGAGGACAGTCCTTGGCTAGATTGGCAGAGCCTACGGACCCTCAGAGGTTGGTTCATTATTCAATCTAAGGTATGTGATCCCTAGGAGTGATAGTTCCTAAATCTGTAGAGAGAGGTCCACCGATGCCAAGGTTGCAATCGAGGCGAGCAGTAGGGAAAGACGGAGGTATGTCAGGCAGTCGAAGCCTCTGCCCTTATTGATTTCCTTAATCGATGGGCCACTAGAGTCGATCACATAGACAGTATAGTACTCACTGGTACCACCAACCATCAAAGGAGAGCTCCAATGGAAGGGCAGCCAGTTTCACCCCCATCACACCGCTCCATTCCCCATCAACCATGACTTGTCCAGGTCCCTCCTTCCACTGTTGCTTCCAAGGTTCAAAGATCTACATCTAGGAAGAGGAAGTCCCCATTAGTGATCTGGCTATAGCAAAAGGATCTCACTCCATCTACTCCACCTGTTATGGTGAGGTTGAGCTCTCCCATTCAACCTCCACTTCAGTTATGGCGAAGAAGGAGTGGCAACCCAAAGTCATTATGGTCGTGCCACCATCACAATCACAGTAGTCACCACCACTAGTAGTGACAGTAGCATAGGAGGGAGGGGATACCAGTACAGCTCCCATGGTAGTCGATCCTCCCATTGAGGGTGTCCCGTTAGTAGGCAGCACCGTTACATAGATTTAAATGAGCATAGTTCCATAGTTGGCCATTAGCGAGTCTTTATTCTGGTCTAGCTAGGCAGAGTAGGAGATCGATCACTAGATTACATCTTAGAGGACTACTTTGTTGAGGAGAGAAGACTTATGAGTAATGATCATTTGACTTAGAGGAGGGGAGGGTAGCTTTTGACCCTGACAAGGATGATCTTCTAGAGGATTTGACCGAAGTCCACATGGTCGGTACCCGAAGCTCCCTCCATCGAGACCATCAGAGCCAGGAAGGTGTTATGGTTGAAGAAGATGATGCCATCCATTTAACCCAACACCTCCTCCAGTAGCTTAGGCAGAAGGAGGATCAAAACCACATGATGGAGAAGAAGGTTGAGGATTTGTTAGCGGTTAGCACAAAACCAAGCTCCAGCATTACATCCTAGCCCTATGGAGACTGAGTAGCCTGAGCTTCTACATGTCTTAGAACCTCCCAAGAGTACCTCTCCAATAGATCAGGACAATAGCAGCCTGCATAAAAAGTTCATAAATAGCACCTCCGTGTATGAGAGGGACATTAAGCAAATGGTGGAATAGCAAGTGAGAGAAGTGTTGGTGCAAGCCCGGGGTACCTCATCCATTCCAAAGGGTAGACCCTACCTAGAGGAATTTGATACAGTTCAATATCCCAAAGGGCTTGTGCCACCTTCTTTCAAGATCTTTAATGACAGTGGGAACCCTCAGTAGTATATAGTGCACTTTAGAGCCGGTTATTGCAACATCGGTGGAAGCGATGCACTTCTATTTCACTTATTCATTAGCAGTCTTTCATGGATTGCATTCAATTTGTGTGTCAAACTGCCCAACGATTTGATAAAGACATTGCTGAGTTTGAGCAACTATTTAGAGGTTTACTGAAGCTCAATAAAGGGTGACTATGGGTGATCTCATTGTAGCACAACAAAACCCCGGTGAGTCCCTCAATGATTATATTCTTAGGTGGCAAAACTTGAGTATGAAATGTGAACCATAGCCATTTAAACAACATGCCATAAAAATACTTCTTAAGAATATTCATGGCCTGATTGCTTTCATGCTCAAAGAATTTACTATCAAAACTTTTGAGAAGCTAATCAACAAGTCACCTAGTCTACAAGGAGAAGCCAAATAGTTACCTTTCCAAGACCAGTCATCTAAACCTAAATCGTAGAAAGCTTTTGAGAAGATGCCAATGGTAGTGGAATCAGTTGACATGGAGAAGCAGCCAGTTAGAGTTCAGTTTGAGAGACCTAGAGCTCAGCAGCCTCCACATCCACCACCTCTACCACTACCTCGGCCATCATATCAGCCACCACAACTGCTTCAACAACCATCATCACTACCTCCTCAAAAGTATACTCAACAGCGGTACTCCTATCCACTGCCAGGTAGTTACTATCCACCTACTCTTCTGGGCAAATTAAATGAGGCATATTCATTCAAGAGAGATGTAGTCAATAAAATCTTTAAGAACCTCTTAGAAAGCCTGATTTCCAGCTACCAGAGCCTAAGAGGTCGGAGAAAGTGGGTAAGAGCGATGATCCTAACTTTTTCCCCTACCACCGCATGTTAGGCCATGTCTTAGAGGACTGCATCACCTTTAAGGACTGGCTTAAGCGTAGTTATAAGTCAGGTGCCATAATTATCCCTAAGGATTACTTATTAGAATAACAATCTAGTTCTGTTATGGTAATCCTTAAGGATACATGTGATCCTCTCAATACAAAAGAAGGTTGGGATATTTCCTTATCCTAAACCTTTAAAAATATTATTTCTAAGATCAAGAAACTCTCCTTGCAGGTGCCCAAGGAAGGTCAAACCTCCAATATAAAGGAAGGTTTGCAAGTTGCCAAAGACAACTTTAGAAAAATGGTAAAGCAAAGAGCAAAGAATCCACACTTGCTCAGATAGTTCAAGATGCAAACCACCAACCGAGTCTAGCATCTCTACCACAGTTGTAGCTACTACTTCATCCAGTTCTTCTTCCAATAGGAGTGTTGTAACAGCAGACAAGGGCACTAAAACCCTTACTTCACTTACTTTATTTGATTTTTATCATGTACCTCACCTAAGAAGAAATCAATAAATAAAATAGATTCCACTTACATCTTATCCATTTCTGATACTTTTGATTTTATTCCTATTGAAAGCTCTCCAAGTCTAGAAAATAATAATAGCTCTAATAATTTTGATCCTTTCTCTTCTGATTCAGAATCAAACTTTCCTTTTCTGAATCAATCAGGTTCACCCATTTAGATTAACTTGGAGTCAACCATCTCTGAGTGTCCCATAGGAGAAGTTGTTGGTATACTCAATGAGCAGTTAGAACTTTCCACAAACCCACCATATGAAGTCACTGAAGTCAACCTACGTAGTGACAAAGTTCTACCTCCTAGGGTAGCACCTCAAGATAAGGGTAACCAAGTCATTGGTTCTAGTGAGCAGAGAGCCCCTCCACATGATGCTTCACCTATGGATATGCTTGTGGAGGACCAGCCTAGAGTTGATTACAACATCCTAGCTCACCTTAGAAAGTTGTCAGCTAAGTTAAGCATATATGACGCCCTTATCTTATCCAAAGAGATGAGGGAATCTCTGATCAAGGCTCTTCTTGATCCAGAGATATTCTTAGCTCAGCTGCCCACTATTAAAGAAGAGGCATTCCACTCGAGGGACATCTTAAGAGTTGCATTCAATGATGAAGACTTGCTTCTAAAGATGATCAACCACAACCAAGCATCCCCTCTACATCACAGTGAATATGGGTAGATTCAGACTATCAAGGGTGTTGGTTGACCCAGGTGCAATAGTCAACATTATGAGTCTAAAGACCCTTGCCTACTTGAGGATTGACATCTCTAAACTCAATTCAGAGATGATGATGTTGAATGGATTCAATGAGCAAGGTGATAGAGCTTTAGGCTCCATAGTATTACCAATGGAGATAGATGATTAGAAGACTGAAGCTAAGTTTCACATTGTAGACTCTGATACATCTTTCAATGCTTTGCTTGGGAGACCATGGATACATGAAAATAACATGGTCTCATCCTCTCTACATTAGTGTATGAAGTTTGTGAGAGGTGGGATCACCTACAGTGTCAATGAAAATCTCAAGCCATTTTTAGTTCACAAGGTCAACATATCTGAGAATACAGCCTACTACGTCCCTCAAAATCAAGAAGTCTATTTTTGCAAACTTGGTCAAAGTTCAAAAATAAAAGGAAAAGAAAAAGAAAAAGAGAAAGAAAAAGAAAAAGAAAAGAAAAATGAAAATTAAAAGGAAAATAAAAAGGAGCAAGAAATAGACTTGGAGGAGGAACTAGAGTCTGAGATTAGATTCCACCCACAGTTCATTACTCCATTTGAACAAATTGGTAGGATGACCTGACCTCCACCAAGCAAAGAAAGAGGTAGATCCAGAGGCAACCCCAGGTATGGAAGACCACCTTATTGGCCACCCAATAGGAGATATGTTATGGCTACCAGGAATACAACCGCTATTCATATTAACTTAGAATCTAGTTCAAAGGATGAGTCTTATATGGTTAGTACACCAGCCAGCTCTTCTTAGTAGCAGATTCCTTTCAAGGTGACACATAAGCCAGACAGTGATGAAGACCGAGCTCCAAAGCAAAGCATAAGTGTATCCAAGTCTATATATGAAACAATTAGGCATCAGCTGGGAACCTTAGCTCCAACCCCATTTTTCTCACAAAAAATTGAGGGTTTGGTAGTTAAGGAAGCCCCTAAGTCATCCACAGATATGAAGACTCAGAGGTTCTTTCTGGGAGCATCATCCTCAAATTAAGAAGTTGATGTACAACTTGAGGATGATTTATCTAAAGATTTAATAGAATTACTTTTTGATTGGTACTCATTGTGTGTTCTTAAATTAGCAAAGAAGAGATTAATCCCACATACTTGGTCTAAACACAGGGCAGATTACTTCAAGAGGTTATGGGGTAAAAATGCAGACATTCACAATCAAGACTAGGACTAGGATTCGGTACAGTGGGTCCAGTCGACGATGACGATTAATGCTTGGTCATCACCAATCATTTAGAATCTGATAGGTTCTTTTCAAATCACGTTAACTCATATGAGGAGGTGTGTTTAGAAACTTCAGATGATCTGGATGATTTTCAAGTCAAAGATGCATCGCCATAGTTTGAAGAGGAGATCAGATCAACCATCAATAGGACCTGAAGACAATCCACATCTGACATACAACAGTTCTTTGTTGAATGATACTGAAACTAATGACTTAGTTAGACTATTGACTGAGTTTAAGGACTGCTTTGCATGGAGCTATGAAGAGATGCCTAATTTATCTCCTATCATAGCAGTCCATAAACTAGTAATAGAGCCTAATGCTAACCCTATCAAGCAAGCTCCTAGACGCATGCAATTAGACATCGAATAATAGGTCATTTTTGAAGTCAAGAAACTGATCGATGATGGCTTCATCAGGGAAGAAAAAATACCCTACCTGATTGGCCAGTGTCATCCCAATTAAGAAGAAGAATGGCTAAATTTGCATATGCATTGACTTTAGGGACTTGAATAAGGCATGTCTAAAATATGAATTTCCATTACCAATCCTGGAGCTGATGGTGGACATTGCCTCATATCATGTAGTCTTCTCCTTCATGGATGGCTTATCTGGATACAACCAAATAAAGATGGCCCCTGAAAATGAGAAAAATATTACTTTTTGAACCCCGATCAGAATATATGCTATAAGGTCATGCTTTTCAGCCTTAAAAATACTGGTGCTATATACCAGCAGGCTATGACTCGAATCTTCAATGAACTCATTCTTCATCAAGTTGAGTGTTATGTCAATGATCTCGTAGGCAAAAGTAAAGAAAAGGAAGACCACCTCTTTGACTTGAGAATAGTTTTTGAATGTTTAATACAATTTAATCTCAAAATGAACCCTCTAAAGTGTGCATACGAAGCAACTTTAAGGTAGTTCCTTGGGTCTATTGTCTGACACCAGGGAATCAAAATGGATCTAGAGAAGATCAAAGTGATATTAGAAATGCCACCCTCTAAAAGTCAAACTCAACTTAGATCATTTCAAGGGTAGTTGGCGTATCTAAGGTGCTTCATATCCAACCTATCAGGAAGGTGTCAGCCATTTTCAGGACTTATCAAAAAGGATGCCAAGTTCAAGTGGGATGACAAGTGTCAGCATGTCTTTGAAGACATCAAGCACTACCTGATGATGCCGCCAGTTCTAGCAGCCCCTCTCCCGGGCATGCCACTCATCCTTTACACAACTGCATTAGATAACTCCCTTGGGGCTTTGTTAGCCCAAACCAATGACAAAGGGAAGGAGAACATACTCTACTATCTCAACCGTTATCTAATCCCTATTAAGGAAAACTATCCACCTATTGTAAAGTATTAACTAGCATTATTCTTTACATTCCAAAAGCTACGACATTACATGCTGTCTCATAAGGTGAACTTGATCTCTAGGATCAATCCACTGTAATATCTCATGACACGACTGACGCTATCCAAATGATTGGCGCGTTGGTCCATGATTTTGTCATATTTTAACATTACTTTTGTACCCCTCCGTGAGGTGAAAGGACAAGCATTAGCAGATTTCTTAGCAGCACACCCACTTCTTGTTGATCCCCGCTTAGTGATGACATCCCTGATGAACAAATCATGAACTTAGTGGACATTAACATTCACCATTGGGAAATGTACTTTAATGGTGCGGCTTCCTCTCAAAAAGGAGAAGAATCACAATTTACTCTTCCAGGAAAAGCAGGGGTAGGAATAGTCCTTCTAACTCCAGACCATGATGTGATGAGATTCTGATACCATCAATCCAATCTTTGCACCAACAATGAAGCCGAGTATGAGGCTTTGCTTGCTAGTCTAGAGTTAGTAGTCATGCTATGCATCCACAACATTGACATCTTTGAGGATTCTCAGTTAGTCATTAATCAAATCATTGGGTCCTACAAGGTTCTTAATCCTAACCTTCACAAGTACACCATGGAGCTGTTAGCCCAAATTCTAGAGGTTACCATATACAAGATTCCTCGAGAGAGAACACAGTAGGGGATGCACTAGCAAAGCTTTCCAAAGAGTTGGCATGTCCGAAAGATGAGTCTATATCAATAAAGATTCAAAATAGACAAGTCTTATCTCTTATTGATATTGAACTCATCGAGAGACTCTCTCTTGAAGGGGAGGTTGTCATTGCCGAAAAGGATGAGGAGGTTGATTGGAGACAATCATTCATAAACTATATAACTAAAGGCAAACTACCTCAAGAAAGTCACAAGCCCATCAGATGAAGCAGAGATCCCTTTCATATGCTCTCATCGATGGCACCTTATATCGGCAGGCCTTCGATCATTTGTGGCTACGTTATTTTGACAAGCACAAAGCCCATAAGATTTTGACCAAGGTACACTCAGGATTATGCAGAGCTTACCAGTCTGGTCTGAAGATGAAGGCCAAGATCAAGAGATTGGGGTACTATTGGCCTACAATGATTACCGACTGCATGGACGTAGCCAAGCATTATCACCAATGTCAGGTGCATGGAGTGGTCCTACACCAACCACCCAACATTTTACATCCAACATTGGACTCTTAGCCATTCGAGTGTTGGGGTACTGACATTGTCGGTCTGATCAATCCTTATTGACCTCATTTTTAGGATGAGCTTTCAACCCCTCCATCTTAGACATAGGACTTCTCTTAGACACTAAGAGTTTTCTTAGTCTTAAGACACATCTATTAATTAGGTGGAAACTCAACCTAACCCTAGAGACTTAGAAGAGTTAGCCATAGGAATAAGTCATGCCATAGGGGTGTTAGGAAAATTTGCCTACCCTTAGCTTGAACCAAATCCTCACTTCCTCCCTTCAAGTCAAACTCAAATCAATTCCAACTTGATTGATTTTCTTAAGGCTCAAATCAATCTTAATTGACTTACCCCAAACTCAAATCACTTCCAAATGATTGAAACCCATGATTGAAGCTTATGATTCAAATTCCAAGTTCAAAAATCCTTCCAAAGTCACTTTAATCCTATCTTATGGACTTAGCTTAAATCAAATCCAAATCAAATTAATTTCAAGAAATTTTTTCATAACCCATTTTTATTCTCATTTATATTCACAAATATAAATGAAATATAAATTCAAATATCCAAAAATAAATTCAAAAAATCAAATCCAAATTCAACCAAAATTCAACCTAAATCTTTCAAGTCAAATTCTTAAACTTAGCCAAATCAACTTCAAATCAAGTCAAACCCTTGATTTTTCTTCATGATTCAATCAATCCTTCAATCGTGAATCCAAATATAAACATAAACTTCAATCTCCAAATCAAAACTTAATTCAAAAATCAAACCCAAGTCAAATTCATGTTCACCCTTCTGAACTTGAAATTGTCAAATGAATCAAAACCCATTTGACTTCGAACCACTTGCAAATGGATTTATATTTCAATCATAAGTCCATATGTGAGTTCAATCAAACTCAAATCAACCTTTGATCAAGTCATTTGACCCACTTAGGCTCACTTGACCCAAAGTGACCTAAAGTACCCCTTTTGAGCCAAACTCTAATCCTATCCAAATTAGATTGAACTAAGCCCAACTAAGCCTCACATTGTGAGCAACAATCATCATGAGATGATCAATCACTCAAATTGGGTCAAACTAAGTCAAACTTAATGGTTGACCAAGTCAACACTTAGCCAAAATGAAACAGGCCAAATTGATTGAAACCATTGATCAAAATGCATTCATGACCAATGTTTGAACTTGACCAAGTCATCATTTATGCCTATCCTAGCCCAATTAGCCACTTGACCCAAGTTGACCCAACTTGACCTAAAAGTCAAAATGTGTTAAAACTTGATCTAAGCCAAATTGATTGAAACCAATGGGTCAAGTTCATTCCAAATCACTTGTTGAACCTAACCAAAGCCTCGATTAACCCAACCCTGGCAATTGACCATGAACCCAACTTGACCTAAAAGTTCAAATTGAGCCAAATCCAAATATAAACTAAAATTGATTGGAAAAAAAAGATACCAATCCATTTCAAATATCCAACTAAATCTAAACCAACCCATGACCTAACCCAAATAGGTCAAATGGGTCAAATTGGTCAACTTGGCCCATTTGACCTAAATGAAATCAAATGAGACAAATCCAAATATAAACCACATTGATTAGAAACAAATATACCAAATCAATTCATATGGTCATATGAACTTGACCCAACCCTTGGTTTGACCCAATTTGACCATTTGGTCAACTTGACCCAAGTTGACCCATTTTGACCTAAATGGATCAACATGAGCCAAATCATATCAAACAAACACCAAATTCATTGAAACTTGGCCCAACCCATTTTTCAATCATACCAAACATATTCAAACTGAAATCCAAGCCAAATGACCATTTTACCCCTAGGCCATAGGGTAACCTAAAATCAAAACCACTTGGAATTTGGTTAATTCCTTTTCATGGACACTTGACATCATCCTAGTGGACCAAATTGTCACTAATGGACATGGTGTACATGACCCATTGGGTTTGGACCAACCAAACCCAACACAAGGTCAAACCTGACCACCCCCATGGACATGAGCACATGGGAATCCTTCCTCCACCTTATTTTGCAGATGGTAAACTTCCGCACTACCTTCTTTGGCCAAAATCAAACCACATGCAACTCTAAATGGCCAAAAAAACCCATTGAATAGGGTGTATTGGATCAATATGGCAAGAGAGTTTGGGGCCATCCGATTCACCTAAGGGGAGATACACTCCCCCTAATTTCATTTCAATTCATCAATCACACATTTGATTGAGTAAGAGGAAGCATTTGCAAGTCTTCCCAAGCTCCCCCAAGCCAATTTGATTTCCCCATTCTCAGTTTCTTCAAAACCAAAAATAGGGGAGGTAGCAAGATTTTCCAATTGGTCCAATACTCAAATTCAGTCCAATTCACTTTGCAAGCACCTTGAGGGAACCTAAGCGAGCTCACCCAAGCCTTCATCCAAGTCCTAAAGCCACGAGAAGAGTGCTCTAGACCAAAGCCGCAAGCACTTGAAGAGTATGTTGGTCCATAGAGAGATCTACTTAGCCTCAACACCTCAAATCTTTAATAGGGCTTCATCTCCACTAGACAAAGTTACCTCAATGGATTCGAGCACCGGTGATAGCCTCTGGCGAGGTATGCCTTCAACCTGAGCTTAAACTACAGAGTGTCTGGCCTTTTGTGATAGGAATTTTCACTTCACGTAAAATTAGCTATTGGATGTATTCTTCCTTGCATGATGATGGTGTGGGTTGAGTTTGAGCTCAATCGAGCTTGAATCTTGCCATGGAAGGCGGACGGTTCCCCTTTCCTGCAGGCGAGCTCAGGGACGGATGATGGGCCGTCCATCCGTGTGTTTTGGATGGACGACCATGATCAAGATGCGTAGGATCCATAGATTAATCCCTTAATACCGTCGGCTTTATCTTAGTCGTCCGATCTTTGATCAAACGAATGGGGAGATAGTGCGTAGCGCAGCTGCTGATGCGGTGCTACGATGTGAGAACTTAAGTGGCCTCTCCCATCAAACCACGTGGAAAGTGCTCGCCACGTCAGCCTCCACGTGCCACCAACGGGATTAGCTATTTAATTAGGGATTTAATTAATTATCCTTAATGGCTAAATCTTCATAATTGTATAACTAATTCTAGATAAATCAAAAAAATACAAGGTAAAATGCACTATAAAGATAATTTAAAGAGGAATAACCTAAAATTAATTCCAATTGATTTTGAATAGTGTTTTTTTTAATTTCAATTTTATTGGGAATTTAATTATTTTAATTACTCTCTAATCATCCCAGTGATTAATTCCAAACTTCTCATGTGCATTTAGTGGGATGACTTTTGCCTCCCCTAATTTTCTTGGGATTTATTAGTTATTTAATTAGGCTAATTGCTTGGTTCAATCCTAATTACCCTCTTAATCAATTAAATGATTAATTAACCTTTTAAATAGTGATAAATCCATTAATTAAAGTTGCTAATCACCTTAGAATAGTGAGTGGACTTAGGGGAATGAGATCAGGGTTCTTTCCCATGTCTTCTTTTCCTAAGTTTAGTTCATTCGGATAAAAATCTAATTAAGATGCAAATTAATTAAATGGTTTAATCAGTTTGTTAAATGGCTTAATTAATTAAACTTTTCAAAATCAAAACATTCTAGAACTTAATCAATTTATCTTGGGTAGGTGCTTAGGAGTTCAATAACCTAAGTAGCTTAAGAAAATCAAAATCCAACCCACATGTGTGGGAAGGGTTATGAAAGTACTTAATTTAAACCCTTTAGCTTAATTAATCACTAATTGTGAGCCAATTGCATTAGGCCCTTTCTTTCTTAGGTGCATTTTTGAGTTAAATTCCTTGTGTGATTTTATGTCATACATTGGCTCATAATTATGTGATTAAATATATTAAAGTGGTGTAGGTAAGGAGTAATTAATACACTTAATTCACACCTTAACCTAATTAAAGCATAAAATTGATCTAATCAACTAAAAATTGAACTTAAATAACTCACACATGGGGGAATGGGTTAGGACTAGCAAACTCATCTCACATTTCTCAAATTGAAATCAAACTCAAAAAAAATTCAAACTCTCCTCAAAATAAATTTGATTTATTTTAAATGGTTCTATTTCATAAGATTGTCTTTAGGAATTAATTAGGGTGAATGAATTTACATGCTTTCATCACTTTGTTTCTTTCCTAACATGCTAAATGTGTATGTCATATGAAATTCATGCATTCATGCATTTTAAAATCAATTAAAAATGAAATATTTTCTTTATGTCGAATTGCATGTTTTGGCTAAAGTAAGAATATGAATGGCTATTATCACTTCTAAATCCAAAACTATTTTCAAACCCTATAAATAAAATATCAAAACTGAAAGGTATGCTACTTATAATTATTTATAAGCTTGCATATGAGTAAAAATATAAAGTGTGCATAGTGTGGCTTTCCATCTCTTTTCTTTTAGCATAGTTTTGAATAGGATTTGGAAAAGTGTATAGTTCATTCAAAAAGAATATAATACTTTCTTACATTCATTCCTATTCATTCCTATGTTTTTACTTAAGATTGACATCCACACTTACACATATAAATTGCATAAACAAATCAAACAAACAAATACAAACTTTTGCATCTTTCTTTTTCCATTCAATTCTCTTGTACATGTATATGTATTTAAAGAAAGTGGTATATTAGTCTGGAAAACTCTAGGGTTGTGAGGGTTTTAGTAACCCTAAGTAGGTCTTGTACCTTACACCCCTAGTGTTAACAATGGTGCCTTACTCACTTATGCCTTTCATACATGCATGTGTGCATATGAAAAATGGATAAGAGAATCCCTATTTTCTACTTAATGAAAATCATGCATCATAAAGCATCCAAACTTTCTTAAGTAACATCACTTAGCATTCATCATAAAGTGTGCTAAACATTTCCATTTGTATGTATAGATATGCTTAGGATTCATCCAAGTGCATGTTATACATGTTGGGAAAGAAATGAAGTGATGTGTGTTTTGTGATAGTATTTCACTTTACTTAATCTTAAAATGCCTTTCTTCTTGAATAGGTTTGTTTAGGGAAAATCTAAACTTTAGATTAATTAAAATATATAATAAAACATTCACTAAATGAAATCAAATATGAATCTATCTTAGAAATTACTTAAGGTAGGGAGGAAAGAGAAGTTCTCTTCTCTTTTCCCTCTCTTTACAACACTTTATAATTAATTCTAGTTTTATTCAAACCTAATCAAATCACAAAATAAAATCAACCCAAAGTAACTAAATCACTTAAATGAAACCACCCTCTAAGTTGAACATTTTCACACTTAGAAACTCTAACTTTAAAACCCAGCTAAGCATACCACAGAAACCTTAAGAAGCACACACATTAGGCTAAGTCACGACTTCTTGCTTTAGGTTAGGGCGGTGCATGGTTTGATATTTTCTTTTGTTTTGCAATGTATTCTTTTTAGTCTGGATGTTAAGGTGTATGTGTGTAGACTGAATGGCAGGGCAATCTTAGTCTAACCATTATCTTCTGCAAGGGATTATGCTTGAGGGGCACTGTAATAAAAATATAAAACTATTTTTATTGTGCAGGTGCTTATACCCCTAAGCATAATCCAAAATAGGCCAAGTGGACTTGGTTATCCATGTGTGGGGTGCTAAGTCCAATTTATATATATACATGTTTGGGATTGCATGGTTTGTTTTAGCTAATCTCTATTTTGTTGGTGTTAGTTATATTTCTTTTTTCCCATTTTCATGTACTTTTGTAATTAAGATTTTGGACCTATTGTTATGGGGTATTAGGATGAACATTGATTATAAGACCATGTCTTATGTACCATGTGATGCCTTTAGAGCAGCCATATTCCAACCATCCAAAAGAAGGAACCAAAAGAAGAAAGAAGAAAGAAGAAATGAAGAAAGAAGACCCCCATAATAATGAATTCCTTGCTTGATTGTAATTAATTTATTTGTAATCTGGGTTGTATAAGGGTAGTGCTCGGCTACCCATATTTATTTTTGAGTTTGTGTGGTGGAGCCTGACAACAAATGACCTTTTATTCTTTTGCGCTAGCTTTATAAATTGATTGATGTTTGTTTAGCTTGTGCATTAAGATGGCATCATTTCCTAGTTTATTCATTGCTTTGATGTATGGCCTGGATGATGATTAGGCTCTTAGAAAAAATAAATTTACTATCCAACATAAATAACTCATACTAAAAATAAATAACTCATAATCAAGATAAAAGAATTAGCAACCCCTTAGCTGGATGTTGTACTTTCTTTTCTAACATCATGCATAAAAAGAATTTTGTTTCACTCTTGATTGGAGGGCTTCTACATTTGCCAGAGAACTTGGCTTGATCTTTGAGATCCATGGTGGAAACACACCTCCACATCTTATTGATTTTGGCCCATAATATAATTTATCATGCATTAGGCATAAAAACCCTAAAGCCTGTGTTAAATTGATTGTCCAAAAATAAAAATAATATGATAAAAATTTGCATTAGATTTAAGTCATTAACACATGCCCTACATGATCTAGTCTCATAGGGACTGTGTTTTAAGGACTTAGTCTCTTTCCTAATAAATAACAACTTAGCTATCTTGCAAAAGCATTTGACTTGCCTACATATTTTAAAATCGTAGGAGGAGTTAGTTGGCGGCCACCCCCAGGTGGTCATAAGTCCAACAGTCGGGTGGTTTATCCTCTCTTGTGGAGATAAACTAAATACTCATTTTTCTCCTTAGATTTAGGTCGTGATTTTTGGTCCTCACCAAAGCTCCCTAGATTTAGGTTCTGAGGTTGCTTCTCCCCTTTGTGGGCTATAAGCATAAATCCCCACCTCTTAGGCATTTCCATGATCTTGTATTATGGAATCATAAGCCTTAGCATTCTAATAAAAATTCAACTCGAACAAATCAATTCAATTTCAAAAATATAAAGCCCAACCATATGGTAGTTTAGGATGCTTACCAGGCTTCTTAGTATCCTAAGCATCCTCTACTTATTTTCATTTGGCCTCAATAAGAACTCCCTCCCCTTAATCGATCACACTTGATTTTCTAAAGAAAATAAAGTAAATCAATCGATTGATAGTCCTACCTTTAAAATCTTTGGAGAAAATGATCATTTATCTTAATTGAGAGTATTCTTAAGGAATCCTATTCCTTAGAATGTAAATAACTATGGGGGCTTGCCCCTGTAGGGAACTTAATGAACCCGATTTAAAATAAACCCTGCTTTACTTTTTCATGTAAAATAGGGGAAGAATCTCTGGTACATTCTAAAGACTTATAGTCCTTAGGAGTCCTTATTAAGATGATTAGGTCCATTGTAGGGTGGTGACTTATATCTTTCAAGATAGTACACCTTTCCTTAATGTCATACCCGATCACTCTAATAAGAACATCTGTGGATCTGCATGGCATCCACTGAGACATTTTTTATATTTCTATTTTCACCTATCCTCTTTTTCCCAAAAAGAAAGAAAGGGGATAGATGAAGGCATGTAATGTAAAAATTTCCACCACGATCCTCCTTCTTCCAAAGGTCATCGATTCATACTTGCTTCTACTAATTACTTTTCCAAGTGGGCAGAGGTGATTCCTCTCAGTGAGGTCAAAGCTTAGCATGTGCTTTAATTTTTCAGAATTCACATCATACGTAAGTTCAGGGTGCTTCGATGAATTATATTTGATAATGGTACTATATTCAATAGCACCAAGATCAATATCTTTGTTTAGAGACACAACATAGATTGGAGATACTCTACCATCTATTATTCTTGAGCGAATGGTCTAGCATAAGCTTTCAACAAAACTCTCATTCAAATACTCAAGAAGACACTCGGTGACAACAAGCGATAATGGAATGAGCAGATAGTTGAAGCTTTGTGGGCTTATCACACCACTTACAGAACTCCAACTCAATCTACTCCTTTCTCCTTAGTATATGGGTCCAAAGCCGTTCTACCATTATAAGTCCAACTCTCATCACTAAGAGTAGTTATGGGTAGCAAGATTATGACAGAACAAAATGCCAAGTTACGGTTAGAAGAGCTCGAAGGTTTGGAGGAGAGATGCCTACGGGCATGCCAGAACCTTGAGTTATACAAAGCCAAAAATGATTCAAGCTCACAATAAGTTGGTCCATCCTAGAGCTTTTCAAGTAGGAGAGCTTAGTTTAGTTCTAAGATGACCAATTATTGCCCGTTGCAAGATGGGAGGAAAGTTTAAACCCACTTGGGAAGGCCCTTTTGTCATAAAAAAGGCCTACCAAGGAGGATCATATCAACTCATCAACCCTAAAAGAGAGCATCCGATGCTTCCGATCAATAAGCTCTACTTAAAGAAATATTATCCATAAAATTATGTTTGAAAATAATTATCGTCAATGAAAATACCATTTCAAATTCATTCTCTTCAAAATGAAAGCATTTTCTTCTATGAATCTGCCGCGATGCATTTAGGACAGGTGTAAGAAAACCCAAGAAGCATCCTATCCTTCATCAACACAAACATGAACTACACACAATTCTCCAGTTCTATTAAGATAGGTGTAAGAGAACCCAAGATGCATCCTATTTCAACTAACACAACTAAATTAGGTGTAAGAGAACCCGAGCAGCATCCTTCCTTAGTGAAGTCACATTTTCGTTGTGGCACTATTTCATTCATTCTTCGATATGTTTTATGATAGGTGTAAGAGAACCCAAGAGAAATCCTATTCCTTTTTTCATAACACAAACACACATGCATATCTTATGTCTCAGGCTACTTTGATGTGGGATAACGCCCCCCATGACCCTCACTCATTAGCTGCTCTAGGTTGGACTGACGTGTTACCCTGCTAGTGTGTCACCCCAGTGGTCTTTTATTTAGGAGGATATAAGTCTACCATGCTTTCCTTCCTTACTTGGCCACTGTACACCGATGAGCATCTTGTTAGTATGGTAGCCCTTACTTCACAATATGTAACCTACCCTCATGTTGGCTCCATTTAAGAGGATGTAAGTCTCCTATATCTTCTTCTTAAACTAGCCATCATGAACTGACTTGGTTGAGTATATCTGACAAACAAACATATGCATATTTTGTCTAGGGCTACTTTGATGTGGGATAACACCCCCTAGGGCACTCACTCATTAGCTACTCTAGGTCGGGCTGACGTATTACCTTATTAGTGAATCACCCCAATGATCCCTTGTTCAGGAAGATGTAAGTCTCCTATGCTTTCTTTCCTAATTTGACCATTGCACAACGATAAGTGGCTCATTAGCATGGTAGATCATATTGTGTGGTCAGTAAGCTACCCTCATGTTGGCTTAATTTAAGAGAATGTAATTCTGCTATGCCTTCTTCTTAAACTAGCCATCATGAACTAACTTGGTTGAGTAGAGGATTAGGTTAAGTCCCCCAGTGGCTCCTTTCATCCTGACTACTTCAAGTCTGGGTCCAGTACTTCTTTATGACTCCCTACTTGGTAATCGCTCTTAGGTCGGGTTGATCTGTTGCACCATCAACGGGTCGTCGCAACGATTGATCCCTACTTTGGAAGATGTGAGTCTACTACGCTTTCTTCTTAAGTACATCCGTTGCACACTGATGGGCAGCCCTAGGATAGATAGCACCTGTCGAGTTGAAGACAGACTATCTCAAAAATCATTTCTACTTTAGAGAGATATAAGGCTACACTCCTTCTCTCTAGACTGATTGTCGCACACCAGCAGGCACCTTAGGTTGGTTGGTGTTCTCTATGCTGATAACGACCCACCCGGTCTATACACCATGGCAGATGTAAGACTGCTATGCTTTCTCTTTAAGTTGGCCATTGAATACCTACAGGCATTATTTTCTTCAAGGATCAGGACAACGCCCCTAGTGGAACCTCTCCTGAGGGCACTCTACTTGGCTCATGTCCTTTGCGACCCCATTTAGACACTACCTGGGTTACTTTTGGATTAGACAGTCCCTCTTTCCTAGTAACCACCCCTATGGTTGGAGATTTTGTTCAGTGGCTGCACAGATTCTTCCTTGGTCCAGTATATTTGAGATAGGTCAAGGCTGACATAGCCCCTTCATAGTGTGATCCCACGCACACCAACAGGGTCCATGATAATAAATAAATAAAATATATTTTTGCTTGTTGATTAGAAATTAATTCCCCTAGTGCCACCTTGCCCAAGCAAGCACCCTATCTTTAGGGCAGTGAGTAAAACTCCTTATAGGAATCGCCTAACTAGTTTTTCTCTCATTCCCCTCTTGGACTGGAAATCGAAGGTTAGTCGAAACTCCTCTCACCTGTAAGCCTCTGATCTTCTTCCCTCTCTCGTTGGCTCTTTCCCTCGATGAATCCCATCCTTGCTACCATCTCGCTCCACCCCCACCGCCATCTTTCCTATGTTCTTGAAATTCCCAGCTGCCGACCATCCTCATCGCATTAGCCAAGAACTCGAGCTTTCCTATACCCGAAAACCACCAGTCAAACCCTTCGCCCATCGCTGATCCAAGCCATCCCATCAGCCTTCTATGACCTATCACCTACACCTTTTTCTCCAAATCGAGATCAAGAAATCTTATCATTGTTCAGCCTACCTCAGCTACAGTACCCAAGATGAACAACACTGCAATCGAGCTTTTTACTTGTTGATTCATTCTTTTCTAGTGGCCAACGGGCCTTCTGTCCAGCAAGGACTCGCAAACCCCGTCCAATCCAATTCCCCGCTCACAGATCCTCTCAACCAACTCTCTCGTTCATCCTGTCACTCTTCTGAAGCCTATAGCTGAACGTCATTTTAGCAGCCGAGAGGCAACTCCATCATCAAGCGGGTTCCTCTCGACTTTCCCTTCCTGATTCCTCCTCCCTCATATCCAGCAGCACACCTTCATTCTCTGCGACCTAGAGTATAGCCCAGAGGTAACTCTGCCATCAGGTAGGTTCCTCTCAAAAACCACTCTTTTTTGCAGCTAAGAAGCAACTCCATCATCAAATGAGTTCCCCTCAGCACTATCGCCTACAATTATTCCGTATCCCCTCTTTGATTGGAATCCAATTCCCTTTGCCGTAGCCAAGAGGGAACTCTGTCATCAGACATATTCCTCTCAGTTTTTGGCATTTTCCCCACCTATTCAACCCAAATAATCAACCCAACAATCTCTCCTCTTCAATTTTTTCTAGCCAAACTTGTTGTTGGTGGATGTGTATAAATGCTATGTGTAAAAAGAAATTTGTATATGTATGTATATGTGTATTTTTATGTAGGTTTGAAGAACTTGTCATGCTCATCAGGGTATGACGAGATGAAAATTGGCCAAGGTGTTTCAAAATATCACCCATCACGCTCATCAAGGCGTGACACGTAAAAATTGTCCAATGTGTTTCAAAAAAATGTTAGATGTAGCCCCTTATGAAAAAATGCTGCTGAAATTTTAACTAAATTTTAGACTTAGAAAAAAGGGGGAGGAGGTTTAAATTTGTAGAAATTTCATATATCTTTTCTTTTATGCAAATGATTGAAGGCCTCGTTATGCTCATCAGGGCGTAATGAGATTGAAATTTGGCCGAGGTGCTTCAAAATATCAACCGTCACGCTCATCAGGATGTGAAGGATAAGCCAAAACAATTCTAATGTAGTCCCCCCTACACGGGGATGATGCTGAAATACTTCTAAAATACTATCAAAATTTTATCCAAAATTTATACTTCCAAATAAAATTCAAACTAAACAAGTAGCGCTGCCTAAGCTCGCTAAAATAAATTGATATCAAATTGAATTTTGAATTATAAATGAGAATGAATTTGAAATAAATTTAAAGATCATATTTTAAATAAAAAAAGATGGATTGAACTCAAATAGATTTATAAACTTGAAGTGAATTGAATATATTGGCAATAAATATAAATTTAGTACTTCAGTATCTCATTTCAATTGATTTAGAAGATGATCTGATTTAATATCTAATGAGAGCACAAAAGATCTTCTTCGAATTAGAATATAGTTTTCAAATCATAATTTACTCCAAATGAATTGGATAAAATTAAAGAAATTATAAGAGATTTTTAATGAGATTGAATGATTGCTAATAAGCATAATCAATAAATTCTTTGAAAATATTTTAAGCAAAATATTCGTCTTATTAAATACTTGAATTGGATCAAGGATAAATAGAATAGAGTTTATGATGAGTTTGAGAATTGTCAATAGATATAAATAAGAGTCTATTGAACATTCAAAGACTAATCAACTTTGAATAAAGAAAAGTAATTAAATGTTATTCCAAGGGATCTAATAAGATATTAGAATAATTTAAAATGCCTTCATCGCCACCGAATCTGTAACTTTTTGTATAAGCATAAAGAAGGTGATACTAAATTAAATTCTACGTGATTTATTGAGCTTCCTTCAATCCAAAAATAAAAGAAATTTTATTCTAATTATGATTTTCAAAATCAATGATTCCATTAATTAGATGAAATTATCTAAGTTATAAATACTTGAATGTGCTCAAAAATAGAGATTTAAAGTGCAAGTTTTAATGTCTAAAAAGGTTGTGTAGGCTAAGTTAAGATTAAGTAAATATGAAATTAATCTCATAATTAAAAAATAAAATAATATGAATTATCAAATACCCGCTTAGGCCGAGACACTTATTCCAAGCTTTTGTGTTTGAGGATGCTGCGCGAGATTTAAAAAAAAGAGGAAGAATGACAAAATCAATTCATTCCTTTAAGACTATGTGTATGCAAGCTAATGAATGTCTCCATATGCTAATTCAAGCTAATGAAAGAGATAAAAATTCAACTCCATAGAATGTGATTACAGTAGGCCTAATCTTTTATGCTTGAAATAAAGTTGATAAGGTCTACTAAATGATCAACTTCTAGATGAACTTAAATTACATTAGATTATAAGATCCAATCCTCTATATTTATAATAGAGTTGATAAGCACTATTATGATATCAATTTCTTAAAGAATTTAAATTACACATAAGTTTTAGACCTGATCCTCTACTAACAAAATAACAGAGTTGACAAGGTCCACCTCGAAGATGACCAAGTTGAATGAAAATCTCAACCGAAGGGGATATTATCATCAAAAGATACTTCAGCTCTAAACTAATTCATCATAAAACTAAATTTCAATTAAGTAAATATCTTAATTAAATGAAATTTATTATTAAATACTTAAAGCAAATAATTCATCCACCCATTCACCATTATTTGTTGGGGATGACAGATTAAGAAAACTCTAGCTCACAGAGGAGCTAATGTCAAGTCAAATAAATCACTATATTGAAACTCAAATAATCTCATGCTAGTAAGGACGTGGCCCATGTCCTCTCTCTATGTGATTTGGCCAATAGGCTCTACATATGATGCGGTTATGACCAGAGTCCTCTGATTGGGTGGTTTTTTTCCAAATGACACTATTATATTAAGGTCATGATTGCAGCCCATATGTCCCCCAATGGCTCAGCCTTTTAAATTATGAATCATAGGGTATATTTGATAGGCATAAAGCCCTTTTATCAGCTAAGGTGGACTTAATATTATCTCCTTGGATAAACACCACCCTAGGTCTACAAAGATTACTTGGATGATGTAACCCATGGTTGCTGATAGAGATCTTTTGGTCAAGTTGGGTTGACTACCTCCCTTGACTAAGTAGACTAGGGACCTCGACAGCCCAGGATGATGGAACCATGGGATCTAGATCGGGCATGTTATCATTCCACCAACCATATGTTTTAAGTTAAATAATGGTGAATTTCATAAATTATAAACCCCAAATTTTTAACTCCACATGCTGCTAGTATACGATATGATTTAACGATCTAACGACTAGCCCTAATCGAAAGTTCTCTCTCAGCATTGGGAGGGGTAATTAACTATAGGTGTTTGCGCCTATAAGAAACCTGGAACTAGATCTAAAGTCCTCACAAAATGAGTGCAAAATATCTGGGTTGTGTCTTATCTACTATTTCATCTACCTTCTAAAAGTTTGACCGACATTTAAATAAAACTCTCTTGATCGAGAGGTCGGTGGTGAATTTTCAGAGCCCACAGATTTCTGGCGACTCGGCTAGGGACTGGTTTCTCTTTCCATCATTAGCTAGTCAAATTTGGAGTATAGTAGCAATAGAGTTTAAGTAATCAAAGTTGAAATTTGCCAATAAAATAAAATCTATATTGAACATAATAGTTTGTTCAGTATGATTTTTTTTTGCATGAAATTTTCTTTTGAATATGTTGTTTTATTTTTGTTCTGTTGTATCTCTTCATTTTGAAAGTGTAGGATAGAATATTAATTTCTGATTATTGATCCCCATCTTTCATTTGTGCAAATGGATCTTCAGAACACTTCTTTCATTGTGAAGCTGAGCTACAGGTCTAACATCTGTCTGGCTAATACTATCATCAACACTGGAGATGTTGGAGCTACCATTCAATTTGGTAGTGTTGACTTCCTAGTAATTACAACCAAAGCTAATGTCACATCAATCCAGGATACATCTACATATTGTGCACATCCACCAGTGCAACAGTGAAAATTTATTGAAGTTATTACTGCTGAAGCTCCTCAAAAGAGAGCTTATGTGTTTCAAAGATTGGGATATTCTAGCACTCTGACTATGAAGAGAATTATTGTAGGGAAAAAAATGTTAATCATGCCTGTAAGCACCACTCTACCAATTGAACCTTTCATACCAGGAAAGTATGATCACGAAGCTTCCTCATCTAGAGGAAAATTAATAAGAAGGTAGAGAAGAAAGATGAATAGTGAACTATGAGCTCAACAACTATTATCTGAAAAACATTCTATGCAGTTAGCCTTAGAATCAGAAGTGAGTATTCTCACCCAGAATAAATTCGAGAATCTAAAATGGGTAAAGAGGAATAGCTCTACTGGTGAGCTGAAGTAATCTTTTTAGGACCGACCACTGCATCAAGCTCTGGTTCCCCAAAAGAAAAATCCTGAAACATTATCTACTAGAGTGCATTCAGTGTTGAAGGTTGCCAAGGAAATAGGCCTAATGAAAAGAAGAGTCCAAAAGCCTGTGATAATTGAAGTTGATAATGTTTTGTCTAGTAGACTACCACCTATTGTGAGACCTCGTGATTGATTCAAGAAAATCCTGTACACTGAGCATTGAAACGTGATACCCAGACCATATGTCAAGGAATCCTCTTTCATAAGGTCCCGATGGAAGGGAAAGCAAGCTTGGAGGCCAAGACCCTGAAGAGAAACTATTGAAATAAAGGAAAAGGCATGACATCTGGTTCGCACTCCTAGAAATCTACCAATGATAAGAACCAACAAAAATGGGTTCAAAAGAAGTAATCTTCTGATGATGAATTACATGATGGTTAACACACAGTGAACATTCCAGTGAATCCCATCGTTGGTCAACTAAATCTCCACAAAAGAAAGTTGACTTCGATCGTAGCCCTCTGGTTGAAGAGAGGTTTGTCTCGAATCCAGAACCAAAATTTCATTAGAGGAGACATTTTGATGTCTGATTACAAGAAGATGAAGAATATGATGATTATACTATGGAAGTGGAAGTAGTGTGTGTGGTACAGCACGCCGAAAAACCATATGGTGCACGACATCACCAACATAGATGGCATGGAGCTGCACCTTCTATTCATATTGAAGAACCAGCCCTTGATAAAATAGAAGGGGGAGCTTCAAGCACATCTTCAGGTGATGAAGAGGAAGAAGAACTAGAAAGAGCAGAGGATAACTCTTTCTTTGCTGACACTACCACATTAGCCCAATGCAGAAATGAATGCAACAACAGATAAAGGCAAAGGATAAGGAGATCATCTAGTTAAATGCAAAGATGAATCAAATGATGGCATAAATGAATGTAATGTTGCAGATGATGCAAAGAAATGTGGTAGTAGTGCTAGCATCTACTCCACCTATCAACCATCCGACAACAAATGCTACACCTACTGATCCACCAGTTGACTCGGTGCATCAAGCTTCCGGATCACAGAATGCACCCGAGGGGATAAATGAAGTTAATAAACTAGCTCCTCAACCCATCCCTTAAGATGTGCCTAACATATCTAAGCCCATGACGGCAGCTCAATTAGAAACAATTATAAATGAAAAGATCAAAGTTGTCATTGTCGCTGATTAGGTAGAAAAATTGGTAAGCAAAGGTCATCCATACCCAGTAGATTATGATCAAGTGTCATACTGTAAGGGTTATTCGGTGCCTAAATTCAATACATTTGATGGAACTAGAAACCCCAAACAACACCTGGCATAATTCAAAGCAACATGTGGTAATACAGGAGGCAATGATGCACTACTATTCCACCAGTTCGTTAGTAGTTTAACCTCAATTACTTTTGAATGGTACACTGAATTGCGTAATGACTCGGTTAAGAATTTTGCTAAATTAAAGATGATGTTCATCAAGATATTTTCCAGTGCAATCGAAAGGATTACAATTGCTGATCTCACCTTAGAACAAAGAAGGAAAGATGATTTAGTGACTAAATATATTTCACGCTGGTGAAACATAAGCATCAAATGTGAATAACAACTAGAAGAGGAACATGAAACCCAATTATTGATGGGTAACATCGATGATAAGATGGCACCATATCTATGCATGGCCTTTATCTTAACATTTCAAGAGTTATTAGACCAAGTGGCAAAGTTCAAAAAGCTTAATAGCTCAAAACCTGAGGGTCACTCAAAAAAGGTAAAGAAGAATAATTCTCAGACTCAAGGAGAAATGAGTCTAACACAACCTCCTATAGCTCAAATAATGGGAAGCGAGCAACTTATAATGTTGTTCGAGGAAAATAGCCCACTTATATGGATGAAAGAGGAAAGTAGTCAGTTAACTCCCAATCAAAGCAATCAATAAGACATGGTGAGGGAGTGCACCCATCTCTGAAAGACAAGATGAGTAAGGAATACTCTTTCAAGAGGGAGAGTGCGGCTAAGCTATTCCACTAAGTGCTTAAAGCAGGATTAGAATTATCAGAATCCAAAAGACCCGAAGAGTCAGGTCAAATTGATAATCCAAAATATTGTCCATATCATCGAGTAATTAGCCTCTCAGTTGAAGATTGCTATATTTTAAGGATTGACTGGAGATAAAATATAGAAATGGTGAATTCACATTATATGATAGTGTTCTCGTTCATCCTAAAACAGAATCTATCAGGGTGGTTATATCGATTTCAGTACCATTGATGAAAGTGAAGGAAAAAGGAAAAGCAATACAAGATGAGCAATAGGAGACAGTAGTCTCTAAGAAGACCGTGAAAATATTGAAGCAACTAAAAGATGTCCCTAGTGTTATGTGGAAATCACCACTTGAACCTATATTGGACTTAAAAGAAATGCCTAAGAATTTTAGCTTCTCAGCGGCATTTTTATAAGGCTACTTTATCACAGCACGAGGAGCAATCTGCTAAACGTAGGCCTCATTAGACAATGAAGTCAGCTAAGAAAAAGAAGATCAAGAAGAGAACTATAATTCAACAGATCATCAATAATTTAGAGGAGTATCATCAACCGATGAGACAGACTATCAGGCTTGCCAATTACATATCAAGAATTTAGATCATTGAGTCAAATGAAGAGAGAAATAATGATAAAGACTTGCTTCTTAGACAGACATGTCGAGCTATTTCTGTGATGTCGAACAACCCCCAATGTGATCCATGTATGGATAATTGGAATCAAACAGCTTTGAAAAATGCAATATGCAAAAATGAACTCAAAAAGTTTGTCCCTCCAAGCAGAAGAATTCTTAAACCTATAACATCAAAGTTGTGCTTGATGGTGTGACAAATGGAAGAAAGTTTAGAAGAAGACTTATTTTTTCCTAACGAAGATGGGTCTGAGCCTCCAAAGACATCCCAAATGGGTTTCTTGAAGCTTGGCAATGACTCTGAACCATTCGCACAGTCCTCTGGGGTAGATGGTGACTTCGAAGGAGCTACCTCATCTGGGGAGTCTGAGCTGAATAAAGCAGTCCAAGTACAACTAAAGATTGACAAGATACTACCACCTCCATTTAAGAAAGAGCCATTAAATAAGAACAAAACCATAAATAAAGAGAAAAATATTGAAGTTAATGAAGATGTCATCCCTAAAGACCCTAAGAAGAAAGAAAATTCAAGTGGAGGAATTGATTATAATATCCTATCGCATCTGAGAAAGATTCCTGCACAACTGAGTGTGTACAAAGCTCTCTTGATGTCGAAGGACATCTGAGAAATATTGATTCAAGCTCTTAAAGACCTGCTGGGATATGAAGCTTATTTTGCTGAGCAACACATGACTGAAGTTTTGCAAGCTCAAGATCTCCCAATGATCACTTTCTCTGAAGAAGATCTTATGCTCAGGACAACGGAACGCAATCTCCCATTATATGTAAGTGCAGAAAGTGATGGAATTATAATCAATAGAATTCTGATTGACCTAGGTTAGTAAGTAAATCTTATAAGTCTGCAAGCACTCAGGTTGTTGTCCCTAGACATTCAACATCTTGGATGAGATAAATTGATGGTCCATGGCTTCATTGAAATGGGGCAGAGGACTCTTGGGTCTTTTATTTTATCGCTTAGGTTTGGAGAACTCTATTCCCAAGCTAAGTTTCAGGTGATAGATCCTGACACCTCATTCAAAGCTCTATTAATCCATCCTTGGCTCCATGAATATGGTATGGTTCTGTCTACTCTACATCAATGTATTAAGTACATAAGAAATGGAGCAGAACTTAAGATTCTTGGCACTATTCAGTCATTTATAGTTCATGAGGCAAAAATTTATGAAGATGCAAATTATTTTCTTTTGAAAGAAAGTAAGCCTCAATAGTCTACATCTCCAACTTCAAAAAATATGAAACAACCCAAAGAAGAGAAGGAGTGAAAAGGAAGAAAGAAGACTGCATTAAATCTTTCTAGAACATATGACACATCACTAAAATTGAAGAGGCATGTTCCCCATTTGGGTAGTGATACAGAAGGAGAAGAACATATTCCAGTTGAACTCAAGGAAAAATGTCAGCCTTCAATAAAAGTAAATGAGATAAATTACTCTAATTCTGATTATGATTTTGAGTCCATCTATGTAAGTGAAGTTCAATGTGTCTCTTCTAGAAGGGCTGATAATCTATTAATATCAAGCGATTCATTCATAGTTACCCCGATTCCTCCCTGATATTTCAAAGAAGTCACATCACGTGATGTTCCCAACATTGAGGAACTAAAAAACTTTTATGTACTTCCACTACCTAGGAGCAACAGATTGGGAACTTCATTTTATATATTTGAAGAATGTCAATACTATCATTCTGAATGGCTTATCAAGTATTCCAAATCTGAAGAGATGGTGGCCACCAGAATGTCGAGATACTATTCTCCAAAAATCTGAAGGATGATGCACAAACTTGGAATCAACATTGGAACTGATAGATGGCGAGCTCTCTTCTTTGATAACTTATGAAGTTCAAAGAGTCTATAGACCTCTCTAAGAAGTGATAATTATACCACTAAGGGTCTTGGATACATTGAACGAAAGCATCATCAAAGGCATACTTGTTATACAGTAATCGAAAGTGACAATGAAACTGAAACTAAAATGAAGATGACTTTTATGAAGTCATTCTCATAATTGATGAGGAATTAGAAGCCAAATCGGCACCTGAAGAGGTTGAAGATAGTGGGCAGACGTCTACCATGGACGAGTTGAAAGAAATTAATTTAGGGACTGAAGAAGAACCCTGTCCAACCTTCGATAGTGCCTTTCTGCCTAACAATAAGGTTGAAGAAATAAAAATATTACTTCATGAATTCAAGGACTGCTTTGCTTGGACATATTCTGAGATGCCTGCTTATCCCCTGATGTGGCAATTCACAAACTAGCTATCAATTCTGATTCAATACCAGTTAAACAAGCTCCTAGAAAAATGAGATTGGATGTTGAGAAATAAGTGCTAGTGGAAACAAAAAAGCTAATTGAAGTAGGTTTCATTCGTAAGGAGAAGTATGTAGATTGGATAGCAAACATTGTTCCTGTAAAGAAGAAGAATGGTCAGATTCGAGTCTGCATCAACTTTTAAGATTTAAACAAGGCATGCCCAAAAGATGATTTTTTGCTCCCTATGTCAAAATTGCTAGTGGATAACACCTCCAACTATGACATGTTCTCTTTTATGGATGGATCATCGGGATATAGTCAGATCAAGATGGCTCCTGAAGATGAGAAACACAAATCATTCATAACACTAGATGGTATTTATTGTTACACAGTCATGCCGTTCTGATTGAAGAATGCTGGAGCAACATATCAGAGGGTCATGACATGCATCTTCGATGATTTGATTCATCAAAAAGTATAATGCTATGTTGATGACCTTGTCGTTAAAAGCATTGATCGAAAAGATCATCTTGAGGATTTAAGGATTGTCATTGAAAGGATCAAAAAAATATGATCTCAAGATGAATCCTCTCAAATGTGCTTTTGGGGTTTCCTCAGAAAAATTTCTTGGATATGTTGTAAGACATAGAGGAATCGAGATTGACCCCAACAAAATCAAGGTGATCATGGAGATGCCTCCATCGAAGAACTTTCGCCAGCTTCACTCTTTACAAGGACAACATGCATTCATTCGACATTTTATATCAAACCTGTCAGGAAGATGCCAACCTTATGTGAAGCTAATTAAAAAGAATTCTCCATTCAAATGGGATGAGGAATGCCAAGAAGCATTTGAGAAAATTAAAAAGTATTTACTCAATCCATGAATTCTAGCAGATCCTATCCCAGGGAAACCTATTATCTTATACATTATAGCCTTAGAGAAGTCCCTCAGGGTTTTACTTGTGCAACATAATGAAGAAAATAAAGAAATTATATTATACTGCATCAGTCAAAGATTAGTAGGAGCCGAAGTACGCTACTCTCCAATAGATAGGCATTGTTTCGCACTGATATTTCTAGTTCAGAAGCTTCTCCATTACATGCTTTCTCATAAAATCACACTAATCTCAAAGATTGATCTGCTGAAGTTCTTGATGATGAGGCCAACATTGACAAGTCATCTAGCTCGATGGGCAGCACTCTTATTACAATTCAATATTATATATGTACCCAAGAAAAGAGTGAAAGGATAGATCTTGGTAGACTTTCTTCTTGGGCATCCTATCCCAGCTGATTCACTGCTTATTGATGACTTGCCTGATGATCAGATTATATTTATTAATGAAAGAGAGAAGCTACAAATTTGGGAGATTTATTTTGATGGAGCGTCATCAATCAAGCCCGCACAACCTCCAAACCTACCCAAAGCATGAGCTGGTATTGGCCACATATTCATAACACCTAAAAAAGGCATCATAAGGCATTCATATGGCTTGACTGAACCTCAAACCAATAATGAAGTCGAGTATGAGGCTTTAATAGTTGGTCTTGAAGAAGCTATTTCCATAGGTATCCAAAATTTGCAAATTTTTGGACACTCTCAGCTAATCATCAATCAAGTTCTGACAATCTATAAGATCACCAAGCTTGAGTTAGCCTATTATCATAAGCGAGTTCTTGAGCTAATGACACAAATTTCAAATGTTACATTGACTCAATTCTCTTAATCCAAAAATAGTTAAGCAAACTGCTTAGCTAAACTAGCCAAAGAGATGGCAAGCATGAACAATGAGCACGTGTTGATAGAAGTTTTCACCCATCGAGTTCTACCGCTAGTGAATCAATATTCCCCACTAGAAGAGGGAGCATCAAGTGTATACCAACATGATGCAATTCCAATTTATCCTCACACTTCGTCAAAATTATTTAAAACTAAACAACATAAGCATGCTTAAATGGGATGCAAATTTGAAGAACTTTAGAAGTACAATAAGAAGCATTCATAGTAAAAGAACCAGATGATTGGAGACAACCCTTCATCAACTATTTTAAAGAAGGTATATTGCCAAGTAGTAAATCATTGGCCTCATAAATGGAGAAGAGAATACTACGATATGTTTATGTCAATGATACTTTATATCACAGTACTTTTGAATAGATGTGGCTACAATATTTGGGAAATGAGGACGCTAGTAAAGTGATATCTAAAATTCAAGGACTTTGTGGTGCACACCAATCAAGTCCTAAGATGGTAATCAAAATCAAAAGGATGGGTTATTATTGGCCATCAATGGTGAAAGATTGTATCGACCGGGCAAAAAAAGTGTTATGAATGTCAAATCCATGGCAATATCATTCATCAACCTTCGAATCCACTACATCCAATGGTCACATCTTGGCCATTTGAGTGTTGGGGAATAAACATAATCGAGCCTCTTGGTCCACCATCGTCGGCAGGTCATCACTTTATCTTATCCACAATCGACTATTTTTTTCAAGTGGGCCGAAGTAGCTCCATTTAAAAAAGTTACTGCTGATCGAGTCATCGACTTCTTCACTCATAATATTGTCTATAGATTCGGTATACCATGATGAGTCATCTCAGACAACACCTAGCATTCAAGAGTGCAAAGATCTATAAATTCACTTATTGATATAAAATTGATTGGCCATATTCATCAATTTATAATCCAAGAGCCAATGGTTTGGTAGAATCTTTTAATAAAACACTGATCAAGCTCCTCAAAAAGATTCTCCCAAGGAACAAATGAGAGTGGCATATCAAAATACTCGAGGTGTTATGGGCATATAGAACTACTTACAAGATGCCAACTAAAGCCACTCCTTATGCTTTAACTTTTAAAGTCAAACTAGTTTTTCCACTAGAAGTCGAACTACCATCACTTCGAGTAGCCATCCAATATAATCTGACTCAAGAAGAGAATGTCTATTTATGGATGGAAGAGCTTGACAAAGTCAGACTTCAAGCCCAAAAAAGCTTAGAAATCTATTAAGTAAGAATGTTTAAAGCCTTCGATGGAACAGTGCATCCCTAAACTTTCCAAAGAGGAGAGTTGGTCCTAGTGCTGAGAAGACTGATAATCCCTCACAAAAGAATCGGTGGTAAATTTGAAGCAAATTGGGAAGGCCCTTACATCATAGAGAAGGTAACGAAGGAGGAGCCTACCAGCTTATTGATTCGAGTGATTGATGACCTATGCCACCCATCAATGGTCGTTATCTCAAGAAGTATCATGTATGAGTGCATATGATTGCATGATTTGATAAACATTATATTCATAACTCCTCATATTTTATATATGAAATAGTACTCAAAAATTCTCTTGCATTGCGAGAATCTATTTTTGAGTTGTGATGAAATTCTCCATGCAAGACAGGGGGCATTTTTATATTTTTATTTAGGTTGATATCATGCTTTCTATCGATATCCCAAGATGAAAGTATATATATATATCAACAATAAGTCTCATCCAATCTTAACTCAAAAATCTCCCTGTCAGATAGGGGGCACTTTTTAAAAAGCACTTATATCTATTTTGGGTTGATATCACGACTTAGTCTAAGATCCCCAAATAACATTAAAAGTTATATTTGTTTAAGTTGCAGGTGACTATGCAAATAATAAGCAAGATTACATCCACTCAAGACATGTAGAGGACAACTTCAAAGGTTAGAGGTTTGCCTCCTGAACACATCAGAATTTTAAAGATCAAGGGGAAAAGCTTTCGAGTTCGTCGGACTCACTGAACTCAAATGTGGTCGAGTCACCAACAAATCGTAAAAGAAAGGACACAAGGAAAGATTCCCTCTCTTATTTGTCTAATGGCTACAGTTGTCTATCCTCCAAAGCTGATCAAACTTAACGAATTTAAGCAATCCAGATCTGAAGAATCTTTCCAATTGATCAAAAAATCAAGGGAGGATCTGAGGGGAGGTCTGAGTAACCACAAAGCATAAAGCTATACAACTTCTTCAACAAGTCTGACAAAGTAGCAAGCACAAGATCAAAGAAGCCATCTTGAAGTTCATAAAAAGCTCATAGCTGAACTTAGAGAATTTTGTAGTCAAACAGTCCATTAAAATGCCAAGTGTTAGACTGACGACTTCTTGCCATAGACCTAACGCTTATCTTAAAGACTAGGTCGTCAGCTTGCATCCTTCAACCAACAAGCAAAGGGCCGAAGGTATGCACATTCTCCTGACAAGTTAATTCAGACAAATCAAGTTAATCCTTCAACAAGTCCACCAAAGCAATAAGCAAAGGACCGAAGGTATGCACATTCTCCTGACAAGTCAATTTGAACAAATCTGATTAATCCTTCAACAAGCCCACCAAGGCAATAAGCAAAGGACCGAAGGTATGCACATCCTCTAGACAAGTCAAGTTAGGAAAATCAAGCCAATCCTTCATCAAGTCTGTCAAGCTCGAAGCTAGGGCAGAAGGAACCTAAATCACAAAATAAATAAAATTCTTCCTTCACCAAGCCTACTAAGCATGAAGCTAAGGTCAAAGGAATATTAAATATACAAACCATTAAGAAGAGACCTTTGATAAGCCCATCAAAACATTAAGCTTATGGTCGAAGGTATCACTCTTCCTACTTGATGAGTCAATAAAGATAAATCAGTTCAAATCTTATATGGTCAACTAGTTCGCAACAAACATGGTCTACTTCATATGCGCACCATATTTGTTGGGGCATTTATTGACCTATAAATAATTTTCATTTGCTTAATTAAGCAAATATATTATAATTAGCAAGAATTAGATGTAGTCTCGTGAAAATAGGAGTTGAAACCATATGAGTCATGATCAAAATCGATCCAGATGTCCTCTGACAATGAAATCAACTGCACCAATGCATTCAAAATATCAAAATCAATTAAAATTGATATTTTACATCGATTAATTACCATCCAATGAAGGAAAATAAATAGAACAGGTGATTTCATGCATATTAAAGTTGAGAGGCCTCGACGCTATCCGAATGAGCTCCTTTCATGAAACAGACTCCGTTGTTGTCACTGAAGCATCAAAAACTATTGAACAAGACCCTTCACAGTCGATTCAATCAACAATGGAGCAAAAAACAATCTTTAGAGTGTGATAATGCCTAAATTAACCTCAAATTTTACTTCGATCGACCTTGACATTGCCCAAATGACCTCTAATCATAAAAAAGGATTACATCATTGAATCTAGAATGTCGAATTTATATAAAAATGACAACCATTTTATGTGGGTTTTATTTTGGCAAGATTCATAAAAATGTTGGCGTGATATTGTGAAAATAAGACATCTAATTTAATTAAATACAGGTCGATTTAATTTTAAAAATTAAATCATAATATGATTAATCAGATTATACTCTTTCAATAAATAATCCTTAATCATGTTTAAAATTGTACTTTAATTTCAAAATCCTGCTAATCCTATATGGAAATACACTAATCCCCATTAATTGGAGGATTTTTTCTTGGGATTGGGATCAATTTGAAGTAGTCAAAATTCTGGAGCCCCCTCAATTTGCTCAATTCAGGAGGAGCCGAAAGGGGGGAATTTTATTTTCGTTCAGCCTCTCTGGTCCATTCTCCCCCTCTCGCACTCTTTCTCTCTTGATTCTTTCGACTGAAGCTCAAGACCTCCCTCCCGTGGTCCTCTCCATGAAAAGTAGTCGAATGTGATTCTTGATTTATTTCTTCCATTCAAATCCCATCAACCCTAAGCCCCCCTTTCACTCTCGTTCCCCTCTTGGATGGGAAATTGAAGGTTAGCTGAAACTCCTCTCACCTGTAAGCCTCTGTCATTCTTCCCTCTCTCATCGGCTCTCTTTCCCTCACCGAATCCCATCCTTGCTACCATCACGCTCCACCCCAGCCAACATTTTTCCTATGCTCCCAAAATTCCCAACCGTCGGCCATCCTCTTCCCATCAGCCAAGAACTCGAGCTTTCCTATACCCAAAAACCACCAGCCAAACCCTTCTCTCATCGCTGATCCAAGCCATCCCATCTGCCTTCCTACAGCCTGTCACCCACACCTTTTTCTCCAAACTGTGATCAAGAAATCATGTCATTGTTTCGCTTGGCATGATTCAGATGAACAAGGTAAACTGAAGCTTTTAACCCATTGATTCCTTCTTTTCCAACAGCTGACAAGAACTTGCAAACCATGTCCAATCCAATTCCTCGCTCACAGATCCTCTTGACCACCTCTTTCGTTCGTCCTGTCTCTCTTCTGAAGATTATAACTGAACATCATTTTAACCCTTTTTTTTTGGCAGTCGAGAGGCAACTCCATCATCAGGCAGGTTCCTCCCGGCATGCCCTTCCTGATTCCTCCTCCCTCATATCCAGCAGCACACTCGCCTTCTCTTTTTGTGACCTAGAGAGACTCTACCATCAAGCAAGTTCCTCTTGAAAACCACTCTTTTTTGTAGTCGAGAGGCAACTCCATCATCAGATGGGTTCCCCTCAGCACTATCTCCTACAGCTATTTATATGCCCTCTTTGGTTGGAGTCAGATTTCTTTTGCCACAACCAAGAGGGAACTCCATCATCAGGTAGATTCCTCTCAGATTCTGGTGTTTCCCCCACCTATTCAACTCAAATAATCAACCTGATAGTCTCTCCAATTCAATTCTTTCTAGCTAAACTTGTTGTTGGTGGATGTGTAAAAATGCTTAAATATGTAAAAAGAAATTTGTATGTGTATGTATATGTGTATTTTTATGCAGGTTTGAAGACCTCGACATGCTCATCAGGGCATGGCGAGATGAAAATCAGTCGAGATGTTTCGAAACACCACCCATCAGGCTCATGAGGGCATGATAGGTAGGCCCAAAAAAAAATTGTTAGATGTAGCCCCCTATGCTGAAATGCTGTTGAAATTTTGACTAAATTTTAGACATAGAAAAAAAAGGGGAGGAGGTTTGAATGTGTAGAAATTGCATATATATTTTCTTTTATGCAGGTGATTGAAAGCCTCGTTAGGCTCATCAAGGCGTAACGGGATTGAAATTCGGTCGAGGTGCTCCAGAGCACCAACCATCACGCTCATCAAGGCATGATGGATAGGCCAAAATAGTTCTGATGTAGCACCCCCTACACGGGGATGATGCTAGAATAATGCCAAAATTTTATCCAAAATTCATACTTGCAAATAAAATTCAAGCTAAACAAGTAGCGTTGCCTAAGCTCGCTAAAATAAATTGATATCAAACTAAATTTTGAATTATAAATGAGAATGAATTTGAAATGAATTTAAAGATTATATTTCAAATAAAAAAAAGATGGATTGAACTCAAACTGATTTATAAACTTGAAGTGAATTGAATATTTTGGTAATAAATATAAATTTAGCAATTATATATCTCATTTCAATTGATTTAGAAGATGATCTTATTGAATATCCAATGAGAGCATAGAAGGCCTTCTTGGAATTAGAATATAGTTTTCAAATCAAAATTCACTCCAAATGAATTAGAGAAATTCAAAGAATTCATAAGAGATTTTTAATGAGATTGAATGATTGCTAATAAGCATAAATAATAAATTCTTGAAAAATATTTGAAGCATATTCGTCTTATTAAATACTTGAATTGGATCAATGAGAAATAGAATAGAGTTTGTGATAAGTTTGAGAATCGTCAATAGATATAAATAAGAGTTTATTGAACATTCAAAGACTAATCAACTTTGAATAAAGGAAAGTAATTAAATGTTATTCTAAGGGATCTAATAAGATATTAGCATAATTTAAAACGCCTTCATCATCACCGAATCTACAACTTTTTATATAATTAGACAGAAGGCGATACTAAATTAAATTTTATGCGAGTTATGGAGCTTCCTTTAATCCAAAAATAAAAGAAATTTTATTCTAATTATGATTTTCAAAATCAATGATTCTATTAATTAGATGAAAGTATCTAAGTTATAAATACCTCTCTGTGCTCGGACAAAGAGATTTAAAGTGTAAATTTTAAATTCTTAAAAGGCTGCGCAGGCTAAGTTGAGATTAAATAAATATGAAATTAATCTCATAATTAAAAAATAAAATAATCTGAATTATCAAATACCCATATGGGCCCCGACACATATACCAAGCACTTTGTGTGTGAGGATGTTGTGTGGGTTTTTTTTTTAAAAAAAGAGGAAGAATGATGAAATCGATTCAATCCATTATGACTATATGCATGCAAGCTAATGAATATATCTATATGCTAATTCAAGCCAATGAAAGTGATAAATATTCAACTTCATAGAATGTGATTATAGTAGGCCTAATCTTCTATGCTTGAAATAGAGTTGATAAGGTCTACTAAATGATCAACTTCTAGATGAACTTAAATTACCTTAGATTATAAGACCCAATCCTCTATATTTATAATAGAGTTGACAAGGTCTATTATGATATCAATTTACTAAAGAATTTAAATTACACATAAGTTGTAGACCTGGTCCTCTGCTAACAAAATAGCAGAGTTGACAAAGTCCGCCTCGAAGATGGCCACGTTGATTAAAAATCTCAACCGAAAGGGTTATTATCATCAAAAGATACTTGAGCTCAAAACTAATTCATCATAAAATTAAATTTTAATTAATTAAATATCTTAACTAAATAAAATTTATTATTTAAATACTTAAAGTAAATAATTCTTGCACCCATCCATCATTGTTCATTGGGGATGACAGATTAAGAAAACTCTAGCTCACAAAGGAGCTAATATTAAGTCAAATAAATCACTATATTGAAACTCAAATAATCTCATGTCAGTGAGGTTGTGGCCCATGTCCTCTATCCATGTGGTTTTGCTAATAGGCTCCACATATGATGCAGTTACAACCATAGCCCTCTGATCGGGTGGTTATCGCCAAATGACACCATTATATTACCGTCACGACTGTAGCACGTATATTCCCTAATGACTCATCCCTTTGAGTTATGAATCATAAGATATATTTGATAGGCATAATGCCCTTTTGTCAGCTAAGGTGGACCTAATATTATCTCCTTGGACAAACACCACCCCAAGTCTACAAGGATTACTGGGATGATGTAACCCATGGTTGCTGATAGGGATCCTTAGGTCAGGTTGGGTCGACTATCTCCTCTGACTAAGTAGACTAGATGCCACGATATCCTGGGATGACAAAACCATGGGATCTAGATCGGGCACATCATTAGTCCACTAACCATATACTTTAAGTTAAATAATGGTGAATTTCATAAATTCTAAACCCCAAATTTTAAACTCCCCATACTGCTACTATATGCTATGCATTTAGTGATCTAATGACTAGCCTTAATCAAAAATTCTCTCTCAGCATTTAGGAGGGGTAATTAATTATAGGTGCTTTTGCCTATAGAAAATCGGAAACCAGATCTAAAGTCCTCACAAAATGAGGGTGAAATCTCTGGGTAGTGTCTTATATACTATTCCATCTGCATTCTGAAAGTTTGACCGATATTTAAATCAAACTCTCTTAATCGAGGGGTCGGTGGTGAATTTTTGGAGTCCACAAATAGCCTTTAAAACTTATATGATTAATAAGATTATCATTAAACAAGGCTTTAATCTTAACATTCACTTTAGCACTAATGTGAAGATGGTTCATTGGTATGTTGTTATGTTTAGCATCATAATGATCCATCCAAATAAATCATAAAATTCAAAGAGGTAGACTAACACTCATATGCCCCTTGCCACTAAGTTTAACAGTAGTAATCCAAATCTCCGAGAAATTATTTTTAGAGTTAGCTCTCTAAATTATGTTAAGAAAAAATAAAGCATTAACCAAAGCCCAAAAATATGAATAATAATAGGTCCTAGAAAAAATACATAATTTATAATTTTATAGGCAAAACCAACATTGGCATTTATATATAATAATTATGCATTTTCTTTTAAATTCATTATCAACAGAGATATATCCATTCAAAATGTAACATAAGATGGAGATAGAGGTGGGAATTGATTTGCTCCAAATAAAAAAAAATAGAAGAAATATCATGTTTAATTCTAATATTATTCCAAACATATTTACAAGAGAACATACAGGATCTGGAGAATGTGCAAAATGGAAGGTCTTTAGCTAGTGCGTCAAGAGGAATCTTGACAACTTCATTAACCAAATTCATAGGGATCACATTGCTAAGAGTCAAGCTATTCCAACCATTATGATTAAAGAAAATGTTCACCTTGGTAGAAGACAAGGAAAATGTATTAAAATATGTGTCTAAGGAGCCCCATCTAGTCCAATTATCTTGTGAAAAGAAAATAGATCATTCACCAAGGCCCCCATTGAATCGATTTCTCTCTTACCCATTTAGTTTTACATAGTCTTCTATAAATAGGAAAGTCACCTTTTTTTAAAGACACAACAAGATGGATGTTTATTTTAATATTTTTTTCTCATAAATTGAACCCAAAGACTATTTTTAATTTTGAAAGTCCACCAAAGTTTAATAGAGAAAACTTAAGAAAAGTCATCATCCATGAAAGGGCTACAATAGTAACTCTAGGAGGCCCGATGGACCTTCTTAGAGTCATTAATGGACCCCCAAAAAATTTTGTTTAAAAACTTTTCAATACGATTACACACAAACACCATGGTGTTAATGGATTGAAGAACATAAATAGGAAGAGAGCATAGAACACTTTTAATATGAGTTAACTGACAACCGAAAGAGAGAAGTTCAAATTTTCAAGAAGAAATTTTATTTTCAATTGATTGAATTAATTCATCAAACAAACAAGATCACTTTTTGCCCTTATAAAGAAGAATCTACGAGATAGAGATTGTTGTTTAAATCCTATTAAATTCTTCAATTTATTTAGTCTATTATCATTGATGGAATAAGGGAAAATGAAAAAAACTTGTCTCTTTACTAATAATAAGATGGCTAATTGATTTATATATATCACAAAAAAGTCTTAATATTTTTAATGACAAGAGTAGCCCCATTCATAAAAAATATGAAAAGTTAAGCCTTTCTATATATATATATATATATATATATATATATATTCTTGAAGTTATTTGATATGAAAAGTATAACAATATGATATAATTTTAAGACTCAAATTACGGTTTTTAAATATTTCATGACACATGACATAAATTGCCAAACTATTGAGAATATATTTTGTATCATGTGTTAAATTTTATAGTTTATGCTACTATAAATTGGGTCACAATATTCTTGTTTTTTTTTGTTACTTTTTTAGCCATTAAAATTGTTGGGATCGAAGTTTTTTTTTGGTTTAGGAAAAGTGAGAATTCAAAAGAGGTTATAGATTTTTTCATCAATCACTCGGTCAAATAAGAGAAAACTAATGTTGATAATGTTGTAGGAAACTTCCATATTTAACTTATCGATATCATTCTTAGATTTCAGACTCCAAAAGTCTATACATGTCCTTCTACACTTTTCTTTTCTGTCGCTTAAATCGTAGTCGTTGAATGACCGATAGATTAAAAACACATTATTTTATTTTATTTTTGGTATATAACATAACAGTTAATGATGTTAAAAATATGTTAACGTTGCTAATAATTTCTTTCCTCTGCATATACAATCTCAATATAAACTAATACGCTATGTTATCAGTTCTAACACATCATAAATGGCGACTAATTGCAAGGATAATCTCATCACCCTTCTCCTTCTCCTCGTCCTCCTCCTCCTCCTGCACACTATGGATTCTATAGTAAGTGGTGAGGATAATTCAGAAATGGAAAAAAGTGAGTTGATGAATATGTCTTCTTCTCCTTCCATTGTTTCTGTTTAGAAATATGAAATGAGAGATAGAAGTTTAGATCTCTGGTCTTTAACAAATCAAACAAATTGCTATGTATATATTTTGTAACAGATTTCCATTCTTATCATCACCAACACCTTTCATTAGCACTCATATCTCAAATGTTAATGAACTTAGTCAAACTGAAATAATTAATTTAAAATTTTAATTGTCCTGCAGAATGCACTCATAAAAAATATATTCAAGATAGATAGATCTCATGACTGAAAATTTAGATCCTTGATCTTATATTCATGAATAGATCGATTAAAAGGTCAAATATCTTTTATCTCCCGTGATGTGTATGTGTGTGTATATAAACATATTCTCATTCTTAATTATCCTCATCATCAACATCTTTGATTAGTACTTATTATCTTAATTGTTAGTAATCTGAATTTATCAAACTGAAAAAAAAATATAAATTATTTCTATTACTTGCAGGAGGCATTTATTGTGATCAAAGTAGTGGAAATTGTAGTGACAATTGGAGTAACACCGATGAAAATCTTAGAGTTACACCACGTTTCCATCCTTCTGAAATTTGTATTAAGATGCCACCGAGAATATCATGCACTTGTAGTCGTTAAGTTCTTGCAGTTTCAAAATCTGAATCTTCGAGGCATTTATATGTCATTATTTGGTTAAGCACGACTTGGTTAGAAGTGATATTAACACTCCATTATCTTTAATATTTTTGCATTGCTATCTTTTAAAGTTAATATTACATAATTAAGATTGTTATGATATATGATTTCATCATTAACTTAAGGTTTGAATATTTGAGTTTCTATTTTTGTATGGAAGTTTGAGAACATACTGATGGGAGTAATAAATGTATAATCATGAAAAAATATGATATAAAATAGTCAACAATAATATATCATAATTTTTATCTAATTTAATTCATCTTTTTTAAAAGTAATCATGTAGAAAAGGATTGTCGATGTCTAGTTGTTTGAGCGATTTACTTATGGAGAGAGAGAAAATTGAACGATTGATGAACATTTACGTTTGATTGAGGCTAAATGTTTCATGATAGTTAATGTGGGCCTGTTGGTGAAAATCTTTCTTTATAAAATAATAATTATAGTAATTGATAGAGCCATTCAGATTGTGTTTTATGCAAAACACATACTTCCATCCAATAAGGAACAATTGAAACAGTTGCTATGTGGAAGGAGAGAAAAAGAAATGCCATGGCCAGTAATAAACTTGTATTTTGGATAATTGAAAGATCCATTTTGTGTTGAGATTTCATCAAATAAACTTCAGCAAAAATCATTCATGAGGTGGAGAGAATTATTTGCTTTTACACTCTTTTGTAATGGAACAGAGTCAAAGCTTCCTTAATTAAAAAAATAAAAGTCTTTCTCAATTATGCATTTGTAGAGGAAGAAAATTGGGCAAGAATATTATATATGGATCTCAACTATCCATAATTTTGTAGATCCCAACAACAAGACTCTGTGTGTGTGTGTGTGTGTGTGTGTGTGTGTGTGTGTGTGTGTGTGTGTGTGTGTGTGTGTGTGTGTGTGCACGCGTGCGCACACGAGCTTGTAATATTTCACAACCTGACCCAATACAAACTATCATATCATGACAGATCAGATCATGTCAAAATTGTAACAGTTGATTGAATACTCAAGATCTATTTCAAAAAAAATTTATTTTTCAAATTCATAAATACAGAGATAACTATCATCAAATTATAATAAAATAAAAGTAGTCAATATTAGATCATATCACAATTATATAATCAAAATAATTTACACAACAATAATAATATAATTCTTTGACCAACAAAACATGTATATCATCATTACTATTGAAAAAATAAATCTATAGTAATATACTTAAGGGCTGACTCTAAACAACAAATAATTATTTCTACTCAACTTAAGTCTTATCTTTTTCGGAAATAACACGTGCGAATAAAACAAAGGTGAGCAACCATAGCTCAAAATGCTACTCAAAATCTACTATAATTTTCAATACAAAAAACACAAAAAATAGATAATTGCTAAAATATCATTTTATAGATAATAAAATATATTTCAAGTAAACTAAAATAACACCTCAACAGGTCACATGCTATGTCTGTCAAGCATAGTGTTAGTATAAGAATTAACATAAATAGTAGGCATATGTAAGTAACAGTGTGAGTAATATGATATAAAAATTAAGTAAAATAACATGAAATAATAATTTATTTCTTTATTTAAAATATTTTATAGTTTTCCCTTCACACCTTATAAATATACTTTCATTTATATATCCACTTATTCATATTTCCCATTTGTCGCTTATGTCTTCACTTTTATTTATACTTATACTAGTTTACATCTATTTAGACATATAAAATACAAAAATAGATAATTTTATAGATGTTCGGGCTCTTATAAATTCATTTGAATGTACATAAAATGTAGTCTTCTAGCCACTTGCACTTTTGAACCTTTTTCTCATTTTCTCACATATACTTTGATATATAAATATAAATATAAATATAAATATAAATATAAATATAAATATCATCAATTTTAGTATATATAAATATCATCAAATATGTTACAGAATTTTATAAATGCTAGTAACTATAACTAATAATAGAAATTAAAAGTAAATTTACATGCATACATCAATAATCACAATTTATAAATTTATTTATATACAATATTAATAATAATATTTCAATACTTTTATTATTTATAGTAAATTAAAATTAGGTTTAATATATTAATTAAAATACACAAAATATTATACAACATCAAATACCAAGTAAAAATTTTATTTTTCTATACTAATATTTCCAACATAATTTATCCTACAATATATCAAAAGTTACATGATGAAAAGTTTATAATTAGTCTCTGTAGATCTGAGTTTGAACAAAATCTAACTATATAAAATATCAAAAAAATACACAAGCGAAATTGAAATCTTGAGAAGAAAAATAGCTCCCTATCTAGAGTCAAACAATTTTTTCAACTAGCTAGATGAACAAAATCATTTTTATGACTCCTGAATGGCACTTTCTCTCTCTTAAACTCTCTTTTTCTCTCTCTAACCTATTCATGGGAAATGAAAAAAAATTGGGAAAGTGAATCTTGGGTAATGGAGTAAGATATTTATATATTAAAAATATTTATTTTTTTTATAAATATACAAAAAGAATATACCGGGTATTAAAAAACTTTTGTATTTATTAAAATTTTAATATTAATCCATTTGAATCTTGAAATTCATAACTTTAAAAGTTACAAAAAATAGTCATTAAAGAAATTATCATGTTTAAAACACACTGATAAATACAATTTGCAAAACGGATACCAGATGTTCTAGAAAGACACTTTTACAACGATATATTTATTTCTTAAGGTAGACAAATCCAATAAGATACATTTTATTTTCTTACCTATGATGCTCATAAAAATAGATAAAAATATGCATAAAATAAAGTTAAGAGTGTTGTACGTTATAGTAAATATAGTTTGTGAATTGAACATAAAACACATCTAAATAAATGACAGTAAGATAAATTTCAATGTGCCAAAAGTTCATCCAAATCAAGCCAATGAAAATTTTTTTAAAAAAATCAAATATAAAATATACTCTAAAATTCATAAAAAAATTAGTGAACACAAAATAAACATATAAGTATTACCAAATCATACATCTTATCATTATAGAACTAATTGTCACAATGTATTTCTTCTTTTATAGTGTCTTATAAATCTTATAAAATGGCAAAAAGTCATAAACACCCCTTGTCTTAGTCTACTACTTTTACTTTTTCATCCTCTTAAAATACTATATTCTAATGTGTGAGTTCAATTCCTAGTACTTTCTACTCAAGTTTATAAATACTATACTTTAATTATCAATGAATTTTCTCACTATTCATAGGTATTTCCAATGAAAAGTAAATCTAAAACTACATCCCAAATCTTACAATTTCTCAAAATATTTGAAAAGCAATTCAATTCTTCAATCAAAATCTTTCATTCCAATGGTGGGGAAGAATACAAAATTATTGCCCTCACTAATCTCTTTTCACAGAAAAAGGCATTACTCATCAATTCAACTGTCATTATACTTCTAAGCATAATGGAGCTACTGAACGAAAACACATCGTTCAAACTCTTCTCATCAAAGCTAAATGTCTATATCACATATGGATTGATGTGCTACTTATAGTTGTCTCTTCATTAATAGATTAACATCACCAATCACAAAGTCCAAATCACCATATCAACTTCTCCATAATAAACCACCACAGTACCCTCACTTGCGAGTCATTAGTAGCAAGTGTTATCCATTATTCCAACACATTCCTCCACATAATTTATCATATAAACCCCTTCCTCATACTTCATTGATTATGCTTCTAATTATAAAGGTTATAAATGTTATAAACCTACTTCAGGTAGAGTATTCATCTGGAGGCATGCCAGGTTTAATGAATCCAACTTTTTTTACAAAGTTCCAAAATTCTAGTACTAAACCAACTTCATCTTAGTCCTTAAATCCACTAACTCTTGATCGAGTGTATACCAAATCACACCATCATACTTCCCATCAACCCATCTCTACCTCCATTATTCATATTACCTCATCTCCATTTCATCCATCTCTATGGCATATCATTTCCACCACCACTACATCACTCTCGAATACAGATTCCTCCTGTCCTAAATTAACACCAAAATATAGCCCTTCAACCTCACACATAGCCCCTTATCATCAAATGGTGACACAATTAAACATAAACAAACTTCTAATCTCTTACATGACCTAGATATATCTTCTCCCTCACGTTATTCCATTGCAAGCAACCATCCTCATTGGCGTAAAGCCATGTCAGATGAATTTCATGCTCTACAATCGCAAGGGACATGGACTCTTGTCTCCCCAAATCCTAATGAGATATTTCATAAGTGTAAAGTTCACACTATTTATTATTGGGTCGTTTACATATATAACACATAATTATTATATATTTACATACCTAATATTTAAACTTTTATATTTACATATCGATAAACTTTTATATTCATATAATTAGAACACAAATATTTAATATTATATCAAAATAACACCATATTAATTTTGTCAAGTGAAATAAATATTTTCAAGCATTATAAGTATTTTATTTATAAATATCAAATTTTAAGTGTTAAATAACTTAGAATTATGTGCTATGTATGTAAATTTTACTTAATTATATCTAGGACAAAGAGCCTGAAAATATTATTGATTATGGATGTTCTTATTGGGCATTTACAAGAGGATGTACTCTGGTGTTTGTTTTTTGTCGATGGCATTCTTCTTGTTGATAAGATTAAAGAGGGAGTCCAAGAGAAACTTGAATTATGGAGTTCACCTTAAAGTCTAAAAGTATTTATTTGAGTAGATTTAAAACAGAATATATGGAGTGTGATTTTAGTTGTAAAAGTTCTAGTAGTGTTATTGTGATATTGGGTGATCTTGAATTATGGAGTTCACCTTAAAGTCTAAAAGTTTTTGTTTAAGTAGATTTAAAACTGAATATATGGAGTGTGATTTTAGTTGTAAAAGTTCTAGTAGTGTTATTGTGATATTGGGTGATCAAGTCATTAAAAAGAGTGAACATTTTAAATATCTCGAGTATATTGTTCAAAATGATGGTGAAATAGATGGGGATGTTTCAAGTTGGATTATTGAAGTGGAGGAATGCATCTAGCATATTGTATGATAGAGAAGTACCACTTAGACTTGAAGGAAAAATTTATAAGATGGTGGTAAGACTTGCAATGATTTAATGTGCAGAATATTGACCAGTAAAAGAGAAGCATAAAATTAAATGTTGTAGAGATGAGGATGCTCAGGTTGATGAGTGGCTTTACTCTTAGAGATAAAATGCAAAATGAATAAATTTGTGAAAAGGTTGGAGTAGCACCAGTGTCAGATAAGATTATATAGAGTCGCTTTAGATGATTTGGTCACATAAAGTGTCGGTCATCTGATGACTCAATTAAGAAAGTAGATGTTTTAATTAAATTCTTCGTACGTTAAAAAAGATAGAGGTAGCCTAATAAGACTTGGTTATGATGTATAAAAAGGATCTTAATTTATTAGATTTAAATGAGAATTTAACACTTAATAGGACACAATAAAGAAGAAGGATTCATGTAGCTGACCCCACATAGTGGGATAAAGGCTTATTGTTGTTGTATTTGTTTTTCTTATCCTATTCCAATTAAAAATTGCTCAAATAGTCACTCATTATGCAATGAATATTACATTCAAGCATATAATTGTCAACACATGAATGAGCTCAATCAAAATAAATATTCTATGTTAAAGCTAAATATGTAAGGAAACGTCATCAAGTAGCATAAATATATAAGTCTTATAGCCTCTAAAGAATTAGTGCTCACCCAATAATAAAAATTAGGATTCTATAAGAAAATGAACTTAAGGAAAAGAATGGGAAAGAGGTCCCAATCTCATTCCCCATGTCCATTCACTTATATATGATGAATATCAAGTTTAATTAATGGTTTTTTTTCTGTTTAGAATGTTAATTAATCACCTAAGTAATTAAGAGAATAATTAGAGCTAAGATAAGTAATATTCCTAATTAACCAAGAAATTAATCCCAATAAAATTATGTGAGATAGGGGTTATCCCATTAATCAACCTCACAGCATTTGGAATTAATTACTTGAGTAATTAGGAGTAATTAAGCTAATTAATCTTTCAATTAAACCCAAATTAAGCCTTTATTACTATTCAAAATCAATTGAGATAAATTTTAATGAATTCCTCTCTGAAATACCTTTAAAATGAGTATTTATTTATATTTTTATGATTTTCTATGATTTGTTTTTTTTTAAAGTTTCAATTGATTTAAGTGATTTTTCATTATTTTTATAGAGTCCATTAATTTATTATTACCATTTGAACTTAATAATCTTTCAATCTAGAATTCCTTTTGACTTGAAATTTATATGGTGGGTGCACTTTAACTTCAATTCAATCCCTAAAAATTTCAACTTAATTTGATGTGTATTTTTGGTTTAATTAATAAAATTTAATGTTTACTAAAACTCAAATTATGCTCAAACTATTTAGTAAAATTTGAGTATTTTAGGTTTGTTAGATTCCTCTTAGAAAGATAAATCCAACGAGCCTTTATTTGTAAATTTTTGTTAATTATTTTATTTTCTATAAATTTTTGAAGTTTTAGGTATTTTAAATAATTTTTAGAATTAGAAAATCCAGATTTTCCCATTTAACCCAATCAGTGCTAACGGGGCAACACGGTGCCACACGGCACCACGTGATTAAGCTATGTGGCACTGACGTAGCCCGTTAGTGGGAAAGGGGGTGAACAAGAAAGTGACGTGCAGATCAGATCTATGATCCAGATCCTATCCATGGGATTTGAAGGTGGAAACGTGAGATCGGCGCTCGATCCGAGCCATCCGATCATAGATCAGATAGTCTGAATCTGATCCGCATAATCTGATAGGCCAAAATGCTGGATCAATGTAAAATCTGAGCCATCCAATCCTGTGAATCACGGGGTTGGAAGGCTACTATGCGTAACAGCCGGTAGAATGACAAACTGAGGGAAAAATGTGAAATCTAAATGAAATTTCATCCAAATGGGCTCATTTTCATGGAGATTCACACCAAAAAACTTTTATTTCATATTAATATTGTATAAAATAAAGAATGTGAGGGATTTCTAAGGAAAATTCCTAATATCGCACAAAAAGTTTTACAAAACAAGGAATCCTAAGGCTGGCTATGGGTTTTCTTGAAAGTTACCTCACTGGGGATGATTTTTGGTGACAGTGTTGATCTAAGCATGGTTTTTTGCATGGGGGAAGAAGCCTTGGAATGAGCCTCGACCTTCACCTTCACATCAGAATAATGTATCTATCGGTGGTCTGTGCTTCCTCACCAGAATCCACTTGATTTTGTTTGCTTTTGCTCAATAATCAAGTGGGAATGAGTGCTAGTTGGTTTTGGGAGCTCTAGGGGATGGAAATGAGGGGAATAGGATGAGTTTTGCTGCCTCTTTTTTTGGTTTCAAATGTAGCCAAAAATCTCCTATATTTTTGATTTTTGGCTCCAAAATGGGTGTCGTTAGCTTGGGGTGGTTGAGAATGTAAGAGAATCATCCTAGGTGGCTCATTGTGGTTGGCTAAGGCATGGGAAGTGGCTATCATGAAAGACAAATGGGTGTCCTAGCAAGGGGAGGTGGAAGTCCTTCATGCCAAGTGTTCCAATGGGAGAGGTGAGGTGAATTCACCTCCCCATGAGTCATGGCTGCCCCAACCACGTCTTGGGTCAGATGATCAGTGTCTTTGGTGCCTAGGTGGACTAATGGATGAGTGACAAGTAGTCATAGAAGAGAAATGACCACTTGGCCAAGTGTCTTTTCTCATGGGATGCCTTTGACCCAAGGGCAAAGTGATCATTTGGTATTGGATTTAATTTGAACAGATTTGAAATGAGGAAAAAGTGAATTGGACTAATTTTAATATCATTTGGAGTTCATTTGGTTTAATTTGGGTTAATTTGACCCATTTGGGCCAAATTGGGTCAAATCATGTTAGGTTGACTAATTGGTCAAATTGAGTCAAACCAAGGGTTGGGTCATGTTCAAATGATCATTTGGAGTATATTGATTCAGTTTGTTTCAATCAATTTGGTTCAATTTAGATTTAATTTGGATTTTGGCAAATTTGATCCTTTAGGGCAATTCAGGCTAAGTTGACCAATTTGACCCAATTGGCCAAATTGGCTTGAATCATGGCTTGGTTTGGGTTTGGTTGATTATTTGAAATATATTGTGGGCTTTGGTTAAGTTCAATTTGGATTTGATTGGGTTTTAGCTTGATTTGGCCCTTAAGGTCAATTTGGGCTAAGTTTGGTTTGGTTGACCAAATTGGTCAAATTGGGCTCAATTAAGGCTTTGGTCAAGTTCAATAATCAATTTGGAATGAACTTGAGCCATTGGTTGCAATTAATTTGATTTAGGTTGCAATTTGGCTAGTTTGGGTTCATATGGGTTGAAGGGTTGACTTGGTCAATGGGCTAGGTTGACTTGGTTTGACCCAATTCATGACAATTGATTAACCTAGGATGATCAAAAATTATGACATGAAGTTTGTATTGGCTTAATTCACTTTGATTTGAATTGAATTGGATTTTGGTTCATGTAGGTTAAATTGGCCACTTTAGGTCAAGTGAGCTAATTGGGTTAAGTTGGCTTGATTTGACTTGGGTTTGATTTAGTTGAGTTTATATATAGATTTGATATTGACATATAAATTCAATTGCAATTGGTTTGGGATCAAATGAGTTTTGGTTCATTTGAATATTTCATGTCAAATGGGCTAGGTTGGGTTTGACTTGAGTTGAATTTGATTTGACTTGATGATTGTAGATTTTATTTATATCTGGATAGATGATTAAAGGAATGATTGATTCAAGAGAAAACTGATTAATTTTGATTTGATTTTGATAGGATTTAGAAAAGTTTAAGAATTGGCTTAAAGGGTGTAAATTGGATTTTGGTTTGATTTTGGATTTGGTTTTGGCTATTTGAATTTATATTTCATTTATATTTGGGAATATAAATGAAGATAAGACATAACATGTGACCTATTTAGATGTTATTTTCCTTCACTTAAAATACATTTTATTATCTATAAAATGATATTTTAGCAATTATCTATTTTTTTCTCTTTTGTATTAAAAATTATAGTATATTTTGAGTAGCATGCTAAGTTGTGGTTGTTCACCTTTATTTTATTCGCACATGTTATTTCAGAAAAGGATAAGACTTAAGTTAAGTAGAGACTATTAGTTACTGTTGAGAGACAGACCTTAGGTATATTACTACTTTATATTTGTTCTTTTGATATCCATGATTGTGGGCTCCAAAAATTCACCACCAACCTCTCGATGAACAGAGTATAACTTAAAGGTCGGTGAAATTTACAGAAGGTAGATGGAATAGTATATAAGAGACTACCCATATATTTCATCCTCATTTTGTGAGGACTTTAGATCTGGTTCCAGGTTTCCTGTAGGTCTAAGCACCTATAGTTAATTATTCATTCCAATACTGAGAGAGCACTTTCTATTAAGGCTAGTCATTAGATTGCTAGATGCATAGCGTATAATAGCAACATGTGAAGTTTTGAAATTTAGGTTTATGAAATTTATCATCCTTTAACTTGAAGCGGATGGTTGGTGGAACGATGACGTGCCCAATCAAGATCCCATGGTTCTATCATCCTGAGCTGTCATGGTCCCTAGTCTACTTAGTTAGAGGAGGTAATCGACCCAACCTGACCGAAGGATTCGTGTCATCAGCCATGGGTTGTATCGTCTAAGGGAACCTTGTAGACCTAGGGTCGTGTTTGTCTAAGGAGATAAGCTTAAGTCTACCTCAGCTGATATAGGGTTTTGTATCCTATCAGGTGCACCCTATAATTCACATCTCAAAGGGAAAAGCTATTGAGGAACATACGGGCTACAATCGTGACCGTAATATAATGGTGTCATTTTATGGTAGCCACTCGATCAAAGGACTCTGGTCATAGCCGCATCATATATAGAGCCTACTGGCCAAACCACACGGTCAGAGGACACGGGCCACATTCTTACTGGCATGAGATTGATTGAGAGTGAATGTAGAAATACTTTTGACTTGACATTGACTCCTTTGTGAGCTAGAATTTTTTTAATTCATTGCCTTTAATAAATAATTATGGAAGGTGGATTGAGTTGAGTTTGCTTTAAGTATTTAAATATTGAATTTCATTTAAGCATTTAACACTTAGTAATTTATTCAATTATATATTTGTATTGATAATTAATTTAGATTAATTTGATTTGAGCTTGTAAGAACATTTTGATGATAAGTATCCCCTCAGGTTGAAATCTCCATTCGACATAGCCATCCTTGGGATATATAAGTCTGCTTAATCATTTATTTTATTGTTCTAGATCCTGTCAACCCTATGTGGTGTTTATTTTTGGGATGAGTGGGAAACCACGCAGAGCTTAAGGGGTTCTTATTGAAGTGATCAGGTACGACATTGAAGAATGATATACTATCTAAAAATATATAAGTCATCACCATACAATGGACCTAATCACCTAATAAGGACTCCTAAGGCATGATGGGTCTTTGAATATACTAAAGATCTTTCCTCTACTTTATACGAAAAAAGTAAAGTAGGGTTTATTTTAAGCTGGGTCTGTTAAGTTCTCTATGGAGGCAAGCCCCCATAGTTAATTACATCATAAGAAATGAGAATTCCTTAAGAACACTCTCGATTAAAGTAGATGATTAGGGTCTCCAAAGATTTCAAGGTTAGACTATCAAAGGATTGTTTGTATTGGAAAATCAAATGGGATATATCAAAAGGAGAGACTTATTTTTAGAAGCCAAATGAGATGAGTTGGGAATGCTCAAGATACTAGGAAACCTAGTGAGCAATCCAAACTATTCTATTATCGGGCTTTATATATTTGAAGGGAGAATTAATTTTGTTAGAGTTAAAATTTTGTTAGAAAGCTAGGACTTATAATTTCACAACACAAGATTGTAGAAATGCCTATGAGGTGAGGATTTATGCTTATAGCCCCAAAGAAATAGCTACATCAGATCTTAAGCTAGGGAGGTTTGATTCAAACCACAAGCACGTCCTAAATCTAAGCGAAAGGTGGACATAATGGTCTACCTCCATAAGAGAGGATAGATCGTCTGATTGCTAGACTTACAATCGCTTGGAGTGGTGGTCAGTTAACTCCTCCTACACTTTAAATCCATGTGGCCAAGTCTTATGCTTTTGCAAGATAATAAGGCTGCTATTATTTAAAAAGAGACTAAAGTCCTTAAACCTACTCCCTAAAGAGACTAGAGCATGAGTGGTATGAGTAATGCCTTGGTCTAATGCAAATCTTTTTAAATTTTATTTGTATTTGACACTTCATTTTGATAGAAGCTTTGAAATTTTTATATGCCTAAATGCATGTTGAAATGAGTTATGGACTAAATCAAGAGAGAAGAGGGTGAAGCTTCGTTAGTAAGAGTTTCTCTCATAGGTCAAGCGGTTCCCATGCATGGAAGAACGGAAGCCCTCATTTTTGCAAGAGTGGTAGAAGATGCATGCATGATATTACACATAAAACCATACATCAAAGGGGTTGCTAAATCTTTTAAGTATCTTGATTTAATCCGTAGGCTTTATGTGAGGTTATGAATTCCTTAAAACTTTAATTATGAGTTGTAGTTGGGTAAAAGATTTATTTTTTTCTAAGAGCCTAATCGTATCGAGGCCATACAACAAACACTAATCATAAAGAAACTATGAAAAGGCATGTCATTTGTAATGCGCAAGCTAAACATAAAATCAAACATTTTATAGCTACTATAAAAGAATAAAAGGCCTATAAGGTAGGGTACCACCGTACAACCCAAAAAAAAGATTGATAGTCGAGCTCTACTCTTATACAACCCAGATTACAAAAGAATAATTGCAATTAAGGATGAATACATGCTATGGAGATCTTCATCTTCTTCAAATTTTCATGTCTTCTTTCCTCCTCTTTGCTTATTTGATTTAGCTCACTTCGAGGCATCACATGGCACATAAGACATAGTCTTCTAGCCTATGCTCATCCTAATTCCCCCATTACACTAAATCCTAATTCCTATTTGCAAAAATTACATTAAGAATAGAAAAAGTGAATCTAATTATACCTGTAAAATAGAGGTTAGTTAAACATACATTCAACCCAAGCAATTATATTTATATTTTAGACTTAACACCCTGCACATGGGTAACCAAGTCCACCTGTCCTAACTTGGATTATGCTTATGAAATTAAGCAACCTGCAAATAGGGCATTTATATTTATTTTTCAGCGAACCCTTAAGCACAATCCCTTACAGAAAATATGATTAGGATAATCACGGCCTACCATCCAGTCTATGAAACATACACCCTAACATTCAGTCTAAAATATTACATCATAAAATAGAACATATATTACACCATGCACCATCCTAACATAAAGCTAGAAGTGGTGACTTAATCTAATGTGTGTGTATTAAGGCTTGTGTGGTATGTCCTAAGTAGGCTTTAGAGTTAAGATTTTCTACGTGCAGAAAGATTCATTTTAAAGGGTGGTTTCATCTTAAGTTATTTAGCTAATTTGTAAGTTTTATTTAGTGACTTATTTTGTTTCATGTGACCTACACTTAATCTCTAAGTGTTGTAAAGAGAAGAAAAGGATAACCCTCTTTCATCCCTACTTTAAGCTATTTTCTAAAGCATGTTAATTTGGTTTAATTCACTTTGGAGAATGGCTTATTACATATTTTAAATTGATCCTATGTTTAGGTTCACCTTAAATGATTGCATTCAACATGAAAGGTATCTTAAGATTACCTTAATTGAGTTACTATCACATGACATATATCAATTTTTTCCTTTGCATCACATATAACATGCATATGATATAATTTGAAGTGTATCTATACATGCAACATATGTTTGCACACTTAAATGATGAATATAGGTGTGTATATTTGAAGTTTATATTTCTTATTTGATTGAATTATTTAATCATGTTAATTTAGAGTTTTATCCAAATTCTTATACAAAAAGACATAAGAATAAAATTAAATAGGTACATGTCATTATTAAACTAGGGAAATGAGGTAATCAAATGACCTCCTTGGGGCTAACTAAAGCCTCGTATTCCCCGGATGTCCAAACTATATACCCATTTGCATTTAAGCACATTTAAATTTGTATGTAAGATCATAAGAAAAGAGACACCAAGTCACATGGCTAATTACTTCAATCATTTAGTCTATTATGAATGCATGGATTTTTTAGTAGAAAAGAAGGATTTTCATCCTTTAGCCACATATACATACACATGTAAAGAGAAATAAGCCAGTACGTGCCTTTGTTAAACCAGGGCAGTGGGGTAATAAAATGACCTCCTTGGGGCTAGTTAAAGTCTCGTGTTCCCAGGATGTCCAGATTATATACTTTGCTATCTCACTACACATGAATGTATATATAAGTAAGAGAAATAAAATCATGCAAAAATTATATTTATATTTGATTAGAACATTATGTATGTGAAACAAAATTTCATCCCAATTCTAATGTAGGAACACATGTAAATGAAATCAAAGAAGTACTTGTCATTGTCAAACAAGGGAAGTGAGGTAATCAAATGACCTCCTTGGAGCTAACTAAAGCCTAATATTTTCGGGATGTCCATACTATATGCTTATTAACATTCAAATACAAGTGAAACTACATATAGATTAAAGAAAAGAAAGCTCTATTTCATATTCTTAAGCTATAAGCACATGCAAACCTATATGTAATCATAGCTACTATCACTTCATATGTTATTACTCATTTATAAACTTTTTGAAAATACATTTGGATTTAATAGTGATAATAGCCACACATATATTAAATTAAATCAACACATGCAAGCTTGACATAAAGGAAATTCATTTAAGTTTAAACATTTTGAAATCATGAATGCATGGAACCACATGACACACATCATTTAATATGATTGGAAAGAAATAGTATGACATAAAACACATGTTTCATTCAATCAAACTAATTCCTAAGGACAATCATATTAAATAAAAGCATTTAAGGAAAACCAAATCTTGTTAATGCCATCTTTCATTTTATGTTTTGATTTGATTTAAAAAATATGAAGCGAAGTTTGTTGATCCTAACCCATTCCCATGTTTGTGATTTTATTTGGTTTAATGTAAAGGTAATTAGGAGAATTTTATGAGTTAATTAGGTTATTATATGAGTTAAGTCCATTAATTACTCTTTTCCTATACCACCTTAGCATAATTATCCAAGTAATTATAAACCAATATGATATGCACATGCTTTGAAAATAAAATCAACAATGATCCTATCAAAATAAAAGGGCCTAATGCAATTTGGCTCATAATTATTGGTTAATTAAACTTTTAATAAAGTACTTTTATAACACTCCCACACATGTAATTATTATAATTTTCTTAGGATTCTCTTAGGTTATTTAACACCTAAGAATCTACCCAAGAAACTTAATTAGATGAGATCTGGAATGATTATGATTTCAAGTTAATTAATTAAACCATTTAATTAATAAATTAAACCATTAATACCAAATTAATTAATTTCCATTCAAATGAAATGAACTTAGGGTAAAAGATTAGGAAAAAGGTCTCAATCTCATTCCCTATGCTCATTCACTATTATACAATGATTGGCAAGTTTAATTAGTGGTTTCCTTATTATTTAACATGTTAATTAATCACCTAATTAATTAAGAAAGTAATTAAGGCTAAGATAATCAATTTCCTTAATTAACTAAGTAATACATCCCAAGAAAATTATGGGAGGTAGGGGTCATCCCATTAATTAACCTCATAAAGTTTAGAATTAATTACTTGAGTAATTAAGGTGTAATTAAGCTAATTAAGTTTTCAATTAATCCCAAAAGTAAGCCTTAATTACTATTCAAAATCAATTGGGAATATTTTTAAAATAGGTATTTATTTGTATTTTATGATTTTTCTATGATTTTTCATAATTTTTCAAAGTTTCAGATGATTTAAATGATTTTTCATGATTTTTATAAAGCCCACTAATTCATTTTAACTAAATTTGACTATTTGTGCTTCAGAATCTAATATCTCCCAATCCTGAGATTCTTTTGACTTCAAAGTTTTACCGGTGGCTGCATTTTAGCTTCAATTTAATCCCTAAAAATTTCAAATCAATTTGATGTGTATTTTTGGTTTAATTAAAGAAGTTTTACTTTCACTAAAACCTAAATTAAGCCCAAAATATTTATTGAAATTTAGGGATTTTGGGTTCATTGGATTTCTCTTGAAAAGATGAATCGAATGAACTCATATTTGTAATTTTGAGTTAAGTATTTTATTTTCTATGAATTTTTTAAATTTTAGGTGATTTAAATAATTTCTAAAAATAAGAAAGCTTAGAATTTCCTACTTAACTCTGACCGCACGACACTACAATAAATGGCAGGCACCGTGATTGGAAAGGGAAATTTTACATGCGCCACGCGTGGCACCGCAGTGATTAGATTACGTAGTGCCACATCAGCAAACGAGCGAAAAATGGTTTATTCCATGTTGATCGGATTAGACCATCCGATCGTGGATCAGACGGTCCAGATTGATCCACGTGATCTGACAGGCTAAAACATACAGATCTAGGGTGAATCTCAGCCGTCTGTTACCCTGAATGTGTGATCGGATGGAGGCTGGGTTTCACCCCGTGAGCGGACGATAGTGACGGTGGATGAACAGAAAAAATCGATGGACTTTTGCAAAAAAATCATGAAATTAAACAAAATTTTGCTTGATTGGACTCGATTTCACATCGATTCTCACCAGAAAACTTCTATTTTCATATTGGAATGATATAAAATGAAGATTGCAAGATTTATCTAAAAGAAATTCCTAAAATAGTGTAAAAACTCTCAAAAATAAAAGCTCCTAAGGCCAACTACGGTTCTTGAAAATTACCTCACCTGGGATGATTTTTGGTGATGGTGATGACCCGAGCATGCTCCTAAGTGCAAGAAGAAGCTTTGGAATGGGATCAGGCTCTTACTTTACTTCAGAATGATGTATTCTCTAATTTTTATCGCTTCCTAGCCCGAATCCACTTAATTTTGATGGCTTTTGCTCAAAAACCAAGTGGGAATAGTTGCCGGTTGGTTTGAGAGCTCTAGGAGAGTGAAATGAGTGTAGGAGAATGCATTTTTTGGCTTCTATTTTCTTGCCTTTAGTTTTGGCCAAAACTCCCCCTTTCATTTTGATTTTTTGGCCCCTAGTCAATGTCTTTTGCTTAGGATGGTTGGGATTCTCCTTTGGTGGCTTGATTTGAATGGCTACAGTATGGGTGGTGGCTACCATGAAGGAATAATGAGTGTCCTAGCAAGGAGAGGTGGAAGTCATTCATGCCAAGTATTCCAATGGGAGATGTTAGGTTAATTCACCTCTCCATGAGTCATGACTGATCGAACCACCTCTTAGGTCAAGTTGGTCAGTGTCCTTGGAGCCTACGTGGATTAATGAATGAGTGTCAAGTGGCCAAGGAAGAGAAATGATCATTTACATGGGTGTTTTGTTTTATGTGATACCCTTAGCCTAATGACAAAGTGGTCATTTGATATTGAATTTGATTTTAGCAGATTTGAAATGAGTTAAAAGTGAGTTGGACCAAATTTCATGTCATTTGGAGTTCATTTGGTTAGGTTTGACTCAATTTGACCCATTTGGGTCAAATAAGGTAAAAAAGGGTTAGGTTGACCAATTAGTCAAATTAGGTCAAACCAAGGGTCGGATCAAATTCAAATGATCATTTAGAGTGTATTAGTGTCATTGATTTAGTTTGATTTAGTTTAAAATTGCTTTTGGCTCATTTGAGTTCATTTGGGTCAAATGGGTCAAGTTGACTAATTTGACCAAATTGACCAAATTGGCTTAAATCATAGCTTGGTTTGGGTTTGGTTGAGCATTTGGAATATATTATAGGCTTTGTCTAAGTTCAATTTAGATTTGATTGGGTTTTAGATTAATTTGACCCTTGAGGTCAAGTTAGGTTCAATGGGTTTTGGGTCTAGTGAGTCAGGTAAGCTCAATTGAGGCTTTGGTAAAGTTCAATAGTCAATTTGGAATGAACTTGAGCCATTGGTTGCAATCACTTTGGTTTAGGTTACAATTTGGCTGGTTTGGGTTCATATGGGTTAAAGGGTTGACTTGGTCAATGAGCTAGGTTGACTTGGTTAGACCCAATTCATGAAAATTGATTAACATAGGATGATCAACAATCATGACATGAAGTTTGGATTAGCTTAATTCACTTTGATTTGAATTGAATTGGATTTTGGTTCATGTAGGTTAAATTGGCCACTTTAGGTCAAGTGAGTCAATTGCATTTAGTTGGCTTGATTTTGAGTTTGGTTTGATTTAGTTGTGTTTATATATGGATTTAGGATTGATATATAAATTCAAGTGTGATTGGTTTGGGTTCAAATGAGTTTTGGTTCATTTGAATATTTCAAGTCAAATGGGCTAGATTGGGTTTGACTTGAGAGTTGATTTTCATTTGGCTTGATGATTGTATATTTTATTTATATTTGTATAGATGATTGAAGGAATGATTGATTCAAGAGAAAATTCATTATTTTTGACTTGATTTGGATAGGATTTGGTTAAGCCCAATAAATTAGCTTGAAGAGTATAAATTGAATTTTGGTTTGATTTTGGATTTGGTTTTGGCTAGTTAAATTTATATTTCATTTATATTTGGGAATATAAATGAAGATATAAGTGATTCATGAGAAAATAACTGGAGTTTGGAGTGATTTGGAAGCTTGGCCAAGCTCATGGATGTAGGTCAAAAGGGCTAAGAAGGAAATCAATTTAGTTTGATTTATTTTTGGTCATCGAAAGGTGGGATTCATTTATATTTATGAATATAAATGAAGGATTAATTGATTTATAAAGAAATCAATCAAGTTTGGGATAACTTAGGTGGAGATTTGGCTATGCATATGAAATTCAATCATAAGGCTTTTAAGGAGGATTTTGAGCTTGGATTTGATCATGGGATTGAATCATTTGAAGTTGGATTTGAATTAGAATTTGATAGTTTGATTGAAAGATTGAATTGATATTTGAGAAAAAGAAATTAATTAGGATTGATTTGAATTTGGTTAAGGCTAAGTCCACAGGATGAAATCAAAGGGCTTAGGAAGGGTTTTGAATTTAAGTTTGATCATGGATGTCAACCAAATGATTTGGAATTCAGATTTGGATTTGGAATATGAATTGGAATTTGAGGTTTGGTTTAAGATTTGAATTTGGATTGGATTTGAGAAGGTGTATATTGATTGGGTTTAGGTTATAGGGTAGGTGATTTTCCTAAGTCCCAAGTTGCCTAATCTATGACCCTTCTTTGTCTCTAGGCTCGGGTGTCGGTAGAAGTGTCATATGACTAGGGAAGTCTTAATATCTAGACGACTCCTAAGTCTAAGAAGAGGAGGTTTAGAATTCACTCCAAAAGTGAAGTCAACACTATATTAATTTAATAATAGAGGATCTGATCTAGATATATATTTTGAGAATTCTGTATTTAAGAATATTAAATATAAATATCTTAAATATTTTGATAATGATGACCCCTGTGGTTGATATCTTCAATCAACTCAACCATCATTGGAGAATTAAGAGATAGTTGTTATACTGTCATATGATAGAATTAGCTTCTCAGAGATTTTCTCAAGTGCAGAAAGCTATAAAAACATTATTAAGTTTTGTTAACCCGAACCCAGTCCGCAGAGCCAACCAGGAATCAACCCCTATAGCATTCTCAAACACAAAATTTAGGTATTTAGTATACGTGTCAGGACCCATGCGGGTGTATTTAAGAATGCTTCCACACTTTTGAGGTATTAAATTTGAATTTTAATCATACTTCATAATGTTTATAAAACTCATCCCATTAGTTTATTTATATGCATCTAGATACTATAAATTTGAATATATGATTACCTCGTGCTGCATATACTCTTCATTTCATTAAAAACTTTGATTATTTGCACACATTTTGAGACGATGAATTTAATTATAAGCACACTTCATAATGCATGCAAGAGTTCAATTAAAGCCTTAATTAACACATTATGTTCGATTGTATGATGTGTTGCGAATCCAATTGCGTAAAGAATTTTTTCTCTTATTTAATCATTTAGATTAATATTCATTTGTTTGCATTTAGTTCATAGCTCATTGAGTTCTTTAAGTTTCAATGAAACTTAGCTCATGATCGCTGAGAAGCTCGTAGGCAACTATCAAGATCAACGGAGGCTATACTTGAAATTTGTTTTTATTAGGAGACAAACCCTCAAGTTCATTAAAAGTCCTATTTATGATCGTCAACAAGTCATCAAGTCCTTGTAAGATCATTCTTATTTAAAGACTTTTAGAATTTTATATGTAGGTTTATTCTTTAATTTATCATTCTTAAATAAGTTCAATTTAAACTCATCAACACTTTTATTTTTTTTTATTTAAGTCTCCAGTCAGTCAAAAATTCAGCAGCCTACCGGCATCATCCCCACATAGGGGGTTGCATTGTGGGTTCCCGTTAGCTCTACCGAGCATAACGGTCAGTGTCTTGTGACACTACGACCGTGGCCTTCTAACCCATAAGCTCTATTGAGCATGACAAAGTCTTCAAACTCGTCATGCTCTTCTAAGTGTGATGAGGTCTTGAAATACCTCTATACTTTCACACGTTGTAAGTTTATCCCATATTCTTTCTCTGCCAATAGGAAATTATAACTGTTTATGTAGAAGATTAATCCAAAATGAGCATTCTTCAATAGTACACTTAGCTTTATATTTAACACTAGCAGCTCGAGAGCCAAAATGTAGAAGGAATTCTCTACATAGACCAATGTCTTTCATAGAATCATAAGCCTTCTGTATTGAGAGCAAATCAAGAAGCATGTCCATCAATCTACTAGTAGCATCAAGATGCATGGACAATAATTATGAACAAGAAAATTTTGATGATCCTAGCTTTGTAACAGCAGCAAGGTGGCTCAAAGCAAGCATATCAAGTGTGAGGTCATTTGTAGTGCTTGATATAGACAGCATTCCTGTGGACCATAATGTTGTAGCTGCTGTAAAGCAAGGATTTTTTTCAAAGATGTTCACAAATATAGTCACTACAATTGGATGTTGATGTGACCAAAACCATTCAGAGGTCGATGGCTGCATAGCATTCAATTCCTCATGAATTACACTCTCCAATGAAGCACACTGTCGGGTCAAGCTTCTTTTGTAAGTCTTGATTTTCCAGTATCTCACTCATCCCTCTTTGCAATGTAATCATACTTTAGACAACAATGAGGTTAAGCATGACAAATAATCAAAACCACAAAACACTTTCACTTCCTTGCAAGCTTCTTCATCTTTTTCAAATATCAGTTAAAGAAGATCGATGAACCCAACAAAAGATCTCTTCAATCCTTAGAGCACACACTCCAGGAATGACAAAAAAGCAAGAGAAAAAAAAAAGCAGAAGAAAAATAAATAGATGCAAGTAAGAAGAACCAGTAGAACTGTCGCCATTGCAGTGATATCAAATGGTTGCAATTCGCAATAGCATTACCTCTGTCAAACTCTAGTAAAGAAATGGGAGATGAGGAAGTGTTTATGCGAGGTGCACTTATCTTTTGAGTTTTAGTTAAAGAAAGATGAAACCAATTAAAGAACTCATTTCATTTCTTTTTCTTCTACATTCACTAAGGTTTTACTTCCACTACCTATAAAAACTACTTGGCCCGGCATTGCCAGACTCCATTCTATTTTTTCTCCCCAAACTAAAAGTGGTGAGACAGGAATACAAGGATCCTAGTTGGATTCATAAAACATAAAGAAGAAGAGGAGATCTGCACATTCGGCTTGCAGTCGTGGCGGACGGGGCAATGGGTTGGTTCAGCTTGCAGCAGTAATGAACATACGAGATGGACGAAATGGAGAGCTTGTTCGGCTTGTAGCAGCAACGGACAGACCGGGGAGGGAGAGCTCATTCATTCATGGTAGAGATAGACAAACGCAGAGTTTTGCTCATTGGGCTGAGTTTTTTGTGTAGGGGATCAGGAGTGAGAGAGAAAGAAAGAGCCAGAGCTTGTGTCACTGTTTGTGTGTGTCCCTTGAAATGAACGTGAAGAGAGGGAAAATAGATGGGGGGTTTGACTGCACATGGGATGGTCATATGTGACAGCATCCAATTGGTTGCTATGGACAGTTAATTATGGATGAGGGAGGCTACAAGTTTCAAGACACTAATTAGGCGCAATTAGAGGGTGATTAGAAAGATTCTATCTCAAAATACGTGCTTATTTTGACTAAATTTTAAGTATGGAAATTTTAATTAAATTAGATATCTATTCTAAATAATTTGGACATTTCAAATGCAACGGTGAAGTCCGTTTCACGATCAGAGGCCATTTGGTTCAAGTCGGCATTGAATCGGGTCAATTTCGGTCAAAAATTGCACACCGTCGCTTCTGATCGCTTGATACTCATGCAAACTCATCTGAATTAAGTAGGAACAATCACATTTGATATTTTTTGATGTTTCGATGCTAACGATATGATTAATTTTGTGAACGGAGGTCATTTGGGTATCATCCTAGCCTCCCGATCTCGATATGCACATATGTGTGTCAACGGATTTCCTTCTTGATCAGTCGATCATCAAATTGTGCAATATATATATATATATATATATATTCTGATCAATTTTGACATTTTAAATGTGATGGCGAAGTTCGTTCATTGATCGGAGGTCATTTGGTCATCGTCACAGCCTCCCGACTTTGATATGCATGTAGACCTGTCAACAAATTTTCTTCTTGATCGATCGATCGTCGAATTGTGAAATATGTATATTCTGATTAATTTTAACATTCTAAAGATGTTAGAGAAGTCTGCTTGTCGATTGGAGGTCATTTTGATTGATTTTAGTGATACCTAGTGTATTTCAGCTCTGATTTATGCGTTGTTTTATCTAACATCGATTGACTTCATCTTGTGAGCTCGACTTGATTGATGTAGTATCTATGGAGGTCAACAATTATGATATACATGTTTTATTGGTGGAAGAATTATACTATTATTATTGTGTTAATTATTATAATTGTATAATTGTGATTGGTTCTGATGTTGGTTACTTTTATTCTATGATATTTTGATGATAGTTACCTCTGTATTTATCAATTTAAAGAATTTTTTTTCTAAATAGATCTTGAGTATTTAATCGACTGTTATAATGTCGACACGATGTGATCTGCCATGATATAGAAGTTTGCACTGGGTCTGGTTGTGACACGTGTAAGGGTGGATATTACTTTACAAGCACGCATGTGCACAGACCCACACATAGAGAGAGAGAGAGAGAGAGAGAGAGAGTCTTTTGTTTGGGATGTCCAAGACTACTATGCCATTATGGATAGTTGAGATCCATAAATAATATTCTCACCCAATTTTCTTCCTCGACAAAGGCATAATTGAGAAAGAGTTATTTTTTTAATTAAGCAAGACTTGACTATCTTCCATTAAAAAAGAGTTTAAAGGCAAATAATTCTCTCCACCTCACGAATGATTTTAGCTGAAGTTTATTTGATGAAATCTCAACAAAAAATGGATCTTTCGATTATCCAAAATACAAGTTTATTACTGGCCATGGCATTTGTTTTTCTCTCCTTCCACATAGTAACTGCTTTAATTGTTCCTCCCTCAAAATGCACATGAGTTGACTAGCTAGTTCGCACTGCATGCCTTCAAATCTCTATTTAATTATTTATTAATTTTTATATACATACAGAAAGTTAAAAACTTTAATACCTTACTCAAAGTAAAAAAGTAAGAAAAGGAAATAAGCTTCTCTCACATGCCTGTTATCACTAATCCTGCTAAAAAATTCTCTAATGATTCCTAATTATGACCTAATCCTAAAAAAATACTAGAATTTTCATCACACCAACCAAAACCTTATTGGATGGAAGTATGTGTTTTGCATAAAACACAATCCGAATGGCTCTATCAATTACTAAAATTATTGTTTTATAAAGAAATATTTTCACTAACATGCCCTCATTAACTATCATGAAACATTTAGCTTCGTAATCAAACAGGTAAATGCTCATCAATCATTTCTGAATTTTGGTCTCTCTCCATAAGTTAATCGCTCAAACAACTAGACATCGACAATGCTTTTCTACATGACTACGTCTAAAAAAGAGAAATTAAATTATATAAAAATTATGATAGATTATTGTTGACTATTTTATTACATATTTTTTCATAATTATACATTTATTACTCCCATCAGTATGTTCTCAAACCTTCCATACAAAAACATAAACTCAAATATTCAAACCTTAAGTTAATGATGAAATCATATATCATAATAATCTTTATTATGTTATATTAACTTTAAAAGATAGCAATGCAAAAACATTAAAGATAATGGAGTATTAATATCACTTATATTTAATTCGTGCTTAACCAAATAATGACATATAAATGCCTCAAAGATTCAAAATTTGAAACTGCAAGAACTTAACGATTACAAGGGCATGGTAGACTCTGTGGCATCTTTATACAATTTTCACAATGAGGGGAACATTGTATAACTCCAATAATTGGGTCAGGGCCATGCCTGAAGCTACTACATTCGGATGATGGTGTAGGACCCCAATTTAGCTTCCATCTACTTTGATCCATGTTGAATGAATTTTTATGAATGCCTCCTGCAAGTAACAGAAATAAATTATATATACATTTTTTTAGTTTGATAAATTCAGATTACTAGCAATTGAGATAATAAGTACTAATCAAATATGTTGATGATGAGGATAATTAAGAATGAGAATATGTTTATATACACACACATACACATCACGGAAGATAAAAGATATTTGACCTTTTAATCTATCTATTCATGAATATAAGATCAAGGATCTAAATTTTCAATCATGAGATCTATCTATCTTGAATATATTTTTATGAATGCATTCTGCAAGACAATTAAAATTTTAAATTAATTATTTCAGTTTGACTAAGTTCATTAACATTTGAGATATGAGTGCTAATGAAAGGTGTTGGGGATGATAAGAATGGAAATATGTTACAAAATATATACATAATAATTTGTTTGATTTGTTAAAGATCAGGGATCTAAACTTCTAACTCCAATTTCCCATTTCTAAACAAAAATAATGGAAGGAGAAGAAGACATATTCATCAACTCACTTTTTTCCATTTGTGAATTATTTTCACCACTTACTATAGAATCTGTAGTGTGCAGGAGGAGGAGGACGAGGAGAAGGAGAAGGGTGATGAGATTATTCTTGAATTAGTCGCCATTTTTGATGTGTTAGAACTGTAACATGGCGTAGATATTTATATAGAGATTTTCTATGCAGAGGAAAGAAATTAGTGATTGCATTAACATATTTTTGACATCATTAACTGCTATGTTATATACCAAAAAATAAAATAAAATAATGCATTTTTTTTTCTATCGGCCATTCAACTACAATGATTTTAGCGGCAGAAAAGAAAAGTGCAAAAGGGCATATATCGACTTTTCGAGTCTGAAATCTAAGAATGATATCAATAAGTAAAATATGGAAGTTTCTTACGACATCATCAACATTAGTTTTCTCTTATTTGACCTAGTGATTGATAAAAAAATCTATAACCACTTTTGAATTCTCACTTTCTCTAAACAAAAAAAAAAAAAAAACTTTGATTCCAACAATTTTAATGGCTAAAAAGGTAAGGAAAAAAAAGAAGAATATTGTGGCATAATTAGGGGTGTGCATTATTTGGTTTTAACCAAAAAATCAAACTGAACCAAAGTTTTTGAGTCTGTTTTGAACTTAGTAATTTGAATTTTGGTTTTAATTAATGAAAACTTTGGTTTTTGGTTTTTGGATCGGTTTGTTAAATAAAATTTTGGATGAAACCAAATAAATCAAAGTTATTATATGTAATACAGTATTATTAATTTATGTATAATAGGCTTATCTATTATACACTTATTTTTATTTATTTTTGAATACTTGGTAGGTGCTTTTTTGGAGGACCATTATCCAATTTTCTAAAATATTTTTGTCTCATAATATGGTAATATGGTTCCATCAACTTCTAAGTTCAAAACATCGTTCACGCAAGTTAAAATTAGTTTTAAATATTTTTTTAGTGCATGAAGTAGTTAATTGCATTTTTTTATTATATTAATGTTGTTTTTCTTATTGCTTGTTCATTATATAATAAAAAATTATGCAAGTAATTTTTAAATGTAGCCAACTTCGGTTTATCCAAAACCAAACCAAAATAATTGAACCAAATTATTATTTGGTCGATTTGGTTCAATATTTTTAGAAATCCAAAACCAATCGATTTTAAAATTTATCATCCAATCCATCCAAATCAACAAAACGCACACCCCTAGGCACAATTTATAGTAGCATAAACTCTAATATTTAACACATGATACAAAATATATTCTCAATAGTTTGGCAATTTATGTCATGTGTCATGAAAAATTTAAAAACTACAATTTGAGTCTTAAAATTATATCTTAATTTTTTTTTATTTTCAAGTAAAAATTATAATCAAAATCTTAATCATATGCAATTTAAATATATCATCATTTAAATTCATCATAATAAAAATAGGAGATCTATATACAATATTCTCACCTAATCTCTTCCTTCACAAATGCATAATAGAGGAAGATTTGACTCTGCTTAGCCAAAACAGAGTCTAAAAGCAAAGTGCCATTAAAAATAATAGAGAAAGACTTGTCTTTTCATAATTTTTAATGAATGGGGCTACTTTTATCATTAAAAATATTAAGACCCTTTTGAAATGTATTTCAATCAATTAGCCATCTTATTATTAGTAAAGAGAAAAGTTATTTCATTGCCCCTTATTCCATCAATGAAAATAGACTGAATTTATTGAAGAATTTAATAGGATTTAAACACCAATCTCTACCACTTAAATTCCTTGGGGTTTCGCTTTATAAAGGCTAAGGGAGATCTTATTTGTTTGATGAACGAATTCAATCAATTAAAAATAAAATTTCTTCTTGAGAATTTAAGCTTCTCTCTTTCGGTTGCAAGTTAACTCTTATTAAAAGTCTTCTATGCTCTCTTCCTATTTATCTTCTTCAATCTATTAACACCATGGTGTTTGTGTGTAATCATATTGAAAAGTTTTTAAACAAAATTTTCTGGGGGTCCACTAATGACTCTAAGAGGGTCCATTGGGCCTCTTGGAGTGATTATTATGGCACTTTCATGGATGATAGCCTAGGTTGCAAATTTTTGAATGACCTTTCTTATGTTTTCTCTATTAAACTTTGGTGGACTTTCGAAAGTAGACATAGTCAATGGGTTCAATTTATGAGAGAAAAATATTATTAAAATAAACATCCATCTTGTTGTGTCTTTAAAAAAGTTGACTCCCCTGTTTGGAGAAGACCATGTAAAAACTAACTAGCTAAGAGAGAAACTGATTCAATGGGGCCTTGGTGAAGGATCTATTTTCTTTTTGCAAGATAATTGGACTAGATGGGGCTCCTTAGACTCATATTTTAATACTTTTTGTTTGTCTTCTACCAAGGTTAACATTTTCTTTAATCAAAATGGTTGGAATATCTTGACTTTTAGCTTTGTGATCCCTATGTATTTGGTTAATGATGTTGTCACGATTCCGCTTGACCCACTAGCTAAAGACCTTCCTTTTTTTCACATTCTCTACATCTGATATGTTCTCTTACAAATATGTTTAGGATAATATTAGAACTAAACATGATATTTCAACTATTTTTTCTTTATATTTGGCACAATTCAATTCTCACCTCTATCTCCATCTTATGTTACATTTTGAATGGCTATATCCCTATTGACAATGAATTTAAAAGAAAATGCATAATTATTACATATAAATGTTAGCATTGTTTTTCCTATAAAATTGTAAATCATGGTTTTTTACTAGAACCTATTATTATTCATGTTTGGGCTTTGGATGATGCTTTATTTGGTCTTAACATAATTGGGAGAGCTAACTCTAAAAAAGCTTTCTTGGAAATTTGGATTACTACTGTTAAACTTAGTGACAAGGGGCATATTAGTGTTATTCTACCTCTTCGTATCTTATGATTTTTTTGGATGAATCATTATGATGCTAAACATAATTGCATACCTATGAACTATCTTTACATTATTGCTAAAGAGAATGTTAAGATTAAAGCCTTGTTTAATGCAAATCTTATTAATCATTTAAGTTTTAAAGGCTATTATTATTTAGCTATGCAATTCGATGTTTTTTTTAATAATGATGCAGGCTCCGAAAATTTGCCACTGACCTCTATTGACCTCACTTTTGGAGTGAGTTCTCAACTTTCTTATCATAGGTCTAGGACTCTTATAGACACTAAGAGCTCCTTAGTCTTAAGACACTTCTAGTGATTAGGTGAACACTTAACCTAAGCCTAGAGACTTAGAAGGGTTGGCCATAGGAATAGGTTATGCCTTAGGGACTTAGGGTGACTTACCTACCCTATAGCCTAAACCTAATCCATGCTTTCCTTCTCAAACCAAACCTCAAATACATACCAAATCCAAATTAAATGTTCAAGAATCATAATCAATCTCATGATCAAATTCAAGCTCAAAATTCTCCATGAACATTATGATTGAATTCAAAACCCTTTCTAAGCCCTTTGAATTCATGTTTTGGACTTAGCCTTAACCAAATTCAAATCAATCCCAATTCATTTAATTTCTTAAATATCAATTTAATCTCATAATCATCCATCAAACTCCAATTCAAATCTAACTTATAATAATCCAATCCCAAAATCAAATCCAAGTTCCAAAATTTCTTCATAAGCCATATAACCCATTATGATTAACTAGCCAAATCTCCACCTAAATTATCCAAAACTTAATTGATTTCTTTATAAATCAATTATTCCTTCATTTATATTCACAAATATAAATGAAATCCTGTGGGCTCTGAAAATTCACCACCGACCTCTCGACAAATGAATGAAGAGAGATAATTTAATGTGTCGGTGTAATTTTTAGATGGAAGATGAGATAGTAAATAAGACATACCCAGAGATTTCGCCCTCATTTTGTGAGGACTTTAGATCTGGTTACAGGTTTCTTATAGGCGTAAACCCCTATAGTTAATTACCCTTCTCAATAAGTGAGAGAGAACTTTCGATTATGGCTAATCATTAGATCGCTAAATACGTAGCATATAGTAGCAGCATATGGAGTTTTAAATAGTTTTAGATTTATGAAATTCATCATTTCAGCTTAAACTAGATGGTTAGGGGAGTGATGATGTGCCCGATCTAGATCCCATGGTTTTGTCATTCTAGGCTATCGTAGTCCCTAGTCTACTTAGTCAGAGGAGGTAGTCGACCCAACTTGACTGAATGATCCTTATCAGCAACACATGGGCTACGTCGTCCAAGAAATTCTTGTAGGCCTGGGGTGGTGTTTGTCTAAGGAAATAGGCTTAAGTCTACCTTAGCGGACAGATGGGTATTTGCCTTATCAAGTATACCCTATGATTCATAACTCAAAGGGCAGAGCCATTGGAGAGCATATGGCTACGATCATGATCAGTATATAATGGAGCTTTACTGGCCAAACCACTTAATCAGAGGACTCTCATCATAACTGCATCATCTATGGAGCCTATTGGCCAAGCCATTTAGAGGACAAGAGCCACGTCTTTACTGGCATGAGATTGGTTAAGAGTGAACATAGTAGAACACTTGATTTGACATTGGCTCCTTTGTGAGCTAGAGTTTTCTTAATTTATCACCTCCGATAAATAGTTGCGAAAGGTTGATAGTTTGAGTTTTATTTTAAGCTTTTAATGATTGAATTTCATTTTAGAAGTTTTTAGATTGACACTTAATTTTAGTTCATTTGATTTGAAATTAGAATCGCATTTTGATGGAAGTATCACCTCCGATTGAAATCATCATTCAACACAGCCAACATCGAGGTGGTTAATTAATTGAATTGAATAGATTTGAGAACTTTAGATCCTTTCAACTCTATTTAGCTCCTAATACAGGATCAGATCTACTATCACATGAAAGAATTAGCTTCTCTGATATTTCACTAAGTTAAAAATTCTTAATAATAGATTTTTAGATTTTGTTAACCCAGATCTAGTTTTAAGACTAAACCGGGAAGCAACCCGCACAACATCCTCAGACACTTGAATCTAAACATTCAGCATAGTGTTGGGGCCCATGTGGGTGTATTTAAGAATGCCTTAGTTAACTCATTCTGTTCTCTTGTACGATATATTGCGAATTCGGTGACATTTTGATTTAGAATGTAATTTCAAATGTTGCTCGTAATTAGCTTATTAGATATTCTAATTCTCAAATATTATTTGGTTTATAGTCTTTCCAACAGGTTGCTCATTTTTAGTGAAAATCTCTTTTAAGATTCATTTGATTTTCACCTCAACTTGAAGATAGCATTCAACAAATTTCATATGTGCTAATTTTATGTTCATTGAAAGCCTTCTTTAGAAATTCATCTTAAATTAGACATTCCAATATATAGGCTACATAAGAAGACTTGTTCTTTATAAATCTCACTTTAGGGTTTAAATTGAACTCTATCTCATTTGAAAATTAACCTTCTAGCTTCATGTAACCTCCTCATTAGTATAACATGAATTCAAAGTTATATTTACACTTGGCTTGTTCTATTTCAATCATTTTCCACACATGATAGAACATAAGCCACAAGATTCAATTTGTTCTTCTTAACTAATTAACTATTAATCCTTATAGTTTGTTATAAAATATAAAGAATTATCAAGCTTCATCATCATTTTGCAAGCTCTACTGTGTCCAATATAAATCACTTTTAATTCACTTGGAATAAGAGCTATTAAGAGTTATAATAACTGTTGTGTTTACTGCTTTAGTCATATTCATGTTTATTAGCTGGCATCATAGTCGCCTCCATATTCATATAAGAGCTACTAAACCCAATCAAGATTCATCCTTAACTCTACATCAAGCTCCATGCTTATTTGAAAATTAGACTTTAAGTTTATTGTAAATCTCTTACGAGCTTGGTTTTAACCTCCTTAAGTTTCACTTACATTTGATTTGATAGCAAACATGTAACAAGGTTATTGTGATATGTTTACATATGTCACACCCATCATTGTACTTAGTTGTTAGTTTAATCATAAGTGAGTCCCACAAAGATGGCTTTCCTTTCCTATAAATAAGGCTAAGAGGGGTCTTGCCTTTAATATCATTTGCTTGAAAAACACTTCATAGCCCTTAAAGATTTGAAGAAAGGAAGGGAATTTGCTTGCGTTTAAAGTAAGTATTTTACTTCATTATTATTATTATTATTATTATTATTATTATTATTATATATATATATATATATATATATATATATATATATATATATATAAGTTTAACTATTCTCCATCTATTTCTCTTTGATTTAATATTTATCTTCATGTTTATCATGTTTTTTTCTTACTTAATTAAGTTTAGATGATTTTTGTTTGAATTTATTTAAGTCTCAAATTTCAATCAAAATTTCGGCAGCATTTCGGCTAGGGAGTGACATCTAACAATTTTTTTTCTTGCTCAGTACGCCCTATTGAGCACAGTAGTGGTGTCTTGCAACACCATAGCTGTCTTCATACCCGCTATACCTTATAGGGCATTAGCGGGGTCTTGGAACTTGCCAAAAAAGACACAAACACATATGTATATATATTTCCACATTCACATTTCCTCATTCATATTCCTACACGTCCATAATTAGCCACAATGATGACCTTGTACATCCCTATAGGAAGTTTGACCTATTACTGATACAGAAGGAATTCAAGTTTCAAATCTTGCATTTACTAAAATCTGATTTTAGATTTTCTTTTAGCTGAAATTAATTGGGTTTTGTCGCTCGATATCGAAAAATGAAGAAGAGAGGGAGAAGGAAGGATAACAATGACCCGACTTTGACTTAATCATAAATAGAGAAGAGATGGAGAGTGAAGAGAAAAGATAAAGAGGGAAATTTTGGTTTTGTGGAAATGAGAGAAAAAAGGAGAAAGTAATTTCGGATTGGAGAAGAAAGAAGAAGAAAGAAGGAGAAACTTATCGGTTTGGAGAGAGGAGGAAGCAAGGAGAATGTTTTTTTAGTTTAGAGGGAAGAAGTGGAAGAAGTCAAACCCTTCTTTCCATTCAATTTTAAGAGAAGAAGGAGAGATCACGAGTGGGAGTAGTTGAGGGAATGGTTTGTGCATGGAGGAGGAAGGTTGGTGAGCGAGGAGCTGCACATGAAGGGTCGAGGGAAGAAGGGATATTCGCGCACATGAAGGGAGGAGGAGCTCGTGCTATGAAGAGGTGCAGGATGAGCCTTCGGTTGGGCATGCAATCCAGTGTGTGAAGAGGGAGCTCGTTACATGAAGAGGAGGAATAGGGTCGGTTCAGGTCACTTAGGACTAGGATTAGATTTAGGTTTTTAAAATGATTTTTTTAAAATTAATCTTCTAAGTGTTTAATTGGCTTTAATGTGAATTTTATGTCGACACAATTAGGTAATAAATATATATATCAATTCATGGTTATTTGAATATTTTGAATGCAACAGTGCAGTCCGTTTCATAATCGGAGGCCGTTTAGTTCAAGTCAGTATTAAATTGAGTCAATTTGAGCTCAAAATGCATCTCGCCACTTTTGACCAATCGATTTTCATGTAGAGTTGTCCGAATTGAGTGCGAATAGTCTTACTTAGTAGATTTTGATGTTTCAAAGCTAATGGTACAATCAATTTCATGAACGGAGGTCATTTAGTTTAAATCGGTGCCTCCTGACCTTGATATGCATGCAAACGCGTTGACGACTTGATCACTTGATTGGTTGATCATAAAGTTGTGCAATATTTATATTCTGACCAATTTTAATGTTTTGAATATGATGGAGAAGTTTGTTCATCCATTGGAGGTCATTTGAGTTAATTTTGACCACATCTCATGTTTTTTAGTCTCAATTTACGTGCTGTCACTTCCGATCATTTGATATTTGCATTGACTCATCCAAACTGAGCATGGACAGTCTCATTTGGTAGTTTTTGGTGTTTCATAGCTAATGATGTGATCAATTTTATGAACAAAGGTCATTTGAACATCATCGTAGCTTTTTGACTCTGATATGCGCATCGACACATTGATAGTTCGATTGCTTGATTGATTGCTTGTTAGATTATGAAATGTTTATATTCTAATCAATTTTGACATTTTGAATGTGACAGCGAAGTCTTTTCATCGATTGAAGGTCGTTTCAACTATTTTTGATGATGTCAAGTACATTTTAAGCCTTGATTTACACGCTATCACTTTTGAAGTCCGTCGAATTTGACTTGTAGGCTTGACTCAACTTATGACACATATATGGAGGTCAACAAATGCCCCCCCAACAAATGTGATTCATGCATGGAGCGAGTCACGTTTGTTGAAAACTGTTGACCCTTTGGTTTTCTTCTCTCCTCCCCTTTTTGTTCTACTTCTTTTTAAATGTTTCTTGGTATAACTCCCTCTTTTTTTTATTTGATGCTTTGTTATGTTGTTATTTGAAATTTTATGTGTCATTTCTCTTATCACTTGACAGGAGAATGTTTAGTTGGTGAAGACCTAATGATCTGTCATTTGTTGAGCCTAGGGAGGAGGCTATTTGGTCGGAGATTAACAGGCACGATTCTCGTGGAGATGCTGATATTAGGGATAAGATTAAGCAGCACACTGATATGTTGAGGGGAAGTGACTTTTACTAGGGTTTCTTTGTGCACTCTTCCATACTTCATGACTGTACTTCAAGTTTTTTTTCTTCTAAGGATCCTGCAAATTGGGTGGCTATCATTAATCTGAAATGTGGGGACAACAATCTTCTAGATAGCATAGTAGCTCAGGTCAGCTCTGGATACTGTGATAGTTTACAGCCTACTTCTGACAGTATTGAGCAGACGAGGTAGTCTAGACTTCTGAGCCACCGTTAGTTACAATCGAGCTCATCATCTTGCTTTGAGATTCATCTATTTGCAAGATTTCTAATCTTCCACCTGCATACGTAACATTGGTTAGATACATCTTGTAGGCTTACAGAGACACTTTACGAGTAGCTGGCATTTTTGAGGCAGTATATGTGTCTTTATTTTATTTTGGAGGTATGCCTTCTTCTTGGGCTTCTGGAGTAGCGAAGTTCTGGGATGCAAGCAGTAACACTTATTGGATTGGCCTAGAGGAGTTGATAGTTACCCTTTGGGACTTACAGGCTGTGTCAGATCTCCCGATACATGGTTACCACTTTGAGGAGTGCGTTCCACCTGATGAGGAGTTATTTTGCAGGAAGCCTTCAAATGATTGTGATCGATGAGATAGGCTAGCTATGCCTTCTATTTATATTGATCTTCTGAACCACTATAACCATACTTTTAGGGCATCAAGATGTTCTAGATGATCATGAGCTGCACTACCTATGAGTACATGGATTCAGAGCTTCTTACAGGATTATGCTCTATCTGAGGAGACTGTAGCACTACATGACCCTTTTGATTGGGTGTGTCTGATGGCAGTTACTTATCTGAGGAGACTACGAAGCCTATTTTAATAGCAAGAGCAACTTCTCCAACCTTATAGGGATTGAGCGAGGATTTGTTCTTAGCCGAATTTATAGTGACATGGCTCTACAATTTTGTGCTTTCCATTATAGAGGGATCAGTTCATCCAGGTGCTTTATTAACAGCCAGCAGGATTTCTTGAGGTGAGTAGATTTCTCTAGCCCCTGTAGTGTTAGCTAGGATTTACAAGATATTTGGGGTGATTTTTGAGGCTAGTTCTTTAGACTTATGAGACGTGACTCTATCATGGTAGTACTTGTACGCTTGGGTTCACCTCCATATACATAGTGCATTTGCTTATTTCAAGTATCCACCATTCTTTCAGAGCAAGGATATCCTACCATCTTGTAATTATACCGAGCATCATCTACTTTAGAGATGGAGCAGATTCACATGTTCTTCTTTACTTCTCTTTTGGTCAGAGATCAATTTTTATTAGTTCACCAGTTGAATATATTTGGTTTATCATCTCACTTGATAGAGGTTGATCTTATTAATAGTCTTGGTGAGAATGGAAGATATTCATTACTTCATGGTCGTTGGACATTAAGAGTAGATGGGTACCTTTTCAGTATACGTCGGATGGTTATGTTATTGATTTGGGCAATCAGTTGTTATAGAGGGCTATCAGCCCAACCGAGTTGCACGACAGTTTGGTTTCTTTTAGTTGATTGCTCATGATGGTAGGCCATTCATCCCTATTGTAGTAGACATTAAGAATATCCGGATGATTTCCCTCGAGACACGTTACTTGACTGCTTCACCTATTTGGCTACATTTACTGAGGCTTGGTACTGGTGCTCACTTTCAGATAACTCCTTCACAGAGTCACATAGGGGTTAGTTATACCTATCTCACTTGGGTACGGCTATCTTTTGGTCCTTTTCTAGAGTGTGGTTCCAGGAGATATGAATGGAGGGTGAGATCTTTAGGATTCCTCGAGGTCAGAGGCCTCGATGTCAGTCACCACTAGAAGTACACCGCAACGCTAGAGGTATAATTACTATTTTTTCTTTTCTTTTCAATACTTATACCATCTTCTTTGTTGCATCATTAAAATATATTTGATGCATTTGATATTTTAATTTGATTCATGATAGATATAACAATTGATGAGCAGGTCAGAGCTGAGGACACCACTCCTCATAAGAGAGTTAGAGCTAGGGATTTCATTCTCAGTTATACTGAGGCTCCTTCACTAGCTCACAAATGTAGGTGTAGTTAGCCTACAGAGTCTATGTGGGCTTCAGCTAATTGTTCCATGAGTCTGCCTCCATAGTAGTTTGTGACTTCTAATGAGGTACCACATGTGTCAGGTAGCACTGGAGATATTATTGAGGACTCTAGAGTTGGGCTATCGAGCATGCCAGCCTTTGATACTACCACTTTAGATTTTGCTACTCCTTTTGTGGAGCCACTTTTCTCTACTGAGCATGACTCTATCCATTATCCTTGGGAGACTTCTCAGGTGAGAGATCTAATGCCTAGTTTGGCTTCTGCTTAGCCAACATATAGCTTTAGCACTTATTAGATAGTGAAGGTCAGCGAGGACTATGCCACTTATGACACACTAGTTCTGCAAATTCATCATGTTCAGGTACTTTCTTCCTCACTTTATTCTTTAGTTACACTTATTTACATTTATTGCTCTGCTTTATGCTGATTATTATCATTTGTTCATTGTAGTACCTGATGTAGGTTATGAGTTCTAGATCTACCATCGATATCCCTGTATGCCAGATCCACGTGACAGGGGCATGCAAAATTGTGGCTTAGTGTTTTTGAGGGACGTGGTTTCTCGGCTTACTTTGGATTCACCAGAGTCACTAGACAGCTTTACATCATATGTGAACATCATTCTGGATCTTCTAGCTCGTACTAGCTTGGAGGAGTAAGTTCTCAGGTACTTGGAGACTCTCTATAGAGACATAGAGTTTTTGATCCACTAGATGAGATCACTCGATTGTCCGCCTAGCAAGGAGAGCTTTAGAGCGTGCTTCATAGGGAGGTGGCTTACCTAGCACACGATGAGTTTGAGGAGAGTGCTGAGGCTCTATGACACGACCGTCAGAGTTCGATAGATGCTTCTTCTAAGTTAGATAGACTAACTGCCAGGATGAGAGAGCTACAATCTGAGCAGGACAAGAGAGCTCAAGCTATAGAGCAGGAGCAGCATCATTACCAAATGCATCACCAGGCAATGGTAGATGCTGAGGATGCCTTGGCTAGAGCTACTGATGCTTTACAGTTGGCTGAGAGTGAGCATCAATCTTTAGCAGTTTATTCAGCATAGCTTCAAGAGCTATAGTCTAGGCTCCCATGATGTAATTTTTTCTTATTCTTTTTTTATTTATCAGTCATGTATTGACTTATTATATTAGTGGACATCAGCATTCCTCTATTACTTTTGTGCTTTTTTCTTTGGCGGGCTTGATGAGAAAATCAGCGTTGATTTATGGTTTGGGTTTAATTTTTGTGCTTTGTGCTTTAGGTTTAATTTGTGTGCTGGCTATAGAACCTGGATCATTTCAGCTTCGATCGCAATAGATTACGAAGCTTTGATATGATTGTCATTAGTATGATGCCTTATTTAGGACATGTTAAATGATGGGCTTGACCAATTTGTTAGAATCAACTTGCCGGATAGATAACAGTTCATACACCATCTACTCTCTACTTCAATGGCTTTTGTTAAAAATATCTTTCTTTTATGTCCTTGCAAACTTGAGTTTCCTCCAATCATAGCTTCGTGCTTGATTGAGTTTGTTGGAGGAATTGGTTTATTCATTTTGATGAAGGATGCTGGGGAATTAGTTTATCCATGTTTGGTTGGATTTGAAATTCCTTCTGTCATAGCTTTAAGCTTAACAAACTTAATGAAGGACCGACCTGATTAGTCCCTATTGACTTGTCAGGAAGTGTATGTACACCACGAATCATGTGCTTGCTTCCTTGATAGACTCATTGAAAGGTACATACAAATGACCCAGCCTCCCGGCTTATATAGGGTCAATATTGAGTTACAAGTCTAGCAATGTGTGCTTTAACATACTGAATAACCACAAAATTCCTTTAGTTCGGCCATCGACTTTGTATGAACTATGGAATTGCTTCCTCGGTCCTGTGCTTTCTACTTTGATGGACTTGATGAGGAGATTAGCTTTGATCTATGCTTTGAGCTTGATCAGATCATTTGAGAATAAATAAAAATATCACCCTGCAAGTAATATAAAGATTGACTTAAGGCAGCTCTGAATTGAGAGTTTCCTCAAATTGTCTTGATCTATCGATCAAGTAAAAAGATCTCTTGGATTCTGATTGCTTATACTCACTAAGCTGGATCCAGTTTGAGATTGAACAACTATCATCATTATACTGACGAGCAGGGGCTCTTTTACTACGACCTTTTCTTATGGCTTGTTGAGTGAGGAGAGCATCAGGAACTCAGCCATTTATAGTCCTGTTCAGTCCGACCTTTAGAACCTACTCAAGTCTTTGACTTAAGCTGTGACGGGTTGGTAATTTGGTCATCAGACTGACAAACGGGGGCTCTTTCACTGCGAGCTTTTTTTGCAGCTTGTTAAGTAAGGAAAGCATCAATAACTCAACCATTTGTGGGCTTGTTGAGTTTGACCTTTAGAACCCATCCGTGTCCTAGACTTCAGGATGTAGAGATTTATGTTTCTCCGACTTAATTGATTGATGCTTTCAAAATTGGGAGTTCTTTTGACTTGATCTCCAAAATTTGACAAATCTAGGAGATAAATTTTTGATAATTAGAACTATCTTTTCATGCGTAGAAATAGATTCTTTTTGTTCCTGCAAGAACCTGCAACTTAACAATGATAATTATGGGTATATTTAGGGATTTCAGCGTAAAGCTCGATGTCAACTTGAATCAGAATATATTTGAGGATCTCATCTTATAACATGACATCAACTCAAATAAACTTAACATAAACTAAAAATGCCCCCAATCTTGTAGGGGAGATTCTAAAGCACATTTAGAATAACTTTTAAGATGAAAATATGCAAATACATCAATATTTGAATTGATATGCTCTTAAGAGGGTTTTAACATGTAACATTGCTTTCATCTATATATATATATATAAATCTAAAAAATGCCCCCTATGTAATAGATGAATTTTCACAGAAAAGGTTTCTCATATGGAGTGAGTGTTATTATTTAGGGTTCTTGGCATGAAGCATGGTATCGACCTAAATAGATATACTAAAAAAATATCCCCTATCTTGCTGGGGGATTTTTATTGTACCTCGAGAATGTATTTATCATGAATAATACTTCTTCAGGTATCGACCATTAATTGGCGGCATTGGACTTTCACTCTTTAACTCAATGAGTTGGTATGCCCCTCCTTGATACACTTTTTCAATGACAAAAGGGCCCTCCTAGTTAAGCTTGAATTTTCCACTAATTCTTCGAGTAGGAAAAATTGGTCTTCTCAGCACCAAGACCAACTCCCCTTTTTTGAATGTTTGAGGCCAAACCATATGGTCAAAAGCCCTGGACATCTTTACTCGATAGAATTCTAGATTTTGATGAGCTTTCAATCTAATTTCATCAAGCGCGCTGAGTTCCTCTATTCTCAAATGAGCATTTTGATCTTCATTTAGATTGTATTGGATGGCTACTCGAAGTGAAGGCAACTCAACTTCAAGCGGAAGAACTACTTCAGTTCCAAATACCAATGAATAAGGAGTGGTTTTAGTTGGCATCTTGTAGGTTGTTCGATACACCCATAATGCCTCTATTAGTTTGGTATGCCATTCTCTTTTATTTTTAGTGAGAATCTTCCTGAGCAGCTTGACTAATGTCTTATTGAAGGCCTCCGTCCATTAGCTCTTGGATTATATATTGAAGAGTATCGCCAATCAATTTTGTGTTGATTGACAAATCTATAAATCTTTGTATTTTTAAAAGCTGTGCAATTATCATAAATTATTCGACATGACTCTCCAAATCTATAGACCACATTATGTGTAAAGAAGTTAATCATTCAATCAGTAGTAAGTTCTTTAAATGGGATAGCTTCAGTCCACTTAGAGAAATAATCAGTCACTACTAGGATAAAGCGGTGTCTAGCTGATGACGGCAGATCAATTTGTCCAATTACATCTGTACCCCAGCATTCGAATGACCAAGATATTGATGTTAGGTGTAGTGGATTTGGAGGTTGATGGATTATATTCCCATGCACTTGACATTCATGGCACCTCTTAGCATGAATGATATAGTCTCTCACCATAGATGGCCAATAATAACCCATCCTTTTGATCTTTACTGCCATCTTAGGACTTGACTGATGTGCACCACAAAGTTCTTTATCAGCGTCAACCATCACTTTGTTAGCTTCATCTGCACTTAGGCATCGTAACCACATTTATTTGAAGGATCTATGATATAAAGTGTTTTTGACAAAACTATAGCGCAACATTCTTTTCTCGATTTGAGCTGCCCGTGATTTATTATTTGATAATTTGCCTTCTTTAAAGTAGTCGATGAAGGGTTGCCTCCAATCATGTGGCTCTTCTACAATAAAAGTTTCACACTATTTTTCTGAGATAATATCATTCTTAGCTCTTCTTGGTATAATTCTATGTTGATTTTGAGGAGTATGAGGAGAAACCTAAGTCGCCTCATGTTATGTCAAATTTGATAACCCCTCTACCTGCGGGGATTGATACTTTTATGGCTATAGAACTCGTCGAGTAAATATGCAGATCATGATATAATCACCATTCATACTTACCATTTTCTTAGCTAATTTTGCTAAGCAATCGGCTTTGCTATTCTCGGATCGAGAGACTCGAGTTCATGTGATATTTGGTATTTGCTTCATAAGCTCAAGAACTCACTTGTGATAGAAAGCTAATGCAAGCTTGTTGAATTTATAAATGCCAAGTACTTGATATATAATAAGCTGAGAATCGCCAAAAATATGCAAGTTTTGAATGCCTATGAAAATAGCTTCTTCAAGACCTACCATTAATTCTTTATATTCAGCTATATTATTAGTTCTTAGCTCGGTTAATCAATATGATCGTCTCATTATCTCTCCTTTTGGTGTTATGAAAATGATGTCGATTCCTGCTCTTGCCCTTGGAAAATTTAGAGGTTTGACTTGTTTGATTGATGAGGCTCCATCAAAGAACATTTCCTAAATTTGTGAATTTTCTCTTTCATGGATGAGCAAAATTTGCTCATCGAGCAAATCATCATTAAGGGAAGAGTCTGTCAGGATGGGACATGTAGCTAGAAAATCTACTATGATTTGTCCCTTCACTACTTTCTACAGAACATATGTGATATCAAATTGTAAAAGCAATACTGCCCATCTTGCCAAGCGACCTATCAACGTTGGTCTTATCATCAAGTACTTCAGTGGATCGATCTTCGAGATGAGGGTAATCTTGTGAGATAATATACAGTGATGGAGCTTTTGGATTGCAAAGATCAATGCCAAATAGTGCTTCTCTATCGGAGAGTATCTCATTTATGCTCCTATTATTCTTAGTCTGATATAATAAAGAGCATTTTGTTTGCTTTCTTCAATGTGTTGTGCCAATAATGCTCCACGGGACTCTTCAAATGTAGCTATGTATAGAATGAGGGGCTTCCTAGGAGTAGGCACTGCAAGGATTGGTGGATTTAACAGGTAGCTTTTAAGGTTATTGAAGGCTTCTTGACACTCCTTATCCCATTTGAATGGAGCATCCTTCTTCATCAACTTTGCAAATGGTTGACAGCATCCTGATAGGTTTGATATGAATCGATGGATGAATGCAAGCTATCCTTGTAAAGAATGAAGCTAACACAAACTCTTCAATGGAGGCATCTCCATTTTTTCCTTGATCTTAGTAGGATCAATTTCAATACCTCTGTGACATACAATATACCCAAGACATTTTCCAGAAGATACCCCGAATGCATATTTTTGAGGATTCATCTTGAGATCATATCCTGATTCTCTCCAGTACAATTCTCAAGTCTTCAAAGTGATTTTCATGATTTAAGCTCTTCACCACCAAATCGTCAACATAACATTCCACCTTCTAATGAATCAAATCATCAAAAATATATGTCATGGCTCTTTGGTATGTAGCTCTAGTATTTTTAAGCCAAAAGACATGACTGTGTAGTAATATATAACAATTGGCATCCTAATTGATGTGTGCTTCTCATCTTCAGGAGCCATCTTTATTTGATTGTATCCTGATGATCCATCCATGAATGAGAACTTGTCGTAGTTGGAAGTATTGTCCACTAGTAGTTCTGATATTGGAAGCGGAAAGTCATCTTCTAGGCACGCCTTATTTAGGTCCCGAAAATCAATGTAGAGATAGATTTGACCATTCTTCTTCCTAACTGGGACAATGTTGGCTATCCAATCTGCATACTTCTCCTCTCGGATGAAGCCTACTTCGATCAGCTTTTTAGTTTCTACAATTACCTGCTCTTCGATCTCCAATCCCATTCACCTAGGAGATTGATTAACATGCATTGCATCTGGTTTAATAGCTAGTTTGTAACTGCTACATCAAGGGATAAGCCTGACATTTCAGAATATGTCCAGGCTAAGCAATCCTTGAATTCACAAAGTAGCATTTTTAGCTCTTCAACTTTTTTATCAGGTATAAGGGCACCGATGAAAGTTGGACCGGGATCATCCTCAGCTCTTAGGTTGATTTCTTTGAGTTCATCCATAGTAGCTACTTGTCTACCATCTTTGAGTTCTTCAAGTGCAAGTTTGGCTTCTACTTCTTCATCATTCGTAAGAAGAATTTCATGGAGATCCTCTTCTTTTTCATTATTAGTTATGATCTCAACTTCTATTATATTATAATAAGCTTTATTTTGATAAGATTTGTGGATGAACACAAGACCTTTTGTGATAAACTTATCACTTCTTCGTGATGCTTAAGGACTTCTTTAGCTCCACATCCTGTTAAAGATTTGATTTTTATATTTAGTAGTTATAATATGAATTCTTAGCTTATGCATCATTCTTTGTAATTTCTATGGATAGTATATTGGTATTCTTTTTGGCACTATCTCATCATAATTTTCATGTTGAGCAGGGTGATAAAAATTGTGAGGATTGAGACTCTTTAGATTTGTAAAATAGAGTTCCTGTTTTGCCACTCTCACTCAATGGTGGCACATAGAATGTTATCAAATTTTCAATATTATGAACCTCAAGTGGAGTAATTTCTTTGAAGTATTGCTAAGGGATGGGTATAATTTTGAGGGAGTCATCTAACACTGCCAAATGAGCTATCCTTCTTGATGCGACCATTTGAACTCTATTTTCATAAGTAGATTCAAAGTCATAGTCTGAATCATAATCACTTATTTCATATTTTACCTTTCTTGAAAGCTTATAAGTTCTCTTGGGTTTGACAGAAGTATCTTCTTCTTGTGTGTCACTTCCCAAATGTGGAACTGATCCTTTTGATTTAGATGTAGAATCAAGTGCTTTAGGGAGAGTTGGCATTGCCTTCTTTCTTCCTCTTTACTTTTGCTCTTTCAACTTGTAAAATTGCTTTTTAGTTCCTGAAGTGGATGCTACCACTTCATGAGACTCTGTTGGCTTGGGCTCTTTAGAGATGAAATATTTTGCATCTTCATAAATCTTTTCTTCATGGACGGAGAATGGTTGTAGGCTACCAGGAATTCTGAATTCTTCTCCTTCTTTTAGGTAGTTCATACACTGATGCATAGTTGATGGGACCATGCCATATTCATGCAGCCATGGCCGGCCCAAGAGAGCTCTAAGTGATGTACTGGCATCAATTACATGAAACTTGGCTTCTGTATATAAATCCCAAAACTTGTGTGAGAGAATAAAAGAACCCAGGGTTTTCTATCCTTTCTCATTGAAACTATGAACCATCAACTTATCTCTTCCAAGATGTTGGATATCAAGTGATAATCCTCTTAATACCTTTAGACTCATAAGATTGATAGAAGAACTTGGATCAATCAATATTTAATTGATCGAGATTCCATCACTCTCTGCAGTAAAATATAAAGGATGGTTGTGATATGCTGTTCTTAACATAAGATCTTCTTCAATAAATGTGATTACTAGGAGATCTTGAGTTTGTAATGATTCAATCATGCATTTTTCAGCAAAGTAAGCTTCATAACTCTACAGATCTTTGAGAGCATGTATCAAAGTTTCTTGGGGGTCTTTTGACATTAAGAGAGCCTCGGACACACTTAATTGTGTAGGAATCTTTCTCAGATGTGATAGAATATTATAATCTATCTTTTCGCTTGATTTAGGCTTCATTCTAGGATTTTTGGGAATGATATCTTTGTTGACTTCAATTTGTTTGCCTTTTTCTTTATTTACATTTTCCTTCTTTGATGAAGGTGGTAAGACTTTACCACTTCTCAATTGAACTTTAATCACCATGTCTTGCTCAGATTCTTCTGAAGAGGTAGTTTCTTCAAATTCCCTTCTTATTTTAGAGGATTGACCAAAAGGGCTAGACTCATTTTTCAACTTCATACATTTCATATGTGATGATATCGATGAGTTTGATTCTTCTCCATCAAAAAAACATAAATCTTCATATGAACTGTAATCTTCTTGTTGAGTCATGAAACAAAATTTAGATGTCAACTCTTCAAGCTTTTCTTGCTTTCCTGATAAGAATTTTAATGGGTTGGTCGAGTCTGTCTAACTACCCTTATCATTTTGGAATAACTGATGCTGAAGAACATCAAATATCACATAAATGATTTGGCCTATCTCTACTAGACATGATTCATCATTATCTTCTTCATTCGATTCAACAATGTGAAGTTCAGGCATAAATTTTGCAAGCCTAAAAGGTTGTCTTGCTGGCTGGTGATACTCCTCTAAATTATTAATAATCCTTTGAATTGTAGTTCTCTTCTTGATATTCTTTTCCTTAGTCGACTTTTTTGATTTATGAAGCCTACATATAGTAGACTGCTCCTCATGCCATGATGAAGTAGCCTTATCAAAATACCATTGAGAAGCCCAAATACTTGGTTTAGGCATATATTTTAAGTCCAATATAGGTTCAAGTGGTGATTTCCACATAACACTTGGGACACCTTTTAGCTGTTTCAATATTTTCATGATCTTTTTGGAGACTACTGTTTCCCATTCTTCAATCTGAATTGATTTCTCCTTCATTTTTTCTTTGTTGGATGATACGGAAGAGGGCATAATCATCCTTGTGGATCCTCTTTTAGGGTTGACTAGAACACTATCGGATAGTGTAAATTTTCCTCATCGATACTTCTTTCTAGCCAATCGTTGAAGACATAATAATCTTCTATAGTATGATTGATCATCTGATGATAGGGACAGTAACTTGGATTACTGACTTGATCAGGTTCTTCAGGCCTTTTAATTTCTAGTAATTGTAGACTAGCTTTGACTGCTTGCTGAAATAATTTAGCCACATTGTCCCTTCTAAAGGAATAATCTTTATTCATGATTTCCTTAAGAGATGGATGCATCCGCTCATCATCTCTTGTTGCTTACTTTGGATGCTCCCCACAACTTAGAAAAGTTTGAGGTTTATCATTGCCTCTCAATATCAATTTTAGCTGTGGATTAGAATAGACAGGTTTCTTTCCCTTATCATCATTATACATTGATTGTTTTCCTTTATCGACATTATATATCACCCGCATTTTACTATTTGAGCTATAAGAAGTGGCATTAGTTTCATTTCTTCTTGAGTCTGAAGGTTTGATTCTCTTTACGTTATCTGTATAAACTTCAGACTTAGGGAGATTCAGCTTTTAAAATTTAGCCACCTTATCAAGCAAGTCTTGGAACATTGTAATTGATGCCATACATAAAATTGGTGCCATCTTATCAACCATATTGCCCATTAGCAATTGGAATACATGTTCTTCTTCCAATTTTTCCTCACACTTAATACTTAGGTTATGCCAATGACTTATGAATTTTGTCACTGACTCAACTTTTCTCCTTTTCAGCAAGGCAAGATCGGCAATTATTATTTTCTCGATTGCACTAGCAAACCTCTTCATGGATATTGCTTCTAACTTAGTAAAGGTTTTAACTGAATCATTTGACAATTCTACATACCACTCGAAAGCAGCTAAAGTTAGGCTACTGATGAATTGATGAAAAAGTAGCACGTCATTCTGTCCTATGTTACCACAAGTAACCTTAAATTGGGCTAGATGTTGCTTTGGGTTACCAAGATCACTGAAAGCATTAAATTTCAGCACTGAATAATCTTTCAGGTACGTCACTTGATCATATTCAACTGGGTAAGGGTGACCCTTACTCACCAGCTTTTTAGCTTGCTCTAAAGCTATAACTCTCATAATCTTTTCATTAATCATTATTTCTAGCTGAGCAATTATTACCGTTCCAGGTGTACTAGCCAGATTTTGAATTATCGGCTGAAGAGGTAGTTAGTTAACTTCATTTCTGGCTTCAAGTATAACATGTATCGTAGGAGCTTGAGGTACTAGAGCGACTGGTGGTATATAAGTTGTATTATTAGCTACTTGTTGATTAGTAGACAAGACAGGTGTTATATTTGATTTGACATTCTTCTGTAATATCTCCATCATGATATTCATTTGTACCATCATGTGATTCATCTTAGTACCAAGCTGTGCAATTTCCTTATCTTTGACTTCCATTTAACGCTGCATTTCTCTTTGCTCTCTAGCTAGCGCCATGGCATCAATCAATATAAGCTCTTCTTCTTCCTCTATTTCATGTGGTTGTTCTGCTCCTTACTCATCTTAAGGGGAAGAACTTGACTGCCTTTTCCTTGTGCATTTGCAGGGGTAGCTATTGATAGGGCTGAATGACGATGCTGATTATAAGTGCATGTACCAGGCTGATCATTTCTTGGTTCAACCATATAAATAGCTTCGATGCCCATGATATCTTTCTCATTTTGATCTTCTTATTCTTCTTCTTCTTCAGTAGAGATTGAATATCCCTCTTCTATTTTCTTCTTTGAAGACTCTTTTTTATAAACAGTGAATTCAGGTTTAAATTCCCTGGATCTAGTTGTATGATGGTGTTGAGCGAAAAGTTCACCTATATCTATGACCATATAGACAACTTTCACTTCCATAGTGTCCTCGTCATTATTTTCTTCTTGCACATGAATTTATGATCGACCTTTCCAGTGGATCTCTGGTTCAATGTGTGGAACAAACACTTCTTCTATTAAAGAACTGTGATCAAAGTCAACCTTCTCTTGTTGGGGTGAATCTGATCGATGATGGGATCCCCTAGAGGATTCTCCAGGGTGTCGACCATCATGTCTTTCATTCGTGATATCCCTTCTTTTGGGTATCCACTTCTGATAAGTTATTTTTGAGGTGGATTTCTGAATATGTGTATCAGATGTCACACCTCTTCCATTTTTCAGGATTTTATTACGGGGCCTTAGCCTCCGTATCTGCTTATCCTTTTGCTGGGATCTTTCGATAGCGTATTCCTGGACATGCTGTCCAAGTGTCACGCTCCTATGCTCACTATGCGAAGCATACTCAGCTCGATGACTAGTTACTAGAAGAGATGGCAACCTCCTTGGTGGGGCTTCAGTATTTTAAATCACCTCAGGCCTTTGAAATTTTCTTTCATTAAGTCTCTGTCCTTAGCTATTTTAAGGATGTTGTGTACTCTGGCAGACACTATTTTAGGTTGTCTCCTCTGTGGTTGTGGAGCTTGACGTTGTTGAGTCCAGAAAGACTGCTTTACCTTACCAGTAGAGCTATTCATTTTTACTCACTTTAGATTATCAAAGTTATTATGGGTAGGAATACTCACTTATGGCGATAGTATCACTTGTTAACTAGGTCGTTCAAAGGGGATTTGCTGAGCCCTCAACTCAACATTTCATCTTCTTCTATGCCTTTTGGTTAATTTTCTTTTTGATGAGGAAGCTTCATGATCATGCTTTCTAAGCATGAAAGGTTTAATTGTCGAAGCAATTATGCCATGAGGCATTAAAGACACAGTTTGCCTAGTGACAGTTCTTTTTATCACGGGGGCTTCAGATTGACCAAGCTTTTAATAATTGAAGTTCTCTGTCAAGAGAACTTCTTAACAGTGGTTGGCTGCTAAACTGGTTGGCGAACATGCTTAGTAGGAGCTTCAGTAACTTGAGGCCTTCTAGTATGGCTTCGGACGAGCATACCACATGTGGGTACTTCAGGAGTTACAGCTATAATAGCTGGGAAATTCAAACTACCAAATTGAATTATACCTCCAACATCTCCTATGTTGATGATGGCATTGGCTAGGCAGATGTTCGCACCACGCCCTAGCTGAATAGTGAAATGAGTGCTCTGCAGATCAATTCTGCACAAGTAAAAAATTGGGATTAGTAATTAGTAATTATTATTTCACCACATACTTTCAAAATGCAGAGGTACTACAGAACAAAATAATAGTGTAATAAAAAAATATATTGTATAGAATAATTCATTCAATATAAAGCCTTATACATTAGTAGTTTAAATTTATTACACATTTAGATCACCATTTCTTATTTTGAATTTCAAATATTTTGTTGCTACTATAACTCATATATGATTAGCCAAAGATGGAAAGAGAATCCTGTCCCCAACAGAGTCGTCAGAAATTTGTGGGCTCCAAAAATTGACCATCGACCTCTCGACAAATGAGTGAAGAGAGTATGATTTAATGTGTTGGTGTAATTTTCAGAAGGCATATGAGATAGTAGATAAGACACTGCCCAGAGATTTCACCCTCATTTTGTGAGGACTTTAGATCTGGCTCTAGGTTTCTTATAGGCACAAGCCTCATAGTTAATTACCCCTCTCAATAAGTGAGAGAGAAATTTTGATTAAGGCTAGTTGTTAAATCGCTAAATTTGTAGCATATAGTAAAAGCATATGGAGTTTTAAAAAATTTTAGATTTATGAAATTTAGCTTTTTAGCTTAAATCAGACGGTTGAGGGAGTGATGACGTGCCCGATCTAGATCCCATGGTTCTATCATCCCGAGCTATCATGGTCCCTAGTCTACTTAGTCATAGGAGGTAATCGACCCAACCTGGCTGAAGGATCCTTATCAGCAACATGTGTTACATCATCTAAGAAATCTTTGTAGACTTGGGGTGGTGTTTTTCTAAGGAGACAAGCTTAAGTCTACCTTAGCTGATAGAGAGTTATTTGCCCTATTAAGTATACCCTATGATTCACAACTCAAAGGGCAGAGCCATTGGGGAGCATACGGGGTGTGGTCGTGATCATAATATAATGGAGCCTTATTAAACCACCGTCGAGAACTCTAGTATTTTCATTATCTATGGAGCTGTTAAAAAACAGGGTCACATCCTTACTGGCATGAGACTGATTGAGAGTGAACATAGTAGAATACTTGATTTGAGACTGGCTCTTTTGTGAGCTAGAGTTTTCCTAATTGATCACCTTTGACAAACAATTGCGGAAGGTGGATAGATTGAGTTTTGCTTTAAGCTTTTAATGATTGAATTTCATTTAAGCAATTTTTTGATTGACACTCAATTTGAGTTAATTTGATTTGAAATTGGGATCGCATTTTGATGGAAGTATCCCCTCCGGTTGAAATCATCATTCAACACCACCATCTTCGAGGTGGTTAATTGATTGAATTGAATATATTTGAGAACTTTAGATCCTGTCAACTCTATTTATCTCCTAATAGAGGTTCAGATCTACTATCATATGATAAAATTAGCTTCTCAGATATTTCACTAAGTTGAAAATTCTTAATAATAGATTTTTAAATTTTGTTAGTTAACCTAGTCCCCAGACTAAATCGGAAGCAAAGCATAACATCCTCGCACTTGAATCTAAACAACATTGTTAGCCATGCGGTTGTATTTAAAAATGCCTTAATTAATGCCTTCTATTTGCTTGTACGATGTGTTGCGAATCTGGTGGTGTTTAAATTTAGATTATAATTTAAAATGTTGCTCGTAATTAGCTTACTTACTAGATTTTCTAATTCTCAATTATCATTTGGTTTATAGTCTTTCCAACAGGTTGCTCATTTTTAGTAAAAATTTCTTTTAACATTCATTTGATTTTCACCTCAACTTGAAGATAGCATTCAACAAATTTCATATGTGCCAATTTTATGTTCAGTGAAAGCCTTCATTAGAAATTTGTCTTAAACTAGACATTACAATATAGAGGCTACATAAGAAGACTTGTTCATTATGAATCTCACTTTAGGGTTTGAATTGAACTCTGTCTCATTTGAAAATTAACCTTCTAGCTTCAGGTAACCTCCTCATAAGTATAACATGAATTCAAAGTTATATTTGCACTTGGCTTGTTCTATTTCAATCATTTTCCACACATGAAAGAACATAAGCCACAAGATTCAATTAATTCTTCTTAACTAATTAACTATTAACCCTTATAATTTGTTATGGAATATAAAGGAATTATCATGCTTCATCATCATTTTCCAAGCTCGACTATGTTCAATTTAAATCACTTTTAACACACTTAGAATAAGTTATAATAACTGCAGTGTCTACTGCTTTAGTCAACTTCATGCTTATATTAAACCCAATATGGATTCATCCTTAACTCTACATCAAGCTCCATGCTTATTTGAAAATTAGACTTTAAGTTTATTGTAAATCTCTTATGAGCTTGGTATTAACCTCTATATGTTTCACTTGCATTTGAATAGATAACAAACGTGGAATAAGGTTATTGTGATATGTTTTACATATGTCGCACCCATCATTGTACTTAATTGTTAGTTTAATCATAAGTGGGTCCCACAAAGATTGCTTTTCTTTCCAATAAGTAAGACTAAGAGGGGTCTTGCCTTTCATATCATTTGCTTGAAAAACATTTCATAGCCCTTAAATATTTTGAAGAGTAGAAGTGAATTTGCTTGCATTTAAAGTAAGTATTTTACTTCATTATTATATTTCTTTTTTTTTTTTCAGTTTCCCTTTAAGTATTCTCCATTTATTTCTCTTTGATTTAATATTTATATTTATGTTTATCATGTGTTTTCTTACTTAATTTAAGTTTAGATGATTTCCATTTTAATTTGTTTAAGTCCCAATTTCAAATTTTGACATTCGGTAGAGGCGTGACATCTAACAATTTTTTGGCTTGCTCGGTAAGCCTTATTAAGCGTAGTAAGTGGTGTCTTGAAACACCACAGTCGTCTTAGCACCCGCTACACCCTATGGGGCATTAGCGGGGTCAACTTGCAAAGAAAGACAAAAGCACTCATGTATATATATTTCCACATTCACATTTCCTCATTCACATTCCTACACGTCCACAATTAGCAATAATGATGACCTTGTACATCCCTATAGGAAGTTTGACCTATTACTGATACAAGAGGAATTCAAGTTTCAAATCTTGCATTTACTGAAATCTGATTTCAGATTTCTAGTTTGTTGAAATTAATTAGGTTTTGTGGCTCGATATCGAAAAATGAAGAAGAGAGGGAGAAAGAAGGATAGCAATGACCCGACTTTGACTTAATCGAAAACAGAGAAGAGAGGGAGAGTGAAGAGAAAATATAAAGAGGGAAATTTTGTTTTTGTGGAAATGAGAGAAAAATGGAGAAAGTAATTTTCGATTGGGGAAGAAAGAAGAAGAAAGAAGGAGAAACTTACAGGTTGCAGTTTGGAGAGAGGAGGAAGTGGGGAGAGTGTTTTTTCAATTTGGAAGGAAGAAGTGGAAGAAGTCAAACCCTTCTTGTCGTTCAGTTTTAAGAGAATAAGGAGAGGTCATGAGCAGGAGAAGTTAAGGGAATGGTTCATGTGTGGAGAAGGAGGGAGCGGTTGGCCGAGCGTGAGATTGTGCATCATGCGATTGCATGGTCGAGTGAAGGAGGGAGATCCATGCGCGTGAAGGGAGGAGGAGCTCGTGTCGTGAAGAGGAGCGGATCAAGCCTTCGGTTGGGCTTGCAATCTGGCAAGTGAAGAGGGAGCTCGTGCCATGAAGAGGAGGAATAGGGCCGGTTCGGGTCACTTAGGCTAGGATTAGATTTAAGTTTTTAAACTATTTTTTTAATTAATCTTCTAAGTGTTTAATTGGCTTTAATGTGAATTTTATGACGACATAATTAGGTGATATATATATATATATATATATATATATATATATATATATATATATATATATATATATATATATATATATATATCAATTCAATTATTCCAATGTTACGTGCATCATTTTTAATCATAGGCCATTTGGTTTGAGTCGGAGTGAAATTGAGTCAATTTTAGTTCAAAATGCATGTCCCCGCTTTTGATCACTCAATTTTTGTGCATACTTGTTCTAATTGAGTGTGAAAAATCTTACTTGATAGATTTCAATGTTTGAAAGCTAATGGCATAATCAATTTCATGAATGGAGGTCGTTAGGCTTATGTTAGTGCCTCTTTACCTCGATATGTGTGCAAGTACATTGATGACTCGATCGCTTGATTGGTTGATTATCAAGTTATGCAATATTTATATTCTGACCAATTTCAATGTTCTGAACATGATGGCAAAGTCTGTTCATCGATCGAAGGTGATTTGGATTGATTTTGGCTACATCTTGTGTATTTCAACATCGATTTACATGTTGTCACTTTCGATCATTCGACATTTGCACAGACTCGTCCAAGCTGAGTGTCGATAGTCTCATTTGATAGTTTTTGGCATTTTGTAGCTAACGACATGATCAATTTCATGAAGGAAGTCATTTGGACATCATCGTAGCTTCCCGACTCTAATATACATATCGACACATTGATAGCTTGATTGCTTGATCGGTTGGTAGTTAGATTATGTAATATTTATATTCTGATCAATTTTGATGTTCTAAATGGGACAGTGAAGTCCGTTCGTCGATCAGAGGTTGTTTCGACTATTTTCGGCAACATGCAGTGCATTTTGAGCCCCGATTTGACACTATCACTTCCGAAGTCCGTCGAATTTGACTTGTAGGCTTGACTTGACTTATGACACATATATGGAGGTCTACAAATCCATACTCAAATGAACAAAACCAAATCAAACTAAATCAAACTAAGCCAGATCCCTTCTTAAGCCATATGGACCTACCTCCGTAAGCTTAATCAAATCTTAACCCAAATTAACCCAAAATCAATTGGTTTCTTTATAAATCAATTACTCCTTCATTTATATTCATAAATATAAATGAAACCCACCTTCCAATGACCAAAAATAAATTAAACTAAATTGATTTCTTTCTTAGCCCTTTTGACCTACATCCTTAAGCTTGGTCAAATTTACTTCCAAATCACTCCAAACTCAAGTGATTTTCTTATGAGTCATTTATACCTTTATTTGTATTCCCAAATATAAATGAAATATAAATTCAAATAGCCAAAACCAAATCCAAAATCAAACCACAAACCAATTCAAGCCTTTTTAGCCATTTTCTTAGACTTGGCCAAATCATATCCAAACCAAGCCAAAATCAATAGATTTTCTCTTGAATCAATCACTCCTTCAATCATCTATCCAAATATAAATGAAACCTACAATTATCAAACCAAACTCAAGTCAACCCAAGTCAAGCCCAAGTTAGCCCTTTTGACTTGAAAACTTCAAATGAGCCAAAATCCTTTGGACTCCAAATTGATTGTAGTTGGATTTATATTTTAAACTTAGGATCATATATAGGTTCAACTAAACTTGAATCAAGCCAAAACCAAACCAATTGACCCATTTAGGTCACTTGACCCAAAGTGGCCTAAAGGACCTTTTTGAGCCAAGTTCTAATCCAACCCAAATTGGATTGAACCAAGCCCATCCAAGCCTCATTATCATGGTCAACAATCACCCTAGGATGATCAGCCACCTTGAATTGGGTCAAACCAAGTCAACTTGGTCCTTTGACCAAGTCAACCTTTAGCTCAAATGAAATCTAAACTAGACAAAACTCATCTCACACCAAATTGATTGAAACCATTGATTCAAATCAACCCATAATCAATGAGTGAATATGACAAAACCCTTAATTAAGCCAAACCAAGTCCAATTGGTCATTTAACCTAAGTTGACCCAAATTGGCCTAAAAGGCCAAAATAGGTCAAATCATGATTTAACCCAAATTGATTACAACCAATAGCTCAAGTTCATTACAAATTGATTATTGAACTTGACCAAAGAAATAATTGAGCCCAATTTGACCAATTGGTCAACTTGACCCAACCTAGCCCAAATTGACCTAAAGGGTTAAATTGGCCAAATTCTAAATTAAATTCAAATTGATTCAAACTGAAACCTACAACCACTTTTTAATTGACAAATTGAACTTAACCAACACCTAACATAACCTAATTTAGTCAATTTTGTCAAATTGGTTAACTTAGCCCATTTAACCTATTTAAATTCAAGTGAGCCAAAATCAAACCTAGGCCAAATTAATTGAAACCACTTGAACTAAAACTCTTCAAATCATTATTTGGGCCTAACCCGAGCCATGGTTTGCCCTAATTTGACAAATGGTCAACCTAACCCAACATGACCCAACATGAACCCATTTGACCAAATGAAGCCAAAACCCATGAAACTAACCCATGACCTATTGGAGGCTGACTAAACCTGACCCAAACCCATCATGGGTGAACCTAAAATTAGCCCAAACCAATTTTGAGCCAAGACCAATGCAAATCCTCCATGGATCCTCTCCCCCATGTGAGATTTTGCCAAAAATAGCAAATTCCACCCTCCTTTCACCTTGGCAACCCTCATTCACCCAAATGAGGGATCCCTAAGCTTCTTAGCCCACTCTAGAGGGAGTAGGACTTGCTGTGGACCAAAGGGAGGTGAGCTAACTCACCTCCCTTACAAGCCGAACACCCAAAGGATCAAGGAAACCCAATCTAGCCAAATCCACCTTGGAGCCTCCAACCATAGCTTCTCCTAATCCAAATGAGCCACATGGAGTCAATTGAGACCCCTCTAGTGCTCTGACAATGGCTAGCTGGCTGAAAAATGGGGAGTAATCCTATACATCCAACTCAGCAAACTGAGGGGTATACTCCCTCAATTCGAATGAAAAATGTAAAAAAAATCTCATGAGAGCTTCGTAGCATAATTCTGAGCCTCCTTGCAATTCCTGGAGCAATCCCAAGCATCCCTCTCTCAACATTGCTCCTCCCAGTGTGAAACCAAAGTAAGGAACTCCAACCTTGATCCAAGCTCTCTCATTTCGCCACCAAACTTTAATTCCTCTTGCACACACCTTCCATGCATGTCGTCGAAGCCACCCAAGTCATTTTCGAAGCTCCCAAGCCACTAGAGGATGGACTTCGATCGCCACCAAGATCCAAAGTGATGGAATTTGATCCACTGAGCAAACCAAGGAAAATTGGCTTGCGTACGACTCAACAGGGCCTTGTCTCTACTATATGAAGCTACCTCCATCGATCCCACTGTCGGTCTTGAGCTCCAGCGAGGTAATTTCTCAAAACTGTAGAAGTAGGAAATTTTGGTTGGAGATTTTCGAAAGAAATTTGCATGTGAGTTGATCTTGATCGTTAGATGTGTTCAAATTCCTTCCCTGATGGTGTGGGTTGATTTTGAAGTTCATCCGAGCACAGGTAAGCTCAGATCGAACAATCCATGGCGGACGGATGCTATCATTCGTGGCTCACGGGAAGAAGGATCACAGGCCATCTTTTCCACATCAATGGAACGGACGACACTGGTTAAATCATGTTAGATCTCCCCTACTTTCTCCCTTTATGCTGCGGGTTTGATCTGCACCATCCGATCCAAGATCAGACAGTGAAAATCAATACCGCATCCGCCCGACTGACTCAGCACACGGATGTAACAACTTAAATAGCCAATCCCACAGCACCACATGAAAAGCGTGCCACATCAGCGTGCCACATGGCACCGATGGGATTAGACTTAATTAAGGCTAATTAATATGTTTTTAGGGCTAAAACTTCCATAATTCATAAATAATTGTAGAAAATCCAAAAAAATATAAATAATGGCTCATTTTGAATGTATTTATGAGGAGAATTTAATAAAAATATTTTCAATCACTTTTGAATAGTAAATAGAGCTTAGTTAGAGATTAATTAAAAATATAATTAGCTTAATTACTCTCTCATCATTCAAGTGGTTGATCCCAAAATTTCAAAATTGTTTAAGAGGATGACCTCTACTTCCTCTAATTTTCTTGGGATTTATTGCTAGCCAAATTAGAAGAATTAATTAATTGAGCCTTAATTACTCTCTTAATTTAATTAATGATTTATTAATTATGTGAACAGTAATGGATTAATTAATTAAGTGGTTAAGTGTTCATTAATAGTAGGTGAACTCAGGAGATAAGATTAGGGCCTCTTTCCTAATCTATTTCCTTAAGTTCATTTTCATTAATTAAATTAATCAAAGCTTAATCAATTAATCAATTTGCTTAATTAATCAAGTTAAAAATGTGATCATATGGAATCTTAATTAATGCAATATTGGGTAGAGCTTTAGGTGTTTAAGAGCCTTAGGAGAGTTAATGAAATTGTGCTTAGCTCACATGTGTGAGAAAACCATAAAAGTAATTAAGTGAGTTCCTTAAGCTTAATTAATTAATAATTATGGGCTAATTTCATTAGGCCCCTCTCATTTCATAGGAGCATTGCTATTTACTTTTCAATTCATTTGCATATTACATTAGCTCATAATTATTTAATTAATTATCTTAAGGTAACGTAGGTAAGGGTTTAATTAATTTATTTATTTCACACCTTAAACTAATTAATCCATAAAATCAACCTAATTGCTTTTCTTGAAATCAAGTTAACTCACACATGGGGAATGGGATTAGGATTAGCAAACTTTTCTCACATTTCTTAAATCAAATCAAACATGACATTAAAAATGACATTAAGAAGTTTTGGTTTACTTTAGATGAGCTTATTTAGTATGATTATCCTTAGGAATTAGTTGGATTGAATGAAATCATGTGCTTATGTCCCTTTATTTCCTTCCAATCATATTAAATGTTGTACGCCACTTGATCCATGCATTCATATTTTTCAAAATTAATTAAATTAAATGATTTCCTTTATGTGAAGCTTGCATGTGTTGATTTAAATTAATATTTATGTGTCTATTATCACTATTAAATCAAAATTTATTTTCTAAAACTTATAAAAGAATGATTATATATGCTATGAATGCTAGTTATAAATACATAGGAGATGTATGTGACTATAGCTTAAGTGTATGAAGTGAAGATTTTTTCTTTCATTCATATACTAATTTACATAAATAAGAATGTTAATGGGTATATAGCATGGGAATACAAGGCTTTAAGTAGCCCCAATGGAGGTCATTTGATTACCTCACTTTCCTGGTTTAACAATAGCATGTACTCCATTTGATTTCATTATTATGTATTTCAATATTAGAGTTTGGATGGGACTTTGCTCCATATGCATAAATGTTTCAATCAAATAAAAATATAACTTCTGCATGGTTTTCTTTCCTTTATTAATGTATACATCCATATGTATTTGAGAAAAGCAAATATTTAGACTGGACATCCCAGGAATACGAGGCTTTAAGTAGCCCCAAGGAGGTCATTTGATTACCTCACTTCCCTGATTAACAATGTCATGTACTAGCTTATGTCTCTGTGGTGTTTATTTTTGAGATGTGGGATGCCACATAGATATTATGGGGTACTTATTGAAGTGATCGAGTATGATAATAAGCAATGATGTACGATCTCAAAAGATAGAATTCACCACCCTATAATGGACCTAATCACCTAATTAGAACTCCTAAGGCATGATGGGTCTTTGAATGTACCAGAGATCTTTTCCCTACTTTACAAGTAAAAGTAAAGTAAGGTTTATTTTAAGTTGGGTTCATTAAGTTCCCTATGGAGGCAGGCTTCCATAGTTAATTACATCCTAAGGAATGGAATTCTTTAAGAATACTCTCAATTAAAGTAGACAATCATGATTTCCAAAGATTTTAAGTTAAGATTATCAAAGGATTGGCTATGTTGAAAAATCAAATGGGGTGGATCAAAAGGAGAGACTTATTTTGGAAGCTAAAGGAGATGAGTAGGGAATGCTCATGATACTAAGAAGCCTAGTAAGCAATCAAATCTATCCTATGGTTGGGCTTTATATATTTGAAATTGAAGAGATTTATTTGTTTGAGTTAACATTTTATTAAAATACTAGAACTTATAATCCCATAACATAAGATTATCGAAATTCCTAGGAGGTCAAGATTTATGCTTGTAGCCTAAAGGAAATAGCTACCTCGGATCCTAAGCTATGGAGCTTTGGTACAAACCACAAGCACGTCCTAAATCTAAGCGAAAGGTGGACATAATGGTCTACCTCCACAGGAGAGGATAGATCATCCGACTATTAGACTTACAATCACTTGGAGTAGCTGCCAACTAAATCTTCCTACGCTTTAAATCTATGTAGGCAAGTCATATGCTTTTGCAGGATGGCTTGGTTGTTATTTATTTAGAAAGGAGACTAAGTTTTTAAACTCACTCCCTAAGAGACTAGAGCATGAGTGGTATGAATTCATGACTTGATCTAATGTAAATTTTATCAAATTTATTTGATTCTTTTAGAATCTTTATTTTGATATAGGCTACAGGATTTTGTATGCCTAAATGCATGAGAACTTGATTATAGGCCAAATCAAGAGAGAAAGGGGTGCTCTTCCATCAAAGGCTCTCACAAGTTAAGCCTTTATTCTCTAGCATAGATGGAAGCCCCCTCTTAACAATAGTGGAAGAATATGACATGCTGATGTTATACATTCATTCATCCAGCTAAGGGGTTGCTAAAAATTTTATTATCTTAATTTAATCCCTAGACTTTTATGTGAGGTTTTAAATTATTTTAAAATTTTAATTATGAGTTATTAATTGGGGTAGAAAAAATAATTTCATCCTAAGAGCCCACCGCTTCCAGGCCACACATTCAAACATCAAACATGAAGAAATTTGGAAAAGCATGCAATTCTAGTGCGCAATCTAAAAAAAACATCAAACAATTTTATAGACTACCGTAAAAGAATAAAAGGTCATGCTGTATGGTTCCGTCATACACCCCGAAAAGAGAAAAAAAGATGGGTAGCTGAGCACTACCCTTATACAAACTAGATTACAAAAATAATACATGCTATGTGGGTCTTCTTTTCTTCATTTCTTCCTTCCTTTCCTTTTGATTTGATTTGCTCTAAAGGCATCACAGGGCACCTCAGGGATTAAGCCTTTTGGCCATTGCTCATCCTAATTCTCCATAATACTATTCCTAATTCATAATGCAAAATTACAGTAAAAATAAGTAAAGTAAATCTAACTACACTTGTTAAATAAATGTTAATTAAACACACCATATAATCCAAGCAGTTATATGAATAATTTGGACTTAGCACCCCACACATGGGTAACCAAGCCCACCTATTCTAACGTGGGTTATGCTTAGGGGCTAAGCAACAGCAAAAGCATTTATGTATATAACGACCCTTTAAGCACAACCCTCTACAAAAAGTATGATTAGGCTAATCACGGCCTACCATCCAGTCTACGAGGCATACACCCTAACATCCAAACTAAAACATTACATCACAGAATAAAACATCCATCATACATACAACGCCCTAACTTAGTTCTAGAAATGGTGACTTAGTATTCTAATGTGTGTGTTTAAGGCTCATGTGGCAAGACTTTACTAGGCTTCTTTAGTTTAAGTTTTAATTTGGAGTTTGAATTTATTTAAATTTTACCTTTGGGTGATTTTAATTTAAATGATTTAATGATTTATTTTTCATTTTTATTTCACTTTTATTTGGTTAAAATGATTTTTAGGTTTTCAAGAATGAAGAGTAGAATGAGTTCCATTTTTAGACAGAAATCACCCTATTCTACATCCTAACGCCTAAATAGTCTAACGAAGGTCCTTAAGTATCTTAATTAGCCCATTTGAATTTGTGTAATTCATTTGATTTGATTTGATTTGATTTTTGGATTTAAGTTTGTTTAATCTTTATGTATTTGATTGATTAATTCTAAAATAAATATTTTGGTTTAATTAAATCTTGATAATTCAATATCCTTTTAAATTAATATCTAATTCTTTTCTTTGATTATGGTTATGTGACTTAATTTTATATTTATTTGATTAGATTATTGTTCATTTATTTGTAGTTTGATCAGATTAGATTAATTGAGATTTTATTTTGATTTTAATTGAGCTTGATTCTTTATAATTAGGATTTTATTTTTAATCTCATCCATTTTCATGTTTATCAAAGTTTGGTTTGCATTTTAATTTCATACTTTGGATAGTTAATTAGTTTATCTTATTTAAGTAGGTTGAATGAGATTTGATTTGATTACATATTAAATTAATGAGAGTCTTTCTTAATTTAATGTAATTTGATTTAATTTGAATTGATTAGATTTATTAGTCTATGGGTTTGCTTAGGTTCACCGTGATTATTTAATTAGTTTAACTGAGAAGTGTATTTATAATTATTATAAAGGTTTGTTTAATTTTCAATTTGATTTCATATTTGTTTAGATTAATGATGTAATTAATGACTTAATAATTTATGTTTAATTTAGGTTTTGATTAGTATTTAATTGTATTTATGTTTGATTAAGTTTATGTTTAATATGATTAATCTGATTAACTTAATTAGTTTACTTGAGGGGTGTGGTTAATTATTAAATTTAATTTGGGGTTTGATTTAAGGTTAATTTAAGAGTTAGCTTTAATGTAATTTATTTAAATTAATTTGATTCATTAAGATGATGGATTAATTCATTAAGTTTGCATTAATTAGATGTATGATTAATTTGGCTTGATTAAAAATTATAAAATTTTGAATTATTGAATTAATCAAAGATTTATTTAATTAATGACTTAATTTCCCACATATGAGTTATTTGATTTAGTTAAGTATTTTATGTAAGTTTGATTTGATTAAAGGATTATTGTTATTACCATCAATGTTATTAAGTGAATTAACTATTTATTTTATTTCTATTAAGGTTGATTATTTATGATTGAGTTTTATTTGATTTGATTCATTTACTATGTTTGTTTAATTTCATTAATATGTTTGATTTAGTTATTAGGTTGAAATATTTAATGGTTGAGTAATTCTCTTATTCCAAATGGATTCATTTAGATATTACATTCTCTTTAGCTTCATTTGGTTTTGTTTGGTTTGATTAATATTAAGCGAATATGATGTATTTGATTTATAATTAATTTAACTTTTTAGTTTACTTAATGATTAATTAGTTTCAATTTATATTCATTAAGGAGGTTCATATGATTAAGATTCCATTCTTAGTGTAAGTTTAGTTATACTAGTTTGACCAATGTTAAAGTTTCCTAGATTTATTTAATTTTAAATTTGATTTAAGATTTAATCATTTAATTGAGTTTTATTAACTTAAATAGGTTTAATCATATTTAATTTAATTTCATCTGAGGATTATATGATATTTTTCTGATTTGAGATTTGGTTAATGATTGCTTAAGTGTTATTTCATTTCTGATTTTAATTTATTATTTAGATTATTATGAATTTTATTTTAATTAATTCCTTAATTTGTTAAATTTTAACTCTAAATATTTATTGTAGGTTCATTAAGCTTTAGAAGATCATATTGTCATTATTATTATTACTTTTAGGATCTTAAATGTTAACTGAAGTGATTTAAGCCATTTTGAAGATTTTTGTAAATTTTTGGATTTTTATTTGATTTATTTTATTAACATAGACAATCTAAACTTAAAAATTTAATTTCTCTCAATTTAGAAGTCTTTTTTAATTGATATTTTTATCATAGGTGTGCTTTAACTTTAGTTTCAATCCCTAAAAATTTCAACTCAATCTGGCTTATATTTTTAGAGTAATTAACAAAACTTTATTTTCACTAAAACTTAAATTAAGCTCAAATCATTCATTAGAATTTGGAGATTTTTGGTTTGTTGGAATCCTCTCGGAAAGACAGATCCAACGAGCCCTTATTTGTAATTTTTCATTAAATATTTCATTTTTTATAAATTTTTAAAGTTTTAGGTGATTTAAGTAATTTTTAAAATCAGAAAAACTGATTTTTTTTTTCTATTTAACACAATCAGCACCGTGCGCGGTGTTGACATGGCAACGCGACACCATGTGGCATCATGCAATTGGATGTGTGGTGTTGCATGGCACGCGTGCTACACGGCACCGCGTGATTGGCGTGCGGTGCTACGTCAGCATAGTGAGTGGGAAAATGCGGTGCACAGTGAGATCGCGACGTGCAGCTTGATCTGGACTGTCCTATTGTAGATCAGATGGTCTGGATCATATCACATAATTCAGAAGCCAGGATCGTGCAATTGACGTGCGATTTGAGCCATCCGATCACATGAACTATGGGATTGGACGCCGAAAGCATCCGATGATCCGGTTCGATTGCGTGATCAACGCATCCGAAGATGATTTCACAAGCCCATCGGATGGTCGCCGCTGATTGTGGGAACAATTAAAACCAAAGGTATTTTTGAAAAAATGGCAAATCTAAATGAAAACTTGTCCAAATAGACGCATTTTCACGTCGATTCTTACCAATAAATTTCTATTTTCTAATTGAGATGATATAAAATATAAAATGCAGGATTATATAGGATAAATTTTTAAAACTACGTAAATAATCATTACAAATGAAGGATCCTAAGGCTAGCTAAAGTTTGGTAAAATTTACCTCGATGGGAATGGTTTCCAGCAGTGGTGAAGATCCGAGCGAGCCTTTAAGGGGCAAAAACAAATTTTGGAAGGAGTGTAGCCTTTGCCTTCACTTCAGAATGATGTATTTTTCGGTGCTTACCATTTCTTCACTGGAATCCTCCTAGTTTTGATGTTTTTGGCTCAAGAGAGGTGGGGAAGTGGTGGTTGGTTGCTTTAGGGAGCTCGTGGGGGCGGAATAGTGGTTGGAGGAAGAGGAATGAAGCCTTATTTTCCCCTCCTTTAGTAGTGGTCGAAAATCCACCTTATTTTTTTGGCTCCAAAGTGTTGTCATTTTTCTTGGGGTGGTTGGGAGGGATGATGGATTGATTGAGGACTTTGGACTTTTGCTCCAAAGTCCTCTTTTGCTACCATATGATCAGCTCCATTGAATGACATGGATGCGGGGGGGAGGAGTTGAATGCATGTGATGGGGAGAATTATATGAAGTTTGGTGGAATCCTATGTGAGGGAGGATCCATGAGGGATTTAATTGGGTTGGGTTAATTTTGGGCTAATCCCAAATGGGTTTGGGTCAGATTTGATCAGCCCCAATGGGGCATGGCTTGGTTTCAAGGGATTTAGCTTAATTTAGGACATATGAGTAACATTGGGTCAAGTTGACCAATTTGACCAAAATTGGCTAAATTGGCTTAGGTTATGGGTTGATTCATGTTTAATTTGGTAATTGAAGATGAATGTGATCTTCGGTTTGAATCAATTTGGATTTAATTTGGATTTGGGCCAAATTGACCCTTTAGGCTAATTTGGGCTAAATGGCTCAATTGGGCATGATTGATCAAATTGGGTTTAATTATGGCTTTAATCAAGTTAAATAATCAATTTGGAATAAACTTGAGCCATTGGTTGCAATCAATTTAGGTTAGATCATGATTTCACCTTATTTGGTCCTTTAGGCCAATTTGGGTCAACTTGGATTGAATGGATAATCGGGCTTGGTTTGTCTCAATTGGTGGTCAAGTCATATTTAAATATTGATTTTGGGTTGATTCAAATCATCTGTTTCAATCAATTTAATGTAAGAAGAGTTTTGGCTAGTTTTGGTTCATTTAGGCTAAGGGTTGACTTGGTCAAATGACTAAGTTGACTTGGTTTGACCCAATTGATTGCAATTGATCATTCTAAGGTGATCAAAAATCATGGTGGAAGGTGTTGGTGAGGTTCAATCCAATTTGGGTTGAATTAGAAGTTGGCTCAAATGGGTCCTTTAGGTTACTTTGGGTCAAGTGGACCTAAGTGTGTTAATTGGTTTGGTCTTGGTTTGATTCAAGTTTAGTTGAACTTATGTATGAGCCCTAGATTGAAATATAAATTCAACGACAATCAATTTGGAGTCTAAGGGATTTTGTCTCATTTGAAATTTTCAAGTCAAAATGGCTAGGTTGGGTTTGACTTGGGTTGGCTTTGATTTGATTTGATAATTATAGGTTTCTTATATATTTGGGTAGATAATTGAATGAATGATTTATTCAAGAAAAAAATCCATTGGTTTTGACTTGATCTGGATAGAATTTGGCTAAGTCCCAAGAATTGGCTCAAAGGGCTTAGATTGGGTTTGGATTTAATTTTGGATATAATTTTAGTAATTTAAATTTGGATATCATTTATATTTGTAAATGTAAATAAAGGAATAATTGATTTATAAAGAAATTAATTGAATTTGTATTGATTTAAATGGAGTTTTGGCTAAGCTTATGAAGGTGGTTCATATGGCTTAAGAAGGGGTCTTAGGATTTGAATTTGATTTTGGACTTCAATCTTTTGGAGTCAAATTTAGGATATGGATTTTGAATTTGGATTTGAATTTAAAGTTAGGTTTGAGATTTGAATCTTGGTTTGATTTGAGAAAGTGTTTCTAGATTGGGTTTAGGCTATAGGATAGGTGATTTCCTTAAGTCCTTAGGCATGGCCTAATCCTATGATTAACCCTTCTAAGTCTCTAGGCTTAGGTTAAGTTTTCACCTAATCACTAGAAGTGTCTTATGACTAAGGAGTTCTTAGTATCTAAAAGAGTCTTAAGTCTAAGAAGAGAAGGTTAAGAGCTCACTCCAATAGTGAGGTCAACAAAAAGACCCTTAATAGGTGTGCTGTAACTGACAAGGCACACTACACATATTAGTGTTGACCGAAATGATCAACAACATCCAGAAGATTGCAAACACTAACAAAAATGATCTATACCTAAACCCTAGAGGCAGATAGAATCACAATCTTAGTGTGATGTAGCTCTCTTTATGCTAAGGGCATAAGAGAGCAAGAAGGAATCAGCTAGGAATTGAGTACATGAACCTTCCACTAGGGAAGCAGGTTCAAGTTATCCGCTGAGGGATAAGAATTTGAGTTTGATTGTGAATATGATTAGTTTGGGTGTGTATCCATTGGAGATGAGAATCTATAATTTGATGGGGATCAAGATCGAATTGATTTTAATTTGTTTTATTTTAATTGATGTGGAGGCATATCTGCTCAAATCCGATAGAGATTGGGTATGCGAACCTTCTACTAGGGAAGCAGGTTTGGGCTATCCGCTAGGGATAAGAAGTTGATTAGATTTCTTTGATTTATTTGATTAGACTCCACTAGGGAGTTTGGTTTAATTTTTTATGGATCCACTAGAGAGTACCGACCCGGGTACTTATCTCAACTCAAAAGTAGTCAGGTGATTCTTATAGGGAGTTTTGCTAGTGTCCCCCAGTGGCCATCCAACCTAGAGCGACTACTAAGCGAGGGGCCCTACGTAAGGCCAAACCCAGGGATGAAGTAGTCAGGAGGAAAGGAGCCATTGGGGGACTTATCCTAAACCTCAAATATACTCGACCTAGTCGGCATGATGGCTAAAAAGCGTGTGATTTACATCCTCTTAAACAATGTCAACATGAGGTAGCTTACTGGCTGCGCAGTGAGGCCTACCAAACTAATAAGGTTCTCATCAATTTGCAATGGTCAAGTCAGATAGAAAGCCCAGGGACTCACATCTGGCAGACAAGTGAACACTGGGGTGACACACTAGCAAAGTAGCATGTCAGGCCGACCTAGAGAAGCTAATGAGTGAGTGCCATAGGGGGCTTGCTCCCACATCAAAATAGCTTGAGATAAAAGATATATGTTTATTTTATATATGGTTGTGTGCAGTTTGTTTTGGTGTTGTGTTAATAAGGATAGGATGCCGCTTGGATTCTCTTACACCTAACTTAGTTGTACTAGTAAAAATAGGATGCCTCTTGGGTTCTCTTACACTTATCCTAATAGCACTGGAGGATCATTTATAATTTGTGTTTGTGTTGTGGAGGGATATAATACCTCTTGGGCTTTCTTATGCTTACCCTAAACACATCATGGCAGATTCTCAAGCAAAGATAGTCCTCAACATGAAAGAGATAAAATTTCATATGAAAGAAAGTTTTATTGATGATTATTTTCAAACAAGATTTATGGATAATATTTTTTTAGGTAGAGCCCATTGATTGGGAGCATTGGGAGCCTCCTTTACAATTTATGAGTTGATAAGATCTTCCTTGGTAAGCCTTCACTATGACATAAGGGCCTTCACTAGTGGGTTCAAACTTACCTCCCATCTTTCGATGGGCAATAATTGGTCTCCTTAGAACTAAAACAAGCTCTCCTACTTGAAAAGCTTTAAGACAGACCAAATTATTATGTGCTTGAATTATTTTGGCTTTATATAACTCGAGGTTTTGGCATGCCCATAGGTGTCTCTCCTCCAAACCTTTGAGCTCTAATGGTAGAACGGCTTTGAACCCACACACTAAGGAGAAAGGTGTAGTTTGAGTTGGAGTTCTGTATATGGTACGGTAGGCCCACAAGGCTTCAACTAACTGCTCATGCCACTATCTCTTATTGTCATTGAGTGTTTTCTTTAATATTTGAATAAGAGTTTTGTTGAAGGCTTCTGCTAACCCATTTTCCCTTGGATAGTAGATGATGGAATATCTCCAATCTATGCAATCTTTGGGCAAAGCTATTGATTTTAGTGCTCTTGAATGCAGTACCATTATCGAATATAATTCATCAAGGCACCCCGAACCTATATACGATATGGTTCCTAAAAAATTGGAGCACATGCTGAGCTGTGACCTCCCTAAGTGGGATTGCCTTCTCCCACTTGGAAAAGTAGTCGGTGGCAGTTAGAATGAACTGGTGACCCTTGGAAGAAGGAGGATCGAGCGGACCCATTATGTTGGTACCTCAACACTTAAATGGACATGAGGCCAATGTAGGATGTAGAATGTTGGGTGGTTGATGTAGGACCACACCATGTACCTGACATTGGTGGCATCTCCTAGCTACGTTCATGCAATTTATGATCATCGGAGGCCAGTAGTATCCTAATCTCTTGATCTTGGCTTTAATCTTTGAACCGAATTGATGTGCTTCGCATAAACCTGAGTGTACCTTAGTCATGATCCTATGAGCTTCATGTTTATCTAGACAACATAACCACATACATAGAAGGACTGTCAATACAAGATGCCATCCATGAGAGTGTAGGAATGGGCTCTCTGCTTCACCTAATGTGTTAGTGATTTCTCTCGAGGTAGATTGCTAGTATGTAGATAATCCATGAATGGTTGCCTCCAATCTGACTCCCCGTCCTTTTTGGAAACGAAAACCTCCCCTTCAAGAGAGAATCTCTCAATGAGTTTAGCATCAATAAGGGATAAGACTTATCTATTTTGGACCCTTATTGGAATCGACTCATCTTCTAGATATGCTAACTCTTTGGAAAGCTTTGCTAATATGTCTGCTACTATATTTTCTCCTCGAGGAATCTTGTAAATAGTAACCTCTGGGATTTTAGCCAACAACTCCATAGTGTACTTATGGTAATGATCGAGCTTAGTCATTAAAACTTTGTAGGACCCATCGATTTGGTTGATGACGAGCTGAGATTCCCCAAAGATGTTGATTCTCTAGATGCATAGTGTAATGACTAACTCCAGACCAATAATCAGAGCCTCATATTCAGCTTCGTTATTGGTGCATGGATTGATAGATTATATGAGAACCTCATCACATCATGGTCTGGCATTAGGAGAACTATTACTACCCCTACCTTCCCTAGGATAGTAAATTATGATTCTTCTCCTCTTTGAGAGGATGATGTACCATCAAAGTACATCTCCCAGTGGTGAGCACTAGTATCCCATAAGTTCATGATTTGTTCATTAGGTAGATCATCACTAAGTAGAGAATCAGCAGGAAGTGGGTGTGCTGCTAAGAAATTTGCTGGTGCCTATCCTTTCATCGCACGGAGGGGTATGAATGTGATGTCAAACTGTTACAAAATCATTGATCACCATGCCAATCATCCAGATAGTGTCAACCGTGTCATGAGATATTATAGTGGATTGATTCTATAGATTAGATTTACTTTATAAGAAAGCATGTAGTGTTGTAGCTTTTGGGTTGCGAAGATTAAGGCTGGCAGTGCTTTTCAATAGGTGGGTAGTTTGCCTTAGTAGGGATTAGACGATGATTGAGGTAGTAGAGAGCATTTTATTTCTCTTCATCATTGGCTTGGGCCAACAAAGTGCCAAGGGAGTCATCTAATACAGCTATGTAGAGGATCAACGGCTTGCCCGTGATAGGGGCTTCGAGAATTGGAGGTGTTATCAGGTATTGCTTGATGTCTTCGAAGGCTTGCTGGCACTTATCGTATCACTTAAACTTGGCATCCATTTTGACAAGTGCTGAGAATGGTTGGCATCTTCTTGATAGGTTGGATATGAAGCATCTTAGATATGAAAATCACCCTTGGAATGATCTGAGTTGTGTTAGACTTTTAAGGGGTGGCATTTCTAATATCATTTTGATCTTCTCTGGGTCGATTTGTATTCTCTAATTTTGGACAATAAACACAAGGAATTTCCCTGAAGCTACTCCGAATGCATACTTTAGGGGGTTCATTTTGAGGTTGTATTATCTTAACAATTCAAAAACTGCTCTCAAGTCAAAAAGATGGTCTTTCTTTTCTTTTCTTTTGACAATGAGATCATCGACGTAGTATTCAACTTGATGATGAATGAGTTCATCAAAGATTTGAGTCATGGCCCGCTAGTATGTGGCACCGGCATTTTTAAGGCCTAAAGGCATGACCTTATAATAATAAATTCAAATCGGGGTTCGAAAGGCAGTGCTTCTTTCATCCTTGGGGGCCTTCTTGATTTGGTTGTAGCCAAATGGCCCATCCATAAAGGAGAATACAGCATAAGATGAGGTGATGTCCACCATTAATTCTGTTATAGGAAGTGGAAATTCATCCGTAGGATATGCCTTATTTAGATCCCTAAAATCTATCCCTAAAATTGACGCATATGCAAATTCGGCCATTCTTTTTCTTAGCTGGGATGACACTGGCTAACCAGGTAGGGTATTTTTCTTCCCTGATAAAGCTAGCATCGATCAATTTCTTGATTTCAGAAGTGACCTGCTGTTCAATGTCTAATCACATGCGTCTAGGAGCTTGCTTGATAAGGTTAACATTAGGTTCTATTATCAGTTTGTGGACTGCCACATTAGGAGAAAAACTGGGCATTTCTTCATAACTCCATGTGAAGTAGTCCTTAAACTCAGCTAATAGCCTAACTAAGTCATTAGTTTCTTCTTCATTCAACAAAGAACTAATGTATGTTAGACGTGGATTATCTTCAATTTCCAAGTTGATTTCTTTGAGCTCGTCGATGATTGATCTGTTCTCTTTTTCAAACTCTAGTGGTGCATCTCTAACTTCAGGCTCATTTAGGTCATCTGAAGTTTCTAAATATACCTCCTCATAAGAGTTAGCATGATTTGAGAAGAACCTATCAGACCCCAAATGATCTATGATGACTAGGCAATGGTTGTCATCGTCGATTGGACTCACTATCTCGAATCTTAGTCCTGGTGTTGATTGATGATGTCTAGTTTGGTTGTCCCATATCCTTTCAAAGTAGTCTGACTTATGTTTAGACCAAGTATGTGGGATTAATCCCTTCTTTGCTAAGTTAAGAACACAAGGCGAGTACCAATCAAAAGGTAATTCTATTAAATCTTTATATTAATCATCCTAAAGTTCTACATCGGCTTCCTAACTTGAGGATGATGCTCCCAACAAAATTCTCTTTGGCTTGACATCTGTGGATGACTTGGGGGCCTCCTTAACTACTAAACCTTCAACTTTCTAGGAAGAAAGTGAGGTTAGAGCTAAAGTTCTCAATTGCTGCCTGACTGTTCAACATAATAGTGATTCAGAAACATTCATGCTTTACTTGGAGGCCTGGTCTTCATCACTGTCTGGCTCGAATGTCACCTTGAAAGGGATCCGCTGAGAGGGGTTGGTTGGCATGCTAACCATGTGAGACTCATCCTTCAAACTAGACTCTAAGTCTATGTGGATAGCGGGGGTACTCTTGTGAGCTGGAACATAGCTTCTACTAATTGGCCACCAGCAAGGAGGTCTTCCACCTATAGAACTACCTCTGAATTTACCTCTTCCTCTACCTAGTGGAGGTCGAGTCATCATACCCATGTGTCCATATGGAGGAACAAACTGTGGGTGGAATGTAACATCTAGCTCTACCTCTTCGTCAATGTTTGATTCTTGCTCACTTGTATTTTCATTTTCTCTTACTTTTTTCTTTTCTTTTACCTTTTTTTTATTTTTATTTTTTCTTTTATTTTTGAACATTCACTGAGCTTGCGAGAATAGACTTTTTAATTTGGTGGAAGATAGTAGGCTGCATCTTCAAAAATCTCAACCTCTGTAACTAAGAATGGCTTCAAGTATCCTATGATACAATACTCGATTCCACCTCTTCTGAATTTGATGCACTAGTGCAAAGAAGATGTAACCGTGTTGTTTTCATGTATCCAAGGCCTACCGAGAGAAGCAAAGAAAGATGTATCTGAATCTATTATGTAGAACTTGGCTTTTGTCTTCCAATTATCTATCTTTAGTGGTAACACAATGGAGCCTAATGCCCTCTCGCCTTGTTCGTTGAATCCTCTCAACATCATCCGATCTCCTCAAAGTTCCATGATATCAATCCTCAAGTAGGCAAGGGTTTTTAGACTCATATTGTCGCTAATTCACCTTGATCAACTAATACCCTGGAGAGACTGAATTTGCCCATGTCCACTATGATGTAGAGGGGACGGTTGTACTCGATTGTCCCCAAAAAAAGGTCTTCATTTGTGATTGTAACTCCACGAGTTCTCTTGAATAACATACCTCCTCTCCAATAGTGGTCAGCTGAGCTAAGCATATTTTTGGATCAAGAAGAGCTTTGATCAATGAATCCCTCATCTCTTTGGATAAGACAAAGGTATCATATATGCTTAATTTATCTGGTAACTTTCTTAGGTGAGCAAGAACATTGTTGTCAACTCTGGGCTGATCCTCCACAAGCATATCCATGGGTGGAGCATCTTGTGGAGGGGCTTCTTGATCACTAGAACTAATGAATTATTTACCCTTATCCAGAGGTGATACCCTAGGAGGTAGAACTTTACCACTACGGAGGTTAACTTCAACGACTTCATGAAATGATTTAGTGAAAAGTTCTGCCTGCTCATCAGGTTCACCTGTAGCTTCTCCTATGGGATCATCGGAGTTAAATTAATCCAAATCAATCTCAATTGGAAAACCCTAATGATTCAGGAATGGAAACTCTATTTCTAAATCAGAAGAGGAATGATCGAAACTAGAGTTATCATTATTATTTTGTAGACTTGGAGAGTTTTCTAGAGGAATAAAATTTAGAGTATCAGAAGTGGACAAGATGTAAGTGAGAGCTTTATTCATTGATTTCTTCTTAGATGGAGGTACATAATTTAAATCTAATAAAGTAAGCAGGGTAAGGGGTTTAGTGCCCTAGTCCACTGAAATAATGCTTCTGCTGGCAGAAGAAGAGCTAGTGGAGGAAGAAGTAGTAGCTGCAATAGTGGATGGAGTGCTAGACTCGGGCGGTGGTTGTACAACTATGGTATCCTCACAAGTAAGGTGGATTGCTGCTACTGTTGGTGTGGGGATTCTACCTCCTTCAAGTTGTCCTTAGCAACTTGCAAACCTTCCTTAGAGTTAGAGGTTTGAGTTGCTTCAGGCACCTGCAAGGGTAACTTTATGATCTTACAGATGATTTTCTTGGAGGTTCGGGATAGGGAGATATCCTAACCTTCCTTTGTCTTGAGAAAATCGCTTGTATCCCCAAGGATTATGCTAACAAAACTGGAGGGTTATTCTAGTAAATATTCCTTAGGGATGACAATGGCACTAGACTTGTAGTTACGCTCAAGCCAGTCCTTAAAGGTAAAAAAATCTTCTAAGACATGACCTAACATAAAGTGGTAGGGGCAAAAGTTTGAATCATGACTCTTGCCCACATCCTCTAGCCTCCTAAGCTCTAGTAACTAAAAATCAGGCTTCTTTAAGAGGTTCCTAAAGATCTTCTTAACAACCTCCCTCTTGAATGAATTAGGCTTATTCAATTTATCAGGAAGAGTAAATGGTAGCTACCTGGTGGTGGATAGGAGTACTGCTGATGATGCTATGGGTGGGGATATTATTGCAGATGCTATATTTGGGGATTACTGAACAGGTGGCGGTGGAGGCTGCTACGATAACTAAGGTGGCTGATATGATGGCTGAGGTGGTGGAAAAGGAGGTGGTAGAGGAAGCTGCTGTGCTCTAGGTCTATCTAGTTGAACCCTGGCTGGCTGTTTCCCCTTGTCAACTGCTGTGACTACCCCTAGCTTTTTCTTAAATGCTTTCTATGGTTTGAGGTTGGCTGACTGATCTTGGAAAGCTAACTGTTTGACCTCTCCTTGTATACTAGCCGCATTATTGATTAATTTCTCAAATGTCTTAATGGTGAACCCTTTAAGCATGAAGGTGACCTAGCCATGAATATTCTTGAGTAAAATTTCAATGACATGTTATTCAGATAATTGTGGTTCACATTTCATACTTAAATTATGTCATCTAAGAATGTAATTAACAAGGGACTCACCGGAGTGTTGTTGAGCTACAACAAGATCGCCACGCTATTACCCTTTTTAGCTCCAAAAATCTCTTAATAAAGAGTCGCCTAACTCAAAGAAATATCTTCACTGAACCATTGGGTAGTTTAGTATACCAATCAAATGTGATGCCTATCAAACTACTGATGAAGAGATAGATTAAGAGTGCATTGCTGCCACCGGTATTGCAACATCCTACCTTGAAGTGTGCTATGTGCTAAGGAGGGTTTCCACTGCCATTAAAAATTTTAAAGAAAGGGGGCACAAAAACCTTAGAATATTGGGCACCATCAAATTCCTCCAGGTAGGGTCTAACCTTCGGAATAGATGAGCCAACGCATCCTTCACTTATTGCTCCACCAACTGCTTGATATCTTTTTCTTGCATGGAGGTGTTGTCCACCACCTTCCTATGCAAGCTACCACTGTCCTGATCTACTGGAGAAGTTCTTTTGGGTTGATCTAAGTCATGCGCTAGCTAGGGATGATCTATCTCTATCAGTATATGCTACGGTACTGAAGCCTGGTTTTGAAGTGCATGGAGGGATGCTAACAAGTCTTCCTTCCTTTTATTTAAGCTATTGACGGAGGTGTTGGGTTGAATTGATGGCATCGTCTTCCTCAACCATAATACCTTCATAACTATGATAATCTCTATGAAGGGAGCTTCTAGTATTGATCATGTGGACCTCGGTTGAATCCTCAAGGAGATCATCCTCATCTGTATCAAAGCTAACCTTTCCCTCCTCACAATTTAATCAGTCACTCCCTAGAAGCTCTTCTTCTCTGTAAAGTACTGTGCTAGAATCTCATCTAGGGAATGACCTAACCATGTCGGTACAATACGCATTGCTTACTGGTGGAGGGGTTGTGCTCACTAACAGAGATGCACCTAACACTGCCTATCACTAAAGTGCTGGCTCTGGGAGGGTCATGACTTTTGGAAGAGACATGCCCATGGTTACTCATTTGTGGAGTAGTGTCCTTGGGGAGATCAACTGCCATGGGGACTGCAAAACTGTCCCCTTCCCCTTCTACAGCTACTACTATTACTACCTCTGATGGTTGTCGTTGTGGTGGTGCGACTATGACACTACGAGGTCACCACTCCTTCTTCACTAAGACTAAAGTAGGAGGTTGAGTAGGGGAACTCACCCTTACCTCAGTCGGTGGAGTAGATGAAGTGAGATCCTTTGGCCGAAGTCGAATCACCAATAAGATTTTATTCTCCAGATGTTGTCTTCTGTGCTTTTGTGGGCACGGTGGATGGCAGGACCTGAATAGGTGATGTTGGGTGAGGAGTGGATCGGTGTGGTGGAGACAACGCTGGCTCTTCCCTCACCGACACTTTTCCCCTATGATTGGTGGTTCCTGTCAGCACTATACTGTCGGTCCTATCAGCCCTGGTGGCCTGATGATTGGGAAAATTAACTAGAGAGGAGGTCGCCGACTGTCTGGTAAACCACCATCACTCCCCCCCGGATTGCTACCGGGCCATGCTCTATCATCGCAATGTGCCTAGTAACACCCTAGGGATGACAGTCAAATAACATACTAAACTCTGAACGTCCATGTACCCGCCTATCGTAATACCGCATGACCATAGACTTCTCCCGCCCTAGGGAGCCTGGGTATGTGAGGTGGAGGGGAACTATCCTCCGATTGTCCTCCTCCCCATTTGATGCTGAGAGGGAGTGAAATTGGTTGCTAGTCAGTAATGAAGAAACCTTGCAGGGGGAACCTTTCTCTGTAATATGGGATGTTGTATCCATCTCTCGGGTGGCACGATCGTGGTCCTGCTTGATCTTGCGGCTCCTATTGCATCATTGTGTGTAGTGCTATGGACGGCTCAATAAGGTGGTGTGAGAGCTAGATCCTACTTCGAAGGTAGGGGAGGCTATCTTTGAAGCAAGGATAGGTTTGGGAAGGACCATCGAGAGGTGCTTATGCACCAGCTAGGGAGCAACAACAATGAACTAACTGAGAAAGCGCCTTCCGGAAGGATACTCGGTGGTCAATCCGATGATGGCTTCTCGCCCACCATCCTGGCTAATAGTAGTGAGGGTCATCCCCTCACAAGTGATGTAGGCTCCCTCAAATCCTCGACTAAAGTACAATAGATGGTTGGAGTCAGTCTGAGGGAGGTTGGCCTGATCTAAGGCCAAATCCATCCCTAATGAAAAGGTGAAAACAAACTTCTGAGAGGCCATGTTTGGTGACTACAAAAGACTGTACTGACTAATCTGAGCTGTATGTCTACATTTGTTGAAATATAACTTATATCAAATTTTTGCCTTGATGTTTGTTCCATGCAAGTAACAGAAGTTTAGAGTTTTGAACCCACACTCAACAATTCAAATATGTTAAATGGGGTTCATTATAGAGATCTAGATATTGAGGAGACTCTTTGCCATTTGATTTCGATTTAGAAACCATACTCAACCGATTTAGGTAGGTTGGATGGGGTTCTAAAATTTGAGGAGAGATTTTTCTAGAGATATTAGTGTTTTGTGCATCTTGTTTGAAAATATTGATAGTATTAAAGATCTCTACTTAGCAAATTTGGTTATGCAAAGAAGAGGTTGTGATTGTGTATTTGAAATATTTTTGCTTGTGAAGATTTGATTGTGTGATATTTTGATTTGAAAATGGGGCTTCTTACTCAACAAATTTGGTATGTTAAGTAGAGGCCACATGTGTTTGATTGATGAGACTTTCACTTAACAAATTTGGTATGTTAAGTGAAAGTCAAATGTGATTGTGAGATAGATTTATTTTTCTTTGAAGATGGGAGTTCCACTTAACAAATTTGGTTATGTTGATAAGAAAATAGGGATGGGGTTTGACAAGAAAAATTGGATCCTTATTTAACAAATTTGATATCTTAAAATAGGGATCAAATGTGTGTTGAAAAAGACCCTCACTTAACAAAATTGGTATGTTAAGTGAAAGTCAAATATGTTTATGATTTTTGAAATTGAAACTCTCACTTAACAAATTTGGTATGTTAAGTGAAAGTCAAATGTGTTTTTGATTTTGAAAATGAAACTCTCACTTAACAAATTTGGTATGTTAAGTGAAAGTCAAATGTGTTTATGACTTTTGAAAATAAAACTCTCACTTAACAAATTTGGTATGTTAAGTGAAATTCAAATGTGTTTATTTTGAAATTGAAACTCTCACTTAACAAATTTGGTATGTTAAGTGTAAGTCAAATGTGTTTATGATTTTTGAAAGAAAAGAACTTATTAAACAAACTTAGGTATGTTAAATGAAGTTCAATTTGTTATTATGATTTTCAAGAAAAGGGTTCTCATTTGGCATACTTTGACATGTCAAATTAGCTCCAAATGTATCTTGAAGTCCAAGACTTTAGCAAGAAGGAGTTCTATCATACAAATGTAAATGGTGTCAAATATAATTAAATTTTCTTTACCTTCTCCAAAGGAAGGGGGGACTCCCATTTAACAAATTTGGGTATGTCAGGGGGGGGTTCATATGTCTTGTCTTCTATTTTGTGTGTGTATAATTTATTTCTTTTTGAAAAGAAGGAAAACTTCAACTCTAGCAAATGTGAGGTATATTAAGTAGAGTTTCAATTATATATCATGATTTTATCCGAAAATAGAATCTCAATCCAACAAATTTGAGTGTGTGGGATGGGGATAGCTATTTCCAAAGAAAATGTGCTTTTGAAAAAACATTAAAAATGGTTGATTTTGATTTTGAAAAGAACCTCCATGTAACAATCATAGGATTTATTAAACGAGGTTTGGTTATATGTGTTTTGTGCCTTTTGAAAATTTCTTACAAATTTTTGTGTAAAGATCTCTTATTATGTGGATTTTGAAAAAGTGCTTTTGGAAAGACATGTTATTTTACAGAAGGGTTTGATTTTCATATTGTTCATCATCTGAACCTTGCCTCACCATCAAGAAGGTGAAGAGGTTCTTAATTTTGGTCATCTCCTTTGTTTGTTAAATTTAATTTTCATCTATTGGGGGAACCCAATAGGAATTTTAAGACCTACACGGAGTGAGGTCTTAAAACCTAAAGGATGTTGGCGAGCTTTGCTTAAGGATGAAATAAGCTAAGTGACAATAGAAAGAATGATAGTCTTGGGCCTATATAAAATACAAGTCCACTATCGATGCTTGGAGACAATAATTGTCTACTAAAGATGGAGAGAGGAACCCTCCCCAGCGGCATCACTAGAAAAATCTATGGTGTTTATTTTTGAGATGTGGGACACCATGCAGATCTTAGGGAGTACTTATTAAAGTGATCAGGTATAACATTAAGGAATGATGTACTATCTCAAAAGATAGAATTCACCACTCTATAATGGACCTAATCACCTAATAAGTACTCCTAAGGCATGATGGGTCTTCAAATGTACGAGAGATCTTTCCCCTACTTTACATAGAAAAGTAAAGCAGGGTTTATTTTAAGCCAGGTTCATTAAGTTCCCTATGGAGGCAAGCCCCCATAGTTATTTACATCCTAAGGAATGGGATTCCTTAAAAACACTCTCGATTAAAGTAGACAATCATGATCTCTAAAGATTTCAGGGTAAAACTATCAAAGGATTAGCTATGTTGAAAAATCAAATGGGGTAGATCAAAAGGAGAGACTTATTTTGGAAGCCAAAGGAGATGAGTAGGGAATGCTCATGATACTAGGAAGCCTAGTGGGCAATCCAATCTATCCTATGGTTGAGCTTTATATATTTAAAATTGAAGAGATTTATTTATTTGAGTTGATATTTTATTAGAATACTAGGACTTATAATCTCAACACATAAGATTATGGAAATGCTTAAGATGTGAGGATTTATGCTTGTAGCCTGAAGAAAATAGCTACCTCAGATCCTAAGCTAGGGAGTTTTGGTACAAACCACAAGCACTTCCTAAATCTAAGCGAAAGATGGACATACATAAGAGAGGATAGGTCGTCTGATTGTTGGACTTACAACCGTCTAGAGTGGCCGCCAACTAACTCCTTCTACGCTCTAAATCCATGTAGGCAAGTCATATGCTTTTGTAAGATTGCTAAACTATTATTTATTAAGAAAGGAGACTAAGTCCTTAAACTCAATCCCTAAGAGACTAGAGCATGAGTGGTATGAATTCATGAATTAATCTAATGCAAATTTTATCAAATTTATTTTATTCTTTTGGAATCTTTATTTTGACATTAAGTTATAGGATTTTTTATGCCTAAATGCATGAGAACTTGATTATGGGCCAAATCAAGAGAGAAAGGGGTGTTCTTCCATCAAAGGCTCTCACAGGTTAAGCCTTTATTTTATGGCACAGATGGAAGCCCCCTCTTAACAAGAGTGGAAGAATATGACATGCATGATGTCATACATTCATTCATCTAGATAAGGGGTTGCTAAAAATTTTATTATCTTGATTTAATCCCTAGAATTTTATGTGAGGTTATGAATTGTTTTAAAATTTTAATTATGAGTTGTTAATTGGGGTAAAAAAAATAATTTCATCCTAAGAGCCTACCACATCCAGGTCACACATTCAAACATCAAACATGAAGAAACTAGGAAAAGCATGCAATTCTAGTGCACAATCTAAACCCAACATTAAACAATTTTATAGACTATCGTAAAAGAATAAAAGGTCGTGTGGTTAGGTTCTTCCGTACACCCTGAAAAGAGAAAAAAAAGATGGGTAGCTGAGCTCTACCCTTATACAACCTGGATTACAAAAATAATGCATGCTATGGGGGTCTTCTTTTCTTCACTTCTTCCTTCGTTTCCTTTTCATTTGATTTGCTCCAAAAACATCACAGTGGACTAAGCTTCTACCACCGCTATCCTAATCTCCCATAACACTAATCCTAATTCCTAATGCAAAATTACATTAAAAATAAAAAAAGTAAATCTAACTACACTTGCAAAACAAATATTAACTAAACACACCATACAATCCTAGCAGTTATATGAATAATTTGGACTTAGAACCCCACACATGGGTAACCATGCCCAATCCCTAACGTGGTTATACTTCAAAATAAGCACACACACACACACACACACACACACACACACACACACACACACACACACACACAATAATAATACACACACACACACAGCTATATATATATATATATATATATATATATATATATATATATATATATATATATATATATATATATATATATATATATATATATATATATATATATATATATATATATATATATATATATATTATTATTATTATTACAACTTTTTTAAGCACAACCCTGCGTAAAATATGATTAGGCTAGTCACGGCCTACCATCCATTCTACGAGGCATACACCCTAACATCTAGTCAAAAATATTACATCACAAAACAAAACATCCATCATACATACAATGCCCTAACTTAGCACTAGAAGTGGTGACTTAGTATTCTGATGTGTGTGCTTAAGGCTCATGTGGCAAGACTTTACTAGGCTTCTTTAATTTAAGTTTCAATTTGGAGTTTGAATTTGTTTAAATTTTACCTTTGGGTGATTTTAATATAAATTATTTAATGATTTTATTTTTATTTTTATTTCACTTTTATTTGGTTAAAATGAAGAGTAGGTTTTCAAGAATGAATAGTAGAATAAGTTCCATTTGTAGACAGAACTCACTCTATTCTACATCCTAACTCCTAAATAGTCTAACGAAGGTCCTTCAGTGTCTTAATTAGCCCATTTGAATTTGTGTAATTCATTTGATTTATTTTATTTAATTTGTTTTTTGGATTTAAGTTTGTTTAATCTTATGTATTTGATTGATTAATTCTATATTAGATGTTTTAGTTTAATTAAATATTGATAACTCAATATCCTTTTAAATTAATATCTAATTCTTTTCTTTGATTATGGTTATATGACTTAATTTTATATTTATTTGATTTGATTATGGTTCATTTATTTGTAGTTTGATTGGATTAGATTAATTAAGATTTTATTTTGATTTTAGTTGAGTTTGATTCTTTGTAATTAGGATTTTTTTTTAATCTCATCCATTTGTCAATCAAAGTTTAGTATTTTGATTTCATACATTGGATGTTAATTTATCTTATTTAAGTAGGTTGAATGAGATTTGATTTGATAACTTATTAAATTGATGAGTCTTTCTTTAATATAATTTAAATTTAATTTGAATTAGCTTTATTAGTATGGTTTGCTTAGTCAATGTGATTATGTAATTAGTTTAATTAAGAAGTGTATTTATATTAATTAAAGATTTATTTAATTTTAATTTGATTTCATATTTGTTATTAATGATGTAATAATTTAATTTAATAATTTGGGATTTAATTTGATTGAGTATTTAATTGTATTTATGTTTGATTAAGTTTATGTTTAATATGATTAATTTGATTAACTTAATTAGTTTACTTGGGTGTGATTAATTATTAAATTTAATTGGGGTTTGATTTAAGCTTAATTTAAGTATTAGCTTTAATGTAATTTATTTGAATTAATTTGATTCATTAAGATGATTTTACATTAATTAGATTAATTGATTAAAAAATAATTTAATTTTTAATTATTAGATTAATCAGAGATTTATTTAATTAATAACTTAATTTCTCACATGTGAGTGATTTGATTTAGTTAAGTGTTTTACTTAAGTTTGATTTGATTAAAGGATTATTATTATTACCATCATTATTATTAAGTGAATTAACTGTTTATTTTATTTCAATTAAGCTTGATTATTTATGATTAGAGTTTTATTTGATTTGTTTCATTTATTATGTTAGTTTAATTTCATTAACATGTTCGATTTAGTTATAAGTTTGAAATATTTGCTTGAGTAATTCTCTTATTCCAAATGGACTGATTTAGATATTAAGTTCACTTTAGATTCATTTAGTTTGGTTTGTTTTGATTAATATTAAGCGATTATGATGTATTGGATTTATAATTAATTTAACTTTTTAGTTTACTTAATGATTAATTAGTTTCAATTTATATTCATTAAGAAGTTTCATATGATTAATATTCTATGCTTAGCATAAGTTTAGTTATACTAGTTTGACCCATGTTAAAGTTTCCTAGATTTGTTTAGTTTTAAGTTTGATTTAAGATTTAATCATTTAATTGAGTTTTATTAACTTAAATAGGTTTAATCATATTTAATTTAATTTCCTCTGAGGATTATATGATATTTTTTTTTTATTTGAGGTTTGATTAATGATTGCTTAAGTGTTATTTCATTTTTTATTTTAATTTATTATTTAGATTTTTATGAATTTTATTTTAATTAATTCCTTAATTTGTTAAATTTTAACCCTAAATATTTCTTGTAGGTTCATTAAGCTTTAGAGATCATATTATCATTATTATTATTATTTTTAGGATCTTAAATGTTAACTGAAGTGATTTAAGCCATTTTATAGATTTTTTAAAATTTTTGGATTTTTATTTGATTTAATTTTTTAACATAGACAATCTGAACTTCAAAATTTAATTTCTCCCAACCCATAAATCTTTTTTACTTGAGATTTCTATCATAAGTGTGTTTTAACGTTAATTTCAATCCCTGAAAATTTTAACTCAATCCAACTTATATTTTTATAGTAACTAATGAAACTTTATTTTCACTAAAACTTAAATTAAGCTCAAATCATTTATTCGAATTTGGAGATTTTTGGTTTGTTGGATTTCACTTATTTTCCCCTCCTTTAATATTGGCCGAAAATCCACCTTTTTTTTAATTTTTTAGCTCCAAAGTGTTATCATTTTTCTTGGGGTGGTTGTGATGGATGATGGATTGATTGAGGACTTTTGATTTTTCCTCCAATGTCCTCTTTTGCTACCATATGATCAGCTCCATTGAATGCCATGGAGGGGAGTTCAATGTGATGGGCAAAATTAAATGAAGTTGGGTGGAATCCACTATGAGGGAGGATCCATGAGGGATTTAAATAGATTGGGTTGATTTTGGGCTGATCTCAAATGGGTTTGGGTCGGGTTTGATCAGCCCCCAATGGGTCAATGCTTGGTTTCAAGGGATTTGGCTCAATTTGGGTCATATGGGCCACATTGGGTCAAGTTGACCAATTTGACCAAAATTGGCTAAATTTTCTTGGGTTATGGGTTGATTCATGTTAAATTGGATAGTTGAAGATGAATGTGGTATTTGGTTCGAATCAATTTGGATTTAATTTGGATTTAGGCCAAATTAACCCTTTAGGCCAATTTGGGCTAAATGGCTCAATTGGGCACGATTGATCAAATTGGGTTTAATTATGGCTTTGGTAAAGTTCAATAATCAATTTGGAATGAACTTGAGCCATTGGTTGCAATCAATTTGGGTTAGATCATGATTTGACCTAATTTGGTCCTTTAGGCTAATTTGGGTCAACTTGGATTGAATGGCCAATTGGGCTTGGTTTGGCTCAATTGGTGGTCAAGTCATATTTGAATATTAATTTTGGGTTGATTCAAATCATTAGTTTCAATCAATTTGGTGGAGGATGAGTTTTGGCTAGTTTTGGTTCATTTGGGCTAAGGGTTGACTTGGTCAAATGACTAAGTTGACTTGGTTTGACCCAATTGATTACAATTGATCATTCTAGGGTGATCATCAACCATGGTGGAAGGTTTTGGTGAGCATGGTTCAATCCAATTTTGGTTGGATTGTAAGTTGGCACAAATGGGTTCTTTAGGTCACTTTGGGTCAAGTGGACCTAAGTGGGTCAATTGGTTTGGTTTTCGTTTGATTCAAGTTTATTTGAACTTATATATGTGCCCTCGATTGAAATATAAATTCAAAAGCAATCAATTTGGAGTCTAAGGGATTTTGGCTCATTTGAAATTTTCAAGTCAAAAGGGCTAGTTTGACTTGGGTTGGCTTTGATTTGATTTGATGATTGTAGGTTTCATTTATATTTGGGTAGATAATTGAATGAATGATTTATTCAAGGAAAAAATCCATTGGTTTTGACTTGATTTAGATAGAATTTGGCTAAGTCCAAAGAATTGGCTCAAAGGGCTAAGATTGGGTTTGGATTTAATTTTGGATATAGCTTTAGTCATTTGAATTTGAATTTCATTTATATTTGTGAATATAAATGAAGGATTAGTTGATTTATAAGAAAATCAATTGAATTTATATTCATTTAAAGGGAGTTTTGGCTAAGCTTATGAAGGTGTTTCATATGGCTTAGGAAGGGGCTTTGGATTTGAATTTGATTTTAGGTTGCAATCATTTAGAGTCAAATTTAGGATATGGATTTGGAATTTGGATTTGAATTTAAGGTTTTATTTGAGATTTGAATCTGGGTTTGATTTGAGAAAGTGTATCTAGATTGGGTTTAGGCTATAGGATAGGTGATTTCCTTAAGTCCTAAGTCATGACCTAATCTTATGATTAACCCTTCTAAGTCTCTAGGCATAGGTTAGGTATTCACCTAATCACTAAAAGTGTCTTATGACTAAGGATTTCTTAGTGTCTAGAAGAGTCTAAAGTCTAAGAAGTGGAGGTTAAGAGCTCACTCCAAAACTGAGGTTAATAGTCTCTTATACATGTGTGTGTGTATTTAATTATGGAATTACAACCCATTGTCTTTTATCAAAAATCCATGCAATCATGAATGATTAAGTTGTTGAATTAATTAATCATATGACTTGGAGCTCTCTTTCTTATGTTAATGTATGCAAATTTACATATGTTTCAATGTAATGGGTAAATAGTTTGGACATCCTGAGAATACGAGGCTTTAGCTAGCCCAAGAAGGTCATTTGATTACCTCGCTTCCCTGGTTAACAATGACACGTACCTATTTAATTTCATTCCAATGTAATTTGGTATAAGAATTTTGATAGAGCTTTAAATTAATATGATGAAATAATTCAATCAAAATGAAGATATAAATTCCAAAAAAACTTGTTTACATCCATCATTTAAGTGTGCTATAAAATATTGCATGTATAGGTACGCTTAAGGTTTAATCATATGTATGTTACATATGATGGGAATAAATGAATGAATATGTGTCATGTGATAGAAATTAATTCCAATTAATCTTAAGATGCCTTTCTTATTGAATGAGGTTACTTAAGGTGAACCTAAACTTAGGATTAATTTAAAATATATAATAAGCCATTCACTAAAGAGAATTTATTAATTAATTTGCTTTAGATGTGACTTAAGGTAGGGATAAGAGAGAGTGATCCTCTCTTTCCTTCTCATTATAACACTTAGAGTGAAATCATCCTTTATAATTAATCCTTTCATACTTAGAAAATTACAACAAAGCCTAGCTAAGGCATACCATACAAGCTTTAATACACACACTTTAGAAGTAAGTCACAACTTTTAGCTTTATGATAGGGCGGTGCATGGAGTGATGTATGTTTTGTTTTATGATGTATTGTTGTAGACTTGATGTTAGGGTGTATGCTTCATAGACTAGATGTTAGGCCGGGATTAGCATAATCATGTTTTCTGTAGGGGATTGTGCTTAAGGGGTGGTTAAAATAAATATAATTGTTATCTTTTGCAGGTTGCTTAAACCCTAAGCATAATCTAAATTAGGATAAGTGAGCTTCGTACCCATGTGTAAGGTGCTAAGTCCAAATCATTCATATAACTGCTTGGGTTTTATAGTGTGTTTATCTAACACTTATTTTGCTCATGTAGTTAGATTTACTTTTTCTATTTTTAATGTAATTTTGCATTAGGAATTATGATTATTATTATGGGAGATTAGGATGAGCGGTGGCTAGAGGGCTTTGTCTTGGAGGCCCTATGATGCCTTTGAAGCAAGCACACCCAAATGGATAAATGAAGGAGATGTGAAGAAAAAAGATAAGAAGACCCCTATAACATTTATTCATTTGCAAAATTATAATTATTCTTTCATATATACCGATAAGTAGATTCTACACCCATTTTCTTTAGGTTGTACAAGAGCACCGACCGATCTTTTATTCTTTAGCGTTGGATTTATAAAATGCTTCATGTTATGTTTAAATTGAACAATAGAAATGGCACGCTCTTCTTAGTTTCTTACTCATATTGTGATTTAATGTTTGGCCTAGATCTGATTAGGCTCTCAAGGAAAAATAAATTTTCTACCCCAACTACAACTCATAACTAAATTTTCTAAATAATTGATAACCTCATATAAAACCTAGGCATTAAATCAAGATAATTAAAAGATTTACCAACCTCTTAATTGAATGTTGTATGTTTAATATCATGTATTTATATTGCTCCACTCTTATAAAGAGAAGGTTTCCATTCTTGTACGATAAGGGAAGACTTGACCTTTGAGGGTCTCTTATGTGGTGGAAAACATCTCTTTTTTTATTTAGCTAATAACCTCATTTCATCATGCATTTAGACATAAAAAAAATCTTATAACCTTTGTCAAAATGGAAAGTCCAAAATTAAATAAGATTTGAAAAGATTTGCATTAGACTAAGTCATTGCTAATATCACTCATGGTCTAGTCTCTCAGGGAGTGGGTTTAAGGACTATAATTTCATTCTAAATAATAATAACCCAACTATCTTGCAAAATCATATGACTTTCTTACATGGTTTTAAAGCATAAGAGGAGTTAGCTAGCTGCCACTCCAGGCTGTTATAAGTCTAGCAGTCAGGTAGTTTACTTTCTCTGTGGAGGTAAACCATATACCCGTCTTCACTTAAATTTAGGTAGTGCTTTAGCTCTTGCTAAAGCTCCCTAGATTTAGGATTTGAGGTGGCTGTTTCTTTCAGGCTATAAGCATAAATCCTCATCTCTTAGAAATTTTCATAACCTTATATTATGGGATTATAAGTCCTAGACTTCTAATAAAATTTCAACTCAAACATATAATTCTCTTTGATTTTAAACATATAAAGTCCAACCATAGGATAGGTCAGAATGCTCACTAGGTTTTCTAGTATCATGAGCATTCCATACTCATCTCCTTTAGCTTTAATAATAAGTCTCTTCTTTTTTATCTATCTCATTTTAATTTCCAAGATAACCAATTTATTGATAGTCTTATCATTGAAATCTTTGAAGACAATAATTGCCTACTTTAACTGAGAGTATTCCTAAGAAATTCTCCTTCCTTAAGATGTAATTAACTGTGGGGGCTTGCCCCCATAAGAAATTTTAGAACTCGGTTTAATATACACTCTACTTTATTCATTCATATCAAGTAGGGGAAAAATCTCTGGTATATTTGAAGACCCATCATGCCTTATGAGTCCTTATTAAGAGATTAGGTCCATTAAAGGGTGATGACTCTATCTTTTGAGATAGTGCATCACACATCAATATCGTACCCGATCTCTTTAATAAGTACACCCTCAGATCTGCGTGGTGTCCCCCATATACATATCAAAAATAAGCACCATATATTTATTTCTAGCAACTTTGCTGGGGATGGTTCCTCTCTCCATCTATAGTAGTCAATTGTTGTCTCCAAGCATCGATAGTGGACTTGTATTTCATATGAATCCAAAACTATCTCTCTATCTATTGACACTTAGCGTATATCATTCTTAAGTAAAGCTAGCCAACATCCTCTAGGTTTTAGGACCTCACTCCTTGCAGGTCTTGAAACCCCTTTTGGGTCCCCCAATAGGTAAAAGATAAAATTAATTAATGAAAGGAGATGACTAAATTTTAAAACCTCTTCACCACTAGCTTAGTGAGGCAAGGTTCATCTTATATTTAAGAAAACAAACTCTTTTGCAAAATAGCACTCTTCCAAAAGTACTTTTTCAAAATTCACATAATAAAAGATTTGGACAAGATTCATAAGAAATTTTTAAAGAGCACAAAACTCACATAACCAAACCTCATTTCACAATTCATATAATTATTACATGGAGGTTCTTTTTGAAAACAATATCAAACAACTTTTAAATGCCCCTTTTCAAAAGCACACTTTTGAAACTGACTATCTCCATTTAACATACCCAAATTTGTTGAAAGAAAATTTTATTTTCGAATAAAATCATGAAATAAAATTGAAACTCCACTTAGCATTTTTCATATGTGCTAGAATTGAAGTTTCCCTCTTTTCAAAAGCAAGAAATCACACACAAAATCAAGTCATATTTGAACCTCCATTTGACATACCCAAATTTGTCAAATGAGAGTTCCCTTTCATTTGGAAATTCAAAGCAAATTGAATTCTATTTAACACACTTACATTTGTCAAATAGAATTCCTCTTTTACAATGTCTTAAAAATCAAAACACATTTGGACTAAATTTGACATACCCAAATTTGTCAAATGAGAGTCCCATTTTCCAAAAAAAAAAAACACAAAAACAAATTGAACTCTATTTAACATACCTAAATTTGTTAAATAGATTTCCCTCTTTCAAAATCACAACACATTTTTGAACTCTAGTTGGCATACAATATTTGTCAAACAAAGAGTTCACCTCTTTTTCCAAAAAGGAGAGAGAGCAAATCATAAACACACTTAGCTCCTAATTAACATACCAAATTTGCTAAGTAAGAGCCTTATTTTCAAAAATCATCATTACACTTGACTCCTACTTAACATACCAAATTTGTTAAGTAAGAGTCTCATTTTCAAAATCATAAATACACTTGACTCCTACTTAACATACCAAATTTGTTAAGTAAGAGTCTCATTTTCACTAATCATAAATACACTTGACTCCTACTTAACATGCCAAATTTGCTGAGTAAGAGTCTCATTTTCAAAATCATCAACACACTTGACTCCTACTTAACATACCAAATTTGTTATGTAAGAGCCTCATTTTCAAAAATCATCAACACACTTGACTCCTACTTAATATACCAAATTTATTAAGTAAGAGTCTCATTTTCAAAATCATAAATACACTTGACTCCTACCTAACATACCAAATTTGTTAAGTAATAGTCTCATTTTTACAAATCATAAATACACTTGACTCCTACTTAACATAATGTTGACCTCACTTTTGGAGCCAACTTCCTAATCATAAATCTAGGACTCTCATAGACACTAAGATTTCTTTAGTCTTAAGACACTTCTAGTGATTAGGTGAACACTTAACCTAACACTAGAGACTTAAGATGAGTTAGTCATAGGAATAGGTTATGCCTTAGGGATTTAGGAAGACTTGCCTACCCTATAGCCCAAACCAAAGCCTTGCTTCCTTCTTCTAAATCAAATCTCAAATTCAAATCCAAATTTCAAAATCAAATCCAATTATCAAATGATTGAAACTCATAATTAAATTCAAACTCCAAATCCCTTCCTAAGCCCTTTGATTTTATCTTATATAAAATTCAATCCCAAACTAAATTCCAAATCATAAATCAATTCCAAAATCAACTCTGAATGATTGAAACCCAAATCAAACCAAATTCCCAATTTTATCCCTTTTAGCCAAATTCTTGAAGTTGGCTAAGTGATGCCCAAACCAATTCAAAACTTATAGATTTTTTCAGAATTCAATCATTCCTATAATCATTGACCCAAATATAAACATAAATAATCATTATCAAACCAAACCCAAGTCAACCCAAGCCAAGTCCATGTTGACCTCTTTTGACTTGAAATTGTCATATGAACGAAAACCCATTTGGCTCCAAACCAATTACAATTGGATTTATATTTCAATCCTAGGCTCATGTGTAAGTTCAACTAAACTTGAATCAAGCCATGATCAAGCCAATTGACCCATTTAGGCTCACTTGACTCAAAGTGGCCTAAAGGACTTTTTTGAGCCAAGTTCTAATCCAACCCAAATTGAATTGAACTAAGGCCATCCAAACCTCACAACATAACCAACAATCACCCTAGGGTGATCAATTTCCTTAAATTGGGTCAAACCAAGTCAAACCTAGCCTTTGACGAAGTCAACATTTAGCCTAAATAAAACCCAAACTAGCCAAAATCTACCATATGCCAAATTGATTAAAACTATTGATTCAAACCCACTCATAATCAATGATTGAACACGACCAAACTCTCACTTGAGCTAAAACAAGTCTATTTGGCCATTTGGCCCAAGTTGACCCAAATTGGCATAAAAAGCCAAAATGCGTCAAATCATGATTTGATTCAAATTGATTGCAACCAATGGCTCAAGTTAATTCCAAATTGATTATTGAACTTGACCAAAGCCATAATTGAGCCCAAGTTGACTAATTGGTCAACTTGACCCAACTTATCCAAAATTGACCTAAATGGTCAATTTAGCCAAAATCAAAATTAATTCCAAATTAAATCAAACCAAGGCCTACAATTATTTTCAATTATCCAATTGAACTTGACAAAACACATAACCTAATCCAATTTGGTCAAATTGGTCAAATTGGTCAACTTAACCCATTTGATCTATATGAACCCAAATGAGCCATAATCAAATCTAAAGCAAATTAAATCAAACCAATGAAACCAATACACTCCAATTGGTCATGTAAACTGGACCCAACCCTCGGTTTGAGCCAATTTGACCAATAGGTCAACTTGACCCAACTTAACCCAATTTGACCTAAATAGGTCAAATTAAGCCAAATCAAACCAAACAAACTACAAACCACTTGAAATTTGGGCTAACCCACTTTTGACCAATTCCAAATCCATCCAAATCAAACTCATAGCCAAATGACTATTTTGACCTTGTGTTTAGGGCATCCCATGAGAGAAGAAACATGCATTTTGAGTCATTCTCTCTCCATGGTCACTTGACACCCAATCATAAGTCCACCTAGGCACCTAAGATCATGGCTGACCTGACCCAAAGGTGGTTGGGTCAGCCATGATCCATGGGAAGGTAAAATCACCTGCCCATCCCCATTAGAGCTTTTCAAACCACCAACGACAAGCACTTCCTACCTTGGCAACAACCTCCACACCCTCACCCAACCAAACTGAGCCACATCATGCAACCAAGGACCTCCACCACCCTTGGAAATAACCAATTGATCAAGAAGAATCCAAATCATCCATGGCCATTTGATCCAAAGAAAGAGGGGGTATACCCCCCTCATTCTCACTCAAACTAAAACACTGACATTCAATTCAACCCTAGCAGCCAAGGAGAGTTCTCAGAGCAATTTCCAACCCTTCCTAAGCTCCCCAAAATCTCCACTCTTAGTTTTACCTGAAATCAAAACAAGGGAGGCCACCTTCGATTCCCATTTTCTCAAACTTCCACCAAAGTGCAATTAACTTTGCACACACCTTCCTTGGAGCTAAACAAGCAAGAATGAATCCTTTCCCAAGCTTCCTGATGGCTGCGGGGTAGAGTTCGATCAAGACCGACCACCTACATCTAGTGTTTTGGCCTTCTGAGCAAACCACACCAAATCAATTCTCATGCGGCTTAATAAGGCTTCATCTCTACCAAACGAAGCTTCCTCAATCGTTGGAACCACCGGTCATAAGCTCTGATGAGGTATGCTATAGAAATCGATCCTTGGATGAAAATAGCTTGATCTTTTGTGAAAGGGATTTTCATGTCATGTGATTTCCACCATTGGATTTGATTATTGTGCTTCTCCGAAGTTGTGGGTTTATTTTCATCACCATCTGAGCTTGGGTGAGCTTAGATCGAGCAATGATTGATGGACGGTAGCCATTGTTTGATGCTCAAGAGGAGATAGATCATGGACCGTCCATCTCGCATGATCAGAATGGACGGTCCTGATCTAATCACTCTTAGAACCTCTGATTAATCCTTCAAAGCTGTGGGTTTAATCATAGCTGTCCGATCTTAGATAGGATGATCCACAGAGTTACCGCATGCACTGCCATTCAAGTCAACACTTGGATGTGGCAACTTAAATAGTGAATCTCATCACGCCACGTGGAAAGCACACCGTTTCAGCTACCACGTGGCCCGATAAGATTAAGGCTTTAATTAGGGCAAATTAATCTATTTTTAATCCTGAAACTTCCTAAACTCATAACTAATTCTAGAAAATTAAAAAAAGATAAACTTATGCTCATTTTAAAGATATTTTAGAGTAGAATTCAGAAAAATTATTATTAATTATTTTTGAATAGTGTATTTTGGTTTAATTAATGTTTAATCAGACATATAATTAGCCTAATTATTTCCTAATTAACCATCCAATTATTCTCAAACTTCTTGTGTATGTTTAAGGGGATGACCTCTGCCTCCTCTATTTTTCTAGGATTTTATTGGTTGCTTAATTAGGAAAACCAATTGATTAAGTCTTAATCACTTTCTTAATGTAATTAGTGATAATTAAGCAAATGAATAGTAAATTAATCAATCAATTAAGCCTGTTAATCTCTATTATTGGTGATGAAGTCTAGGGAAATGGATTAGAACTCCCTCTCCCAATCTTTTCTTTAAATCTTCTCTTAAGTAATTAATTTGTTAACACCCTTTTATTCCTTTTATTTAATTAATTTACAAGGTTGATCAAAAATCCAAATCATACCTAAATCTTAATTAAATAATTGAGAAGATTTAAGGATTGAGACTTGGACTCCTTTCTTTGTCTTTATCTCTAAGCCCATCTCACTTTAATTGGTTAAGGTTAATTAAGGTTTAATTAGTTAATTAATAAACTTAATTAATTCAATTGAATCTAATTCTCTAATCTAATCTTGGGTAGCTCTTTGGATGTCCAATGACCCAAAGTGAGAGATGATGAAATTATAGTTAGCTCATAAGTGTGAGAAAACCATAAAAGTAGTTAAGTGAGATCCCTTATGCTTAATCAACTATTAATCATGAGCCAATTGCATTAGGTCCCCTTTCATTTCTTAGAAGCATTGAAAATTTATTTTCCATGTGGATGCATATCATATTGGCTCATTATTAATCAATTAATTAACTTAAGGTGATGTAGGTAAGGGTTAATTAATTGGCTTACTTCATACCCTAACCTAATTAAAACATAAAATTAATTTAATTACTTTTTCATTGAACCAAAATTAACTCACACATGGGAAATGGGATTAGGACTAGCAAACCTCTTTCACATTTCCTAAATCAAATCAAACATAAAGATGAAATAATATTAAAGAACTTTAGTTTATTTTAGTAACCTTATTTAGTATGATTGTCTTTAGGAATTAATTAGGATGAATGAAATCATGTACTTATGTTCCTTTATTTCTTTCCAATCATGCTAAATGTTGCTTGCCATGTGTAATCATGCACTCATTTTATTTAAAATTAACCAAATAAATTAGTGCCTTTTATGTCTAATTGCACGTGTTGATTTAAATTAAATAAGTGTGGCTATTATCATTATTAAATCAAAAGTTATTTTCAAAAGCCCATAAATCAATGATAATATGGAGTGATTAATTATAAGTATCTATAAGTTTGTATGTGTGATAATAAAGATATGCAATATGAAGCTCTCTTTTCTTATCTTACATGGATTCACATAGGATTTACAAATGTATAGTTCATTTGGAAAGAACACAATATTTGTCCAAATCTATTCCTATGCACTTCCATGTTAAGACTTAGAAAGAATTTCATATCACAAATGTAAATCATATAATCAAACCAAATATGATTCCTTGTATGACTTCTTGTTCTTATTGTTCTTTTTGCACTTCATATGTATGAGAAAAGTGATATTACCGACACCGGTCATGAGTTTTAAGTAACCCTAAGTAGGTCTTGTACCTTACGCTCTAGTGTAACAATGTAATCATACTCACTTAAAACTCTTATACATATGTATGTGTAATATGACCAATGAATGGGAAGTATAAATCAAATGAATCAAATACAACTTTTGCATGGGTTTTCCAATCTGTATAGTTGCTTATACATCCATATGTATCTAAGAAATGTGGTATATTATTTTGAACTTCCCGGTGCTGCGAGGCTTTAAGTCGCGTTAAGTAGGTCTTGTACCTTACGCCCCTAGTGTAGAACAATGGCGCTATACTTATTTAAAACTTTTATACATGTGGATGTGTATTTTGTTAATGGATGAAAAATCCCTCTTTTCTATTAAAAAGACATGCATTCATAATTTAATCAAATGAAATATCAAAATTCCAAACATACTTCTTTGCATTCATCATTTAAATGTGCTAAAACATAAATTGCATGTATAGGTATGTTTAGGACTTAACCATATGCATGCTATATATGATGGAAAGAAATAAACTAACATATGATATATGATAGTAATTCATTCCAATTAATCTTAAGATGCCTTTCTTATTGAATGATGTTATTTAAACTAAGCCTAAACTTAGAACTAATCAAAACATATAATAAGCCATTCATTAAAGGAAATTAATTAATTAACTTACTTTAGAAGTGACATATGGTAAGGATGAAATAGAGATTCCCCCTCTTTCTTCTCTTTATAACACTTAGTTGTTAAGTGTAAGCCAAGGGAAACAAAAGAAAACATTAATTAAAACTTTAAAATTAACTGAACAACATAAAGTAAAACCACCATTTATAAATTGAATCCCTCACATTTAGCGAATTATAACTCTAAAGCCTAGTTAGGACATACCACACAAGCTTTAATTCACACATATTAGATTAAGTCACAATTTCTAGCTTTATGTTAGGGCGGTGTATGGTTTGATGTATGCTTGTTTTGTGATGTATATTGTAGACTAGATGTTATGGTATATGTGTGTAGTCTAAATGTGACATACTAATCATATATGGGGTTGTGCTTAAAGGGCCGCTAAATATAAAAAAATATAAATGCTTTTGCTATGTAGGTTGCTTAGCCCCTAAGCCTAATCCAAGTTAGGATAGGTGGGCTTAGTTACCCATGTGTGAGGTGCTAAGTCAAAATTATTCATATAACTGCTTGGATTGTATGATGTGTTTAGCTAAAATTTATTTTGCAGGTGTAGCTAAATTTACTTTCCTTATTTTAATGTAATCTTGTATTAATATTATGATGAGTGTTATAGGGGGATTAGGATGAGCATTGGTCATAAGACCAAGTCTTATGTACAATGTGATTACTTTGGAGCAAGCATATCCAAATCAAGCCAAAAGGAAGAAAGAAATGGAGTAAATCAAATGAAGAAATGGAAGATGAAGAAATGAATAATGAAGAATGAAGATCCCCATAACATTCATCATTTATAATTGTAATTATTTTTTTTATAATAAGGGAGAGCGCTATCCACATTTCTTTTCGGGACATGGTTAATAAGATTAGCCTTTTATTTTTTGTGAAAGTTTTATGAAATTATTTGATGTTGTGTTTAGCTTGTGCATTAGAAAAAGCATGTATTTTCATAGTTTATTTATGATTAGTGATTATTGCATGGCCTGGATGTGATTAGACTCTTAGGAAAAAATTAGTCTTTCTACTCGAACTAACTACTCATAACTAAATATCTAAAATAACTCATAATATCATATAAAATCCTAGGAATTAAATCAAGATAATAAAATAGTTAGCAACCCCTTAGTTGGATGATTGTATGTTTAATATCATGCATAATCATCTTCTTTCACTCTTGTTAAGAGAAAGCTTCCATCTTTGCCAGATTGAATTTGCTTAACCTTTGAGAGCCTATGATAGAAGAACACCTCTTTCCCTTTTGATTTGGCCCATAATCAATTTCTCATGCATTTAAGCATACAAAATCCCACAGCTTGTGTCAAAATAAAGAGTCCCAAACTAAATGAAATTTGATAAAAAATTTGCAGTAGATTTAAGTCATTATTCATACCCATCATGCTCTAGTCTTTTAGAGAGTGGCTTTAAGGACTTACTTTTCTTTTCTAAATAATAATAACCTAGCCATTTTATAAAAGCATATGACTTTCCTAGATGGATTTAAAGCGTAAAAGGAGATAGTTGGTTGTCACTCTAAGCGATAATAAGTCTTGCAGTCGGGTGGTTTACTCTCTCTTATGGAGGTAAACCATATACCTACTTTCCCCTTAGATTTAGGTCATACTTCGAACCTCTCCAAAGCTCCCCAATTTTAGGATCTGAGGTTGATGTTTCCCTTTGCGGGCTACAAGAATAAATTCTCATCTCTTAAGTAATTCCATAATCTTGTATTGTAGAATTATAAGCCCTAGATTTCTAATAAAATTTCAATTGAAATAAATGAATCTCCTCAACTTTAAGTATATAAAGCCAAACCATAGGATAAATTGGAGTGCTCACTAGGCTTACTAGTATCATGAGCACTCCATATTCATCTCCTTTGGTTTTGATAATAACTCTTCCCATTTGATCCATCCTACTTGATCTTCTAAAACACAATCAATTTATTGATAGTCCTATCTTTGAATTGTTTGGAGACAATAATCACCTATTTTAATCGAGAGTATTCTTAAGAGATTCATTTTCGTTAAGATGTAATTAACAATGGGGGCTTGCCCCCATAGTGAACTTTAGAACCCGATCTAAATAAACCCTACTTTATTCATCCATGTAAAGTAGGGAAAAAATCTCTTATATATTCGAAGACCCATCATCTAGAGTCCTTATGACAGTCCATTATAGGGTAGTGACTTCTATCTTTCGAGATAGTACACTATTCCTCAATGTCATACTCAATTACCTTAATAAGTACAACCTTAGATCTGCGTGGTGTTCGCTCCCCCCCCCCTTATACAAACAAATTTGAAAATAAACACCAGAGATTTTTTTTGATGACTTCACTGGGGATGGTTCCTCTCTCTATCTTTAATAGATAATTATTCTCTCCAAGCAATGATAGTGGGCTTGCATTTTATGTGAGTCTGAGACTATCTTTCCTTCTATTGGCACTTAGCTTATTTCATTCTTAAGCAAAGTTAGCCAACATCCTTATTTTAGGACCTCATGTAGGTCATGAAACCCATCAAGTCTCCCATAGGTAAAAAATAAAATTTTTCAATGAAGGGAGAGATAATAAAAATCTAAAACCTCCTTGCCACTAGCTTGGTGAGGTGAGGTATATCATAAAATTTAAGAAAATAAATTCTTTCACAAAAATGACACTTTCCAAAAGCACCCTTTTTTGAAAATAGCCACCTTCATTCAACATTCTCAAATTTGTTGAATGAAGATTCTATTTTCAAATCATAACATAAAATTGTTAATTAAAAGTCCAATTTTCAAAAAAAATATATCAATCACATTTGGGATTTCATTTAAACATACCAAATTTGTTAAGTGAGAGTCCCATTTTCAAAGAAAATAAAAACATATATCAATCACATTTGGCTTTCACTTAACATACCAAATTTGTTAAGTGAAAGCCCCATTTTCAAACATAAATCAAACACATGTGGCTTCTACTTGACATATTAAATTTGTCAACTAAGAAGACCCATTTTCAAATTAATGTTTCACTCCTCACAAGAAAAAGGTATTTCATAAAAAAAAAAAAATTAAACACGCAATCACAACTTCTTCTTAATATACTCAAATTTGCTAAATAGAGGTTCTTTCAAATCATCAATATTTTCAAACAAGATACACAAAATATAAATATCTCCAAGAAGATCTCTCCTCAACTTTATGAACCCCACCCAACTCGGTTGGGTATGGGTTCAAAATTGAAATCAAATGGAAAAGACTCTACTAATCATATCAAAATCTCTCCACTGAACCCCACTTAACATATTGGGATTGTTGAGTGCGGGTTCAGGACTCCAAATCTATATAACTCTCTCAGGATGAATACTAAAGCATAAATATGACTCAAATTAAATTTCAACACATGTAGAGATACAGTGTAGTCAGTCAATACAGTTGGTTTTTGTAGTCAGCACACACAGCTTCACAGAAGTTCATTTTCACTTTCCCCTTAGGGATGGATTTGGCCTTGGGTCATGCTAGCCTCCCCGAGACTGACTCCATCGATATGATTTTCTTTGACTGAGGATTTGGGGGAGCACGTGTTACCTGTGAGGGGGTGACCTTCACTACCATCAGTCGAGATGAGGCGGCTATGCAGAAGCCAGTCATCTGCATTGATATGCCCTCTGATTCTAAGTATCCTCCAGTTAAAGAGGAAAGCTACAGTGGTTCCTACACCCCATTTTAAGATAGTTTCAGTACCTTCCAGTCCATCTATCCCCACCATTGCTCTAGCGAGAGCTACCTCCCATTTCACCAAGGGAAGGCTATCTTAGCTTCCGAGATAGTCTCCTCCACTTTAGAGGTACTAGTTCTCTCACTTGTTCACTCAAAATCACAATAAAAATTAAAAGATTAAGTGGGAGTACGAGTGAGCAGCCAGAGAGATTAAGGTTACATCACATATAGCCGAGGAGGGTTCTCCCCAACAGGTCTCTCTGCTTCTGACCAACAATAAGTTCCACCCCCTTTCAGCCTCAGATGGAGAGGAAGATTACAGAAGGATTGTTGCTTCTCCTCCACCATCAACATACTATGAGGCAGAAGATAGAGAGCAAAGGAGGCTCTATGTCAAGCTTAGGTCTATCTTACGCTAGGTTGGCAGAGCATATAGACGCTCAGAGTCTGGTACCTTATTTGATTTATCATCATTGATCTCTAGGAGTGTTAGGGGTTAGATTCATAGTGAGAGAGCCATGGAAGCTCGAGCATCTATTCAGGATGACATAAGAGAGTGACAGAGATATGATAGGTAGTCAGGAGCCTCTGCTCTGATGGATTTTCCTGATCGCCCCCCCCCCTTCCCATCATGGTCGATCATTCAGATAGGATTGTTCTTACCGGCACTACCCACCACAGACATAGATCTTCCATTGAGGGGCAGTCAGTGTTACCTTCAAACCACTCCCCTCATCATCCACCATCACCCGTACAGCTCATAGCATCCACCATTCCCTCCAAAATCTAGAAACCCCCATCCAGGGAGAGACCAGCCCCTTTGGTGATCCGACTATGGCCAAAGGATCTCACTGCATCTACTCCACTGACTGAGGTGAGGGTGAGTTCCCCTACTAAACCTCCTACTTCAGTCTTAGTGAAGAAGAAGTGGCGAGCCCATAGCATCATGGTCATAGTACCACCACCATCATCAGAGTCAGTGGCAGCGATAGTTGCAAAGGGGGAAGGTGGCAGTTTTATAGTTCCCATGGTAGTAGATCTCCCTAGGGATACCACTCCACCAATGAGCAGTCATGAGCATATCTCTTCTAGTTAGCGTGACCCTCCCAGAGCAAGCACTCAAGTGGCATGAAGTGTTAGGTGTATCTTCATCAGTGAGCATAGTCCCTCTACTGGTCAACAGTGTGTGTTTGTGCTGGCACAGTTAGATCGCTCCCTAGATGACATTTTAGCACATCACTTTGCCAAAAAGGGGGAACTCTTAGGTAGTGATCGCACAGACTCAGAGAATGTGAGGGTAGCCTTTGATCCTAATGAAGATGACCTTCTTGAGGATTTGATCGAGGTCCACATGGTCGGAGCTCCCTCCATAGAGATCAGCAAAGTCAGGAAGCTGTTGTAGTTGGAAAAGATAACTCCATCCATTCAACCTAACACCTCCATCGGCAGCTTAAATAGAAGGATGATTAGATCCACTGAATGGAGAAGAGGATGGAAGACTTATTAGCAGTCCTCCATGCACTTCAAAATTAGACCTCAATCTCGCAGCATATACTGATAGAGGTAGATCATCTCGAGTCAGCATATGTCCTAGATCAGCCCAAGAGCACATTTCCAGTAGATCAGAATAGTGGTAGCTTGCATAGAAAGGTGGTGGATAGCACCTCCATGCAAGAAAAAGATATTAAACATATGGTAGAATAGTAAGTGAGGGATGCATTGGCGTAAGCCCGAGGTGGGTCATTTGTTCCAAAGGATAGACCCTACTCAGAGGAAAATGATGTCCAATATCCTAATGGTTTTATGCCTCAATCTTTTAAAATTTTTTATGGCAGTGGGAACCCCAGTAGCACATAGCATATTTCAAGGCAGGATATTGCAATGCCGGTGACAATGATGCACTTTTATTTTTCCTCTTCGTCAATAGCTTGACAGGCGTCACATTTGATTAGTACTCTAAACTACCCAATGGTTCAATGAAGACATTTGCTGAGTTGGAGCAGCTCTTTATTAAGAGATTTGGTGGAGCTCAGTAAAGGGTAACTATTGATGATCTTGTTGTAGCTCAATAACATGTTGATGAGTCCCTTATTGATTACAATCTTAGATGGCATAATTTAAGTATGAAATGCAAACCACAGCTATCTGAACAACATGCCATTGAAATTCTACTCAAGAATATCCATGGCCCAGTTTCCTTCATGCTTAAAGGGTTTACCATTAAGACATTTGAGAAATTAATCAACAAGGCAGCTAGTCTACAAGGGGTGGTCAAACAGTTACCTTTCCAAGATTAGTCAGCCAAGCTCAGACCACATAAGGCATTTGAGAAGAAGCCAGGGGTAGTCACAGAAGTTGATAAGGGGAAGTAGCCAGCTAGGGTGCAGTCAGATAGGCCTTGAGCTTAGCACTCTCCTCTACCACCACCTCTGGCATCATACTGGCCACCTCAGTTGCCACAGTGACCTCCACTACCACCTCCTCAGCAGTATCCTTATCAGCACCATTAGCAACAGTATTCCTACTTGCCACTAGGTAGCTATCATTTACCTAATCTTGTCGACAAATTTAATAAACCATATTCATTCAAGAGGGAGCTACTCAGAAAGAACTTTAAGAATCTCTTAATGAATCCTGATTTCCAATTACCAGAGCCGAGGAGGTCGGTGAAAGTGGGCAAGAGTCACAATCCAAACTATTGCCCCTACCACTGCATGCTAGGGCATGTCTTAGAAGATTGCTTTACTTTTAAGGACTGGCTTGAGCATTGTTACAAGTCGGGTGCCATCATCTTCCCTAATGAATATCTATTAGAACAACCTTCTAGTTCTATTAGGGTAATCCTTGGGGATACGAATGATCTTCTTAAGGTAGAGGAAGGTTGGGATATCTCCCTATCCCCGAACCTCCAAGAAAATCATCTCTAAGGTCAGAAAGTTACCCGTGTAGGTGCCTGAAGTAGCTTAAACCTCTAACTCTAAGGAAGGTTTGCAAGTTTCCAAGGACAACTTGAAGGAGGAAGAAGCCCAACAGCAGCAGCGACAACCCCCACTTGCCCGGGATAGCACAGCAGAACAACCACCGATCGAGTCCAGTGCTCCTCCCAAAGTTGTAACTACAGTGCCTCCGACCAGCTCTTCTTCTAGCAATTGTATTGTATTAGCGAATGGGGGTGCCAAATCCCTCACTTCACTTACTTTACTTGATTTCTATTTTGTATCTTCATCCAAATCTAAGAAATCAATAAAGCAAGCCAATTTCAGTTACATCTGTGTCACTTCTGATGATCTTCCTAAGTTTATTCCTTCAGATAGCTCTCCAAGTCTATTCAGTAATAACTTTAGTTCTAATCACTCCTCTTCTTCTGATTTAGAAATGGATTTTCTATTCCTGAATCACTCAGGTTTGCCCATTGAGATTGATTTGGAGTCATTTGACTCCAATGATCTCGTAGGAGAAGCTATAGGTGAACCTGATGAGCAGGTAGAACATTTTACTAAACCATCTCACAAAGTCACTGAAGTCAACCTCCGTAGTGGCAAAGTTCTACCTCCTAGGGTAACACCTCAGGATAAGGGTAAGCAAGTCAGTGGTTATAGTGATCAAGAAGCCCCTCCATAGGATGCTCTGCCTATGGATATGCTTGTGGAGGACCAGCCTAGAGTTGACTACAATGCCCTCGGTCACCTAAGAAAGTTGCCAGATAAACTAAGCATATATGATGCCCTTGTCTTATCCAAAGAGATGAGGGAGTCATTGATCAAAGCCCTTCTTGATCCAAAAATATGTTTAACTCAGCTGACCACTTTTGGAGAGGCAGCATGTTATTCAAGAGAAGCCCATGTAGTTATATTCATAGATGAAGACCTTCTTTTGGAGACAATAAAGTACAACCATCCCCTCTACATCACAGTGGACATTGGCAGATTCAGACTCTCCAAGGTGTTAGTTGATCCAGGTGCATCAGTGAACATTATGAGTCTAAATACCCTTGCTTAATTAAGAATTGACCTCTTCAAACTTTGAGGAGATCAGATGATGTTGAGAGGATTCAACGAACAAGGCGAGAGGGCTTTAGGCTCCATAGTGTTGCCATTGGAGATAGGTGATTGGAAGACATAAGCCAGTTCTACATTATCGATTCAGATTCATCTTTCACTACTTTGCTTGGTAGGCCTTGGATAAATGGAAATAACATAGTTCCATCCTCTTTACATTAGTGCAACAAATTCTAAAGAGGTGGAATTGAGTATTGTGTCAAATGAGACTTGAAGCCATTTTCATTTAGAGAGGTCAAGATATGTGAGGTTGCAGCCTACTATCTTCCACCAAATTAGAAAGTCTATTCTCGCAAACTTGGTGAATGTTCAAAAATAAAAGAAAAAGAAACAACAGAAAAAGAAACAAAAGAAAAAGAAGAAAAGAAAAAGAAAAAGAAGAAAGAAAAGAAAAAAAGAAAAGAAAAAGGAAAAGAAAATGAAAATATAAGTGAACGAGAATCAGACATTGAGGAAAGGTAGAGCCTGAAGTTAGATTCCACCCATAATTTGTTCCTCCATATGAACACATGGGTAGGATGACTCGAGGCCCACCATGTAGAGCCTGAGGCAGATCTTGTGGCAGTTCTAAAGATGAAAGACCTTGCTGGTGGCCAGCTAGCAGGAGCTATGTTCCAGCTCATAAGAGTACCCTTACTATCCATATATATTTAGAATCTAGTTTGGAGAATAATCTTATGTAGTTAGCACGCCAACCATCCCCTCTCAGCGGGTCCCTTTAGAGGTGACATTCGAGCCAGACAATGATGAAGACTAGGCCTCCAAGCAAAGTATGAATGTATCTGAATCACTATTATGTAGAACAGTTAGATAGTAGTTGGGAACCTTAGCTCCAACCTCACTTTATTCCTAGAAAGTTGAAGGTTTAGTAGTTAAGGAGGCCCCCAACTCATCCATAGATGTCAAGCCAAATAGAATTTTGTTGGGAGCATCATCCTCAAGTCAAGAAACTGATGTAGAACTTGAGGATGATTCATATAAAGATTTAGTATAATTGCCTTTTGATTGGTACTCGCCTTATGTTATTAACTTAGCAAAGAAGAGACTAATCCCACATACTTGGTCTAAACATAGGTCAGATTACTTTGAAAGGTTATGGGACAATAAAAGCAGATATTCTCAATCAAGACTGGGACTATGATTCAGCATAGTGGGTCTAGTCGATGATGACAACCATTGCGTAGTCATCACTACTCATTTGGGGTCTGATAATTTCTTTTCAAATCATGCTAACTCTTATGAAGAGGTATGTTTAGAAAGTTCAGATGACCTAAATGAGCTTGAAGTCAAAAAGGCACCGCCATAGTTTGAAGAAGAGATCAGATCAACCATCGATGAACTTAAAGTGATCAACTTAGGAACTGAAGACAATCCACGTCAGACATACATCGGCTCTTTGTTGAATGAAGAAGAAACCAATGACTTAGTTAGGCTATTAGGTGAGTTTAAGGACTGTTTCACATGGAGTTCTGAAGAAATGCCTGGTTTATCTTCTGACAAGGCAGTCCATAAACTAGTAATAGAACCTAATGCTAATCCTATCAAGCAAGCTCCTAGACGCATGTGATTAGACGTTGAATAGCAGGTCACTTCTAAAATTAAGAAATTGATCGATGTTGGCTTTATCAAGAAAGAAAAATATCTTACATAGTTTGCTAGTATCATCCGAGTTAAGAAAAAGAATGGCCAAATTCACATATGCATCGATTTTGGGGATCTAAATAAGGCTTGTCCTAAGGATGAATTTATACTTCTCATACCAAAATTAATGGTGGACATCTCCACATCTCATGCAGTATTCTCCTTTATGGATGGGTCATTTGGCTATAACCAATTCAAGATGACACCGAGGATGAAAGAAACACTACTTTTTGAACCTCGATCAGAATTTATTGTTATAAGGTCATGCCTTTCAGCCTTAAAAATGCTGGTGCTACATACCAGTGAGCCATGACTCGAATCTTCAACGAACTCATTCATCATCAAGTTGAATGCTATGTTGATGATCTAGTAGTAAAAATCAAAGAAAAGGAAGATCATCTCTTTGACTTGAGAGTAGTTTTCGAATGGTTAAGATAATTTAACCTCAAAATGAAACCCCTGAAGTGTGCATTTGGAGTAACTTCAAGGAAATTCCTTGGGTTTGTTGTCCGACACTGGGGAATAGAGAATGATCTAGAGAAGAGCAAGGCTATTTTAGAAATGCCACCCCCTAAAAGTCTAACTCAACTCAGATCATTCCAAGGGCAGTTGGCGTATCTAAGAGGCTTCTTATCCAACATATCAGGAAGATGCCAACCATTCTTAGCACTTGTCAAAAAGGATGCGAAGTTTAACTAGGATGATAAGTTTCAGTATGCTTTTAAAGACATCAAGCACTACCTGATGACGCCACTAGTTCTAGCATCCCCTATCCCGGGCAAGCAGTTGATCCTCTACACCACTAAATTAGACAATTTTCTTGGCACTTTATTGGCTCAAACCAACATCGAAGGGAAAGAAAATTCTCTCTATTACCTCAGTCATCATCTAATCCCTCGTGAGGCAAACTACCCACATATTGAAAAGCACTACAATCATCTACATGCTTTCTCATTAGGTGAATCTGATCTCCAGGATTAATCCACTACAATATCTCATGACACGAATAATGCTATCCAGACAGTTGGCACGTTGGTCTATGATTTTATCATAGTTTGACATCACATTTGTACCCCTCTGTGTGGTGAAAGGCAAACATTAGCGGATTTCTTAGTAGTAGAGCCACTTCCTGCTGATTCCCCACTTAGTGATGACCTCCCCGATGAATAAATCATGAACTTAAGGGACACTAGCATTCAACATTGTGAGATGTATTTTGATGGTGCAACTTCCTTTCAAAAAGGAGAACCATAATCTACTGTTCTAAGAAAGGCAGGGGTAGGAATAGTTCTCCTAACTCTAGATCGTGATGTGATGAGATTCACATATCATCTGTCCAACTCATGTACCAACAATAAAGCTGAATATGAGGCTCTTATTGTCGGTCTATAGTTAGTCATTACACTATGCGTCTAGAGTATCAACATCTTTAGGGATTCTCATCTCATCATCAACCAAATCGTCAGGTCCTATAAGGTTCTGAAGCCTAAGCTCCATCATTACCACAAGTACACTATGGAGTTATTAGCCCAAATCCTAGAGGTTACCATCTACAAGATTCCTCGAGGAAAGAACGTAGTAACAGATGCACTAGCTAAGACATGCCAAATCGAAAGATGAGTCCATTCCAACAAGGGTCCAAAATAGACAAGTCTTATCCCTTGTTGATGCTGAACTCATCGAGAGATTCTCTCTTGAAGGGGAGGTTACCATTGCCAAAAAGGACAAGGAGTAAGATTGGAGGCAACAATTCAAGGATTATTTAAGTATAGGAAAACTACCTCAAGAGAAATCACTAGCACACCAGGTGAAGTAGAGAGCCCTTTCCTACACTCTCGTAGGCGATACCTTCTACCGGTGGTCTTTCGATCAAATGTGGTTACATTGTCTGGACAAACACGAAACCCATAAGATCATGACCGAGGAACACTCAGGTTTATGTGGAGTGCATCAATCCAATCCGAAGATGTAAACCAAGATCAAGAGACTAGGATACTGATGGCCTTTGATGATCATAGACTGCATAAACGTAGCTAGGAGATTGCACTAATGTTAGGTACATTGTATGATCCTACATCAACCACCCAACATTCTACATCCTACATTGGGCTCATGGCCATTTGATTGTTGTGGTACCGGCATAGTGGGTCTGATCGATCCTTCCTCTTCTAAGGGTCACCAGTTCATTCTAGCTGCCACCGACTACTTTTCTAAGTGGGCGGAGGTAATCCCACTTAGAGAGGTCACAACTCAGCATGTGCTTCAATTTTTCAAGAACCATATCGTATATGGGTTTGGGGTGCCTCAACAAATTATATCTGATAATGGTACTGCATTCAAGAGCACCAAAATCAACAACTTTGCCTGAAGACACAGCATAGATCGGAGATATTCTACCATCCACTACCCAAGGGAAAATGTCTTAGTAGAATCCTTCAATAAAACTCTCATCCGGATATTAAAGAAAATATTCGATAAAAAATGAGTAGTTAGTTGAAGCTTTGAGGGTTTACCGCACCACATACAGAACTTTGACTCAATCTAGTTCTTTCTCCTTAGTGTATGGGTCCGAAGTAGTTCTACCACTAGAAGTCCAACTCCCATCAGTAAGGATAGCTATGGGTAGCAAGACACAATGGAGCAGAATGCCAAGTTGTGGTCGGAAGAGCTCGAAGGTTTGGAGGAGAGATGCCTAGGAGTATGCCAGAACCTTGAGTTGTATAAATCCAAAATAATTCAAGCTCATAACAAGTTGGTCTTTCCTGGAGATTTTCAAGTAAGAGAGCTTATTTTAGTTCTTAGGAGATAAATTGTTGCCCATCAAAAGATGGGAGGCAACTTTGAACCCACTTGGGAAAGTCCTTTTGCCATAGAGAAGGCCTACCAAAGAGGATCTTATCAGCTTAGAAATTGTAAGGGAGAGAGCCTAATGCTTCCAATCAATGGGCTCTACCTAAAGAAATACTATACATAAATCTTGATTCAAAATAATTATCAATAAAATTTCTTTTCATCTCAAATTCCATCTCTTCTATGTTGAGAAGCATCTTTGTTTGTGAATCTGCCACAATGTATTTAGGGTAGGTGTAAGGAACCCAAGTGTTGTCTTATCATTTATCAAACACAACACCAACACAAACTACACACAACCACATAAAACAAACACATATCTTTTATCTTGAGCTATTTTGATGTGGGATAAAGCCCCCTGTGGCACTCACTCATTAGCTGCTCTAGGTCAGGCTGATATGCTACCTTGCTAGTGTGTCAACCTAGTGATTCCTTATTTAGAGAATGTAATTCTACAAGCCTTCTTCTTAACTTGATCATTGTAAATCGATGAGCACCTTGTTAGTTTGGTAGGCTTTACTGCACAACCAATAAGCTATCTCATGTTGACTTTATTTAAGAGGATGTAATCTTACACATTTTCTTCTTGAACTAGCCATCATGCACTAACTGAGTCAAGTATATTTGAGGCTTAGAATAAGTCCCTTAGTGGCTAATTTCCTTCTGATTACTTCAAGTCTGAGTCTAGTCCTTACACATGACTCCCCACTTGGTAGTCACCCTAGGTTGGATAGCATCTATTAAGCCGATGAAAAATTATCTCGATGATCATTTCCATCTGTGAAGATGTAAGTCTATAAACCTTTTTCTCATATTGATCATAACAAACTGATGGGCACCTTAGGTTGGCTGGTTCTCACTATGCTGACAATGACACACCCAGTGGATGCACTACTCATGGCAGATATAAGTCTACAAGCTTTCTCCGAGAGTTGGCCATCAAATACTTATAGGCTTTCTTTTATAGGGTCCAGGATAATGCCACCAATGGCACGTCCCCTGTGGGCACTCTATTTGGATCACATCCTTAGAGACCCTATTTAGATACTACCCAGGTTACTCCTGGATTGGACAGTCCCCCTTTCCTTGTAGCCACCCCTATGGTTGGAGAATCCATCTTGCGGATATGCAGATTCTCCCTTGGTCGAGTAAGTCTGAGATAGAACTAGGCTAATATAAGCCCCTTCTTAGTGTGGTCCCTTGTACATCAACAGGGTCCATGCAAACATATAAACAAAAAATATATTTTCACTTGTGGATTAGGACACCTCTAGCATACCTTTTCCCAAGCAGGCATCTTATCATTAGGGTAGTGTCAGCAAAATTCCCTATAAGAATCGCCTGACTACTTTTGAGTTGAGATAAGTCCATAGGCGGCACTCTCTCAGTAGTCACCCTTAGGTTGGGCTTGACTTGTTGTGCCACTAACCGGTCACCCAGGCAGTCATCCTTGCTTTGGAAGATCTAAGCCTATTACACATTCTTTCCAGCACGACTGTTGCAAACTAACTGTAGCCTTAAGTCAGGTTTGATTTATTGTACTACCAATCGATCATCCCAGCAGTTGCTCCCCTCTTTGGAAGTTGTAAGCCTACACACATTCTTCCTAGCACAGCGTTGCAGACCGAAAGGCACCTTAAGGTTGGTTAGCTCTATCCAGTGGCCACTAGACTATCCCTTTGGATTTGTAAATCTGAGATAGGACATGGCTGATATAGCCCCTTCTCAGTATATCCATCACACACTAATAAGGTCCATTTAAATTAAAATGCTATTTTTGGCTACTCTTGAGTTGAGATAAGTCCCAATCGACACTCTCTTAGTAGTCATCCTTAGGTTGGATAGTCCTACCTGATGGCTGGTAGACTTTCCCTTTGGATTTGTAAATTTGAGATAGGCCAAGGCTAATATAACACTTTCTCAGTAGATCCATCGCACACCGATAGGGTCCATATATTAAATCCACTCTTATCCCTAGTGGATACTTCCCCAAGAAAATTAAAGAAATCCATCAAATCAAATCCACCTTATTTCCCTGGCGGATCTGAGCTCATATCTCCAGTAGATATACTCTTGACTTCTTTTAAACAAAATCATATCTTCTCCCCTTTAGAGCCCCACATCAGATTAAATCAAATTCTCATCCCCTATTGGATGCCCATAAATCAAATCAAATTTCTCACAAGTGAGGCACAAACCAATTTAGTACTCCTGGTGGAGCTTAGACCATAATCACAAATCAAACCAAACGAAATTCTTATCCCTAGTGGATAATCCAAACCTACTTCCCTAGTGGAAGGTTCATGCACCCATCCCTGACAAATTGTAAATCCTAATCCCCAGCAGATCTTCTCTCCCCAAATCATATTTTCAATCAAACTCAAACCCTTATCCTCTCTATGGATAATTAATTTTGTTGACCTCACTTTGGAGTGAGTTCTCAACTTCCTCATCATAGGTCTATGACTCTTATAGACACTAAGAGCTCCTTATTCTTAAGACACTTCTGGTGATTAGGTGAACACTTAGCCTAAGCCTAGAGACTTAGAAGGGTTAGCCATAGGAATAGGATATGCCCTAGGGACTTAGGGAGACTTGCCTACCCTATAGTCTAAACCCAATCCATGCTTTCCTTCTCAAATGAAACCTTAAATTCATACCAAAACCAAAACAAATGTCCAAGACCTATAACCAATCTCATGATCAAATTCAAGCTCAAAATTCTCCATGAACCTTATGATTGAATTCAAACCCCTTTCTAAGCCCTTTGAATTCATCTTATGGACATAGCCTTAACCAAATTTAAATCAATCCCAATTCATTTGATTTTCTCAAATATTAATTCAATCTTTCAATCATCCATCAAACTCCAATTCAAATCTAACTTCAAATAATCCAATCCCAAAATCAAATCCAAGTTCCAAAATTCCTTCCTAAGCCATAGAACCCATTCTCAAAAACTTAGCAAAATCTCCACCTAAATTATCCCAAACATGATTGATTTCTTTACAAATCAATTATTTCTTCATTTATATTCACAAATATAAATAAAATCCATACTCAAAGGACCAAAACTAAATCAGACTAAATCAAACCAAGCCAAATCCCTTCTTAAGCCATATGGACCTACCTCCATAAGCTTAATCAAATATTAACCCAAAATTAACCCAAAATCAATTGGTTTCATTATAAATCAATTACTCCTTCATTTATATTCATTAATATAAATGAAACCCACCTTCCAATGACCAAAAATAATTTAAACTAAATTGATTTCCTTCTTAGCCCTTTTGACTTACATCCTTAAGCTTGGTTAAATTTGCTTCCAAATCACTCCAAACTCAAGTGATTTTCTAATGAGTCATTTATAACTTCATTTGTATTCCCAAATATAAATAAAATATAAATCCAAATAGCTAAAATCAATAGATTTTATCTTGAATCAATCACTCCTTCAATCATCTATCCAAATATAAATGAAACTTACAATTATGAAACCAAACTCAAGTCAACCCAAGTTAGCCCTTTTGACTTGAAAACTTCAAATGAGCCAAAATCTATTGGGCTCCAAATTGATTCCAGTTGGATTTATATTTCAAACCTAGGCTCATATATAGGTTCAACTAAACTTGAATCAAGCTAAAAATAAACCAATCGACCCATTTATGTCCACTTGACCCAAAGTGGCCTAATGAATCTTTTTGAGCCAAGTTCTAATCAAACCCAAATTGGATTGAACCAAGCCCATCCAAGCCTCATATCATGGTCAACAATCACCCTAGGATGATCAACCAGTTGAATTGGGTCAAACCAAGTCAACTTGATCCTTTGACCAAGTCAACCTTTAGCCCAAATGTAACCTAAACTAACCCAAACTCATCCCACACCAAATTGATTAAAACCATTGATTCAAATCAACCCATAATCAATGATTGAACATGACTAAACCCTCAATTGAGCCAAGCTAAGTCCAATTGGCCATTTAACCCATGTTGACCTAAATTGGCATAAAAGGCCAAAATAGGTCAAATCATGATTTAACCCAAATTGATTGCAACCAATGGCTCAAGTTCATTCCAAATTTATTATTTAACTTGACAAAAGACATAATTGAGCCCAATTTGATCAATTGGTCAACTTGACCCAACCTAGCCCAAATTGACCTAAAGGGTTAAATTGGCCAAAATCCAAATTAAATCCAAATTGATTCAAACCAAAACCTACAATCATTTTTTCAATTGACAAATTGAACTTGAGCAAACACCTAACCCAACCCAATTTGGTCAATTTGGTCAACTTAACCCATTTGACCTATATGAATTCAAGTGAGCTAAAATCAAACCTAATCCAAATTAATTGAAACCACTTGAACCAAATCTCTTAAAATCATTATTTGGACCTAACCCAAGCCTTAGTTTGACCCAATTTGATAAATAGTCAACCTAACCCAACATGACCCAACATGAACCCATTTGACCAAATGAACCCAAAACCCATGAAACTAACCCATGACCCATTGGAGGCTAACTAAACCCGACCCAAACCCACCATGGGTGAACCTAAAATTAGCCAAAACCCATTTGGAGCCAAGACCAATGCAAATCCTCCTTGGATCCTCTCCCCATGCTAGATTTTGCCAAAATGGGCAAATTCCACCCTATTTTTACTTTGGCAGCCTTCACTCACCCAAATGAGGGATCCCTAAGCCTCCTAGCCCACTCTAGAGGGAGTAAGACTTGCCATGGACCAAAGGGAGGTGAGCCAACTCACGTTCCTTACAAGCCGAGCACCCAAAAGATCAAGGAAACCCAATTTAACCAAATCCACCTTGGAGCCTCCTACCATAGGTTCTCCCAATCCAGACAAGCCACGTGGACTCGATTAAGACCACTTCGGTGCTCTGATAGCTGTTGTCCAACCAAAAAATGGGGAGCAATCCCATCCACCCAACTCAAAAAATTGAGTGGTATACTCCCTCAATTCGAACCCAAAAAATGGGGAGCAAGCCACGAAGGATGGACTTCGATCTCCACCTAGCTCCAAAGTGATGAAACGTGATCCACCGAGTAAACCAAGGGAAATTAGCTTGCGTGCAACTCAACAGGGCCTCATCTCTACTAGACAAAGCTACCTCTGTAGATCCCACCACCAGTCTTGAGCTTCGACGAGGTAATTTTTCAATACTGTAGAAATAAGAAATTTTTTCTCGAGCTTTTCAAAGGAAATTTGTATGTGAGTTGATCATGACTGTTAGATATGTTCAAATTCCATTTCTAATGGTGTGGGTTGATTTTGAAGTTCATCTGAGCTCAGGTGAGCTCGGATCGAATGATCCATTGTAGACGGACGCTATCGTTCATCGCCCACAAAAGAAGGATCATAAGTCAACCATTTCATGTGATTGGAATGGACAGCCCTGATCAAATCATGTTAGAAATCCCCTATTTTCTCCCTTTACATAGCGTGTTTGATCTACGCCGTCCAATCTAGATCAGATGATGGAGATCAATACGCGTCTCGCCTAACTCGCAAATGTGATAATTTAAAAGCCAATCTGAGCACCGTGAAAGCGTCGTCGGCGTGCTGCGTGTGTGATGGATTAGGCTTAATTAAGGCTAATTAATGTATTTTTAGGGCTGAAACTTTCATAATTCATAACTAATTGTAGAAAAATCCAAAAATATAAAAAGTGGCTCATTTTTAAAGATATTTCAGAGGAGAATTTAATAAAAATATTTTCAATTTATTTTTAATAGTAAATAGAGCTTAATTAAAGTTTAATTAAAAACTTAATTAGCTTAATTACTCTCTAATCATTCTAGTGATTGATCCTAAAATTTTTGAGATTATTTAAGAGGATGACCTATGCCTCTTCTAATTTTCTTGAGATTTTTTGCTTGCCAAATTAGGAGAATTAATTAATTAAGACCTAATTACTCTCTTAATTTAATTAATGTTTAATTAATCATATGAATAGTAATGGATTAATTTATTTAGTGGTTAAGTGTTCCTTAATAGTGGGTGAACTCAAGAGGGAAGATTAGGGCCTCTTTCCTAATCTATTTCCCTAAGTTTATTTTCATTAATTAAAATAATCAAAGCTTAATCAATTAATCAATTTGCTTAATTAATCAAGTTGGAAATGTAATCATGTGGAATCTTAATTAATGAAATCTTGGGTAGAGCTTTAGGTGTTTAAGAGCCTAAGGAGAGTTAATGAAATTATGGTTAGCTCTCATGTGTGAGAAAATCATAAAAGTAATTAAGTGAGTTCCTTAAGCTTAATTAATTAATGATTGTGAGCCAATTACGTTAGGCCCCTCTCATTTTGTTGGAGCATTGCTATTTACTTTTCAATTCATTTGCATATTACATTAGCTCATAAGAATTTAATTAATTATCTTAAGGTAACATAGGAAAGGGCTTAATTAATTGAGTCAATTCACACCTTAACCTAATTAATCCATAAAATCAACCTAATTGCTTTTCATTAAATCAAGTTAACTCACACATGGGGAATAGGATTAGGATTAGCAAACCTTTCTTACATTTTTTAAATCAAATCAAACATGACATTAAGAAATTTTTGTTTACTTTAAATGAGCTTATTTAATATGATTGTCCTTAGGAATTAGTTGGAATGAATGAAATCATGTGCTTTTGTCCCTTTATTTCCTTCCAATTAAATGTAGTATGCCACTTGATCCATGCATTCATATTTTTTTAAAATTAATTAAATTAAATGATTTCCTTTATGTCAAGCTTGCATGTGTTGATTTAAATTAATATATGTGTTGTAATTATCACTATTAAATCAAAATTTATTTTCGAAAACTTATAAATGAATGATTATATATGCTATGAATGCTAGTTATAAATACAGAGGAGATGTATGTGACTATAACTTAAGTGCATGAAGTGAAGTTTCTTTTCTTTCATTCATGTATTGATTTACATAAGTAAGAATGTTAATGGGTATATAACATGGACATCCTGGGAATACGAGGTTTAAGTAGCCCTAAGAAGATCATTTGATTACCTCATGTCCTTAGTTTAACAATGGTATGTACTCCATTTAATTTTATTCTTATGTATTTCAATATTAGAGTTTGGATAGGACTTTGCTCCATATGCATAAATGTTTCAATCAAATAAAAATATAACTTTTGCATGGTTTTGTTTCCTTTATTTATGTATACATCCATATGTATTTTTGAAAAGCAAATATTTTGTCTGGACATCTTGGAAATACGAGGCTTTAAGTAGCCCCAATGAGGTCATTTGATTACCTTACTTCCCTAGTTAACAATGGCATGTACTAGCTTATGACTCTTACTCATGTGTGTGTATTTAATTATGGAATTAGAACCCAATATCTTTTATCAAAAATCCATGCACTCATAAATGATTAAGTTGTTGAATTAATTAATCATATGACTTGGAGCTCTCTTTCTTATATTCATGTATGCAAATTCACATATGTTTGAATATAATAGGTATATAGGTTGGACATCCCAAGAATACGAGGGTTTAGCTAGCCCCAAGGAGGTCATTTGATTACCTGACATCCCTGGTTAACAATGACACGTACCTATTTAATTTTATTCCTTTGTATTTTCATATAAGAACTTAGTTAGAGATTTAAATTAATATGATGAAATAATTCAATCAAAAGGAAGATATAAATTCCAAAAGTACATGTTTACATCCATCATTTAAGTGTGCTAAAACATATTGCATGTATAGGTACACTTAAGGTTTAATCATGTGTATGCTACAAATGATGGGAAGAAATGAATTAATATGTTTCATGTGATAGTAATTAATTCTAATTAATCTTAAGATGCCTTTCTTACTAAATGAGGTCACTTAAGGTGAACCTAAACTTAAGATTAATTTAAAATATGTAATAGACCATTCACTAAAGAGAATTGATTAATTAATTTGCTTTAGATGTGACTTAAGGTAAGGATAGAAGAGAGTGATCCTTCTTTCCTTCTCTTTATAACACTTAGTTGTTAGGTTTAAATCAAATAAAATAAAAGAAAACACTAAGTAAAACTTGCAAATTAATTAAACCACTTAAATTGAAACTATCCTTTAAAATAAAATCCTTTCATACTTAGAAAATTAAAACAAAGCATATTTAAGGCATACCACACAAGTCTTAATACACACACTTTAGAAGTAAGTCACCACTTTTAGCTTTATGATAGGGTGGTGCATGGAGTGATGTATGTTTGGTTTTATGATGTATTATTATAGACTTGATGTTAGGGTGTATGCTTCGTAGACTAGATGTTAGGCCGTGATTAGCCTATTCATGTTTTCTGTAAGAGATTATGCTTAAGGGGTGCTTAAAATAAATATAAATGTTCTCTTTTCTAGGTTGCTTAACCCCTAAGCATAATCTAAATTAAGAAAGGTGGGCTTGGTTACCCATGTATAGTGTACTAAGTTTAATTCATTCATATAACTGCTTGGGTTCTATGTTGTGTTTAGCTAACACTTATTTTGAAGGTGTAGTTAGATTTACTTTTCCTATTTTTAATAGAATTTTGCATTAGAAATTAGGATTAGTGTTTTGGGGGATTAAGATGAGCGGTGGCTAGAGGGCTTTGTCTTGGGAGGCCCCGTGATGCCTTTGAAGCAAGCACATCCAAATGGAGAAATGAAGGAGATGTGAAGAATGAAGATAAGAAGACCCCCATAGCATTATTTCATTTGTAAAATTGTAATTATTTTTTTCATATATACTGGTTGTATAAGGGTAGAGCTCGGCTGACCATTTTCTCTTTTCAGGTTGTACGATGGCACCCGACCGCACCGATCTTTTATTCCTTTACATTGGATTTATAAAATGCTTGATGTTATGTTTAAATTACTCAATAGTAATGGCATGCCCTTCTTGGTTTCTTACTCATATGGTGATTTAATGTGTGTCCCAGATCTGATTAGGCTCTCAGGAAAAAAAATAAATTTTCTATCCCAACTACAACTCATAACTAAAATTTCTAAATAATTCATAACCTCATATAAGGCCTAGACATTAAATCATGATAATTAAAAGATTTAGCAACTCCTTAGCTGAATGTAGTATGTTTAATTTCATGCATTCATATTGCTTCACTCTTATAAAGAGAGGGTTTTCATCCTTGTACGATAGGGGAAGACTTGACCTTTGAGGGTCAACCTATGTGGTGGAAAACACCTCTTTCTTTTTTATTTAGCAAATAATCTCATTTCATCATGCATTTAGACATATAAAAAATATTATGACCTTTGTCAAAATGAAGAGTCCAAAATCAAATAAAATTTGAAAAGATTTGCATTAGACTAAGTTATTGCTCATATCACTCATGCTCTAGCCTCTTAGGGAGCGGGTTTAAGGACTATAGTTTCATTCTAAATAATAACAACCAACTATCTTGCAAAATCATATGACTTGCCTACATAATTTTAAAGTGTAGGAGGAGTTAGCTGGCTCCCACTATAGGTTGTTGTAAGTCCAACAGCCGAGTGGTTTACTCTCTCTTGTAGAGGTAAACCATATACCCATCTTCGCTTAGATTTAGTTCATGCTTTAGTTCTTGCTAAAGCTCCCTAAATTTAGGATCTGAGGTGGCTATTTCCTTTAGGATACAAGTATAAATCCTCACCTCTTAGGCATTTCCATAACCTTGTATTATGGGATTATAAGTCCTAGCCTTCTAATAAAATTTTAACTCAAACATATAATTCTCGTCAATTTTAAACATATAAAGCCTAACCATAGGATAGGTTGGAATGCTCACTAGATTTCCTAGTGACATGAGCATTCCCTACTCATCTCATTTGGCTTCGATAATAAGTCTCTCCTTTTTGATCTGTCCCATTTGATTTTCTAATATAATTAATTTATTGATAGTCTTATCATTGAAATCTTTGGAGATAATAATTGCCTATTTTAATTGAGGGTATTCTTAAGAAATTCACCTTCCTCAGGATGTAATTAACTATGGGGACTTGCCCCCATAAGAAATTTTAGAGCCCAGTTTAATATAAGCCCTACTTTATTCATCTATATAAAGTAGGAGAAAAATCTCTGGTATATTCGATGACCCATAATGCCTTATGAGTCCTTTTTAGGAGATTAAGTCCATTGATGGGTGATGCCTCTATCTTTTGAGAAAGTACATCATACCTCAATATCATACTTGATCACTTTAATAAGTACACCCTCAGATCTGTGTGATGTCCCCCATATACATATCAAAAATAAACATCACAGATTTTTTCTGGCTACTCCACTGGGGATGGTTCCCCTTTCCATATATAGTAGACAATTATTGTCTCTAAGCATCAATAGTGGCTTGTATTTCATATAAGTCTGAGATTATCTCTCTTTTGGTTGGCACTTAGCTTATTTCAATCTTAAGTAAAGCTAGCCAACATCCTTTAGGTTTTAGGACCTCACTCCTTGTAGGTCTTGAAGCCCCTATTGGGTCCCCTAATAGGTAAAAGATAAAATTAACTAATGAAAGGAAATGAATAAAATTTAGAACCTCTTCACCACTAGCTTAGTGAGGCAAGGTCAATCTTATATTTAAGAAAACAAACTCTTTTGGAAAATAACACTCTTTTAAAGGTCCTTTTTCAAAATGCACATAATAAAAGAAATATGAGCAAGGAGCAGTCAAGTTCTTCCCCTGAAGATGAGCAAGGAGTAGAACTTCAATATGAAATAGAGGAACAAGAAGAGCTTATACTTGTTGATGCCGTGACACTAGCTAGAGAGCAAAGACAAATGCAACATCAAATGGAAGTCAAAGATAAGGAAATTTTATAGCTTGATACCAAGATGAATGATATGATGGTATAAATGAATATCATGATGGAGATGTTGTAGAAGAATATCACATCAGAGTAGCACCTATCTTGTCTGCTAATCAATAGGTAGCTAATAATATAACTTCTATACCACCAGTCGCTCTAGCACCTCAAGCTCCTAGATACGTGCTACACCTAAAGTGAGGGATGAAGTTAACCAACTACCTCTTCAACTGATAATTCAAAATCCAACTAGTACACTTGGAATGGTAACAGCTGCTCAGCTAGAAACAATGATTAATGAAAAGATAAAAGGAGTTATAGCTTCAGAGCAAGCTGAAAGGCTGGTGAGGAAGGGTCACCCTTACCCATTTGAATATGATCATGTGACTTACCCGAAAGATTATTCAGTGCCAAAATTTAATACTTTCAGTGATTTTGGTAACCCAAAGCAACATTTAGCCCAATTTAAGGGTACTTATGGTAACATAGGAGGGAATAATGTGCTACTTTTTTATCAATTCATCAGTAGCCTGAATTCAACTGCTTTTGAGTAGTATGTAGAATTGTCAAATGATTTGGTTAAAACCTTTCCTAAGTTAGAAGAAATATTCATGGTGAGGTTCACCAGTACAACCGAGAAAATAATAATTGTTGATCTTGCCTTGCTGAAAAGGAGAAAAGATGAGTCAGTGACTAAATTCATAAGTCGCTGGCGTAACCTAAGTATGAAGTGTGAGTAATAATTGGAAGAAAAACATGTGATCCAATTGCTAATGGGCAATATGGATGATAAGATGGCACTATTTTTTTGTATGGCATCAATTACAACATTCTAAGACTTGCTCGATAGGGTGGCTAAATTTGAAAACCTAAATCACCCTAAGTTTGAAGTCTATGCAGATAAGGCAAAGAGAATCTAACATTCAAACTCAAGAAGAAATGAAACTCATGCCGGTTCTTATAGCTCAAATGGTGTAAAGCGGGTGATATATAATATTGATAATGAAAAACAATCGATGTACAATGATGATAAGGGAAAGAAACTTGTCAATTCTAATCCACAGCCAAAATTGATATTGGGAGGAAATGATAAACTTTTAACTTTCCTTAAGTGGTGGGGAGCGTCCAAACCAAGTAACAAGAGATGATGAGCAGATGCATCCATCTCTTAAGGAAAAGATGAATAAAGATTATTTCTTTAGAAGGGATAGTTTGGCCAAATTATTTTGGCAAGCAGTCAAAGCTGATCAACAATTACTAGAAATTAAAAGGCCTGAAGAAGCTGATCAAGTCAGCAATCCAAATTACTGTCCCTATCATCAGATGATCAGTCATCCTATAGAAGATTGTTATGTCTTCAACGATTGGCTAGAAAGGAAGTATCGATGAGGTAAATTTACACTATCTGACAGTATTCTAGTCAACCATAAGAGAGAATCCACAAGGTAGTTATAGCGAGGAATGAAGTTAACCAACTACCTCTTCAGTCAATAATTCAAAAAATGGCTAACACACTAGGAATGGTAACAACTGCTCAGCTAGAAACAATATTCAATGAAAAGATAAAGGTAGTTATAGCTTCAAAGCAAGTTGAAAAGTTGGTGAGTTAGGGTCACCCTTACCCAGCTGAATATGATCAAGTGTCATACCCGAAAGGTTACTCAGTACCGAAATTTAATACTTTCAATGGGCTTGGTAACCCAAAGTAACATATAGCCCAATTTGTTACGTATTGCTGGAATGATGTGTTTGCTTTTTCATCAGGTTCATGTGTGACTGGACCTCGGTACTTTAAATTGGTATGCAAAATTTTTGAATGATTCGGTTAAAACCTTTGCTGAGTTAGAGATAATGTTCATGAAGAGGTTTGTCAGTGTAACCGAGAAAATAATAATTGCTGACCTTGCCTTGCTGAAAAGAAGAAAATTTGAGTTAGTGATAAAATTCATAAGTTATTGGTGTAACCTAACTATGAAATGTGAGCAACAACTGGAAGAAGAACATGCGATCCAATTGTTAATGTACAATATGGATGATAAAGTGGCACCATTTCTATTTATGACATCAATTATAATATTCCAGGACTTGCTTGATAGGGTGGCCAAATTTCAAAAGCTGGATCGCCCTAAGTCTGAAATCTATACAGATAAGGCAAAGAGAAGCCAACCTTCCAACTCAAGAAGAAACAAAACTCATGCTACTTCCTATAGGTCAAATGGTGAAAAGAGGATAATATATAATGTGGACAAAGGAAAACAACCAATATACAATGATGATAAGGGAAAGAAGCCTGTCCATTCTAATCCATAGCCAAAATTAGTATTGGGAGGCAATGATAAACCTCAGACTTTTCCAAGTGGTGGAGAGAGTCAAAAATAAGCAATAAGAGATGATGAGAGAATGCGATCATCTCATAAGAAAAAGATGAACAAAGAATATTCCTTCAGAAGGGATAGTGTGGCTAAATTATTTCAGCAACCAGTCATAGCTGGTCTACAATTATCAGAAATTAAAATGCCTGATCAAGTTAGTAATCCAAATTATTGTCCCTATCATTGAATGATCAGTCATCCTATTGAAGATTGTTATGTCTTCAAAGATTGGCTAGAAAGGAAGTATCGGTGAGGTGAATTTACATTATTTGATAGTGTTCTAGTCAACCCGAAAAGACAGTCTACAAGGATGATTATGTCCTCTTCCATATCATCCATCAAAGATAGAAAAAAGGAGAAATTAATTTAGATTGAAGAATGGGAAATAGTAGTCTCCAAAAAGACCATGAAAATGCTGAAGTAGTTAAAAGGTGTCCCTAGTGTTAAGTGGAAATCACCACTTGAACCTATATTGGACTTAAAAGAGATACATAAACCAAATATTTGGGCTTCTCAGTGGCATTCGGATAAGGCTACTTCATCATAGAACGATGAGTTGTCTATGAAATGCAGGCCTCATAAATCAAAGAAGTCGACAAAGAAAAAGAAGATCAAGAAGAGAACTATAACTCAAAAGATTATTAACAATTTAGAGGAATATCACCAGCTGGCAAGACAACCATTTTGGCTTGTAGACTTTATGCCTAAACTTTATATTATTGAATCGGATGAAGAAAATAATGGTGAATCTTGTCCAGTAGAGACATAATGAATCATTTAAGTGATATCAGATGTTCTTCAGCATCAATTATTTTAAAATGACAAGGGTAGTCAGATAGACTCGACCAATACATCAAAATTCTTATCTAGAAAGAAAGAAGAGCCTAAATAGTTAAGATCTGAATTTTGTTTAATGACTCAACAAGAAGATAACAGTTCAGATGAAGATTTATATTTTTCTAACGGAGAAGAGTCAGACTCATTGATATCATCACGTATGAAATGTATGAAGTGAAAAATGAGTCCAGTCCTTTTAGTCAATCCTCTAGAATAAGAAGGGAATTTGAAGAAACTACTGCTTTAGAAGAATCTGAGCAAGATAAGGTGATTCAAATTTAGTTGAGAAGTGATAAATTCTTACCGCCTTCATCAAAGAAGGGAAATACAAATAAAGATAAAGGCAAACAAATTAAAGTCAACAAAGATATCATTCCCAAAAATCCTAAACTAAAGCTTAAATTAAGCGAAAAGATAGATTATAATATTCTATCTCATCTAAGAAAGATCCCTGCACAACTGAGTGTGTATGAGTCTCTCTTGATGTCAAAAGACCTCTGAGAAACTATGATATAGGCTCTCAAAGATCTGGAAAGTTATGAAGCTTACTTTGCCAAAGAAGTCCTCAAGCATCTCAAAGTAGTGATAAATATATCACTAAAGGTCTTGGGATCATCCACAAATCTCATTAGAATAAAGTTTGTTATAATATAATAGAAGCTGAGATCGAAACTAATAGTGATGAAGAAGAGGATCTCCTTGAAATTCTTCTTACAAATGATGAAGAGGGAGAAGCCAAGCCTGTGCTTGAAGAACTCAAAGATGGTGGACAAACAACTACTGTGGATGAACTCAAAGAAATCAACCTAGGAGTTGAGGATGACCCCCATCCAACTTTCGTCAGTGCCCTTCTACCTGATGAGAAAGCCGAAGAGCTAAAAATGCTACTTTGTGAATTCAGGGATTGCTTTACATGGACATATTCTGAAATGTCAGGCTTATTGCCTGATGTAGTAGTTCATAAATTGGCTATTAAACCAGATGCGATGCCTATTAAACAAGCTCCTAGGCGAATGAGATTGGTGATTGAAGAATATGTAATTACAGAAACTAAGAAGCTAATCGAAGTAGGCTTCATTCGGGAGGAGAAGTATGTAGATTGGATAGCCAATATTGTTCCTATCAGGAAGAAGAACGGCCAAATCCGTGTCTACATTAACTTCCAGGACCTAAATAAGGCATGCCCAAAAGATGACTTTCTGCTTCCAGTATCAGAACTACTAGTAGACAATACTTTCAACTATGACATGTTCTCATTTATGGACAGATCATTAGGATATAGTCAAATTAAGATGGCACCTAAAGATGAAAGACATACATCATTTAGAACACCTATTGGCATCTATTGCTACACAATCATGCCTTTTGGTTTGAAAAATGCTGAAGCTACATACCAAAGAGCCATGATGAGTATTTTTTATCAGTTAATTCACTAGAAGGTGGAGTGTTATGTTGACGATTTGGTAGTGAAGAGCTTAAATCATGAAAATCACTTTGAAGAGTTGAGAATTATATTGAAGAGAATAAGAAAATATGATCTCAAGATGAATCCTCTAAAATGTGCATTCAGGGTATCCTCCAGAAAATTCCTTGGGTACATTATACATCACAGGGGAATTGAAATTGATCCTGCTAAAATAAAGGTAATTATGGAGATGCCTCCACCAAAAATTTTGCTTCAGCTCCATTCTTTACAAGGACAGCTTGCATTCATCCATCGATTTATATCAAACCTATCAAGACACTATCAACCATTTGCAAAGTTGATGAAGAAGGATGCTCCATTCAAATGGGACAAAGAGTGCCAAGAAGCTTTCAATAACATTAAAAGCTACCTGTTAAATCCACCAATCCTTATAGGGCCTACTCCGGGGAAGCCCCTCATTCTATACACAACTGCATTAGAAGAGTCTCTTGGAGTATTATTAGCACAACATAATGAACAAAGTAAAGAGAATGCTCTTTATTATATCAATCAAAGATTAATAGGAGAAAAAATGAGATACTCTCCGATAGAGAAGCACTATCTGGTATTGATATTTGCAGTCCAAAAGCTCCATCACTATATGTTATCTCACAAGATTACCCTAATCTCAAAGATCGTTCTGCTGAAGTACTTCGTGATAATTCCTGCATTGATAGGTCGCTTAGCAAGATTGGCAATATTACTTTTATAATTTGATATCACAAACATTTCACATAAAGCAGCGAGGGACAAGTCTTAGCAAATTTTCTTTTCCTGGACTATTCCTCATTTCCATGAAATAGGAAAAACACAAATTTGGGAAATGTACTTCGATGGAGCCTCATCGATCAAATAAGTCCAGCCTCTAGATTTCCCAAGGGCAAAAGTAGGAATCAGTATCATCTTCATAACACTAGAAGGAGGGATAATGAGACGATCATATGGATTGACTAAGCCAAGAACTAATAATGAAGCCGAGTATGAAGCATTAGTGGTAGGTCTTGAAGAAGCTATTTTCATAGGCATTCAAAACTTGCATATTTTTGGTGATTCTCAGCTTATTATAAATCAAGTACTTGGCATCTATAAAATTAATAAGCTTGAGTTAGCTTTCTATCACAAGCGAGTTCTCGAGCTTATAAAGAAAATACCACATATCACACTAACTCGAGTCTCTCAATCCAATAATAGCATGGTCGATTGCTTAGCAAAATTAGCTAAGGAAATAGAAAGTATAAATAGTGATTTTATCATGATTGGGATATTACTCATCAAGTTCTAGAGCCAACAAACTATCAATCCCCGCAGGTAGAGAGATTATCAAATTTAACCCAGCAGGATGTGACTTAGGTTGCTCCTCATACTCCCTAAAATCAACAAGAAAGAGTTAAGCATGACATTGCTTCAAAAAAGCAGTGTGAAGCCTTTATAGTAGAAGAACCAGATGATTTGAGGCAACCCATCATCAACTACTTTAAAGAAGGAAAATTACCAAATAATAAATCACTAGCAGCTCAAATTGAGAAGAGAATGTTACACCATGGTTTCATCAACAACACTCTATATCATAGATCCTTTGAATAAATGTGGCTACGAAGCCTAAATGCAGATGAAGCTAGCAAAGTGATGGTTGAAGTTCATGAAGGACTTTGTGGTGCACATCACTCAAGTCCCAAGATGGCAGTAAAGATCAAAAGGATGGGCTATTATTGGCCATCTATGGTGAGAGAATATATTAATCATGCTAAGAGGTGTCATGAATGTCAAGTACATAGGAATATAATCCACCAACTTTCAAATCAACTACACCCAACAATAGCATCTTGGCCTTTTAAATGCTAGTGTACATGTGTAATTGGACTAATTGATCTGTCGTTGTTGGCTGGACACGGCATCATCCTAGCAACGACTGATTATTTCTCTAAGTGGGTTAAAGCTACCATATTTAAAGAAGTCACTACTAATCAAGTGATTAAGTTCTTCACGCATAATGTGGTCTATAGATTTTGAGTGCCACGTCGAATAATTTTTGATAATGGCATAGCTTTCAAAAATACAAAGATATATAGATTCATCGATCGACATAAAATTGATTGGTAATACTCTTCAATATACAATCTAAGAGCAAATGGTTTGGCAGAGGCCTTCAATAAGACATTAATCAAGCTGCTCAAGAAGATTCTCACTAAAAATAAGAGAGAATGGCATACAAAACTAATAGAGGCACTATGGGTATATTGAACTACCTACAAGATGCTGATTAATGCCACTCCATATTCATTAGTATTCAGAACTGGGCGGTTCTTCCACTTGAAGTTGAGTTTCCTTCACTTCGAATAGCCATCCCATACAATCTAACTGAAGAACAAAATACTCTTTTGAGAATGGAGGAACTCGATGCACTTGATGAAGTTAGATTGCAAGCTCATCAAAAGCTGAAAGTTTATCGAGCAAAGATGTCCAGGGCTTTTGACCATACAGTGTGGCCTCAAACATTCCAAAAAGGGGAATTGGTCCTGGTGCTGAGAACATAAATTATTCCCAATCAAAATTTGGTGGCAAAATTGAGCCTAACTGGGAGGGCCCTTTTGTCATTGAGAAACTGTACCAAAGAGGGCATACCAACTCATTGACTTAAAGGGTAAATGACCAATGCCGCCAATTAATGGTCGATACCTGAAAAAGTATTATACATGCTAAATACATTCTCGAGGTATAATAGAAATCCAGCAGCAAGACAGGGGGCATTTTTTGTATATTTATTTAGGTTGACATTGTGCTTCATGCTGAGATCCCTAAATAAAATATACTCACTCAAGATGAAATTTTTTTTTTGTGAAAATTCCCCTATTACATAGGGGGCATTTTAGATTTCTATATATAGATGAAATCAATACTACATGTTGAAACCCTTTTAAGAGCATATCAATTCAAATATCAATGTATTTGCATAATTTCATCTTGAAAGTTCTTCTAAATGTGCTTTAGAATTCCCCCTACAAGATAGGGGGCATTTTTAGTTTATGTTAAGTTTATTTGAGTTGACGTCATGCTATAAGATAAGATCCTTGAATATATTCTAATTCAGGTTGACATCGACATTGAAATCCTTAAATATATCCATAATTGTTATTGTTAAGTTGCATGTTCTTGTAGGAATAAAAAGAATCTATTTCTATGCATGAAAAGATAGCCATAAAAGTAAAAAAAAAGTATCTCACAAATTTGCCAAATTTTGGGGATCAAGTCAGAAGAACTCCCAATTTTGGAAGCTTTAATCAACTAAGTTGGAAAGCATCAATATCCACATCTTCAAGTCTAGGACACAGATGGGTTCTAAATGTTGAACTCAATAAGCCTACAAATGGCCGAGTTGCTGACGCTCTTCTCACTCAACAAGTCGCAAGAAAATGCCGTAGTGAAAGAGCCCCCGTTTGTCAATCTGATGACCAAATCACTAACCCATCATAGCTTAAGTTAAAGACTCGAGTAGGTTCTAAAGGTCAAACTCAACAAGCTCAAATGTGGTCGAGTTGCTGATGCTCTCCTCACTCAACAAATCGTAAGAAAAGGCCACAGTGAAAGAGCCCCTGCTCGTCAATCCAATGATGATAGCTATTCATTCTCAAATTAGATCCAGCTTAGTAAGTACAAGCAATCAGAATCCAAAAGATCTTCTATTTGATTGATGGACCAAGACAGCCTAAGGAAACTCTCAATTTTGAGCTGCCTCAAGGCAATCTTTATACTGCCTATAGGGTGATGTTTCAATTTATTCTCAAATGATCCGATTGAGCATAAAACACAGATGAAATCCAACCTCTTTATCAAGTCACATCAAAGCAATCATTGAAGATACCTTTCAAGTCAATGTGGACAAATCAGGTCAATCCTTCATCAGGTCCGTCAAGCCTAAAGCTAGGACAGAAGGAATTCCAAATCTTAAAATAAGCAGACTCATTCCTCCACCAAACCCAACCAAGCACGAAGCTAGGGTCGGAGGAAACTCAAATCTACAACAACATAGAAGAAAGAGATCTTTAGTAAATCCATTGAAGTAGAGAGTAGATGGTATAAAAACTCTTATCTATCTGACAAGTTGATTCTTATAAATTGGTCAATCCCGTCATTTAGCATGTCCTAAATAAGGCATCATACTAATGACAAATCCTAGCAAAGCTCCGTAAGCTATTGCCATCGAAGATGAAATGATCAAAGTTTTATGGCCAGCCCAAAGGGTCAACCAATTTTCAATAAATGTGGCTCACTCCATGCACGAATCACATTTTTTGGGGGACATTTGCTACACAAGCCGAATCAAGCTTATAAGGTGAATTTGATCGACTTCGGGTGCTCTAGAGCACAAATTAGAGCTAAGATGTGTCAAACATCACTGAAATTAGTCCAAATGACCTTTGATCAATGAACAGGCTTCTCCATCATGATTAAAACATCAAAATTGGTCAGAATATAAATATTGCATAATCTAACATTCAATTGATTAAGCGATTGAGCTATCAGTGTACTAACATGTATATCAAAGTTGGGAAGCTACGACAATGCCCAAATAATCTCTGTTCATAAAACTGACTATGCGGTTAGCTTTGAAACATTGAAAACTACCAGATGAGACTATTTGTACTCAATTCGGATGAGTCTGTACAAATATCAAATGTTCGGAAGTGACAGCACGTAAATCAAGGCCAAAATACACTAAATGTCACCAAAATTAGCCCAAATAATCTCTGATCAATGAACGGACTTCTCCATTGCATTCAGAACATCGAAGCATGTCAGAATATAAATATTGTACAACCTGATGACAAACCGATCAAGCGATGAAGTCGTCAATGCACCTACACGTATATCGAGGGTACGAGGCGCTCACTTAAACCAAATGACTTTTGTTCATAAAATTGATTGCGCCATTAGTTTTGAAATGTCAAAATCCATCAAGTGAGACTATTTGTACTCAATGCAGATGAGTTTGCATGAATGTCGAGCAATTAGAAATGGCAACGTGCATTTTTAAGCTGAAATCTATGAGATTTGATGCTGACTTGAATCAAATGGCAACTGATCGTGAAACAGACTGCGCCGTTGCATCCAGAACATCAGAATAGCCTATGATTGATATATATAATAGCTACATGATGATGCTAGCATAAAATTCACATTAAGATTGATTAAACACTAAAAAAATAATAATAATTTACTACTTAATACTAACCAATCCTAAATTTTTCCAATGGATAGCCGACCTAAATCCCTAACCTGATTCACGCTCCTCCCCTTTCATTCGACTCAATCCCTTCTTCACACATGCACGCTCAACCTCGGTTCCTCCTGTTCATCCAACCGATCTCCCTCGACTCCTGATCGAGAGCTCGACCGATCCCCCTCTTCATTTGAATACCTCAACTGACGCATGGTGAGCAACTGCTTCCTCCTTCGCTCGGATCCTCCCTTAAAACTATAGGAAATCGAAGGAGGAAAGTGTTTTTTTCTCGTTTCTCTCCCTCATCCAAACCACACGATTTCCCTTTTCTCCCTCTTCGTTTGACTCCCTCAGCTGCAAGGAAACCGCACGGGTTCTCCATCTCCCTCATATCCCTTCAAACTGTAAGTTCCTCTCTGCTCCCTTCAATCAACCTTAGCTGAAAGTCCTCTCATTTCCCCTATCTTCTCTTGGCCAAAAATCATTCTCCCCTTCCCTTAATTTCACTTAGCCAAAATTCCCTACTTCCCTCATTCTCCTTTTTCGAATCCACCCTTAGCCGATCTCCTTTCTTTTTCACAAGCGAGGGTAGCCGAGAGGTAACACCATCATTAGGTGGGTTCCTCTCGGTATACCTCTTCGCTTCCTCCTCTAATCAAGCACACAAATGTTGAATTGCCCTTCCAACTTCCTTTACCGTAGCTGGAGAAGAACACCATCATTAGGCGGGTTCTTCTCTAGGCTTCTGACCTTACCTTTTGCTACAGTCAGAGAGGAACATTGTCATTAGGTGGGTTCTTCTCCCAATTTTTGGCATCTCCATCTTCGTCTCCCTGCCGACCATTGCAAGCACGTAGAAAAATAAGTCTGAACATGTGTGATGTGATTGTGTATATGTATATGCTTATTTTTTTTGTAGGTTTGAAGGCCTCACCATGCTCATTAGGGCATTAAGAGATGAAAAATTGGCAACTGTTTCGTAAGACACCGCTCGTTATGCTCATTAGGGTGTACCGAGTAAGCCAACATCTGTTAGATGTTGCTCCCCATAGCCGAAATGCTGTCAAAATTTTATCAAATCTTTTTACTTTGAAAAATTAGGAGAATAAAATGAATTGTCTTAAGAATGCTAAGCAAAGAAACCTAAAGCTAAATTCAAATTAAAATCATCAAACAAGAAGAAAAAGAGGGGAGGGAAAATAATAAACAATGAGTACAAAGTAAATCATTAAATCAAAGGAAAAAAAGGTGAAAACACTTACAAGATTTATCTAAGCGGAGTTGAAAGCCCACTAAAAAAAATTAACCCTTCTCTTTCAAACACTCCAACTCCTCAAACAAATGGAATGAAATGTAAGACCCCCTATTGGCCTTATTTATAGAAATTGGAGGGAGTAATGAAGGACCAACTCTCATAAAAGAAATTAAGTAAGTGAGTCCATGTTCTTGCAAATTTCTCAAACAAAAAAGGGAAGGAGAACTAAACAAATCTTAACTAAGATAGGGGGAGTTAAATTTTAAATTCATAAAGGAATTATAACAAAACTTGAAGTCCAGTTGTTCTTTAAATATTAAACCTAACATGGAGTTAGGGATATTGGAGTTGATGCTAATTTATGTGAATAGAGCCTTTTATTGAAAACTCAAAGTATGAAATTCATAGGCATGTGATCATAAGACCAATTGAACAATTAAAAATTAGTTGATGTCAAAAAACAGGAATCCTGATTGAACATCAAATCAAAGCATAAGAGAGCCTCTTGAAATTAAGATATACTCTTCAAACATATTCAAATAAATTGAAGAAAATTAAAGAATTCATCAGAGACTTTCCATGAGATCGTATGATTGCTGATAAGCATAAGCAATGAATCCTTGGAAAATATATGAGTATATTCGTCGCCCTATTAATATACTCGAATTAGATCAAGGAGAAATTGAGTATAGTTGGTGATGAATTTAAGAATCATCATAAGAGGAAAACTATTGAATATTTAAAGACTAATCAACTGGGAAGTAATTCAATATTAATCCAAAAGATCTAATGAGATGGTAGACCAATTTACAACACCTCCAATGCCACTGGATTCAAAACACTTTGTACAAGTAAATAGAAGGCATCAATTAAGGCATTCTTAAATACACCCATATGGGCTCCGACACTATGTTGAATGTTTAGATTCAAGAGTCTAAGGATGCTGCACGGGCTGCTTCCCAGTTTAGTCTTTGGACTGGGTCCGGGTTAACAAAACCTAAAAAACTATTATAAGAATTTCTACTTAGTAAAATATCTGAGAAGCTAATTCTGTCATGTGATAGTAGATCTGATCCACTACTAGAACCTAAATAGAGATGATAGGATATAAAGTTGTCAAATATATTCGATTCAATCAATTAACTACCCCGATGATGGCTGTGTTGAATGAAGATTTCAACCAGAGGGGATACTTACCATGAAAATGTGCTTGCAAGCTCAAATTGAGTTAATCAAAATCAAGTCTCAATATAAATATAAAATTGGATAAATCACTAAACTATTAATGGTTAAATGAAATTAAATCCTTAAAAGCTTAAAGTAAAACTCAATCTATCCACCTTTCGTTGTTAGCTAAGGTAGACTTAAGCCCTCAGTCAACTAAGGTAGACTTAAGCCTGTCTCCTTAGACAAACACTACCCTAGGTCTACAAGGATTTCATGGATGATGTAACCCATGTGTTACTAATAAGGATCCTTCAGTCAAGTTGGGTCAACTACCTCCTCTGACTAAGTTGACTAGGGACACAATAGCTCGGGATGACAAAACCATGGGATCTAGATCAAGTACCTCATCATTCTCCCAACCATCCTCTTTGAGCTAAGATGGTGAATTTCATAATTCTGAATTTTAAACTCCATATGTTGCTACTATACGTTACACATTAAGTGATCTAATGACTAGCCTTAATTAAAAGTTCTCTCTCACTTATTAGGAGGGGTAATTAACTATAGGGGCTTGCGCCTATAGGAAACCTTGAAGTAGATCTAAAGTCCTCACAAAAAGAGGGTGAAATCTCTGGGTAGTGTCTTATCTACTATTCCATCTGCCTTCTGAGAATTACACCGACACATTAAATCACACTCTTCATTCAATATGTAGAGAGGTCGGTGGCAAATTTTCGAAGACGACAGTAATTTATATAGAGATTGTCTATGCAGAGGAAAGAAATTATTGACACTATTAACATATTTTGGTCATCATTAACTGTTATGTCATATACAAAAATCTAAATAAAATAATGTGCTTTTAATCTATTGGTCATTCAACGACTACCATTCAACTCTTCTTTTTTGGCATTTTAAGATTTAAGTGGTGGAAAAGAAAAGTGCAGAAGTGATATCGATAAGTTAAATATGGAAGTTTCCTACAACATTATCAATGTTAGTTCGCTCTTATTTAACCGATTGATTGACGAAAAAATCTTTAACCTCTTTTGAATTCTCACTTTCCCTTAACAAAAAAAAACTTTGATTCCAACAATTTTAATTGATAAAATGGTAAGGAAAAAAAGCAGGAATATTGTGGCTCCATTTATATTATCATAAACTCTAAAATTTAACATATGATACAAAATATATTATCAATAGTTTGCCAATTTATGTCAAGTGTCATGAATATTTAAAAAGTGTAATTTGAGTCTTAAAATTATATCATATTGTTATAATTTTCATATCAAATAACTTCAAGAATATATATATATATATATATATATATATATATATATATATATATATATATATATATATCTTAATTTTTTTATTTTCATGTAGAAATTATAATCAAAATCTTAATCATATGTTATTTAAATATATCATCATTTAAATTCACCATAAAAAAATAAGAGATCAATATATAATATTCTCACCTAATCTCTTCCTTCACAAATGCATAATAGAGGAAGACTTGACTTTGCTTAGCCAAAACGGAGTCTAAAAGCAAAGTGCCATTAAAAATAATAGAGAAGGACATGTCTTTTCATAATTTTTATGAATGGGGTTACTCTTGTCATTAAAAATATTAAGAACTTTTTGTGATATATTTCAATCAATTAGCCATCTTATTATTAGTAAAGAGAAAATGTATTTCATTGTCCCTTATTCCCTCAATGAAAATAGACTGAATTTATTGAAGAATTTGATAGGATTTAAACACCAATCTCTACCTCTTAAATTCCTTGGGGTTCCTCTTTATAAAGGCAAAGGGAGATCTTATTTGTTTGATGAACGAATTCAATCAATTAAAAATAAAATTTCTTGTGAATTTAAGCTTCTCAATTTTGGTTGCCAGTTAACTCTTATTAAAAGTCTTCTATGCTCTCTTCCTATTTATCTTCTTCAATCTATTAACACCATGGTGTTTGTGTGTAATCGTATTGAAAAGTTTTTAAAAAAAATTTTTGGGGGTCCACTAATGACTCTAAGAAGGTCCATTGGGCCTCTTGGAGTGATTATTGTGGCACTTTCATGGATGATAGCCTAGGTTGCAAATTTTTGAATAACCTTTCTTAGGTTTTCTTTATTAAACTTTGGTGGACTTTCAAAATTAGACATAGTCCTTGGGTTCAATTTATGAGAGAAAAGTATTATTAAAATAAGCATCCATCTTATTGTGTCTTTAAAAAGGTGACTCCCCTATTTGGAGAAGACCATGTAAAAGCTAAATAGGTAAGAGAGAAATAAATTCAATGGGACCTTAGTAAAGGATCTATTTTCTTTTCACAAGATATTTGGACTAGATGGGGCTCCTTAGACTCATATTTTAATTCTTTTTCTTTGTCTTCTACCAAGGCTAACATTTTCTTTAATCGAAATAGTTGGAATATCTTAACTCTTAGCAATGTGATCCCTATGGATTCGTTTAATGAAGTTGTCAAGATTCCTCTTGACCCACTAACTAAAGACCTTCCTTTTTTCACATTCTCTACATCTGGTATGTTCTCTTATAAGTATGTTCGGAATAATATTAGAACTAAACATGATATTTCATCTATTTTTTCTTTATATTTGGAAAAATTCATTTCTCACCTCTATCTCCATATTATGTTACATTTTGAATGGTTATATCCCTATTGACAATGAATTTAAAAGAAAATGCATAATTATTACATATAATTGTCAATATTATTTTGCCTATAAAATTGTAAATAATGTTTTTTTACTAGGACCTATTATTATTTATGTTTGGGCTTTGGTTGATGCTTTATTTGGTCTTAACATAATTGGGAGAGCTAACTCTAAAAAATGTTTCTTTGATATTTGGATTACTATTGTTAAACTTAGTGGTAAGGGGCATATTAGTGTTATTCAACCTCTTTGTATCTTATGATTTATTTGGATGGATCATTATGATGCTAAACATAACAGCATACCTATGAAGTATCTTCACATTATTGCTAAAGTGAATGTTAAGATTAAATCCTTATTGTTGACCTCTATGCATGCGCCATAAGTCAAATTGAGCTCACAAGGTGAATTAGACAAGCTTCAGCGTGCAAATCAGAGTTGAAGTACACTCAACGGTGCCAAAAATAAGTCAAAATGATCTCTGATCGACCAACAGACTTCGCCTTCATGTTCAGAACATCAAAATTGATCAGAATATGCATCTTACATAATTTGACGGTGGACCAATCAAGAAGGGGGGTCGTCAAAGCGCCTACGTGCATATCAAAATTTGGAAGCTGCGATGTTGCCCAAATGACCTATGTTCATAAAATTGATCATGCCATTGGCATGAAAATGTCAAAATATATCAAATGAGACTATTTTCACTCAATTCATATGAGTATACATGAATATTGAGCAATTGGATATAATAACATGCAAATCAGAGCTGAAATACACTCGATGGCATCGAAAATTAGTCAAAATGATCTCTGATTGATGAACATACTCCTCCATCACATTTAAAATATTGAAATTGATCAAAATATACATATTTCATAATTCAATAGTCGACCCATCAAGTAGGATGCTCTGACACTCATATCGAGGTCAAAAACCTGCGATGATGCCCAAACAACCTCTGTTCATGAAATTGATCATGTCGTTAGTGTCACAATATTGAAACCTTTCAAATGAGACTTTTCATGCTCAATTTAGATGAGTCTACATGAATATCGAGCGATAAGAAGCAATGACATGCAAATATGAACTAAAATTGACCTTGATTCGACGTAAACTTGAACCAAATGGCCTCCGATTGTGAAACGGACCGTGCTATTGCTTCCGGAACATTAGAATAACCTAAGATCCAAAAATATAATGCACATGTAGTAATGTTGGTGCAAAAATCTAAATTAGTGTTAATTAAACACTTAAAATGAAATTTCTATAAATACCACCTCTTATTACCCTAACCCTAATTTTTATTTTCTCCCCAAAATCCCCTTAGCTGATCTCTCCCATCCATCTCTCACAACAGCTGAAGGAGTCGAGCTCTTGCCCATCCGTCCTGCATCCTGTCATGCACGACACCAGTATTCATCTTCCGCAGGTGAAACCCTCCTTCATCCCACTATTGTTCATGCATACATTTTCTGTGATCTCACTACATGCGGCATGCTCACACCGATCATCCAGCGCGTACACGGTACATGTGTCCACGCCAACATCATGCGCACACCATGTGAGTCTGTGCATGCACACATGCATGCCAGCCATTGCTCGAATGCCCGCCATGCCCAGCGAGCACCAGGCACTCGCGAGCACCCGTGAGTGCCCCCATGCATGCCTGTGCTCGCCCAAAATTTGTGTTGAATATAAGTACCCATACACGCCTTTCTTGGCATGGTAGGGAAATTTGTCTTTGCTTTGTAGGTACTTTAGAGCCCCATACATGCCTTTCTTGGCATGGTGGGATGGCGCATTCAGGCCATAATTTATACCACCCATATATGCCTTTCTTGGCATGGTGTGACATACCGGTAGCCCCACATGAGGGGCGATGTGGGATGCTACCAAAATCGCCAATATTCACGCGGAGGACTACAGCATAAAGCCATGTCATAATATAAATTTTTTTTTTAAACTAACATTGCAGGTGTATAAATACCTGCACACATCTTTCATAGTATGGCGGGGAAATTTGGTTTAGTAGGTACCTCAGAGCCCCATACATGCCTTTCTTGGCATGGTGGGATGACGCATTCAGGCTGTGGTTTATACCACTCATACATCCCTTTCTTGGCTTGGTGGGCAAGCCAAAAAAGTCCCCTCTGAGGGATGACGTCGGGATCTTTGTCAATCTTATAAACTTTTGCACTAACATGAGGCATAAATAGCTTAATAAAAATTCAACTATAAAGCTAAATTTAATTTTTTAACTTGACATTGCAAGTATATAAGTACATGTACACGCCTTTCTTAGTGTGGCAGGAAAATTTGTGTTACATGCAGGGGATTCAGAGACTCATACATGCCTTTCTTGGCATGGTGGGATGACGCATTCAGTCATGGTGTTTACACCTCCCATACATACCTTTCTTGGCATGGTAAGTAGGCCTAGCCTCCTTTGTAGCCCCCTTTTTTGGAGATGATGCCAGGAGGCTGTCGAAATACTATCAAAATTCTCTCTAAAAATTCTAAACTTGTAATAAAACTTAATCAAAATAGGTAACATTATTCAAATCACATAAACTTAAATCAATATTAAATTGAACAACCCGCATGGGCCCTAACACTTTGCTTAATGCTTAAATTTAGTATCTAAGGATTCTGTGCAGGTTGATTCCTAGTTGGGTCTTAGGATCGGGTTCGGGTTAACACGACCTAAATATCAAATAATAATATTATAATAATTCCAACTTAATAAGACATCTGAGAAGCTAATTCTATCAAATGATAGTATATATGATCCTCTATTATTAAATTAATAGAGTCAATAGGAACAAAAATAATACATCCACCCCGATGATGGCTGTGTTGAATGAAGATTTCAACCGGAGGGGATACTTTCATCAAAATGTGATTGCCATTTCAAATTAAATTAATATAAATTTAATATCAATCCAAATAAAAAATTTGATAAATTATTAATATCAAAATGACTAAATGAAAATGATCAACCTAAAGAACTTAAAGCTAAAACTCAATCCACCTTCCGTAATTGTTTATTGAAGGTAGCAAATCAAGGAAAACTCTAGGTCATAAAGGAGCTAGTGTCAAATCAAGTATTCTACTATGTTCACTCTTAATCAATCTCATGCTAGTAAGGATGTGGCCCGTGTCCTCTTACTGCATGGCTTGGCCTGTAAGATTCACATATGATGCAGTTACGACTAGAGTCCTCTGATCGTGTGATTGTCGCTAAATGGCACCATTATATTACGATCATGACTGTAGTTCATATGCTCCCAATGGCTCTGCCCTTTGAGATGTGAACCATAGGGTGCACTTGATAGGGCAAAAATCCCTTTGTTAGCTAAGGTGGACTTAAACTTATCTCCTTAGATAAACACCACCCTAGGTCTACAAGGATTTCTTAGACGATGCAAACCATGGCCGCTGACAAGGGTCCTTCTATCAGGTTGGGTCGTCTATCTCCTTTGACTAAGTAGAATATGAACTGTGATAAGCTTGAATGACAAAACTATGGGATTTAGATCAATCGCATCATCATTCCCACAACCATCCGCTTTAAGTTAAATAATGATGAATTTCATAATTTCAAATTCTAAAACTCCACATGCTGCTACTATACGCTATGCATTTAGTGATCTAACGACTAGTCTTAATCGAAAGTTCTCTCTCATCATTGAGAGGGGTAGTTAACTATATGTGCTTGCGCCTAAAGTCCTCACAAAATGATGGTGAAATCTCTAGGTAGTCTCTTATATACAATTCCATCTGCCTTCTAAAAATTTCATAGACACTAAATCATACTCTCTTAATTGAGAGGTTGGTGGTGAATTTTCGGAGCCCATAGATTTCTGGGGACTCTAATGGGGACAGGTTTCTCTTTCCATGTTTGGCTAGTCAAATTCAAGCTATAATAGTAGCGGAGTATAATAAAATCAAAATTTAAAGTTATTTATAAAATAAAATTGGTTGAAATTGAAAATTATTTTTATGATGAACATAATTCTGAAATTTTCAAGATTTTAGTTATATATAACTTATTTTAATATTATATCATGTTTATTTTGTTATATCTCTGCATCATCAAAGTGTGGGATGATATATCAATTACTGATTACTGATCCCCATCTTTCATCCCACAGATGGATCTTCAGAACACTCACACTATCTCTGTTGGCAGAAGCCAACATCCTGGTAATGTTGTCATCAACACCGGGGATGCTGGAGCTACTATGCAATTTGATAGCTTGGATTTTCTAGTAATCACCGCTCAAACTACTGCTGGGCCATGAGACAATCATGCTTAATTTACATATCAACATGTGTTGCAAACCAAGTCTACTAAAGCTCCTATCGCTACTGTTGTTGAGGTTCCTCAAAAGAGAGCCTCTATATTTGAAAGGTTGGGGCACACTGAAGCTCTAGCCATGAAGAGAATGATAACTGGGCAAACAATTTTAGTAGTACATCAGAACGCTACTTCGCTATCTACGTTGCCCTTTGCATAAGGCCAATGTGATGCTGAAGCTTCCTCATGTGGAGGAAAGCTGCTAGAAGGCAGAGGAGAAGAAGGAATGCTGAGCTGCAAGCCCATCAACTCTCACCTGGCCCCTCTATTACACAACCAACCTTACAACCAAAAACGAGTGTACCCACTCACAATAAATTTGAAAATCTCAAGTGGGTGAAAAGGAATAACTCTATTGGTGATATTAAGTAATCATTCTGGGAGCAACAGTACAAAGCTCCAACCCCACAAAGGAGGCATCCTGAGACTCTATCCTCTATAGTGCACAAAGTGCTGAAAGTTATAAAAGAATAAGGCCTTATGAAGAAGAGATATCAAATGCTAATTATTAGAGAAGCCAACAATGCTCCGCTACGAAAGCTACCATCAAAGGTAGTAAGAACTCAAGAATGTTATAAACAAGCCCTACGCGATGAACATCAGGGCGTGACTCCTAAACCACACATTCGAGAATCGGCTGTTAAAAGGTCCCGATGAGGCTCCTGATGGTCAACACCCTAGAGAATCCTCTAGGGAATCCCATCATCAACCTAAATGATCTTCGATTGATTTTGAAGGCCAAGGAGATGTTTGTCCCACACTCTCAGCCTTCAATCAGAGATAAGGCTGCAAGAAGAAGAGGAAGATGAAGAAGATATCATGGGGGTATATGTGGTGTATATAGTACAACACATCGAAGAACCATCCAGAGTACGATAATACCAATCCAGGCATCATGGCGCCACACCTCCTATCCACATCGAAGAACCAACACTAGGTCAAATGGTAGCGGAACCTTTTAGTTCCTCCTCAAGTGATGAGCAAGAAGAGGAACGAGAAGAGGAAGATAATATGTTATTCGCTGACATTACTACACTTGCTCAGGTACAAAAGCAAATGCAGTGATAGATGAAGGCTAAAGACAAATAGATCTCTCAACTGAATTTGAAGATGAATCAGATGATGATGTAGATGAATCTTATGATGCAAATGTTGTAGAGGAACACTACAGCAGTGTTGACACCAGTTCCTCTAGCAAATCATCAAACAACCAACACTGCGCCCATCAATCCACCAATTGAGCAAGAGCAGCAGACCTTCAGAGCACAGAGTGCTCATGATGGTAGAAATGAAGTCAATCAATTGACTTCCCAACATACTCTTCAACATATATTGAGCACTTCTGAGCCAGTGACAACCATACAGCTCAAAACCATCATATGTGAAAGAATCAAAACTATCATAGCTGTAGAATAAGTGGAGAAATTGGTGAACAATGGTCTCCCATATCCTGTAAAATATGACCAGGTGCCATATCCTAAAGGTTACTCAGTGCCAAGATTCCACTCATTTGATGGAAATGGTAACCCCAGGCAGCACCTAGCACAATTTAAAGTAACTTGTCGTATCACTAGGGGCAATGACGCACTATTGTTTCAGTAATTCGTTAGCAGCTTAACTTCAACTACTTTCAAGTAGTACATAGAGTTTCCAACTGACTCAATTAAGACATTCGCCGAGCTGGAGGTGATGTTTATCAAAAGATTTGCTAGTGCAATTAAAAAGACTATAATTGCTGACCTCGCCCTAGAGAAGATAAAGAAGGATGAGTCTATCACTAAATACATAACTTGTTGGTGCAACATGATCATGAAGTGTGAGCAACAGTTGGAAGAGGAACATGCAATTCAGCTGCTAATGGGCAACATTGATGATAAAATGGCTCCCTATTTATGCATGGCTTCCATCACCACCTTCCAATAACTACTTGATCGGGTGAAAAAGTTTGAAAAGCTGAATCTTTCCAAGCTTGAAAGTCATCCAGACAGAACAAAGAAAGGGAAGTTCTCAGAATTAAGGAGAAGTGAATCTCACATTGTCTCATACGATGCGAATAGAGGAAGGAGAGCGACCTATAATGCAGATAAGGGGAAACAACCCATTTATTTTGAAGAAAAGGTCAAACAACCCTTCAATTCTCAACCAAAGTTAGTTCTTGGAGGTAATGACAAACCTAGAACTTTCTTGGGTAGTGGTGAGCACCCAAGACAATCATTAGGAGATGTTGATCAAATGCATCCATCTCTTAAGAAGAAAATGAATAAAGAATACTCTTTCAAAAGAGAAAGTCTAGCTAAACTAATTCGACAAGAAGTCAAGGCAGGGTTGGAGTTGCCAGAATTAAAGGACTTGAAGAGTTAGGATGAACTAGCATCCCAAATTACTGTCCGTATCATCAGGTAGTTAGTCGCCCTATAGAAGATTGCTATGTATTCAAAGATTGGCTAGAAAGAAAGTACAAGAAAGGTGAATTCACGCTATACAATAGTGTTCTTATTCACCTAATGAAAGAATCTACAAGGGTGGTTACATTATCCTCTGTGCCCCTACAGAAAAATAAAGCAAAAGAAAAGGCAGTTGAGGATGATAAATAAGAGACTATTATCTCAAAGAAAACTATGAAGATGCTGAAGCAGGTAGAAGGCATTCCTGGTGTCAAGTGGAAATCACCTTTTGAACTAGTACTGGAACTAAAGGTAGGGTCCACATCAAAAGGTCATGCTCTTCAGAAATAGTCCAAGGTGGTGGGTGTTCCCAGACATAAGAACTAGCCTATTCATAACTCGCCAAAAACTCCTAAAAGACCAGCCAAACAAAAGAGGATGAAGAAGAAATCTACTACCCAAAAGATTATTAATAATCTTGAAGAATATCAACAACTAGTAAGACAACCAATTAAGCTTTTTGATTTCATGTCAGGACTCCAAATAATTGAAACAAATGATGAAGGTGGTGATGATGAAGAATCTCTTTCTAGAGAAGTCTGTCGAGTTATCTTAGTGACTTTTGGATATGCCTGACTTAATTCATTTTTTCAAGATAATCCAAGAAGAGGAATCACCAATGATGTGTCATTCATGTATTGCCTGATGGTGAAGCAAACAAATAATAGCAAGGAAGAAGACTTATGCTTTTCGAAGGAAGATAATTCAAAGTCTTCAATATCACCATTGTTGAAGGGCATAAAATTGGGAAGTGATTCTGAAGGCTACATCCGATCCTCTAGCATAAACAGTGATTCTGAAGGCTCCATCCAATCCTTTAGCATAAACAGTGATTCTGAAGAGGAGACTTCTTTAGAAAAATCTGAGCTAGATAGAGCAGCCCCAGTGTAGCTAAAAAGTGGCAAGGTGATGCCATCATCACAGAAGAAAGGAACGCCAAATAAAGACAATGACAAGAATATAGAACTTAATGAAAATATCATTCCTAAAGATCCAAAGAAGAAGTCTAATATGGATAAAGGAGTCGATTACAACATCCTGTCGCACTTGAGGAAGATCCTTGCACAATTGAGTGTGTATGAGGCCCTCTTGATGTCACTGGATCTCTGTGAAACCTTAATTCAGGCTCTTAAGAATCTAAAGAAGTATGAAGCGTACTTCATCGAGTGGTGTATGACTAAAGGATTATAATCTCAAGACCTTCCAATGATCACCTTCTCTGAAGAAGATCTTATGCTCGGAACATCAAAACACAATCGCCCGCTATATGTCTCTGCAGAGAGCGATAGTGTCATAGTCAATCAAATCCTAATTGATCTAGGTTCATCTGTCAATCTCATGAGTCTGCGAGCATTGAAAGGATTGTCTCTCAACATTAAAAATCTAGGAAGAGACAAATTAATGATCCATGACTTCAATGAAAAAGGGCAAAAGACTCACCGATCTTTTACCTTGCCCCTAAGATTTGGTGAACTTTAGAAGCCAATTCCATGTCATTGATGCTGACACCTCATTCAGGGTCTTATTGGGTCATCCTTGGCTGCATGAGTATGGAATAGTCCCGTCTACTTTACACCAATGCATGAAATACATAAGAGATGAGGAAGAACACAAAATTCCTAGCAATCTTCAGCCATTCGTAGTCCATGAAGCTAAAATTTATTAAGATGCAAAATACTAATTGTTGAAGGAGCCCAAGCCTCAACAATCCAAGGCTTCTACTTCCAAGGCTGCAAAATAATCTAAAGAAGTGAAGATGGAAAACGGAAGAAAGAAGGTGACACCGACTCTTCCTAAAGCAGCTAATGCATCACCTAAGTTGAAAAGGCTAGTCCCTCATCTGGGCAGTGGCATAGAAAAAGAAGAGGATGTTCCTTTCGGTGAACCCAAGGGAGTAAACAAGTCTTTGGTGAAAGGAAAGAAAAATATAGAATACTCAGACTCCGATTTTGATTATGAACTTACTTACAAAAGTGAAGTTCAGTGTATCTATTCAAGAAGGACGATAAACTTGTTGATATCAGAAGATTCATTAGTGGTTGTGCTAGTTCCTTTTCAACACTTCAAGGAAGTTACTCCACGTGAAGTCCACATTTTGAAGAGTTAAAGACTTTCTATGTGCCTCCTTTTCCTGGAAGTGATGAACATGGAATTTCATTTTACAAGTCTGAGGAGTGCTATCACCAGGCTTCTGATTGGCACATGCAATTTGATGAATCTAAAGATATGGTTTTCACAAGAATGCCAAAATATTACCCTCCAAGGATTCCCAAGATGATGCATAAATTGGCAGTTGATATTAGAACAGATAAATGGCGATCCTACTTCTTTGATATCTTATGGCATCTAAAAAGTCCACAGACCTCATGAAAGTGTGATAATCTTACATCTAAAGGTCTTGGATACATCTTACATAAACACCGTCGAAGAAAAACTTGTTATGTGGTAATAGAAAAAGAGATTGACACTGAGACTAAACATGAAGATGATCCTTATGATGTCAACCTATCAAATGATGAAGAAGTAAAAGCTAAGCTAGCACCTGAAGAGCTTGAAGATGGTGGACAAATAGCTACCATGGATGAGTTGAAGGAAATCAAGTTGGGAATTGAGGATGATCCTCGTCCAACTTTTGTTAGTGCCCTTATGCCTGTTGAAAAGGTTGAAGAAATGAAAGCTCTGCTATGTAAATTCAAGGACTACTTTGCTTGGACATACTCTGAAATGCTAGGCTTATCCCCTGAGGTGGTAGTTCATAAATTTGCCATTAAACTAGATGCAATGTTTGTTAAGCAAGCTCCTAGGTGAATGAGATTGGAGATTGAAGAACAGGTAATTATAGAAACTAAGAAGCTAATCAAAGCAGGCTTCATCTGGGAGGAGAAGTATATAGATTGGATAGCCAACATTATCCTAGTTAGGAAGACTAATGGTCAAATCCATGTTTGTATTGACTTTTGAGACCTAAATAAGGCGTACCCAAAAGATGAGTTTCTGCTTCCAATATTAGAACTACTAGTGGACAATACTTCCAACTATGGATATTCTCATTCATGGATGGATCATTGGGATAAAATCAAATCAAGATGGCTCCCGAAGATAAGAAACACACATCATTTAGCATGCCAATTGGTATATACTGCTACATAGTCATGCCCTTCAGATTGAAGAATGCTAGAGCTACATATCAGAGGGTCATGAAATGCATATTTGATGAGTTGATTCATCAGAAAGTAGAATGCTATGTAGATGACCTCGTTGTTAAGAGCATAAATCGAGGAGATCATTTTGATGACCTAAGGATGGTCTTCGAAAGAATTTAGCAATATTATCTCAAGATGAATCCTCTCAAATGTGCATTTGGGGTTTCATCTAGAATTTTCCTTGGCTACGTGGTACAACATAGAGGAATTGAGATCGACCCTAATAAAATCGAAGAGATAGTGTAGTTGCATACCGCCAAAGAATCTTCATTGACTTCATTTCAAGGACATTCAAAATTCATTCGGTGCTTCATATCAAATCTGTTGGGCAGGTGTTAACCATTTGCTAAATTGATGAAGAAGAATGTGCCATTTAAGTGGGATGATGAGTGTCAAGAAGCATTCGATAGCATCAAAAGATATATGTTAAATCCACCAATTCTTGCAGTGCCAATCCAGAGAAATCCCCTCATTTTGTATACAGTTGCACTAGAAGAATCCCTCAGAGCATTGCTTACATAACATAATGAAGAAGGCAAAGAAAATTCATTATATTATATCAGTCGAAGATTGATAAGAGCTAAGGCAAAGTACTCTCCAATTGAGAAGCACTATCTTGCACTGATCTTCACTGCCCAGAAGCTTCGACATTGCATGTTATCATATAAGATAAGACTCATCTCAAAGATCGATCCACTGAAGTTCTTGATGACTAGACCAGTGCTGACAGATCATTTGACATGATGGGCAGTGCTCATGTTACAGTTCAATATCACATATGTATCTCAAAAAGCTGTTAAGGGAAAAATACTAGCAGATTTTCATGCTGTGCATTCTATCCCAGCAGATTCAGTAGTGAATGATGATTTACCTTATGAACATATTCTACTTATCCATGAAAGAGAAAAGCAGTAAATCTAGAAAATGTATTTTGATGATGCATCATTTATTAAGTCTGCTCAGCCCCCAAATCTATCAAAGCAAGAGCTGGCATTGGACTCATCTTCATAACATAAGAAGGTGGCATAAAGAGGCATTCATATAGGTTGATTAAGCTAAGAACCAACAATGAAGCTGAAAATGAGGCGTTGGTGGTAGGTCTCGAAGAAGCTGTTATTATCGGCATCCAAAATTTAAGAATCTTTGGAGACTCTCAATTGGTGATCAACCAAGTGTTGGGTCTCTATAAGATTAATAAACTTGAATTGACATACTATCATAGGCGAGTGCTTGAACTCATGAAGTAAATTCCAAACATTAAACTAGGACAAGTTTCTCAATCGAAGAATAGTAAAGCAGATTTCCTAGCCACACCAGCAAAAGAAATGGCAAACATGGACAACGACGATGTGTTGATTGAAATGTCCACACATCGAGTTCTGCAACCAATAAATCCATATGCCCTGCAAGTAGAGAGGACATCAAACTCAAGCCAGCAGAAAGCAATTCAAATTGCTCCTCATTCTCCCAAAGGACAATATGTACAAGAGATAAAAAAAACTTAAAAGTATTACAAAGAAATCATGTGAAGCTTTCATAGTGGAAGAGTTTGATGATTGGAGACAACCCTTCATTGATTATTTCAAAGAAAGCAAATTGCCGAGCAATAAATCATTAGTTAAGCAAATTACAAAAAGGATCCTACGATATGCCTATGTTAATGATATATTGTACCGTAGATCGTTTGAACAAATGTGGCTGCGATGCTTAGGGATGGATGAAGACAACAAAGTTATGTCTGAAATTCATGAAGGACTTTATGGGGCACATCAATCAGGTCCTAAAATGACAGCAAAAATCAAGAGAATGTGATATTATTGGTTGTCGATAGTGAAAGATTGTATTGATCCTGCCAAAAGGTGTCATAAATGCCTAGTCCATGGGAATCTCATTCATAAATTTCTAAATCCTCTGCACCCAACAATAGCATCTTGACCGTTCAAAAGTTGGGGCATGGATATAATCGGACCGATTGATCCTCCATCATTAGCCGGACATCGGTTCATTTTAGTAGCTACTGACTACTTCTCCAAATGGGCTGAAGTTGCTCCGTTTAAGGAAGTGACTGTTGATCGAGTCATTAACTTATTCACCAATAATGTTATCTATAGATTTAGGGTGCCATAACAAATCATTTCAGACAACGACCTAGCTTTCAAGAGTGTGAAGATATACAGATTCCCTGATCGGTGCAAAATCCATTGGCGGTACTCATCAATCTACAATCCAAGGGCCAATGGTTTGGCAGAGGCTTTCAATAAAACCTTAGTGAAGTTGCTAAAAAAGATTCTCATGAAGAATAAAATAGAGTGGCACACTAAAATGATGGAAGCACTCTAGGCATATAGAATAACTTACAAAATGCAAACCAAGGCCACTCCTTATGCTCAAACATTTGGAGTTGAAGATGTCTAAAGTATTCAATAGTTCAGTACATACTCGGACATTTCAAAAAGGTAAATTTTTTCTAGTGCTGAGAAGGCCAATCATCCCTCATTGCAGGATTGATGGTAAATTTGATTGGGAAGGTCCTTATGTCATAGAGAAGGTGTACGAAGGAGGAGCCAACTAGCTTATTGACAAGAATGGTCAACAACTGATGCCACCAATCAACAATCGATTTCTCAAGAAATATCACAACTGACTGCGGATAAGTATATAAATATTTAAATAAATTTTGCACTAGTAAGGCTTTCATGCCAAATACACATGTAATGTCACTTGAAGATTCTCTCGTAAAATGAGAATGCATTTTCAAGTTAATGCAAACACCTCCCCCTGTTAGATAGAGAAAATTTTTATATATTTAGCTAAGTTGACATTGTGCTTCAAGTTGAGATCCTCAGATAAATATATATAATAATCAGAATGAGCTCCATTTATTTATATTAAAGAATTTCAAACTCTGTAATAATTTTTAAATTAATCTGCAATCCCTCTATTAGCTAGGTGGCATTTTTTTAGTTTTTATAGATCAGAGTTGTTCAATCCTTTCCTGTGAAATAGAAGATCTTCTTGTATATGCATTCATGTTGATATCAAGCTTTATGCTGAGATCCATGAATATATCTATGAATGTTATTGTTAAAGTTGCAGGTCTTACAAGAACTAAAGGAATCTACTTCAATGCACAAAAAGACAGTCATAAATTTCAAAAGTTTCCCTCCAAGATTCATCAAATGCCAAAGATCAAGTCAGAAGAACTCCAAATTTTGGAAGATTCAATCAACTAAGTTGGAAAAATAACAATCTCTACGTCTTCAAGTCTAGGATACGGATGGGTTCTAAAGGATAAACTCAACAAGCCTATAAATGACCGAGTAGCTGATGCTCTCCTCACTTAACAAGCCATAAGAAAAAGCCACAGTGAAAGAGCCCTCATTTGTCTATTTGATGACAAGACCACCAAGCCATCATAACATAAGTCAAATACTCGAGTAGGTTCTAAAGGTCATACTCAACAAGCTCACAAATGGTTGAGTTGTTGACGCTCTCCTCACTCAATAAGCCATAAGAAAAGGCTGTAGTGAAAGAGCCCCTGCTCGTCAGTCCAATGATGATAGCTATTCAATCTCAAACTAGATTCAACTTAGTGACTCCAAGCAACCAGAATCTAAGAGATCTTTTCACTCAATCAATGGACCAAGATAATCTGAGGAAACTCTCAATTCAGAGCCACCTCAAATCAATATATATACTACCAGCAAGGTGATATTCCAATCCCTTTTTGAGTGAGCTGATCAAGCACAAAGAATAGATCAAAGTCAATTTCCTCGGCAAGTCCATCATTGTAGAAAGCATAAGATTGAGGAAGCAATTCCATAGTTCACACAAAGCCAATGGCCAAACTAAAAGAATTATATGGTTATTCAATATGTTAAAGCACATAGTGCTAGGGTGATAACTCAACATTGACCTAATATAGGCTAGAAGGCTGGGTCATCTGTATGAATCCTACAACGAGTCTGTCAAAGTAGCAAGCATAGGACTTAGGGCGTACATACACTTCCTGACAAGTCAATATGGATAAATCAGGTCAATCCTTCATCAAGTCTGTCGAGCTTAAAGCTAGGACAAAAGGAATTCCAAATCTCAAAGTAAACAAACTGATTCCTCCATCCAACTTGATCAAGCATGAAGCTAGGGTCGAAGAAAATCTAAATTTATTAAGACACAAAAGAAAGAGAATTTCAGCTAACCCATCAAAGTAGAGAGTAGATGGTGGAAGAAGCTCTTCGGAGAACCTATAGAAGTTGAAAGCTGAAGTGATCCAAGACCCATGGCCAACCTAAAAGGGTCAACTAGTTTTCAATAAACATGACTCACTCCATGCATGTCAAGTCAAGTCACAGGTGAATTGACCTTTTAGCAAATCGAATGAAATACACTTTCGGTGCTAAAAATAAGTCAAAATGATCTTCAATCAACCAACAGACTTCATCATCACATTCAGAACATCAAAATTGATCATAATATGCATTATGCATGATTCCATGATCGATCAATCAAGGAGGGGGGTCATCAAAGCGCCTACGGATATATCGAGGTTAAAAAGCTATGATGTTGCCCAAATGAACTCCATTCATGAAATTGATCATGTCGTTCATATGAAAATGTCAAAATCTATCAAATTCAACTATTCACACTCAATTCAGATGATTATGCATGAATATTAAGCAATCGAATACAACAGCACACAAATTGGAGCTAAAATACACTTGGCGGCACCAAAAATTAGTCAAAATGACCTCCGATCGATGAACAAAATTAGCCATCACATTCAGAACATAAAAATTGATCAAAATATGTATCTTGCATAATTTGATGGTTGATCGATCAAGAAGGAGGGTCGCTAATGCACTGACATGCATATCGAGGTCGGGAAGTCATGATGATGCCCAAACAACCTCTCTTCATGAAATTGATCACATTGTTAGCATCAAAATTTTGAAACCTTTTAAATGAGACTATTTGCGCTTAATTTGAATGAGTCTGTGTGAATATCGAGCGATGATGTACAAATATGAATTGAAATTGACCTCGATTCGATGCTGACTTGAACCAAATGGTCTCCGATCGTGAAACGGACCATGCCGTTACGTCCAGAACATTAGAATAACCTGAGATCGACATATATTATACACATGTAACAATGTCAGTGCAAAAATCTAAATTAGGGTTAATTAAATGAAATTCTTATAAATACCCCCTCTTATTACCCTAACACTAATTTTCGTTTCTCCCTAAAAATCCCCTCAGCCGACCTCTCCCATCTGTCTCCCAAAATAATCGAAGGAGTTGAGCACCCGCCCGTCCATCGCGTAACCTGTCCTGCGCAACACCAGCATCCGTCTCCCATAAGTGAAACCCTCCTTCATCCCGCTACTGTTCATGCATGCAGTAGCCCGCGTGATCTTCAACACCGTATGTTGCATGCTCAGTACCAATGCAAACATCCACGCATGCTCTGCATGCACGTCCACGCTATCGTGCGCACCACATGTCGCGTAACACCGTCTGACATCGTGCTTTCGCACATTTCCAAGCCAATACCCATGAGTGCTCATGAGTGCCAGCCAATGTCCATGAGCACACCCGCGCACGCCTATGCTCGCCTGAAACCTGTGTTGAATATAAGTACCCGTACATGCCTTTCTTGGCATGGTGGAGAAATTTGTACTTGTTTGTGGGTGCATAAGTACATGTACCCACCTTTCTTGGCATGGCGGAAAAATCTATGTTTGCTTTACAGGTAATTTAGAGCCCCATACATGCCTTTCTTGGCATGGAGGGATTGCGCATTTAGGCCGCTATTTATACCACCCATACATATTTTTCTTGGCATAGTGGGCAGGCCCAGCATACCCAAAGTTTCCCCCTACATAGGGACGATGCTGGGATGCTGCCGAAATACTGTCAAGCTTCACACTGATAAGAATGCCTACACAATATGACATAAAGTCATGCCCAATATAAAATTGTTATTTAAACTAACATTGTATGTGTATAAGTACCCATACATACCATTCTTAGTGTGGCGGGGAAATCTATTTCAGCAGGTACCTCAAATCTTCATACATGCCTTTCTTGGCATGGTGGGATGGCACATTCAAGCCGTAATTTATACCACATATATACACCTTTCTTGTCATGGTGGGTAGGCATACAGTAACCTGGCGATGATCTTTGGGATTATGTCGGTCTGTCAAACCTTTACACTAAAAGGAGGCATAAATAGCTTAATAAAAATTCAACTACAAAGCTAAAATTAATATTTTAACTTGACATTACAAGTATATAAGTACCTGTACACGCCTTTCTTGGCGTGGCCAAGAAATCCATTTTACATGTAGGTGCTTCAGAGACCCATACACTCCTTTCTTGGCATGGTGGGATGACGCATTTGATCGTGGTGTTTACACCACCCATACATGCCTTTCTTAGCTTGGTGGGCAGGCCCAGCTCCCATTGTAGCCCCCTTCAGTGGGGATGACACCGGGAGGCTGCCAAAATGCTGTCAAAATTTTATCTAAAAATTTTAAAATTGTAATAAAACTCAATCAAAATAGGAAATATTGTTTAAATCACATAAACTTAAATAAATATTAAATTGAATAACCCGCATGGGCCTCGACACTATGTTGAATGCTTAAATTTAGTATTTGAGGATGCTACGCTGGTTGATTCCCGATTGGGTCTTAGGATTGAGTCCAGGTTAACAAAACCTAAAAATTAAATAATAATATATTAAAAGAATTCCAACTTAATAAGACATCTTAGAAGCTAATTCTATTACATGACAGTAGATCTGATCCTCAATTATTAAATTAATAGAGTCAACAGGATCTGAAACAATACATCCACCCCGATGATGGTTGTGTTGAATGAAGATTTCAACCAGAGGGGATACTTTCATCAAAATGTAATTATAATTTTAAATTAAATTAGTATAAATTCAATATCAATCCAAATGAAAAATTTGATAAATTATTAATCTCAAAATGACTAAATGAAAATAATCAACCTAAAGAACTTAAAGCTAAAACTCAATCCACCTTCAGCAATTATTTGTTGAAGGCAACAAATCAAGGAAAACTCTAGCTCACAAAGGAGCTAGTGTCAAATCAAGTGTTCTACTATGTTCACTCTCAATCAATTTCATGCTAGTAAGGACATAGCCCATGTCGACTAACTGCGTGGCTTGGCTAGTAGGCTTCACATGTGATGTAGTTACGATCAGAGTCCTCTGATCGGGTGGTTGCTGCCAAATGACACCATTATATTACGGTCATGACTGTAGTCCGTATGCTCCCCAATGGCTCTACCCTTTGAGATGTGAACCATAGGGTGCACTTGATAGGGAAAAAAGACCTCTGTTAGCTAAGGTGGACTTAAACTTATTTCTTTAGAAAAATACCACCCCAAGCCTACAAGGATTTCTTGGACGACGCAACCCATGGCTGCTGACAAGGATCCTTCTATCAAGTTGGGTCGACTACCTCCTCTGACTAAGTAGACTAGGGACCGCGACAGCCCGAGATGACAGAACCATGGGATCTAGATCAGGTGCATCATCATTCATCCAACCATCTACTTTAAGTTAAATAATGATGAATTTCATAAATTCAAATTCTAAAACTCGACATGCTATTACTATAGGCTATACATTTAGCAATCTAATGACCAGCCTTAATCAAAAGTTTTCTCTCGGCATTGAGAGGGGTAATTAACTATAAGTGCTTGCGCTTATAGGAAACCTAGAACCATATCTAAAGTGATCACAAAATGATGGCAAAAGCTCTGGGTAGTGTCTTATCTACTATTCCATTTGCCCTCTGAAAACTTCACCGACACTAAATCATACTCTATTAATTGAGAGGTTGGTGGTGAATTTTCAGGTCCACACTTGTTTAATGCTAATCTTATTAATCATATAAGTTTTGAGGCTATTATTATTTTGTTATGCAATTTGATGTTTTTTTAATAATGATTCTTCTGTCCATTCTCATAAAATTCTTTATTGAGTTAAACCTTAGCAAAATTTATACAGTATCAATATTAATGGTTCTATGTTTAATCATTGGATTAGTTGTGGTGGTCTTATTAGTCACTGATTTTGGAATATTATAACTGCTTTTTCAAGTCATCTTCAGATGCCCTCAGTTATTTATGTTGAGCTTTTTTTGCTTTAAATTTTGCTTCAAGCTTTGCCATAATCTTAATATTTATAATTTTTGGATTGAAGTTGATGTCATATCTATTCTTCATTTTATTCATTCTAATGATGATAAAAATGCTGAAATATTTTATAGTTTGAGAAAGATTAGAAACTCATTAAAGAGCCTAGCTAAACTTTACTATATTTCATATTTGGAGAGAGAGAGAGAGAGAGAGAGAGAGAGAGAGAGAGAGGGTAATTTTGTGCTAACTAGTTAACTAAAAATGGATAATGTATAAGTAATTTTATTAAATCCTTCCATCATAGTATCCTGACGGATTTGCTTAATCTTGTCAATCTAGATAAATCTGATCCCCCTTATTTCAAGAAGCTGAAAATATGATTTGGTTCTCTCTAGATCCTATTGTAGGGAATTATTTTATGTTTATGCCTACTTGGCAATTGCTTTACACAAGTTTCTAATTATGTCTCACATAATGATTTCAAAATTTCTTATTTCGTATTTTTGTGGAGAGGGCTGGATCTTAACTATTGATGTCCTCAAATTTGGGGATTGTAGCTACTCTATATGGGTTTTCAGTTTATGTATCTACATATCTTTGTTGGTACAACTCATCGTTTGGCCCACTTTCTATTTTGGATTGAGCATTTGCTCATTTTGTGATTTTAAGAGTTAGGATGGTGATTATGTTTTTGCTTCATTTATTGAGATATGAATATTTAAAGTTGGAGACTAATTGCTTGTTTAGATGCTCTTCTTATTTGAAGTTGGTTAAAACTCAAATTGGCCAAGTGGCTTTGAGTTGATTTAAGTTAGTCACTCATATGTGGTAGATTAAGATCTCAAATTCTTAGGGAAAATAACTTAGGTTGTACTAATGATTTATTAAATTATAATTAAATTATATAACTTGAATTAATTAAATTAATTAATTAAAACCTAGGGTTGACTAAGTGTGTTTGAATTGACCTTGGTGGATTCGAAGATGGTTTAGGTGGCATGTTAGGTCTTAGGTTTTCTGAGGTAGACTAGCTTAGGTAACATTAAGCTTAATCAATTACACTAATCAAATTATGTTGATAAATTAATAAAATAAAAAATTGGTTTGACTAAGTTATGCTAGATGGATCAACTACATATGCTCACCTAAGTGAATCTTAGGGAATGGCTTAATTTCTTAGGGCTCTTATGTGCCAGGTTATACTAACTTAGGATATGTTGGACCGTGGATCTACATATTGTCTTAGATTTGACTAGATTTAGGGGTTGTAAATATAAGGTTAACTTGTGGCAAAAATGCTTTAACCTAAGAAAAATTAGGTTGATCGCTTAAAGTCTTAGGTCATGAGAGTGAGTCTTATAGAGAACCTTTGATGATGGTAAAGTCAAGCTAGGTTGGGAAAAAGTCAACATAAAATTAGGTGGAAGGACCATAGTGTTTGGGTTGACTTAATTTAACCATTAAGTTAAGAACTAACTTATGTTTTAAAAGTCTAAGATTTATTAGAGTAGTTTATGGACTGACATAAAGATGATAACTTTACCACATTGTAATTAGGATGGCATAGAACCTAAAATGGTCAAAGGTTAGCTTAAGTTTTAGCCTAACCAACTTATGTTTCTCTAATGTATATTCGGGCTACTATGACAATGAGTAGGCTCAATTTGCATGTGTGAAAGTGTCAAATATGAATTGATTAGATTATAGGTATGATCAAAGCATGGATATTGAGTTAGACTAAAGAGATGTGATGAGATGTCCTAAGTTGAATAAGTGGAAAGTGTGTATTAATTAAGTTATTGACCCACCTAAACAAAATCAAGTATGTTCTACACCAAAAATAATGTCAACAATAGGTCTTCACTCAACAAGTTTTTCTACAATACTAAATACCATATACATGAAGTTTACAAACTGGAGAAGTAATGTATCCTAAAATAACTAAAGATATTATCCTAAAAAATGAACTTTCACTAATATAGTATGAACCAAAATACAATATTTTCCTTTATAAATATGGGCTCCAAAAATTCACCACCGACCTCTCAAATTGAAGAGAGTATGAATTTGAGTGTTGGTGTAATTTTTAGAAGGCAGATGGAATAGTAGATAAGACACTACCTGGAGATTTCACCCTCATTTGGTGAGGACTTTAGATTTGGTTCCAGGTTTCCTATAAGCCTAAGGACCTATAGTTAATTACCCATCCCAATACAAAGAGAGAACTTTCAATTAAGGCTAGTCATTAGATTGCTAAATGCATAGCGTATAGTAGCAACATGTGGAGTTTTGAAATTCAAATTTATGAAATTCATCATCATTTAACTTAAATTGGTTGGTTGGCCGAATGATGACATACTTGATCTAGATCCCATGGTTCTGTCATCCCGGGCTAATGTGGTCTCTAGTCTACTTTGCCAGAGTAGGTAGTCGACCGAACCTGACAGAAGGATCCTTATTAGCAACACATGGGTTATGTCATCCAAGAAATCCTTTTAGCCCTTGGGTGGTGTTTGTCTAAAGAGATAAGCTTAAGTCTACCTTAGCTGATAGAGGGCTTTTTATCCTATAAAGTATACCATATGGTTCACAACTCAAAGGGCAGAGCCATTGGGGAGCATATGAGCTACAATCGTGATTATAATATAATGGTGCCATTTGGTGGCGACCACTCGATAAGAGGACTCTAGTCATATCTGTATTATATGTGGAGCCTACTGGACAAGCTACACAAATAGAGGACACGGGCCACGTCCTTACTGGCTTGAGATTGATTGAGAGTAAACATAGTAGAACACTTGATTTGATATTGGCTTCTTTGTTTGCTAGAGTTTTCTTAATTTATCACATTCGATAAACAATCGCAAAAGGTGGGTTTGATATTAGCTTTAAGTATTTAGATATTAAATTTCATTTAAGCATTTAACACTTAATGACATGTTCAATTTTGTATTTATAATGATAATTAATTTAGATTAATTTGATTTGAAATTAGAATCATATTTTGATGGAAGCACCCCCTCCAGTTAAAATCACCATTCAACACAGCCATCATCGGGGTTTATGTATTATTTGATCATTTAATTTATTATTTTAGATCTTATCAACTGTATTAGTTTAATAATAGAGGATCAGATCTACTATCATATGACAAAATTAGCATCTGAGATATTTTTATAAGTTGAACTTCTTATAATAATTGGAATTTTAAGTTTTGTTAACCTCGACCTGGTCCTAAGACTAAATCGGTAAGCAACCCGCACAGCATTCTCAGACACTAAGCTTAAGCATTCAGCATAGTATCGAGGCCCATGTGGATATTTAGTAATTCATATAATTTTATTTCTAAATCATGAGATTAATTTTATATTTTCATTTAATTCTAACTTAGCCTGCACAACCTTTTCAGATATTAAAATTTGCACTCTAATTTTCTATATCTGAGCACATGCAAGCATTTATGACTTAGATAATTTTATCTAATTAATGAAATCATTGATTTTGGAAATCATAATTAGAAAAATAATTTTCTAAATTTTCGGATTGAAGGAAGCTCCTTCATTTATGTAGAATTTAATTTAGTGTCGCCTTCTGCCTATTTATACGAAGAATTACAGATCTAGTTGCTTTTAGTTCATTCATTTAAAAGCTTCTATAAAGTCCAAGCCACTTGAATATGACATAAACTTACTTCAAGAGATGTGTAATTTATTTGCATTCACTAAGATATTTGCACATATCTTTCAACATTTACAAGCTCACGTGAATTGAAATACTTAAATATTGTATAAAATTGCTTGAAAATGAATATAAATTACTCTAGTATTTACATGTATTTTAAAGCTATAGATTTAAATGACAGTTTGATTTGTAGTTTTGCATGAAAATTCAACTCCTCAAAAATACTTCAATGAATCAATGGAGTGTAACATTCAAGTTGATTCCTCCTCTTTTTGAAGGTTCTTTATTTATCTTATTTCTTATTTTCATAACTCATTGATTAATAAGGCTACTTATTTTTATACTTTATCATATTATGGATTTCTGCATTCTTATGAAACATCCTTAGATATTCCAAGTTTATGAATAGATCAACCCATGCTATGAATATATGTACCTTCTCTCTTTTCAATTCAACCTTCAACTCCATAGAATTCTCTCATGCGACTGCTTGTTTTAATTAGGTATTACTGTTGAAACTTCAAGTGCTTGAATTGGTGTTAGTTATGTTATGATATGCATAAGAAGCTTATTTGAAACCTCCCACATTCATGGCTCCTTTAACAAGTTTTATCGTCTTCATAACATATCATTAATGGGCTCTTTGATTTCATAATTCACCAATTATTTGATTAAAATTACCATGAGTTATGGTGAAGTTCACATAAAAGTTGATTTATGCCTATAAATAAAATGGATTCCCTCCTCCTAAATTCATTATTTTTCATTTGCCTTAACTTTGTTGTGGGGGTTCTTACAAGTTCAAGCTTTTAAAGTGTATCTCAATTATATTTCAGATAAGATTTTCATTTAACATTTGTAGTCAATTTTCCTTTAGATGTTAATTTAAGCTTGTTTACATAATTCATAGTGGTTTAAATGATTTTCATTTAGATTTGTTTAAGTCCCAAAAATTTAACAAAATGTTGATAGCATTTCGGCAGTATTTTGACATCATCCTTGTATAGGGGGCTACATCAGAACTATTTTGGCTTACTCGTCACACCCTAATAAGCATGACGATTGATATTTTGAAGCACCTCGACTGACTTTTAATCTCGTTACGCCCTAATGAGCATAATGAGGCCTTCAGTCACATGCATAAAAGTAAATATATATATGTAAATATTCTCCTCCCTCTTTATTTTATGTCCTAGATTTAGCCAAAATTTCACAGCATTTTGGCATAGGGGTGTCATATCTAACAGATGTTGGCTTACTCAATATGACCTAATGAGTGTAATGAGCGGCGTCTTGCGACACCACAGCCAGTTTTCATCTCATCACGTCCTAATGAGCATGTTGAGGTCTTCAAACCTGCATAAAGATAAGCATATGCATATATAATTTCCACATTCACATCACACATCCACAACCATTTCACTATATCATTGACATTGGAAGAGCAACAGTTGAAGGAATGGGTAGTGCAAGCAAGGAAGAACTTCTTGGCAATTTGGAAGTTGAAAGGATCATGCTGGAGAAATCCCAATTTTCCAAGGATCCATACACTAGCAGTAGAAGTCAAATATTGCAATGTCGTTAAAAGGCCAGGTTAATTAAACTGTGTGATGGTAAATTTGTTAATGATAACAAGCAAGTTCAAACACTGAGCCTATTGGTAGTATAGTATTGTTTTGCCACTTCAAGTTTGATGGTCATTTGGTGAAAAACTTCTATATGGTCGTCTTCCATCTGTGGTGAAAGGGGAGAATATAAAAATTCATCTTTTCAGGACACCATGTGCAGATCCGTAGATGTACTTATTCAGGTGATCGGATACGTCATCAAGAAATAGTGTACTATCTCGAGAGATAGAAGTCACTACCCTTTAATGGACCTAATCACCTCAATAAGGACTCCTAAGGACGTTGGGTCTTCGAGATGTACTAGAGATTCTTCCCCTACTTTACATGGAAAAGTAAAGCAGGGTTTAGTTTAAATCGAGTTCATTAAGTTCCCTACAGGGGCAAGCCCCCATAGTTAATTACATCCTAAGGAATTGGGAATCTTTAGAAAATCTCTAGATTAAGGCAAATGATCATTGTCTTCAAAGATTTTAATAGGTAGGACTATCAATCGATTGGTTTGTTTTTTTTTTTTGAGATTCAAATGGGATTGATCAAGAGGAAAGAGTTCTTATCGAAGCCAAATGGAAACAAGTATGGGGTGTTTAAGATACTAGGAGGCCTAGTAAGCACCCCAAACTACCCTATGGTTGGGCTTTAAATTTTAGAAATTGAATTAATTTATTTGAGTAGAATTTTTATTAGAATGCTAGGGCTTATAATTCCATAACATAAGGTTATGGATATGCCTAAGAGGTGAGGATTTATACTTACGGCCCATAGAAGGGAAAGGCAACCTTAGAGCCTAAATCTAGGGAGCTTTGGCGAGTGCCGAAAGCATGGCCTAAATCTAAGGTGAAAAATGGGCATTTGGTTTGCCTCCACAAGAGAGGACAAACCACCCGACTGTTTGGACTTAAAATCGCCTGGGGGTGGCTGCCAACTAACTCCTCCTACGATTTTAAATTCATGTAGGAAAGTCTTATACTTTATGCAAGATAGCAGAGCTATTATTTGTTTAGAAAGAGACTAAGTCCTTAAACTCACTCCCTAAAGAGATTAGGTCATGTAATATCATGCTTCAAATGACCTAAATCTAATGCAATTAAAATTTCATTTTATTTTTATTTTTTGGACAATTATTTTTACTCGGGCTAATAGGATTCATATGCCTAATGCATGAGAAATAAATTATTGGCCAAAATCAACGAGAAGGGAGGAGGTGTGTTTCCACCATGGTTCTCAAAGCTTAAGCAAAGTTTCTCTGGCAAAGCTGGAAGCCCTCCAATCAAGAGTGAAATAATATGCATTTATGCATGATGTTGTAAAGAAATGTACTCATCCAGCTAAGGGGTTACTAATTCTTTTATCTTGATTTTTATACCTAAGTTTTAGGTGAGATTATGATTTTCTTACTTTAGTTTTTAATTGTTAGATTTGGTAAAAGATTTATTTTATTCCTAAGAGCCTAATCATCATCCAGGCCATACACAAAGAATAAACTAGGAAAAGCATGCCACTTAATGCACAAGTTAAACAAATCATGAATCAATTTATGAAGCTAATGCAAAAGAATAAAATGCCATTATGGTCGGGCAACACTGCACAGACTCGAAAAATAAATTTGGTAGCCGAGCTCTACCCTTATACAACCCATATTACAAATGAATTAAATACAATTAAGTAATGAATTCATTGTTATGGGGGTCTTCAAGCTTTCTTTCTTCATTCTTCTTTTCTTCTTTCTCCTTCTTTTCTTCTTTCTTCTTTGGTTCGTTCTTTTGGATGGTTGGAAGGTGGATACTCTAAAGGCTTCACTTGGTACATAAGATGAGATCTTTTGACAAATGTTTATCCTAATCCCCATAATAATCATTCCAAAATCCTACTTTGCAAAAATTACATAAAAAGGAAAAGTAAATTTAGCTAACACCTGCAAAACAAAGGTTAACTAAACAAACCACCAAATCCCAAGCATGTATATTAGACTTATCACCCCACACATGGGCAACTAAGTTTACCTGGCCTATGGATTATTCTTAGGGGTATAAGCACCTGCAAGTAAAAGCATTTTTATATTTTTATTTATGATAGCGCCCCTTAAGCATAATCCCCTACAGAAAATAATAGTTAGACTAAGATCACCCTACCATTCATTCTACGAGCATATAGCCTAACATCCAGTTTAAAACATATATCACAAAATAAAAGCAAACATCAAACCATGCACTGCCCTAACCTAATGCTAAAAGTGGTGACTTAGCCTAATGTGTGTGCTTTTAAGGTTTGTGTGGTATGCTTAGTTATGGCTTTAGGTTAGAATTTTCTAAATATGAAGCATGTTAAACTTAGAGGAGGGATTCATTTAAGTGATTTAATTATTTTGGGGTTGATTTTATTTCATGTTTTGATTAGGTTCAAGTGAATCCTACAATTAATTACTAAGTTATAAAGAGAGGGAAAGAGAAGAGAACTTCTCTTTCCTTCCCTAATCTAAGTAATTTCTAAAGTGGATTCATATTTTAGTTTTGCTTAGTGAATGTTTTGATTAAGTGTTTTAATTATTCCCTAGTTTAGATGAACTCTAAACAAATCTATTCAAGAAGAAAGGCATTTTAAGATTAAAAAAAATGAACTGAATTCATAAAACATATATCACTCCATTTCTTTCCCAACATGTATAACATGCATATGAATAAGTCTTAAACATATATACACACACAAATGAGAATGTTTAACACACTTTATGATGCATACTAAGAAATTCATTTAAGGAAATTTGAAAGTTTATGATGCATGATTTTCATTAAGTAGAAAAGGAATTACTTATCCAATTTTCACAAGCACACAAGAAAGTAAGAAAGACATAACTGAGTACGGCGCCATTGTTAACCAAAGGTGTAAGGTACAAGGCCTACTTAGGGCTACTTAAAGCCTTGCAACCTCAGGGTTGTCCAGATTAATATACCACTTTCCTTAAATACATGCATGTGTTCAAAAGAAATAAATGGAAAAAGAAAGATGCAAAGTTCACTTCTATTTGTTTAGTTTATTCACTTAGTTTATATTTGTAAATGTGGATGTCCTTCCTGATTTGATAACATAGAGATGAATAAGAATGGATTTAAACAAGTGGTGTGCTCTTTTCAAATGAGCTATACACTTCACCAAGTCCTTTTTCAAAACTATGCTAAATATGAAGGGAAGGAAAAAAAAACATAATATACATATCTTTATATTTTTCATCACATGCAAGCTTATAACTAAAATATAAATGACACACTTTAAATTTTGATAATTGATTCATATATTTTAAAAATAGTTTGGATTTAATAGTGATAATAGCCATTCATATTTCTAACTTAAGCCAAATCATGCAAATTTTACATAAAGTAAACATTTTCATTTTTAAATTTGAATTTTGAAAAGTATGGATGCATGAAACCACATGACACACATATTTAGCATGTTGGGGAAGACTTAAAGTAAAGAAAGCATGTAAAATATTCACTTTAATTAAATCCTAAAGATAATCTTATGAAATAAGAAAGCATAAAGTAAATCATAGTTTATTTAATATGATTTTTGTTTGATTTAATTTTGAAAATATGGGTTGAGTTTATTGTTCCTAACCATTCCCACATATGTTTGACATTTTTTTTAATTTTTAGATGAATAGATTCATTTTTAGATTGTGATTTGTTTAAGGTATGAATTAAACATTTTAATTAACCCTTACCTACACCACCTTAGCATAGTTAACTAAGTAATTATGTGCCAATGAGATGACATAAAACCTCACAAGGAATTTAAATTTGCAATGCACCTAAGAAGAAAAGGGTCTAATGCAATTTGACTCATGATTAATGGTTAATTAAGCTAAGGGGTTTAGCTTAAGTAATTTCAAAATATCTCCTCACACATGTGAGTTGAGTTTTGATTTCCTTAATTGAACTTAGGCTCTTGAACACCTAAGCATCTACTCAAAGTAGATTAATTAAGTTCTGGAAGGTTTTAGAAATTTTAAAAAATTAATTAAGAGGGTAATTAGTGAATTAGCCCTTAATTAAGAGAGGATTAAGGAAAGAAGAGAGGGTTTAGGGAATAGCTTAGGAAAAATACCTCAAAATTATTCTCTAAGCCTCTTATTCAATGGATATAACCTTAATCAACTTCAATAGGGGATTAAAATACTAATCACACCCTTAATTACCCTTAATTACATTAAGGGAGTAATTAAGAAATTCATTTGCAACTCCCTCAATTAAGCCTTTAATAAATCCCAAGAAAATTAGGGGAGTCATCCCCTAAAACATACCCAAGGAGTTTGAGATTAATCAGAGGATTAATTAAGGAGTAATTAGCAAAACAAGATTTCCATTAAAAGGCAAAATCAAAGAAAAATATAATTCATAATCCATTAAAACCATTTTTAGAATATTCTAGATTGAGGTATCCTTCAGTAGAAATTTACCTCAAAATTTTTAAATTTTTTATTTAGGGAGATATGAACTTTTGAAGCTTAAGGGATTAATTAGAATTAAAAAAAACCTTAATTAAATCCTTTAGCCCACAGCTCGACATGTGAAGGTGGCAGTCAGTGCACTTTACACGCATCACACTGTGAGCCATCACTTAAATGTCGCATCAAGGTGATGGCATGGTGGCAGGATGAGGTTTAATACCTGCCGTTCGATCAAGGATTGAAAAGCCATGGATCACCCCATGGTTTTAAAAGGATAAAAGGATTTATAAAAAAATGTGGTTAATCTCAGTCATCCATCTAAAATGCACGGATGAATGGCCAGGATTATATCTGTTCTTCCCTGAGGATCAATGTAGACCATCCATGATCTAAGGGAAGATCCGAGCTCGATTGAGCTCGGATTGGGATAAGATTTTGCACACACCATCACAAAGCATAGAAGATCACATCCAACGGTGGAATTCTCATGCCATGACACTTTCTATCACAAAGGACCAACACCTCCTAAGTCTAATGGTCAAAAAATTCCATACCTCACTGGTGCTTGATTCTATTATAGGAGCTTCATCTGGTTGAGATGAAGCTGTTTTGGAAGAATGAGCTCTTGAGGTTATGTGAGTTGCTCTATGGACCAACTCCCCTTTACAGCTTTGATCCAATTGAACTTCTCCTTGCCTTAGGAACTTGTTTAAAGGCTTGGGTGCACTAGACTTGATCCCCTAAGGGAGTGTGCAAAGTGAATTGAAGTTATTTTGAGTGAAGAGGAAGTTGAGGATTCAATGGAGCTCCCCTATTTCCACTGTTCAAAAATCGAGAATGGGAAAATGGCTAGAACTCTAAGAGGCTAAGGAGCACTCTTTGATGGCTCCAAACACTCTCCCTTACTCAATCGACAATGAAGATGATGAATTCAAATGGAATTAGGGGGAGTATATCTCCCCCTATGGCAGTCGGGTGGCCGAAGCTATGGCTGCCATTTTGATCCAATTGTCCATAGGGAAAGGGTTGTTTGTGTTGTTTGATGTTAGCACATGGTCGATTTGAGCCAAGGAGTGGATTAGCAACCTCTCATGTGCTTCAAATTGAGTGGCGGGGGGTTTTCAATTTGGCCAATTTGAGCAAGGGGGTCAGTTTTGGCCTTGGGTCCATTTGGGCTAACCCAAACACATTGGGTTGGGTTCACCACCGTCCATAGGGTTCACTTGACCTATAAGGAAGGTATCAAGTTGATATGAAAAGGGCTTGACAAAATTCTCGATGGATTTGACCAAAAATTTGTTCTATGGCCTAGGGGTAGAATGGTCATTTTGCTAATTTTTGAATTTGAATATGTTGGGTATGTGGAGAAAAAAGGTTTGGCCAAGTTTCATTAGATTTGGAATTCATTTGATATGGTTTGGCTCATGTTGACCCATTTTGGTCAAAATGGGTCAACTTAGGTCAAGTTCACCAATTGGTCAAATTGGGTCAAACCAAGGGTTGGGTCAAGTTGGTATGAACATTTAAAATATTTTGCTGGCTTTGGTTTGATTCGATTTGGTTTAGTTTTGAAAATGGCTCATATGAATTCATTTAGGTCAAATGGGTCAAGTTGACCAATTTGACCCATTTGACCTATTTGAGCTAGGTCATGAGTAGGTTTAGGTTTGGTTAGTCATATGAAGTGGATTGGTATCTTTGTTTCCAATCAATTTTGGTTAAGTTTGAATTTAGCTCGATATGACCCTTTAGGTCAAGTTGGGTTCAAGGTTAATTGGGCTAGGTTATGTCTAGTTGGCCAGTTGAGGCTTTGATCAAGTTCAACAAGTGATTTAGAATGAACTTGACCCATTGGTTTCAATTAATTTGTCTTAGATCATGTTTAGACACATTTTGACTTTTTAGGTCAGGTTGGGTCAACTTGGGTCAAGTGGCCAATTGGGCTAGGTTAGGCTCAAATGTTGATTTGGTCAAGTTCAAACATAGTTCATGAATGAACTTAGATCATTGGTTTCAATCAATTTAGCCTATGGTAGAATTTGGCTATGTTAAGTTTCATTTTGGCTAATTGTTGACTTGGTCAACCCTTAAGTTTGACTTGGTTTGACCCAATTTGATTGATTGATCATCTCATGATGATTGTTGATCATGATAAGAGGCATAGGTGAGTTTGATTCAATCCAATTTGGTTAGCATTAGAATTTGGCTCATAAGGGTATTTTAGGTCACTTTGGTCAAGTGAGCCTAAGTGGGTCAAATGGCTTGGTCAAAGCTTGATTTGAGTATGATTGAACTTGTATATGGACTTACGATTGAAATATAAATAAATTTGCAAGTGGTTTGAAGTCAAATGGGTTTTGATTCAAAGGAAGAATATGGATGGATTTTGGCTTCACTTCTTGAATTTGATTTGATTTGGTGATTGAAGTTTATATTTATATTTGGATTCATGATTGTAAGATTGATTGAATCTTGAAGGAAAATCAAGAGTTTGGCTTGATTTGAAGTTGATTTGGCTAAGTTCAAGATTTTGACTTGAAAGACTTAGATTAGATTTTGAGTGGATTTGAGTTTAATTTTTGGAATTGGTTTTGATTGTTTGAATTTATATTTTATTTATATATGTGAATATAAATGAGAATATAAATGGGTCATGAGAAAATTTCAAGGATTTGAAGTGATTTGATCATGATCTAAGCTAAGTCCATTAAAAGGAAATTTAAAGGACTTAGAAAAATTTTGGTGTTTTGGATTTGAATTTGGTTTGATTGATTTATATTTATATTTCATTTATATACATAAATATTAATGATAATATAAATGAATTATGAGATAATCCCATGAATTTTAATTAATTTGAACTTGATTTAGGTTAAGTCCTTAAGAAGGAAATTAAGTACTTAAGACGGATCTTTGGAGTTTGAAGCTTGAATTTTTGAATTTGGTTTGATTGATTTATATTTATATTTCATTTATCTATGTGAATATAAATGAGAATATAAATGAGTTATGATAAAATCCCATGAATTTGAATTGATTTGAACATGATTTAGGCTAAGTCCTTAAGAAGGAAATTAAGGACTTAAGAAGTATTTTGAATTTGGAATTTCAGTCATGAGTTTCAATCATGTGGCATTAATTTGAGTTTGGAGAAAATCAAATAAGATTGATTTGGAGTTTGACTTGAAGGAAGGAAGGGAAAGTGGTTCAAGCTATAGGTAGGTGAGTTTTTCCTAACACCCCTAAGGCATGACCTATTCCTTTGACTAACTCTTCTAAGTCTCTAGGGCTAGGTTGACTGTCCACTTAATCAATAGATGTATCTCAAGACTAAGGATCCCTTAAAGTCTAAGAGGAGTCCTATGTCTAAGATAGAGGGGTTGAGAGCTCACTCTAAAAATGAGGTCAACAGGCTGCCATGGTTTTGTAAACCACGAAACCTTTGATCCATTATAACAGCAAGACTGACACTCCTTTCTACTATATCAGGTTAGAATGCAACCAAAAATAGAAAGATTTATCCAAATTTCTCATAGAGTTGGGGGGTAGAGGTAGACAGGGGTTCAAAGAGATAAATTGTTAGAAAGAGTAATAGAAAATAAATGGAGACTAAGAAGAGATCGGTAGCATGAGAATTGATTGAAATCGGGTGACATAAAACTCTACAGTGAACATTTTGCTCAATCTCTGTAAGAATCTACAAATCGGTCTAACTCCAACCCTAACTTCGGTGAAGAAGCCAATAAATGAAGGTTGATTCTACCTTCATAGTGAGGAGAGGACTGAATAAATGGGTTTCAGTTTCTCAACCCAACGAATGAGGGAGAGAGAGAGAGGCTTATGGTTGAGGCCAAAAAAAATTGAACAGGAAGGCTTCGATTAAAGGAATCAAAAAATTGGTAAGGGAGAAGGAGTTACCTTTGGTTTGAGTGTGGTTGGAGTTTCGAACAAGAGTGGATTATCACAGTTGAGGAAAACGGGATGAAGAGGGGGGAAGAGAGGGTGGTACTGTGCGTGTGAAGGCTTGAATGAACGAGAGAGCCCTTTCCCTTGTGACATGGGTTCAATTTTGAGGAGATCTGTAGGAGGGAACGGTTGAGAGTTGGGAGAAGGTGGGATTGGTTTAATAAACATAGGAAAAGAAATGAAGCCTTGCGTTCCTTCCATCCCAGTTTCGCGTAAGGAGATCTAGTGTGGGTGCTTGCGGCATGAAGCGATTCATGTTTATTGAAAACTAATTGACCCTTTGTGCTTGTGTTTGGATGACCTAAATGATATGATTAACCGAATTTATCTTGATTGACTTGTCAGATAAATAAGAGCTTCATCTACCATCTATTTTCTGCTTCAATGGGTTTATTGAAGATCTCTTTCTTCTATGTTATTGCAAATTTGGGTTTCCTCCGACCCTAGCTTCGTGCTTGGACGGGTTTGATGGAGGAATTAGTTTACTTATTTTGAGATTTGGAATTTCTTCTATCCTAGCTTCAAGTTTGGTGGACTTGATGAAGGATTGACTTGATTTTTCTACATTGACTTGTCAGGAAGTGTACGTATATCTTCAACCATATGCTAGCTGCTTTGATAGACTTATTGAAGGATGTGTATAGATGACCTAGCCTTCTGGTTTATATTTGATCTATAATGTTGAGTTATCAGCCTAACAATGTGTGCTTTAATAGACTGAATAACTACAAAATTCCTTTAGTTCGGCCATCTACTTTGTATAAACTATGAAATTGTTCCCCTGGTCCTATACTTTCTACTTTGACGGACTTGATGAGGAGATTGGCTTTGATCTAATCAAGCACAATGCATAGATTAAAGCCAATCTCCTCATCAAGTCACTTAAGCTGGTTAATCTGGATGGTCTAAAATTTGATTCAATTTGTAATAACACACATTTTTAGGCTGATAACTCAGTATTATAGACCTAGTATAAGTAGGAAGGCTAGGTCTTCTATAAGCACCCTTCAATAAGTTTGTCAAAGCAGCAAGCATATGGCTAAAGATATACATACACTTCCTGACAAGTCAATGTGGACAAATCAAGTCTGGCAAGCTTAAAGCTAGGACAGAAGGAATTCCAAATCTCAAAATAACTAAACTAATTCCTCCATCAAACCCCTCCAAGCATGAAACTAGGGTCAGAGAAAACCCAAATCTGCAACAACATAGAAGAAAGAGATCTTCAACAAACCCATTGAAGTAGAGAATAGATGGTAGAAGAAGCTCTTATTTATCTGACAAGTCAATAAAGACAAATTGATTAATCATATCATTTAGGTAATCCAAACACAAGCCCAGAAGGTCAACTAGTTTTCAATAAACATGACTCGCTTCATGCTTGAATCATATTTGCTGGGGGGCATTTTTTGACCCTCGCTCACTCCCCTTTTGCGAATAAATTGAAATATCATCCTACAGGCAATATAAAGATTGACTTAAGGCAGCTCTGCATTGAGAGTTTTCTCATATTATATTAGTCTATCAATCAAGTAGAAAGATTTCTTGGATTTTGATTTCTTGTAGTCACTAAGCTGGATCTGATTTGAGATTGAACAACTATCATCATTGGACTAATGAGCAGGGGCTCTTTCACTGTGATCTTTTCTTATGGCTTGTTGAGTGAGGAGAGCATCAATAATTCAACCATTTATGGGCTTGTTGAGTCTGACTTTTAGAACCTACTTCAGTCTTCAACTTAAGCTGTGATGGGTTGGTGATTTTGTCATCAAATTAATGAATGGGAGATCTTTCACTGCGGCCTTTTCTTATGGCATTTTGAGTGAGGAAAGCATCAGCAACTCAACCATTTATGGGCTTGTTGAGTTCGACCTTTAGAACTTATCCATGTCCTAGACTTCAAGATGTAGAGATTGATGCTTTTCCAACTCAGTAGATTGAAGCTTCTAAAATTAGGAGTTCTTCTGACTTAATCTTCAGAATTTGGCAAATCTGGGAGATAAACTTTTGATATTTAGGGTTGTCTTTTCATATGTAAAAATTGAAATTTTTTGTTCATGCAAGAATTTGTAAGTTAACAATAATAATTATGGATATATTCAGGGATTTCAACGTAATGCTCGATATCAACCTGAATCAGAATATATTCAAGGATCTTGTCTTATAACATGATTTCAACTTGGCTAAATATATTAAAAATGCCCCCTATCTTGTAGGGGAAATTCTAAAGCACTTTGAAAAAGCTCTAAAATAATTTAGGAAAACATATCAATGTATGAGTTGATACATGTGATCTTAAGAGGGTTTTAACATGTAACATTGATTTCATCTATGTATAGAAATCTAAAAATGCCCCCTATGTAATATGAGAATTTTTATAGAAATTTTTTTTCATCTTGAGTAAGTATATTTATTTAGGGATCTCAGCATGAAACACGATGTCAACCCAAATAAAATATACTAAAAAAAAGCCCCCTATCTTACAGGGGGATTTCTATTATACCTCGAGAATGTATTTATCATCTATAATACTTTTTCTGGTATCAACCATTAATTGGCGGCATTGGTCTTTCACCTTAGTATGCCCCTCCTTAATACACTTTTCAATGACCCTTTCCAATTAGGCTCAAATTTGCCACCAAATTTTCAGTTAGGAATAATTCATCTTCTCAGCACCAAGATCAATTCCCCTTTATGGAATGTTTGAGGCTGAACCATATGGTCAAAAGCCCTGAACATCTTTGCTCTATAAACCTCCAAATTTTGATGAGCTTGCAAATCTAACTTCATCACGCGCATCGAGTTCCTCCATTCTCAAATGAGCATTTTGATCTTCAGTTAGATTGTATTGGATGGCTACTCAAAGTGAAGATAACTCAACTTCAAGTGGAAGGACCGCTTCGATTCCAAATACTAATGAATTAGGAGTGGCTTTAGTCGACGTCTTATAGGTAGTTTGAAAAGCCCATAATGCCTCTATTAGTTTGGTATGCCATTCTCTCTTATTTTTAATGAGGATCTTCTTGAGCAGCTTAACTAATGTCTTGTTTAAAGCTTCTGCCAAACCATTTACCCTTGGATTATATTTTAAAGAATATCGCCAATCAATTTTTGTCGATCGATGAACCTATAAACCTTTATATTTTTAAAAGCTATGCCATTATCAGAAATTATTTGGTGTGGCACTCCAAATCTATATACCATATTATGAGTGAAGAAGTTGATCACTCGATCAGCAATAAGTTCTTTAAATGGGGTTGCTCCAGCCTACTTAGAGAAATAATCGATTCTTCTACAGGATGAAGCGATTAATGATGTGGATGGATCAATCAGTCCAATTATATTTGTACCCCAACATTCAAATGGCTAAGATGCTATTATTGGGTGTAATGGATTTGGAGGTTGGTGGATTATATTCCCATGTACTTGACATTCATGCCACTTCTTTGCATGACTGATACAGTCTCTCACCATAGATGGCCAGTAATAACCCATCCTTTTGATCTTTACTGCTATCTTGGGACCTGACTAATGTGCACCACAAAGTCCATCATAAACTTCAACCATTACTTTGCTAGCTTCATCTATATTTAGGCATCATAGCCAAATTTGCTCAAAGGATCTATGATATAAAGTATTATAGACAAAAGTATAGCACAACATTCTCTTCTCAATTTGAGCTGCCAGTGATTTACTATTTGGTAATTTATGTTCTTTAAAGCAGTCGATGAAGGGTCACCTCCAATCAGGTGGCTCTTCTACTATAAAGGCTTCCCACTATTTTTCTAAAACAATTTCATTCTTAGCTCTTTTGGGTATAATTCCATGTTGATTTTGAGGAGTAAGAGGAGCAACATGAGTCGCATCCTGATGTGTCAAATTTGATAACCCCTCTACCTATGGGGATTGATACTTTGCTGGCTCTAGAACTTACCGAGTAAATATCTCAATCATGACATAATCACCATTCATACTTGCCATCTCCTCAGGTAATTTTGCTAGATAATCTGCTTTGCTATTCTCAGATTGAGAGACTCACGTTAATGTGATATTTGGTATTTACTTCATAAGCTCGAGAACTCGCTTTTGGTAGAAAGCTAACTTAAGCTTTTTGATTTAATAGATGCTAAGTACTTGATTTATAATAAGCTGAGAATCACCGAAAATATGTAAGTTTTGAATGCCTATGAAAATAGATTCTTCAAGACCTGCTACCAATGCTTCATACTCAACTTCATTATCAGTTCTTGGCTCGGTCAACCCATATGATCATCTCATTATTTCTCCCTCTAGTCTTATGAAGATGATGTTGATTCCTGCTCTTGCCCTTGGGAAATTTAAAGATTGGACTTGTTTGATCGATGAGGCTCCATCAAAGTACTTTTCCTAAGAATTTTATCTTTCATGAATGAGCATAATTTTCTCATCAGACAAATCATCATCAAGGAAAGTGTCCGCAAGGAAGGGATGTGCAGCAACAAAATCAACTAAGATTTGTCCCTTTATTACTTTCTATGAAACATATGTGATATCAAATTGTAAAAGAAACACTGCCCAGCTTGGTAAGTGACCTATCAATGCTGGTCTTATCATCAAGTCCTTCAGTGGAACGATCTTTGAGATGAGAGTAATCTTGTGAGATAACATATAGTGATGGAGATTTTGGACTTCAAAGATCAATGCCAAACAGTGCTTCTCTATCGGAGAGTATCTCATTTCCTCTCCTATCAACCTCTAATTGATATAATAAAGAGCATTCTCTTTATTTTTATTGTTGTGTTATGCCAATAATACTCCAAGAAACTCTTCTAATATAGTTGTGTATAGAATAAGGGGCTTCCCAAGAGTAGGCGTTGGAAGGATTGGTGGATTTAACAAGTATCTCTTAATGCTATTGAAGGCTTATGGTGTTTATTTTTGTTTTGTGTGTGTGTATGTGAGGGGACACCACATAGATTCATAGATGTACTTATTAGGGTGATCAGGTATGACATTAAGGAATAGTATACTATCTCAAGAGATAGGAGTCACTATTCTATAATGGACCTAATCACCTAATATGGACTCCTAAGGCATGATGTGTCTTCGAATATACCAAAAATATTTTCCTTACTTTAAATGAAAAAGTAAAGCAGGGTTTATTTAAACTGGGTTCGTTATGTTCCCTATAGAGGCAAGTCTCTATAGTTAATTACATCTCAAGAGAAATGATTCCCTTAAGAATACTCTCGATTAAAGCAGGCGATTATTGTCTCCAAAAAATTCAAAGATAGGACTATCAAAGGATTTGTTGTATTTTTAAAAATCAAGTGGGAAAGATCAAAAAAGGGAGAGTTCTTATCGAAACCAAAGGAGATGAGTAGGGAGTGCTCATGATACTAGGAGGCCTAGTGAGCACTCCAATCTATCCTATGGTTGGGCTTTATGTATTTGAAATTGAGGAGATTTATTTGTTAGAGTTAAAATTTTATTAGAAATCTAGGACTTACAATTTTACAACACAAGATTGTGAAAATGCCTACGAGATGAGGATTTATTCTTGTAGCCCGCAAAGGGAAACAATGACCTCAGATCTTAAATCTAGGGATCTTTGGCGAGGGCCAAAGCGCAACCTAAATCAAAGATGAAAGTGGGTATATGGTTTACCTCCATAAGAGAGAGTAAACCACCCGACTGCTAGACTTATTACCACTTGGAGTAGCAGCCAGCTAACTCCTACGCTTTAAATCTATGTAGGCAAGTCATATGCCTTGCAAGATGGCTAGTCTTAAACTCACTCCCTAAGAGACTAGATCATGAAGGGCATGAGTAATGACTTAATATAATACAAATTTTAATAAGTTTTATTTGATTTTTGGACTTTTTGTTTTGACATGGGCTGTAGGTTTTTGTATGCCTAAATGCATGAGAAATTGGTTGTGGGCTAAATCAGAAGAGAAATAGGTGTCTTTCCATCAAAGGCACTTATAGGTCAAGCCTTTATTCTTTGGCACAGATGGAAGCCCTCTCTTAGCAAGAGTGGAAAAATATGACATGGATGATGTTATACATACAATCATCCAGCTAAGGGGTTGCTAAATATTTTTTTATTATTTGATTTAATTCCTAGGCTTTTATGTGAGATTATGAATTATTTTACAATTTTAGTTATGAGTTGTTAGTGGGATAGAAATATTATTTTTATTTTAGGAGCCTAATCGCATCCAGGCCACACAACAATCATTGATCATAAAGAAACTATAAAAAGGCATGTTATTTCTTATGCACAAGCTAAACAAAATATCACACAATTTTATAAAGCTATCACAAAAGAATAAAAGGCCGGTGCGGTTGGGTAACGTCGTACAACCTGAAAAAAAATTTGGGTAGCTGAGCTATACCCTTATACATACCGATAAAATGAAAGAATAAATTACAATTACAAAATGATAAGTGTTATGTGGTCTTGATTCTTCATCCTCCATTCTTCGCTCTGCATCCTTCATTCTTTCATCTTGGTTTGCTTCACTTCTTTCTTTCTTTCTTTTGGCTTGATTGGGATGTGACTTGATTGGGATGTAGCTTGATTGGGATATAGCTTGCTCCAAAGGCATCACATGATATATAAGACATAGTATTATAACCATGTTCATCCTTAATCCCCATGACACTTATCATAATCTTAATGCAAAATTACATCAAGAGAAAGGAAAGTAAATCTAGCTACACCTGCAAAATAAATGTTAGCTAAAACACACCATACAACCCAAGTAGTTATATGAATAATTTGGACTTAGCACCCCACACATGGGTAACCAAGCCTACCTGTCCTATCCCGAGTTATGCTTAGGGATATGCAACCTACACAGTAAAAAGCATTTAATATTTTTATTACAGTGCCCCTTAAGCATAACCCTCTGAAGCATGATTAGCTAAATATTAACTAATCTAGACTGCATACACCACCAACATCCGACTAAAAAAATACATCATAAAATCAAACATTCATCAAACCATGCACCACCCTAACATAAAGCTAGAAATGGTGACTTAGTCTAATGTACATGTGTTAAGGCTTGTGTGGCATGTCCTAACTAGGCTTTTAGAGTTATGATTTGCTAAATGTGAGGGGTTTAATTTATAAAGGGGTTGATTTATCTTTAAGTGATTTAATTGGTTTGGAGATTTTATTTAGTGTTTTCTTTTATTTCATATGACATACACTTAGCAACTAAGTATTGTAAAGAGAAGAAAGAGAGGGGATCTCAGTTTTATCCTTACCTTAAGTCACTTCTAAGGTGAACTAATTAATGGATTTCCTTTGGTGAATGATTTATTATGTGTCTTAATTAATCCTAAATTGAGATTCACTCTAAATAGCCATATTCAATAAGAAAGGCATCTTAAGATTAATTAAAATTGATTACTATCACATAACACACATCCATTTATTTCTTCCCATGATGTATATCATGCATATGAATAGATCCTAAGCATACCTATACATGCAATATAGATTTTAGCATACTTTGATGATGAATGTAAAGAAGTGTATTTGGATTTAGATGTTTGATTCTTCTTCTTTTTTTTTTTGATTGAGTTATGCGTGCATGTTTTTGTCATGTAGAAAAGGGGACTTTTTTATCAATTAGCTAAACACACGTTTACATGTATAAAAGTTTTAAGTGAGCATGGCGCCATTAATTTTTTTACAACCAGGGACGTAAGGTAAAAGACCTACTTAGGGCTACAGAAAGCCTCACAGCCTCGGGATGTCTAGACTAATATACCACTTTTCTTAGATACATGTAAATGTATGAATGACTATAAGGATAGAAAACCCATGCAAAAGGGTGATATTTGATTCATTTGATTTATGATTCTTTATTTATTAGCCACATCACACATGCATATGTATAAGAGTTTTGGTGAGTATGGCACCATTATTTTCTACACCAAGGGCGTAAGGTACAAGACCTACTTAGGGCTACTTAAAGCCTCAAAGCCCCAGGATGTCCAAACTAATATATTACTTTTCTCAAATACATATGAATGTACAAAAGAACCACATGAATAAAGAATCATGCAAGAAATTATGTTTGATTTGGTTGTATGATTTACACATGTAATATGAGATTCTTCCTAAGTTTTAACATGGAGATACATAGGAATAAATTTAAGCAAGTGTTATATTCTTTTCAAATGAACTATACACTTACCAATCCTATGTGAATCCATGTTAAAGTAGGGAAAGAGAACCTCACATTACCCAACTTATACTATCATCACATGCAAGATTATAAATATTTATAATTAACACTACTTCATTTTTAATAAATGATTTATAGGTTTTAAAAATAGCTTTTTGATTTAATAGTGATAATAACCACTCATATTTTATTTAAGTCAACACATGGAATTTAACATAAAAGAAAACATTTCAGTTAATTAATTTTAAAAAGAAATGAATGCATGATTTCATATGGCAAGTACTATTTAGCATGATTGGAAAGAAATAAAAGAATGCAAGCACATGATTTCATTCATCCTAATTAATTCCTATGGATTATCAAATTAAATAAGGCTATTTAAAATGAATCAAAATTATTTAAAGAAGTTTTTTTTTTAAATTTGAGTTTGATTTGATTTAAGGAATCTTAAAGAGGTTTGCTAATCCTAACCCAATTCCCCATCTGTGAATTAATTTAGTTTAATGAAGAATATTTAAGTTAATTTTATGTTTTAGTTAGGTTAAGGTATGAATTAAGTGAATTAATTATCCCTTACCTATATCACCTTAAGTTAATTAACTTATTAATAATAAACCAATATGATATGCAACCACATGCAAAGTAAATATGCAATGCTCCTAAGAAATGAAAGGGGCCTAATGCAATTGTCTTAAGATTAACAGTTAATTAAACTTAAGGGATCTCACTTAATTACTTTTATGATTTGTTCACACATGTGAGCCAACAATAATTTCATTATCTCTCACCTTGGGTTATTGAACACCCAAGGAGCTACCCAAAATCAATTAACGGTTGTTTAGGTCTGGGTGAATTGATTTTTTTTTTAATTTTAGTTTCATTAAGCCTTTAATTAATTGATTAAACATTTTGTTTATGTCTTAATTAGAATGATAAAATCAACTTATGGGAGAGGATCAAGAGCAAGGCTCTAATCTCAATACTTAAATCATTTAATCATTCAATTAAATTTTGAATTTTCATTTTGAAGATTAGTCACTTAATTAATCAATTAAGCATTTCATCAGCCATTAATTAATTTGATTTTTAAAAGCAAAGAAAACTTTGGAAATGGATTAGGGAAAGTAGCCCCAATCACATTCCCTAAATGATCTTACTGTTCAACAGAGGTGACTATGATTAAATTATTAATTAAGTTATTGTTCATTTATTAATTATAATTAATTGGATTAAGAGGGTGATTAGGGATTAATCAAATGATTCTCCTAATTAAGAAATCAATAAAATCCCAGAAAATAGGGGAGGCAAAGGTCATCCCCCTAAGCATCCATAGAAAATTTGAGATTAATTGAGCACTTAATTAAGCTGTAATTAAGCTAATTAGATTTTTAATAAAACCTTAATTAAGCAAATTTTTCTATTCAAAATCAGTTAATTATACTTTTCCTAGATTCCTCTCTAAAATATCTTCAAAATGAGCCTAAGTTTGTATTTTTTAAATTTTTTTCTATAATTAGTTATGATTTTAGGAAGTTTCAGGATTAAAAACCAATTAATTATCCCTAATTATATCCTTAATCCCGTCGGGCCACGTGGCTACTGACGCGACGTATTGACGAGGCGCGCTTTCCATGTGGCACAATGGGATTGGTTATTTAAGTAATCACATCATGCTTACCAACTACGGCGGTCGCTTTCATATCGATCTAAGATCAGATGGCCATGAGTTAATATGTGGGTTAAGGGAGAAATCAAAAAATCTACCGTGGGATTTGATCAGAACCATTCATCTCGATCACACGAGATGGACGATTCGTATCTATCCCATTTGCAAGTGGTGAAAGATGAGCACCATCCGTCTTCCCCCATTTGATCTGACCTCACCCGAGCTTGAATTAGGATCAAACGGATCCAACACCATCTAAAGAAGTATACAATCACATCTAACGACTAAAATCCATTGACGTGGAGATTTCTTTTACAAAAGACCAACACAAAGAGGCATAGAGCTACAATTTTGGGAAATTACCTCATCGGAGCTAATGTCTGGCGGTCAACACCCGAAGTAGCTTCGCCAAGTTGACGCGAGGCTTAGTTGATGGAGTCCGAGCTCAGTTTGTCCTAGGGTGCTCGGTTGACCAATCCACACATGCGTACATCTTGGCTCTGATCGAACTCACACCTCTCGTGCTTTGGAAGGCTCAAAAATGGTTTGGTTGGCTTTGATTGGTTATGAGGATCGTGTGGGTGAAAGAAATTTGGATTTGGTTTAGTGGAGAGGGAGTATTGCTTTAGGGAAGTGTGTCCTATTTTAGCTTGCTCACGGGAATGGCAATGGCCGAACGGAGAGGGCTTGGCAATCCTTGGATTTGCTCTAAGGAATTTTAGAATGTGCTTAGGGACTCACACGAGTTGATTGTGTCTAAAATTCACTTCGAATTGAGAAGGTATATCCCTCAATTTGCCATCATAGATGGATGAAAATGTGCGAACGCTTTTCCCTAGCTCACCACCGTCTGGCCGCTGGAGTTGTCTCTGTCAGAGCTAGGTTGCACACTAGGGATGGGATGATTCATGGGAGGAGTCTCAAGGGCTGATATGCAAAGCTTCTTCTTTCTTTGTCCATGGGGTGCTCGGTTTGGCTTGGAGGTGAGTCAACTCACCTCCCAAAGGTCCTTAGCCAACCTAAAGTGGGTTAGGGGCACTAGGTGGGTCAGGGGAAGGTTCCATGTAGTGTAAAGGAGATGCCAAGGGGGATGGGTAGTTGACTTTAGCTTGATCCATTGGGTTTAAGGTTCAAATCCTGTGGTTTGATGGTTAATCCCCTTGGTGGGGTCCACTTATCTTTTGGGCTGATTTGGAAGTGATTTAGGGCATGCTTTGGTCGGGTTTGGCTACGTCCTAGGGTCTCACAAGTTAATTTAGGGAGATTTGGCTTTATTTGGTCAAATGGGTGCCATTTGGGATAAGTTGGATTGCGTTGACCAATTAGTCAAATTGGGTCAAACCAAGGCACGGGTTAGGTTCATGTGATGATTTCGTATATTTTGGTTCAATTAGTTTGATTTTGACTCATTTGGATTCAAAAGGGTCAAATTGGTCAAGTTGACTAAATTAGGTTGGGTTAGGTATTGAGTCAAGTTCAATTGATTGATTGAAAATTATTGTAGGCTTTGGTTTGGTTCAATTTGAAATTAATTTGGATTTTGATCAATTTGACCTTTTAGGTCAATTTGGGCTAGGTTGGGTCAAGTTGATAAATTGATCAACTTTGGGTCAATCATGGTTTTGGTCAAGTTCAACAAGTGATTTGGAATGAACTTGAGCCATTGGTTGCAATCAATTTGTATTAAATCATGATTTGACCTATTTTAGCTTTTTAGGCCAATTTGGGTCAACTTAGGTCAAGTGGCCAATTAGGCTTAGTTTGGCTCAATTGATGGCTTGGTCATGTTTAATCATTGATTATGGATAGGTTTGGGTCAATGGTTTCAATCAATTTGGCATATGATGAGTTTTGGCTAGTTTGGGTTTCATTTGGGCTAAATGTTGACTTGGTCAAAGGCTAAGTTCGACTTGGTTTGACCCAATTCAAGGTGGTTGATCACCCCATGATTGTTGATCATGATTGAGGTTTAGATGGGCTTAGTTCAATCCAATTCAGGTTGGATTAGAACTTGGCTTAAAAAAGACCTTTAGGTCACTTTGGGTCAAGTGAGCCTAAATGGGTTAATTGGCTTGATCAAAGTTTGAGTCAAGTTTAGTTGAGCTCACATATAAGCCTCCAATTGTAATTGGTTTGGAGCCAAATGGGTTTTGGTTCATATGACAATTTCAACTCAAAAGGGTCAACATGGACTTGATTTCAGTTGACTTGGATTTGGTTTTATAATGAGGGTTTATGTTTATATTTAGATCAAAGAATGTAGGGATGATTAAATCATGATGAAATCCATGAGTTTTGAGTTGATTTGGGTTTCATGTAGCTAAGTTCAAAAGTTTGGCTGAAAGGGCTAAAATTGGGAATTTGATTTGATTTGGATTTGGTTTTGGTCATTTGAATTTATATTTCATTTATATTTGTGAATATAAATGATGATAAAAATGGGTCATGAGAAAATCACTTGAGTTTGGAGTGATTTGGAAGCAGATTTGACCAAATTAAGGGATGTACGTCAAAAAGGCCAACTTGGACTTTGAATTGGTTTGATTTATTTTTTGCCATTGGAGGGTGGGTTTCATTTATATTTATGAATATAAATGAAGGAATGGTTGATTTATAAAGAAATTAATGAAGTTTGAGTTGGTTTGAAGGAGTTTTGACTAAGCATATGAAGGTGGTTCATATGACTTAGAAAGAGATTTTGGAGTTTAGATTTAATCATGGGTTTCAATTATTGGATAGTTGAATTTGATTTATGATTTGAAATTTGATTGGAGATTGAATTTAATAACTAAGAAAATCAATTGCAATGGGGGTTGATTTGGATTTGGTTGAGGCTAAGTCCATGCGATAAAATCAAAAGGCTTAGGGAGGGATTTAGAGTTTGAATTTAGTGATGAATTTCAATCATTGGATAGTTGGATTTGATTTTGGAGTTTGAATTGAGATTGAATTTGAGGTTTGGTTTGAAAGAAGGAAGCAAGGAATGGGTTAGGGCTATGGGGTAGGCAAATCCTCCTAAATCTCTAAGGCACAACCTATTCCTATGGCTAAATCTTCTAAGTCTCTAGGGTTAGGTTAATTGTTCACCTAATAACTAGAAGTGTCTTAAGACTAAGGAACTCGTAGTGGCTATAAGAGTCCTAAATCTATGATGAGGAAGTTGATGGCTCACTCTAAAAGTGAGGTCAACAAGGCTTCTTAGCACTCCTTGTCCAATTTGAATGGAGCATTCTTTTTCATCAACATTGCAAATGGTTGACAGCATTCTGAGAGGTTTGATATAAATCATCGGATGAATGCAAGCTATCTTTATAAAGAATGGAGCTGACACAAACACTTCGATGGAGGCATCTCTACAATTGCCTTGATTTTAGCAGGATCGATCTCAATTCCTCAGTGACGTACAATGTATTCGACAAATTTTCCAGAGGATACCCCGAATGCACATTTTAGAGGATTCATCTTGAAATCATTTTTTCTGATTATTTCCAATACAATTCTCAAGTCTTCAAAATAATTTTCATGATTTAAGCTCTTCACCACCAAATCATCAATATAACATTCCATCTTCTGGTGAATCAACTCATTAAAAATACGTGTCATGACCCTTTGGTAAGTAGCTCCAGGATTTTTCAATCTGAATGGCTTGACTGTGTAGCAGTATATACTAATTGGCATCCTAAATGATGTGTGCTTCAAATCTTCATGAGCCATCTTGATTTGATTGTATCCTAATGATCTGTCCATGAATGAGAACATGTCGTAGTTAGAAGTATTGTCCACTAGTAGTTCTGATATTAGAAGCGAAAAGTCATCTTTTGAACATATCTTATTTAGGTCCCGAAAATCAATGCAGACATGGATTTGCCATTCTTCTTCCTAACTAGGACAATGTTGGCTATCCAATCTACATACTTCTCCTCTGAATGAAGCCTGCTTCGACCAGCTTCTTAGTTTCTGCAATTACCTGTTCTTCAATCTCCAATCTCATTCGCCTAGGAGCTTTCTTAACAGGCATCACATCCGGTTTAATGACAAGTTTATGAACTGCTACATCAGGGGATAAGCCTGGCATTTTAGAATATGTCCAGGCAAAGAAATCCCTAAATTCATAAAGTAGCTTTTTTAACTCTTCAACTTTCTCATCAGGTAGAAGGGCGCTGACGAAAATTGGACGGGGATCATCCTCAACTTCTAGGTTGATTTCTTTGAGTTCATCCATAGTTGCTATTTGTCCACCATCTTTGAGTTCTTTAGGCAGGTTTGGCTTCTACTTCTTCATCATTTGTAAGAAGAATTTCATAGAGATCATCTTCTTCCTCACTATTAGTTTTGATCGCATCTTCTATTATATTATAACAAACTTCATTTTGATGAGATTTGTGGATGAACCCAAGACCTTTAGTGACAAACTTATCACTTCTTCGTGATATTTGTAGAATTTTTTGATTCCACATCTTGTTAAAGATTTGAGTTCTCTATTTAGTAGTTCCAATATGAATTCCAAGCTTATGCATCATTCTTCACAATTTTTGTGGATAGTATATTGGTATTCTTGTTGGCACTATCTCATCATAATTTTTATGTTGAGTAGGCCGATCAAAATTGTGAGTTCCTGTTCTACAACTCTCACTCAACGATGACACATAGAATGTTATCAATTCTTCAATGTTATGAACCTCTAGTGGAGTGATTTCTTTGAAGTATTATTGAGGGATGGGTATAATTTTGAGGGAGTCATATAACTTTGTCATGTGAGCTATCCTTCTTGATGCAACCATCTGAACCCTATTTCCATATATAGATTCAAAGTCATCGTCTGAATCAGAATCACTTATTTCATACTTTTTTCTTCTTCAAAGCTTATAAGTTCTCTTAGGTTTGACCAGAATATTTTCTTCTTCTTGTGTGTCACTTCCCAATTTAGAAATTGATCTTCTTGATTTAGGTGTAGAATCAAGTGCTTTAGGGAGTGTCGACATTACCTTCTTTTTTCCCCTATGCTTCTGTTCTTTCACCTTCTGAAGTTGCTTTCTAATCCTTGAAGTGGATGCTTCAGCCTCAAGAGGTTCTATAGGCTTAGGCTCATTAGGTATGAAGTATTTTGCATCTTCATAAATCTTTGCTTCATGGACGGAGAATGGTTGTAGGTTGCTAGAAATTCTAAACTCTTCTCCCTCTTGTAGGTACTTCATACATTGATGCATAGCTGATGGGATCATGCCATACTCATGCAACCACGACAAACCCAAGAGAGCACTAAATGATGTATCAACGTCGATTACATGAAACTTGGCTTCTGTATATAAATCCTGAAACTTGAGTGAGAGAATAAAAGAACCCAGGGTTATTACCATTTTTCATTGAAGCCATGAACCATCAACATATCCCTCCCAAGATGTTGGATATCAAGTGATAATCCTTATAATTCTTTTAGACTCATAAGATTGATAAAAGAACCTGGATCAATCATTATTCAGTTGATTAAGATGTCATCACTCTCTGTGGTAACATATAGAGGATGGTTGTGATCCATTATTCCCAATATAAGATCTTCTTCAAAAATATGATTATTGGGAGATCTTGAGTTTGCAATGATTCAGTCATGCATTTTTCAGCTAAGTAAGCTTCATAACTCTCTGGATCTTTGAGAGCCTGTATCAAAGTTTCTCGGAGATCTTTTGACATTAAGAGAGCCTCATATACACTTAATTATTCTGGGATCTTTATCAGATGTGATAGAATATTATAATTTATCTTTTCTCTTTATTTAAGCTTTATTTTAGAATTTTGGGAATGATATCTTCATTGACTTCAATTTGTATGCCTTTTTTTATTTGAATTCCCCTTCTTTAATAATTATGGTAAGACTTTACCACTTCTCAATTGAACTTGAATCACCTTGTCTTGCTCAAATTCATCTGAAAAAGTTGTTTTTTCAAATTCACTTTTTATTCTTGAGGATTGACCAAAAGGGCTAGATCACTTTTCAACTTCATACATTTCATATGAGATGATATCGATGAGTCTGACTCTTCTCCATCGAGAAAACATAAATCTGCATCTAAACTATCATCTTTTTGTTGATTCATTAGACAAAATTCATATGCTAACTTCTCAAGCTGTTCTTATTTTCCTGATAAGAGTTTTGATGGGTTAGTGGAGTCTGTCTGACTACCCTTGTCATTTTAGAGTAACAGATGCTAAAGAACATCTAATATCACATACATAATTTGGCATATCTCTACTGGACAAGATTCACCATTATCTTCTTCATCCAATTCAATAATACAAAGTTTAGGCATAAAGTCTGCAAGCATAAATGGTTGTCTTGTTGGTTGGTGATACTTCTTTAAATTATTATTAATCTTTTGAGTTATAGTCTTCTTCTTGCTTTTCTTTTTCTTAGCTAACTTCTTTGACTTGTGAGGCCTACATTTAGTAGACTGCTTCTCATGCTGTGATGAAGTAGCCTTATCAAAATGTCACTGATAAGTTAAAATACTTGGTTTAGGCATTTCTCTTAAGTCTAATATAGGTTCAAGTGGTGATTTTCCCTTAACAATAGGGACACCTTTTAGCTGCTTCAACATTTTCACGATCTTCTTAGAGACTACTGTTCTAGTCTAAATTATTTTTTCTTTCTTTTTATCTTTAATGAATGATACGAAGTAGGATGTAATCATCCTTGTAGATTCTCTTTTCGGGTTGACTAGGACACTATCGAATAATGTAAATTCACCTTGTCAATACTTCCTTTCTAGCTGATCTTTGAAGACATAACAATCTTCGATAGGATGGCAAATCATCCGATGATAGAGATAGTAATTTGGATTATTGACTTGATCAGCTTCTTCAAGCATTTTAATTTTTGGTAATTGTAAACCAGCTTTGACTGCTTGTAGAAATAATTTTACCACACTATCCCTTCTAAAGGAATATTCTTTATTCATCTTTTCCTTAAGATATGCCGCATTCGCTCATCATCTCTTGTTACTTGTTTTGGATGCTCTCCACCACTTGGAAAAAGTCTGAGGTTTATCATTGCCTCAATTTTGGCTGTGAATTAGAAGGACAGGCTTCTTTCCCTTATCATCAATATACATTGGTTGTTTTCCTTTATCCACATTATAGATTACTCATTTTTCACTACTTGATCTATAGGAAGTGGCATGAGTTTCATTTCTCCTTGATTTTAAGGTTTATTTTTTCTTGATTTAATTATATATATGTCACACCCCAGATGACACCCTACACGGAATAAAAATAAAATTAATTAGGAAATTAGGAAATAAGGAAATAAGCTAATTGGATATTACAATATATTTCATACTTAGGGCAATTTAGCTTTTCAAATTTAGCCACCCTATTGAGAAAGACTTGAAATATTATTATTGATGTCATACATAAAAATGGTGCCATTTTATCATCTATATTGCCCATTAACAATTGGATTGTGTGTTCTTCCTCCAATTGTTATTCGCATTTCATGCTTAGGTTACACCAACGAGTTACAAATTTTATCACTGACTCATCTTTTCTCTTTTTCAGCAAGGCAAGGTTAATGATCATTATTTTCTCGGTTGCACTGATGAACCTTTTCACGAATATTATCTCTAGTTCGGTAAAGGTTTCAATCGAATCATTTGTTAGTTTTGCATACCACTGGAATGCAGTTGAAACCAGGTTGTTGATAAACTGGCAGAACAACATTGCATTATTTCCTCCTGTGTTACCACAAGTAACCTTGAATTGGGCTAGATGTTATTATGGATTACCATGCCCACTAAAAATATTAAATTTTGGTACTAAGTAACCTTTTGGGTATGGTACTTGATCAAATTCAATTGGGTAAGGGTGACCTTTACTCACCAGTTTTTTTAGCCTGCTCTAAAGCTATGACTTCCTTTATCTTTTCATTAATTATTATTTCTAATTGAGTAGCTATTACTATTCTTGGTACACTAGGCACATTCTGAATTACAGGTTGAAGAGCTAATTGATTAACTTCACTCCTCCCTTCAGGTATAACATGTACTACAAGAGCTTGAGGTATCAGAGTGATTGGTGGTAGAAGTTGTATTATTAGCTACTTATTGATTAGTAAATCAAATAGGTGCTACATTTCATGTGATATTCTTCTATAATATATCCATCATGATATTCATTTGTACCATCATGTCATTCATCTTGTAACCAAGCTGTGTAATTTCTTTATCTTCGGCTTCCATTTGACGTTGCATTTGACTTTGATCTCTAGATAGCACCACGATATCAAATAATACAGGCTCTTCTTCTTCATCTATTTTTTGTTGTTGTTCTGCTCCCTGCTTATCGTCAAGGGAAGAACTTGATTGTCCTTTTTTTATGCATTTGTAGGGACTGCTGTTGCTAGGGCTGAACGACGACATTGATTGTAAAATCATGTACCAAGTTGATCATTTTTGGTTCGACCATATAAAAAGCCTCAACTCCCATGATCTCTTTTTCATTTGGGTCTACTTCTTCTTCTTCCTCAGTAGAGATGTGAGATCCATCTTCTACTTGCTTCTGTGAAGACTCTTCTTCATAAATGTCAAATTTAGGCTCAAGTTCCCTGGATCCATGTCACTGCTGATGGTGCTGAGCAGAAAGTTCATCTATATCTCTGACCAAATAGATGACTTCCACTTCCATAGTACCCTGTTCGTTGTCTTCTTTTTGCACATGAATTTTTGATCGACATTTCCAGTGGATCTCTAGTTCAGTGTGCTGAACAAACACTTCTTCCATTAGGGGACTGCCATCAAAGTCAACCTTCTATCGTGGAGGTGAATCTGATCGATGACAGGATCCCCTAGAGAATTCTTCAGGGTGTCGACCATCATATCTTTTATCAGTGATATTCCTTCTTTTATGTATCCACTTATGATAAGTTATTTTTGAGGTAGATTTCTGAATATATGCATAAGATGTCACACTTGTTTCTTTCTTTAGAATTTCATTATGGGGCCTTGACCTCCATATCTATTTACCCTTTCATTAGGACCTTTTGGCAGCTGATTCTTGGACACGTAGTCCAAGTGTCACACTCTGATGCTCTCTATGTGAAGCATACTTGGCTCGATGACTAGTTACCATAAGAGATAGCAACTTCCTTAGCATGGCTTTAGTATTTTCAATCATCACAGGCCTTTGAAATCTTATTTTCATTAAGCCCCTTTTTTTGGCTACTTTAAGAACTTTATGTATTATAGAGGATAGTGTTTCAAGCTATCTATTCTGTGGTGGTGGAGCTTGATTCTGTTGAGTCCAGAAATACTACTTCACCACATAAGTAGAGATATTCATTTTTACTCATTTTAGATTATCAAAGTTGTTATGGGTAGGAATACTCACTTCTAGTGGCAATATTATTTGTTCACTGGGTCATTTAGGTAGGATCTACTGATCCCTTAGCTCAGCATTTCTCTTTCTTCTTTTTCTTCTGGTTAATTTGCTTCCTGATAAGGAAGCCTCAAAATCATGTCTTCCAGGTACAAATATTTCAGTTTGCAAAGCATTTGTACCATTAAACATCAAAGATACATTTTGTCCACTGACGGTTCTTTTCATCACGGGGGATTCAAATTGACCCAATTTTTCAAAAACTGAAGTTCTCTATCGAGAGTACTCCTTAACAATTGTTGGTTGCTAAATTGGTTGGTGAGCATGACAAGTAGCAGCAAACTAAGGCCTTCCGACATGACCTTGGATGAGTGCACCATGGGTGGGTACTTCAGGAGTTCCAACTATTATAGTTGGGAAATTCAAGTTACCAAATTGAATTATAGCTTCAACATCTCCTGTGTTGATGATGGCATTAGCTAAGCAGATATTTACACCATGCCCTATTGGAATAGTGAAAGGAGTGCTCTATAGATCCATTCTGTGCAAGTAAAAGATGGGGATTAGTAATCAGTAATTATTATTTCTCCCCATACTTTAAAAATGCAATGGTACTACAAAACAAAATAATAATGTAATAAAGATATACTCTACAGAATAAATTTTTTGACATAGAGCCTCATACATTAGTAATTGGAATTTATTACAATTTAAATCACCATTTTTTGTTTTGAATTTTCAAATATTTTGTTGCTAGCTCCAAAAATTTTCCACCGACCTCTTGAATTGAAGAGAGTATGAATTTGAGTATCGGTGTAATTTTCAGAAGGGATATGGAATAGTAGATAAGACACTACCTAGAGATTTTGCCCTCATTTGGTGATGACTTTAGATCTGGTTCCAAGTTTCCTATAGGCACAAGCACCTATAGTTAATTACCCCTCCCAATACTGAGAGAGAACATTCGATTAAGGCTAGTCATTAGATCACTAAATGCATAGCATATAGTAGTAGCCTGTGGAGTTTTGAAATTTAGATTTATGAAATTCATCATCATTTAACTTAAACTGGTTGGTTGGGGGGATGTTGACGTGCCCGATCTAGATCCCATGGTTCTGACATCTTGGGCTATAACAATCCCTAGTATACTTAGTCAGAGGAGGTAGTCGACCCAACCTAATGGAAGGATCCTTATCAGCAACATATGGGTTATGTCGTCCAAGAAATCCTAGTAGACCTAGGGTGGTGTTTGTCTAAGGAGACAAGCTTAAGTCTACCTTAGCTGACAGAGGGCTTTTTTGCCCTATCCAGTATACCCTATGGTTCACAACTCAAAGGGTAGATCCATTGGGGAGCATACGGGCTATAGTCGTGATCGTAATATAATGGTGTGTTGACCTCACTCTTAGAGTGAGCCCTCAACTTCCTCATCATAGATCTAAGACTCTTATAGACACTAAGGGTTCCTTAGCCTTAAGATACTTCTAGTGATTAGGTGAACACTTAACCTAACCCTGGAGACTTAGAAGAGTTAGCCATAAGAATAGCTTGTGCCTTAGGGATTTAGGAGGACTTGCATACCCTATATCCCAAACCCAATCCTTGCTTCCTTCTTTCAAACCGAACTTCAAATTCAAATTCAAATTCTAAAATCAAATCTAACTATCCAATGATTGAAACCCATGACTAAATCAATTCCAAAATCTCTTCTTAAGCCCTTTGATTTTATCTTATGGACTTAGCCTTAATCAAATCCAAATCAACCACAATCCAATTGATTTTCTCAATTATTAAATTCAATCTCAAAACAAATTCCAAATCATAAATCAAATCCAACTATCCAATAATTGAAACCCATGATTAAATCAATTCCAAAATCCCTTCTTAAGCCCTTTGATTTTATCTTATGGACTTCGCCTTAATCAAATCCAAATCAACCCCAATCTAATTGATTTTTTCAATTATCAAATTCAATCTCAAATCAAATTCCAATTCATAAATCAAATCCAACTATCCAATGATTGAAACTCATGATTAAATTCAAACTCCAAAACCCCTTCCTAAGCCATATGAACCACCTTCATATGCTTAGTCAAAACTCCTTCAAACAAACTCAAACTTGGTGGATTTCTTTATAAATCAATCATTCTTTCATTTATATTCATAAATATAAATGAAACCCATCCTCCAATTACCAAAAATAAATCAAACCAATTCAAAATCCATGTTAGCCTTTTCTGACCTACATCCTTTAATTTGGTCAAATTTTCTTCCAAATCACTCCAAACTCAAGTTATTTTCTCATAACCCATTTATATCTTCATTTATATTCACAAATATAAAATGAAATATAAATTCAAATGACCAAAACTAAACTGAAATCAAATCAAATTCCGAATTTTAGCCATTTTAGCCAAACTTTTGAACTTGGCTAAATGAAACCCAAATCAACTCAGAACTCATGGATTTCTTCAAAATTCAATCATTCCTACAATCATTGATCCAAAAATAAATATAAACCACCATTATCAAACCAAATCCAAGTCAACCCAAATCAAACCCAAGTTAACCCTTTTGACTTGAAATTATCATATGAACAAAACCTATTTGGCTCCTAACCAATTGCAATTGGATTTATATTTCAATCTTAAGCTCATATGAGGGTACAACTAAACTTGAATCAAACCTTGATCAAGATAATTAACCCATTTAGGCTCACTTGACCCAAAGTGACCTATAGGACCTTTTTGAGGCAAGTTCTAATCCAACCCAAATTGGATTGAACTAAGCCTATCTAAACCTCAATCATGATCAACAATCATCATCGGGTGATCAACCACCTTGAATTGGGTCAACCCAAGTCAAACTTAACCTTTGACCAAGTCAACATTTAGCCCAAATGAAACCCAAACTAGCCAAAATCCAACATATGCCAATTTGATTAAAACCATTGACCCAACCCCATTCATAATTAATGATTGAACATGACCAAACTTTCAATTGAGCCAAACCAAGCCTAATAGGCCACTTGACCTAAGTTGACCCAAATTAGCCTAAAAAGCCAAAATGAGTCTAATCATGATTTAATCCAAATTCATTGCAACTAATGGTTCAAATTCATTTCAAATCACTTATTGAACTTGACCAAAGTCATGATTGAGCCCAAGTTTATCAATTCGTCAACTTGACCCAATCTAGCCCAAATTGACCTAAAAGGTCAAATTGACCAAAATTCAAATTAATTCCAAATTAGACCAAACCAAAGCCTACAATCATTTTTAATCAACCAATTGAACTTGACTCAACACCTAACCCAGCCTAATTTTGTCAAATTGGTCAAAGTTGTCAACTTGACCAAATTGACCCTTTTGAATCCAAATGAGTCAAATCTTAACCTAGGCCAAACCACTCTAAATTAATTGAACCAAACTTCCCAAATCATCATATGAACCTAACCCAATCTGTGGTTTGACCCAATTTGACCAATTGGTCAACCCAACCTAACCTAGCCCAAATGAAACCCATTTGACCAATCCAAGCCAAATCACTCCAAACTAACTTATGGGACCCTAGGACTTAGCCAAACCTGACCCAAACATGTCCTAATTCATTTCCAAATTAGCCCAAAAGCCAAGTGGACCCCACCCAAGGGGATTAGCCATCAATCCATAGGATTTAAACCTTAAAACCATTGAATCCAAGATAAAGTCAACTACCCCATCCCCATGGCAACTCATTAGCACTCCATGGAACCTTCTCCTGACCCGCCTATCTAACCTAACTCACCCTAGGTTGGCCAAGAACCTTTGGGAGGTGAGTTGGCTCACCTCCAACCCAAATCGAGCACCTGCTGGATCAAGATCTTTGCATCCTTGCACATTGGGTCCATGGCAGCTCCTCATCATTCCTCTCATCCCTTGCGTGCCTCCCTGACTTGATGGAGACAAGTCCGATGGCCGGAAGATGGCAAGCCAGTGTAAAATGTGCGCACGCTGTCGTCCATCCATAATGGGAAATTGAGGGGTATACCCCCTCAATTCGAACATGATTTTGCACACACTTACATTGTGAGCTCTCCTAACTCATTTACAAAGCCCCTTAGAGTGTTTCCAAGGATTCCCAAGCCCTACCCATTCGACATTGCCCATTCCCGAGCAAAGCTGAAATAGGGAATCCCAATCCTGAGCAATATCCCTCATTTTGAAATCAAACTTCAATTCCTTTAGCCACACCGTCACCATACCCAATCGAAGCCAACCGAACCAATTCCCAAGCTTCCAAGCCACGAGAGGATCAAGTTCAATCAAAGCTGAGCCCATTGTGTGCGTGGATTGGTCAACCAAGCATCCCACACCAAATCAAGCTTAAAGCTCTTCAACAAGACATCACCTCAATTAGGCGAAGCTACCTCTAGCATTGCACTACTGTACATTAGCTTCGGTGAGGTAATTTCTCAAACTGAGCCTTGTATGCAAAAGTGGGTTGGTCCTTTATGAAGAAAATTTTAATTTCAAATAAAATTGATCATTAGATGTATGCGTCTCCCTTCCCCAAAGGCGTGGGAAGAATTTGGAGACAATCTGAGCTCGGGTGAGCTCGGATTGAATGAGGGAAGACGGATGACATTCGTCTTCCATCACTCACGAATGAGATAGATCATGAATCATCCATCCCGCATGATTGAGATGAATGGCTCTGATCAAATCCCATGGTAGAGCCTTCGATTCCTTTCCTAAAGTGTGGATCGAATTGTGGCCGTCCAATCTTAGATCGGACAGTTCACATAGAAAGCGCATCTGCTGTCGGCAGAGTCAGCGCATGGATGACCAAACCTATCGTGCCACATGGAAAGTGTGCCGCGTCACCCACCACATGTCCCGACGGGATTAAGGTTTTAATTAGGGCTAATTAATTAGTTTTTAATTCTGAAACTTTCTAAAATCATAACTAATTGTAGAAAACTCCAAAAAAATACAAACTTAGGCTCATTTTGAAGATATTTCGGAGTAGAATCTAGGAAAAGTTTCATTCATTAATTTTGAGCAGTGATTTTAGCTTAAATAGGGTTATATTAAAAATCTATTAGCTTAATTACACCTTAATTAAGAACTCATATAATCTCAAATTTTCTATGGATGCTAAAGGGGATAACCTCTGCCTCCCCTATTTCTCTGGGATTTTATTGATTTATTAATTAGGAAAATCACTTGATTAAACCCTATTCACTATATTAATTTAATTAATCATAATTAATGAATAAATAGTAACTTAATTAATCATTTAATCATAATCACCTTTGTTGAACAGTAAGATAACTTAGGAGATGTGGTTGGGGATACTTGTCCTAATCCATCTCCTAAGTTTTCTTTACTTCTAAAAATCAAATTAATTAATTGCTAATGAAATGATTAATCTTCAAAATGAGGAAATCAAAATCTAATTGAATGCTTAAATGATTTAAGGATTAGGATTGGGGCCTAGCCCTTGATCCTTTCCCCTAAGTTAATTTCAACATTCAAATTAAAACATAACCTAAGTGTTTAATCAATTAAATAAAGGCTTAATGAAATTTAAAAAAAAAACACATCCACACTTAAGCAACCCTTAATTGATTTTAGGCAGCTCCTTGGATGTTCAATAACCCAAGGTGAGAGATAATGAAATTATGGTTGGCTCACATGTGTGATAAAATCACAAAAGTAATTAAGTGAGATCCTTTAAGCTTAAATAACTATTAATCATAAGCTAATTGCATTAGGCCCCTTTCATTTCTTAGGAGCATTACAAATTTACTTTTCTTGTAGTTGCATATCATATTGGCTTATTATTAATTAGTTAATTAACTTAAGGTGATATAGGTAAGGGTTAGTTAATTCATTTAATTTATACCTTAACCTAATCAAAACATAAAACCAACTTAAATATTCTTCATTAAACCAAATTAATTCACACATGGGGAATTCGGTTAGGGTTAGCAAACCTCTCTCATATTTCTTAAATCAAATCAAACTCAAATTTAAAAATATCTTTAAAGTATTTTGGTTCATTTTATATAGCCTTATTTAATTTGATTGTCCTTAGGAATTAATTGGAATGAATGAAATTATGTGTTTACATTCCTTTATTTCTTTCCAATCATACTAATTATTGCTTGCCATATCAAATCAAACATTTATTTCTTTTAAAATTAATTAAATGAAATGTTTTCTTTCATGTCAAATTGCATGTGTTGACTTAAATTAAAAATATGAGTGGTTATTATCACTATTAGATCAAAAACTATTTTCAAAAGCCTATAAATCAATTATTATAAATGAAGAGATGCTAATTTCAAATTTCTATAAGTTTGCATGTGATAATAATATAAGACATGTAATATGAAATTCTTTCCCTATCTTAACATGGATTCACATAGGATTTGCAAGTGTATAGTTCATTTGAAAAGAACACAACACTTGCCTAAATCTACTCCTATGCTCCTTCATGTTAAGACTTAGGAAGATTTTCATATCACATATGTAAATCACATAATCATATCAAACATAATTTATTGCATGAATCCCTAATGATATGGTTATTTTTGTACATTCATATGTATTTGAGAAAAGTTATATATTTGACTACACATCCCGGGGCTGTGATGCTTTAAGTTGCCCTAAGTAGGTCTTATACCTTATGTCCTTGGTGTAAAAAACAATGACACCGTACTCGCTTAAAACTCTTATATATATGCATGTCTGATGTGGCTAATGAATAAAGAATCATAAATCAAATAAATCAAATATAACCTTTTGCATGGATTTTTTTATCCTTATAGTTATTCATACATTTACATGTACTTAAGAAAAGTGGTATATTAGTTTAGACATCTCGGGGCTGTGAGGCTTTAAGTAACCCTAAGTAGGTCTTGTACCTTACACCCCTGGTGTATAAAACAATGGCACCATACTCACTTTAAACTTTTATACATATAAATGTGTATTTAGTTAATGGATGAAAAATCTCTCTTTTCTATATAATAAAGACATGCATTCATAATTCAATCAAAAATGAAATATTTAAAATAAAAATACATTTCTTTGCATTCATCATCAAAGTGTGCTAAGATTTACATTGCATGTATAGGTATGCTTAGGATTATTCATATACATGATATACATGACAGAAAGAAATAAATGAATGTGTTATGTGATATTAATCCATTTCAATTAATCTTATGATGCCTTCCTCATTGAATAATATTATTTAGATTGAATCTAAACTTAGGGTTAATTAAAACACATAATAAATCATTCACTAAAAGAAATCCATTAATTAATTTACCTTAGAAATGACTTAAGTTAGGGATAAAAGAGAGACCCCCTCTCTTTCTTCTCTTTATTACACTTAGTTGCTAAGTGTAGGCCATATGAAATAAAAGAAAATATTAAGTAAAACCTTCAAATCAACTAAACCACTTAAAGAGAAATCAACCCTTTATAAATTAAATCCTTCACACTTAGCAAATCATAACTCTAAAGCCTAATTAGGACATACCACACAAGCCTTAACACATACACACTAGATTAAGTCACCATTTCTAGATTTTATGTTAGGGCGATTCATGGTTTGATGAATGTTTGGTTTTGTGATGTATTATTTTAGACTAGATGTTAGGCTGGATGTGCATAGTCTGGATGTTAGGTCGATATTAGAATAATCATGCTTTCTGTAGGGGGTTGTGCTTAAGGGGTGTTATAATAAAAATATAAATGCCTTTTGCTTTGTAGGTTGCTTATACCCCTAAGCATAGCCCAAGTTAGGATAGGCAGGCTTGGTTACCATTATGTGGGGTGCTAAGTCCAAATTATCCATATAATTGCTTATCTTGTGTGGTGAGTTTAGATAACATTTATTTTGCAGGTGTAGCTAGATTTACTTTCCTTCCTTTTAATGTAATTTTGCATTAGGGTTAGGATAAGTGTTATGAGGAATAAAGGTAAACATTAGTTGTAAGACTATGTCTTATATACCATATGATGCCTTTGGAGCAAGCTACATGCCAATCAAGCCAAAAGAAAGAAAGAAAAGGGAGCAAATCAAGATGATAGCATGAAAGATGAAGAGTGAAGAATGGAGGATGAAGAATGAAGACTCCCATAACACTTATCTTTTATAATTATAATTATTCTTTCATTATATTGAGATGTATAAGGGTAGGGCTTGGCTACCCACATTTCTTTTCGGGTTGTACAGCGGTCCTGACTACATCATCCTCTTAGTCTTTTACGATAGCTTTATAAAACTATTTGATGTTTCAGTTAGCTTGTGTATTAGAAATTGCATGCCTTTTCATAGTTTCTTTATGATTGGTGATTGATCTGTGGCCTAGATGTGATTAGGCTCTTAAGCAAAAAATAAATTTTCTATCTCACTAACAAATCATAACTAAAATTTTAAACTAACTCATAACCTCACATAAAAGCCTAGGAATTAAATCAAGATAATAAAATATTTAGCAACCCGTTAGTTGGATGAATATATGTATAACATCATGCATGTTATATTCTTCCACTCTTATTAAGAGAGGGCTTCCATCTGTGCTAGAGAATAATGGCTTAACTTACAAGAGCCTTTGATGGAAAGACACCTCTTTCTCTTTTGATTTACCCCATAATCAATTTTCTCATTCATTTAGATATACAAAATCCTATAGCCTGTGTCAAAACAAAAAGTCCAAAAATTAAATAAAACTTGTTAAAATTTGTATTAGATTAAGTCATTACTCATGCCCTTCATGATCTAGTCTCTTAGGGAGTGAGTTTAAGAACTTAGTTTCTCTTCTAAGTAAATAACACCGCCATCTTGGGTAAAGCATACATTTGCCTACATGGATTTAAAGCATAGGAGGAGTTAGTCTTACCCACGGTAATAAGTCCAAATGTGGCTTACTCTCTCTTTTGGAGGTAAACCTTATACCGACTTTCATCTTAGATGTAGGTTGTGCTTTGTCCCTCGCCAAAGTTCCTTAGCTTTAGGATCTGAGATTGTTGTTTCCCTTTGCGGGCTACAAGCATAAATCCTCACCTCTTAGGTATTTCTATAATCTTATGTTGTGGAATTGTATGTCCTAGATTTCTAATAAAATTTTAACTCAAACAAATTAATCTCCTTAATTTCAAATATATAAAGCCCATCCATAGGGTAGATTGGAGTGCTCACTAGGCCTCCCAGTATCATGAGCACTCCCTACTCATCTCCTTTGGTTTTGATAAGAACTCTTCCCTTTTGATCTCTCCCACTTGATTTTCAAAAATACTACCAATTTATTGATAGTCCTATCTTTGAATTCTTTAGAGATAATAATCGCCTACTCTAATTGAGAGTATTCTTAAGGACCTCAGTTTCCTTAGGATGTAATTAACTATGGAGGCTTGCCTCCATAAGGAACTTAATGAACCTAGTTTAAATAAACCCTGCTTTACTTTTCCATGTAAAGTAGGGGAAAAATCTCTGGTATATTCGAAGACCCATCATGCCTTAGGAGTCCCTATTAGGTGATTAGGCCCATTACAAGGTAGTGACTTTTATCTCTCAAGATAGTACACTATTCCTTAATGTCATACATGATCATACTAATAAGTACATCAGTGGATCTGTGTGGTGTCCCCTCGCATACACACACAAAGCACACAAGCGTAAAAATAAACACCATAGATTTTTCTGGCGACTCCACTGGGGATGGTTCATGTCTCCATCTCTAGTAGACAATTATTGTCTCCAAGCATCGATAGTGGTATTGCATTTCATATGAGTTCAAGACTATCTTCCTTTTCGTTTGCACTTAGCTTATTTTATTCCTAAGCAAAGTTAGCCAACATCCTTTAGGTTTTAGAACCTCACTTAGTTTAGGTCTTGAAACCCTTATTGGGCTCCCCAATGGGTGAGAACATAATTTATCAAGAAAAGGAGAGATAATAAAATTTAGAACCTCCTCACCACTAGCTTGGTGAAGCAGGGTTCATCATAAAACTTAAAGAAAATAATTTCTTTCACAAACTGACACTTTCCAAAAGCACCTTTCACAAAATCACAAAATCAAGACCCCTCCATTTAACAATCCTTATGATTGCTACATGGAGGTTCTTTTCAAAAGCACATTCTTGAAAAATAACCAAAGCCTATTCAACATATTCAAAATTATTGAATGAGGAATCCATTTTTCAAGTAAAATTGAACCTCTACTCAACATATTTCACATATCTTGGAGTTAAAGCTTCCCTCTTTTCAAAGAGCAAATCATGCCATATTTGATTCCCACTTAACATATTCAAACTTATTAAGTGAGAATTTCTATTTGAATCAAACATAAAATTTGACCTTCACTTTTATTAAGTGGGGGTCTCATTTTCAAAACATAAAATTTAACCTTCACTTAACAATTTCAACTTGTTAAGTGGGGTTCTCATTTTTAAAACATAAAATTTAACCTTCACTTAACAATTTCAATTTGTTAAGTTGGGGTCTCATTTTCAAAACATAAAATTTTACCTTCACTTAACAATTTTAATTTGTTAAGTGGGGGCCTCATTTTCAAAACATAAATTTTACCTTCACTTAACAATTTCAATTTGTTAAGTGGGGGTCTCATTTTCAAAACATAAATTTTACCTTCACTTAACAATTTCAATTTGTTAAGTGGGGGTATATTTTTCAAAATATAAATTTGACTTTCACTTAACAATTTCAATTTGTTAAGTGGGGGTCTCATTTCCAAAATATAAAATTTGACTTTCACTTAACATATTCAATATGTTAAGTGAGGGTCCCATTTTCTAAAAGCATACATTCAGGCTTTCACTTAGCATATCTTTGCTAAGTAAGAGTCTCACTTTCAAATCATGTATTTGGTTCTACTTAACACATAAAATTTGTTAGGTAAGAACCACATAATCATGCCATATTGGATTCCCACTTAACATACCAAATTTGTTAAGTGAGAATCCCATTCTCAAGTCATATCATACTTTGATTTCCACTTAACACACCAAATTGTTGAGTGGGGTTCTCATTATCAAAAACATCTCAAACACATTTAGGCTTTCGCTTAACATACCAAATTTGTTAAGTGAGGGTCTCTTTTCAACACACATTTGATCCTATTTTAACATACCAAATTTGCTAAATAAGAATCCAATTTTTCATATCAATTACACTTGAGTTTTTCACTTAACATACCAAATTTGTTAAGTTAGAGTCTCATTTTCAAAGGAAAATAAATGTATCTCAAACACATTTGGGGTTTTCACTTAACATAACCAAATCTGTTAAGTGGGACTGCCATCTTCAAAGAAAAGCAAATCTCTCTCACAATCACATTTTGCTTTCACTTAACATACCATATTTGTTAAGTGAAAGTCTCATCTTCAAGCACCAATCAAACACATGTGGCCTCTACTTAACATACCAAATTTGTTAAGTAAGAAGCCCCATTGTTCAAATCAAAATATCATACAATCAAATCTTCACGAACAAAAAAATATTTTAAACACACAATCACAACCTCTTCTGAACATACCCAAATTTTCTAAGTAGAGATTCTTTCAAACTACCATACTTTCAAATAAGGAACATAAAATGCAAATAATCTCCAAAAAGAAATCTCTCCTCAAATTTTTGAACCCCACTCAACCTACCTAAATTGGTTGAGTATGGGTTCTAAAATCAAAAATCAAATGGCAAAAGTCTCTCCTCCAAATATCTAACAAACACCCCTTAACATAATTTGAATTGTTGAGTGTGGGTCTGAAATTCCAAACTTTTGTTACTTGCATGGAATAAATATCAAGGCAGAAATCTAATACAAGTTATATCTCAATAAATGCAGACATACAGCTCAAATCAATCTGTGCAGTCTTCTGCAGTCAGCAGATATGGCCTCTTAGAAGTTTGTTTTCACCTTTTCATTTGGGATGGATTTGGCCCTAGATCAAGCCATCCTCCCTCAGACTGACTCCACCCATCTAATATTCTTTGGGTGAGGATTTGAGGGAGCCCGCATTACCTATGAGGGGGTGACCCTCACTACTATTAGCCGGGATGAGGTGGCTGGGTAGAAGCCAGTCATCTGCATCAACTTGCGTTCTGACACTAAGTATCCTTCCTTGAAGTGGAAGGCAGTTGAGGTTTTGCCAGTTAGTCCAGTTCCCACATAGCCAGTTGCTCCCATAACCACTCGGGTGCATGCTAGCACGTCCTCGATGGTCCCCTCTAATGGGAATGCTATCCTGGCTTCAGAGATAGCCTCCCCTACCTTCAAGGTAGGATCTAGCTCTCATACTGCATTACTCAACCACACGCAGCACCGCACATAGTGACGTAATAGGAGCCGCAAGATCAAGCGGCACCATGAGCATGCCGCCCAAGAGATGGATGATGCATCCCACATTGAATAGAAAGGTTCCCCTCATGAGGTTTCCCCCGTTGCTAACTACCAACTAGTTCCACCCCCTCTCAGCATCAGACAGAGAGGAGGACTATTAGAGGATAGTTGCATTGCCTCTACCTCCTACATACCATGATGCTTCGACTACGGACAGGAGGAAGTCCTATGCCAATCTACGTACATTATTACTATAGGTAGGTAGGGTACACAGATGTTCAGAGTCCGGTACATTATTTTACTTGAGGTCTATCATCCCCTGGAATGTTACCAGGTGCATTCGCAATGATAGACCATAAGAGGCCCGAGTAGCAGTTTAGTCAGGGAGCAAGGTGTGACAGAGGTTCACTAGGCAGTCGACGGCCTCCGCTCTAGTTGATTTTCCCAATCATTGGGCCACCAGGGCCGATAAGATTAATAGTATAGTGCTGACAAGTGCCACTAGCCATAGCGAAAAAGCACTGGAGAGGGTAGAGCTGATATTGCTCTGCCACACTGATTCACTCCTCACCCACCATCACTAGTTCAGGTCCCGCCATCCACTATTCTTACAAAAGCACAGAAGATAACATCCGAGGAGAAGAAAGCCCCCTTGGTGATCCGACTATGGCCAAAGGATTCCACTTCATCTACTCCACCAACTGAGATGAGAACGAGTTCCCCTACTCGACCTCCTGCTTCAGTCTTGGTGAAGAAAGAGTGGCAACCCCATAGCATCGTGGTCGCACCACCACCACCACCATAATCAGAGCTAGTGATAGTTGCAGCTATAGAGGGGGAAATGGACAATTCTGCAGTCCCCATGGTAGTGGATCTTCTTAGAGATACTACCCCACCCATGAGCAGTCATGAGCACATCTCTCCCAGTGAGCATGACCTTCCTAGAGCCAGCACTCAAGTGTTAGGCAATGTTAGGTGCATCTCTATCAGTGAGCATAGCCCCTCCACTGATCAATAGTGCATATTTGAACTTTCACAGTTAGATCATTCCCTAGAGAGATTTTAGCACAATACTTTGCAAAGAAGAGAGAGCTTCTAGGGAGTGACTGGTCAGATTATGAGGAGGGAAAGGTCATCTTTGATCCAAATGAGGATGATCTCCTTGAGGATTCAATCAAAGTCCACATGGTTGATACTAAGGGGTCCCTTCACAAAGATCATCATAGTCAGGATGTTATTGTAGTAGAAGAATATGATGCCATTCATTCAACTCAATAGCTCCTCTAGTAGCTTAGACAGAAGGATGATCATATTGATCAAATGGGGAAGAATATTGAAGAGTTGATGGCGAGTGTCAAAGATTGTAGAATTCAGCCAGCCTTCTCCGTAGTAGTGACAGAGCAGTTGACATACACTTTAGATCATCTTAGATGCATTTTTGCAGAGGGAAATAATGGTAGCTTGCATTGGAAGGTGGTGGATAGCACCTCCATGCATGAAAGAGACATCAAACACATAGTGGAGCAACAAGTGAGGGATGCATTGGTACAAGCCCGAGGTGGCTCATTTGTTCCAAAAGCTAGGCCCTACTTAGAAGAATTTCATGGTGTCCAATACTCTAAGGGCTTTCTGCCTTTATCCTTCAAGATTTTTTATGGTAGTGGGAACCCCCGACAGTATATAGCACATTTTAGAGCCAGATGTCGCAATATCGGTGGCAACGATGTACTCTTATTTCGCCTCTTCATCAACAGCTTGATAGGCATCATATTTGATTAGTACGCTGAACTACCCAATGATTCAATGAAGACATTTACTTAGTTGGATCAGCTCTTTATTAAGAGATTTGCTAGAACTCAGCAAAGGGTGACTATGGGCGATCTCATTGTAGCTCAATAACACCTCAGTGAGTCCCTTATTGATTACATTCTTAGATGGTACAATTTAAGTATGAAATGTGAACCTCAGCTATCTAAACAGCATTCCATTAAAATTCTACTCAAGAATATTCATAGCCCGGTCGCCTTCATGCTTAAAGGGTTTACCATTAAAATATTAGAGAAATTAATCAATAAGGCAGCTAGTCTACAAGGAGAGGTTAAACAGTTACCTTTCCAAGATTAGTAAGCCAAGCCCAGACCATAGAAGGTGTTTGAGAAAAAGCCAGGGGTAGTCACGATAATTGATAAGGGAAAATAGCTAGCCAGATTTCAGTCATATAGACCTCGAGCTCAATAGCCTCCTCTACCACCTCCTTTACCATCACCTCGACCATCATATCGGCCACCTCAATTACCATAATGGGGTCCACCTTCACCTACTCAACAGTATCCCTGTCCATAGCATCAGCAGCAGCACTCTTATCCACCACCAAGTAGCTATCATTTATCTACTCTTGCTGAGAAATTGATTAAATCCTATTCATTCAAGAGGGAGGTAGTCAAGAAGATCTTTAACAACCTCTTAAAGAAGCTTGATTTTCAGTTACTAGAGCCTAAGAGGCCGGAGGATGTGGGCAAGTGTCATGATCCAAACATTTACCCCTACCACCATATGCTAGGTCATGTCTTGGAAGATTGCTTTACCTTTAAGGACTAGCTTGAGCATATCGATAAGTCAGGTGCCATTATTATCCTTAAGGAATACCTATTTGAACAACCCTCTATTTATGTTAGGGTTATCCTTGGGGATACATGCGATCTTCTTAATATAAAGGAAGGTTGGGATATCTCTCTATCTTGAACCTCCAAGAAAATCATTTTTAAGATCAGAAAGTTACCCTTGTAGGTGCCTGAAGCAGCTCAAACCTCCAACTCTAAGGAAGGTTTGCAAGTTGCTAAGGACAACTTGAGGGAGGTATAAGCCAAGCAACAACAGCGATACCTTCCACTTGCCTGGGATAGCACATTAGTGTAACCACCGACCGAGTCCAACACTCCTTCCATAGTTGCAGCCATAGTTCATTCAGCCAGTTCTTCTTCTAGCAGTCGTATTGTATCAATCGACGGAGGGGGGTACCAAATCCCTCACTCATCTTACTTCACTTGATTTCTACTTTGTACCTTCATCAAAATCTAAGAAATCAATGAAGAAGAAGACTGATTCTGCTTACATCCACTCTAGTTTTGATGATCTTGATGATTTTATTCCTATAGGAAGCTATCAAAGTACTAATAATTATAATAATTATGATCCAAATCCTATCTAATTTTGAAATGGATTACCCATTCTGAATCACCTTGGTTTACCTATTGAGATAGATTTGGAGTCATCTCACTCTGATGATCCTATAGGAGAAGCTGTAGGTGAACCTCATGAGCTGGTAGAACTTTCCATTAAACCATCTCATGAAGTCACTGAAGTCAACCTTCATAGTGGTAAAGTTCTACCTCCTAAGGTAGCACCTTAAGATAAGGATAAACCAGTCATTGGTCCTAGCATTTAAGTAGCCCCTCCACAGGATGCTCCACCTATGGATATGCTTATGGGGGACCAACCTAGAGTTGACTACAATGTCCTCACTCACCTAAGAAAGTTGCCAACTAAACTAAGCATATATGATGCCCTTGTCTTATCCTAAGAGATGAGGGAGTCATTGATCAAAGCCCTTCTTGATCCAAAAATATGTTTAGCTCAGCTGGCCGCTATTGGAGAGGAGGATATTTTTCAGGAGAAGCTCATGGAGTTACATTCACCGATGAAGACCTTCTTTTGGGGACAATAGAGCACAACCGTCCCCTCTACATCACAATCAACATGGGTATATTCAGACTCTCTAGGGTGTTAGTTGATCAAGGTGCATCAGTGAACATTATGAGTCTAAAAATCTTTGCCTACTTGAGGATTGACATCTCCAAACTTCAAGGAGATTGGATGATGTTGAGAGGATTCAATGAATAAGGCGAGAGGGCTTTAGGCTCCATAGTGTTACAACTAGAGATAGATGACTAGAAGATAGAAGCCAAGTTCTACATAATTGATTCAAATACATCTTTCACTACTTTACTAGGTAGGCCTTGGATACATGCAAACAACACGGTTCCATCCTCTTTACATCAGTGCATCAAATTTAGAAGAGGTAGAATCGAGTATTGTGTCAAAGAAGATTTGAAGCCATTCTCAGTTAGAGAGGTCGAGATTTATGAAGATGCAACCTACTATCTTCCTCCAAATCAAAAAGTCTATTCTCATGAACTTGGTGAAAGTTCAAAATAAAAAGAAAAAGAAATTAAAAAAGAAGAAGAAAAGAAAAATAGGAAAAGAAAAAAGAAAATACAAGTGAACGAGAATCAGACACTGAGAAAGAGGTAGAGCTAGATGTTAGATTCCACCCACAGTTCATTCCTCCATATGAACACATGGGTAGGATGACTCGACCTCCACCGAGGAAAGAAGAACAAGTCTGGCGGTTCTAGGGTGGAAGACCTCTGCCTTGGCGGTGGCGGCCGGTGGGAGCTATGTTCATGAGTACTCCTATCCATGACTTAGAGTCAGTTGGGGGGATGAGTCTCATGTGATTAACTGCGTAACCAACCTCTCAGTGGGTCCTTTGTAGGTGACGTTTGAGCTGGATAGTGATGAAGACCAGGCCTCCAAGCAAAGCATGAATGTATCCAAATCATCATTATGTAGAATAGTCAGGCAGTAATTGGAAATTTTAGCTCTGACCTCACTTTCCTCCCAGAAAGTTGAAGGTTTGGTAGTTAAGGAGGTCCCCAAGTCAGCCACAGATGTTAGGACAAAGAGGTTTTTATTGGGAGCATCATCCTCAAGTTAAGAAGCTTATGTAGAACTTGAGGATTATTCATACAAAGATTTAATACAACTACCTTTTGATTATTTTTTCCTTGTGTTATTAACATAGCAAAGAAGGGAATAATCCCACATACTTGTTCTAAACATAGGTCGAACTACTTTGAAAAACTATGGGACAACCAAAGTAGACACTCTCAATCAAGATCAGGACTAGGATTTGACACAATGAGTCTAGTCGATGATGACAACCATTGCCTAGTCATCACCACTCATTTGGGGTCTGATAGGTTCTTCTCAAATCATGTTAACTCTTATGAGGAGGCATGTTTAGAAACTTCAGATGACCCAAATAAGCCTGAAGTTAGAGATGCACCTCCAGAGTTTGAAGAAGAAATTAGATCAAGCATTAGCGAACTCAAAGAAATCAACTTAGGAACAAATAAAGGTTCACGCCCGATGTACATCAGTTCCTTGTTGAATAAAGAACAAACCAATGACTTAGTAAGGCTATTAGTTGAGTTTAAGGACTATTTCACATGAAGTTATGAAGAAATGCTCAATTTGTCTCCTAACATAATAGTCCATAAGCTAGAAATAGATCTTAATGCTAACCCTATCAAGCAAGCTCCTAGACACATGCGATTAGAAATTGAACAACATTTCTAAAATCAAGGAACTGATCAATATCGGCTTTATCAAAAAAACAAAAATACCCTACTTAGTTAGCTAGTGTTATCCCAGTTAAGAAAAAGATTGGTCAAATTCACATATGTGTCGATTTTAGGGATTTGAATAAGGCATGTTCTAAGGATGAATTTCCACTTCCTACACCAAAATTGATGGTGGACACTGCCTCATCTCATGCAGTATTCTTTTTTATGGATGGGTCATCTGACTATAAATAAATTAAAATGGCCCCAAAGGATGAAAGAAACACTACTTTTAGAACGCCGATCAAAATCTATTATTATAAGGTCATGCCTTTTGGTCTTCAAAATATCGGTTCTACATACTAGTCGGCCATGACTCAGATATTCAACAAACTCATTCATCATCAGGTTGAATGCTATGTTGATGATCTAGTAGTCAAAAGCAAAAAAAAAAAAAGGAAGACTATCTCTTTGACTTGAGAGTAGTTTTCAAACAGTTAAGATAATTTAACCTCAAAATGAATCCCCTGAAGTGTGCATTCAGAGTAGCTTCAGGGAAATTCTTCAGGTTTATTGGCTGACACTGGAGAATAGAGATTGACTCAGAGAAGATCAAGGCTGTCTTAGAAATGCCACCCCCTAAAATTCTAACTCAACTCAGATCATGTCAAGGGAGATTAGTGTATCTAAGATGCTTCATATCTAACTTATCAGGAAGACGCCTGCCATTCTCAGCACTTGTCAAAAAGGATGCCAAGTTCAAGTGGGATGATAAGTTTCATCATGCTTTTAAAGACATCAAGCACTACCTAATGAAGCCACTAGTTCTAGCATCCCCTATCCCGGGCAAGCAGTCGATCCTCTACACCACTGCATTTAATGATTTCCTTGGCACTTTATTGGCTCAAATCAACATCGAAGGGAAAGAAAATGCTCTCTATTACCTCAGTCGTCATCTAATCCCTCCTGAGGCAAACTACCCACATATTAAAAAGCACTACCTAGATTTAATCTTTGCATCCCAAAAGCTACGACACTACGTGCTTTCTCATTAAGGGCGAATCAAGCAATTCCTCTAATTAATCCAACAATAAATTCTAAGAAAATCATGGGAGGCAGAGGTCATCCCACTAATCAACCCTAGGAAGTTTGAAATTAATTACTAAAGTAATTAAGGATTAATTAACATAATTACATTCTTAATAAAATCAAAATTGAGTAAAATTTACTGTTCAAAATCAATTAGAAATAATTTTATTGGATTCCCCTCTGAATTATCTTTAAAATGAACTTGAGTTTCCATTTTTTGGATTTTCTACATTTCATTATAATTTTATGAAGTTTCTGTGGTTATTGCTTAATTAAATAACCTAATTAATTAACTAATCCTGTCGGCACCACGTGGACTACTGATGCGGCACGCTTTCCACGTGGCATGACGGGATTGGTTATTCAAGTTGTCACATCATGTGTTGCGTTAGCTAGTGGTGCAACGTGCTTCCCCTTGGACCGTCTGATCAAAGATGGATGACCAGTATTAATCTCGTGGTTTTAATAGGTTTAATCAGCAGATCTAGCGAGATTTAATTAGGACCATCCAACCAAAACATGCGGCATATATGGCTCATGATTCATCCCTACCTAAGCTGTGGGAGACGGAGACAGTCCATCCTCCATGGCTTTATCTGAGCTCACCTAAACTTAGATTAGGCTGAGATTCACCCCATACCATCAAGAGGTGTAGGGAAGAACATCCAATGGCTAAATTTTAATGGGATGATAATTCCCTTCACAAAGGACCAAACATTTTTCAAATGGGGATCAGTTTTGAGTTATACTTTGCCAATGGCTATCATTGGCACTTCCAACGAATGAGGTAGCTTTGTCTGGTGGAGACAAAGCTCTGTTGAAAGTTTTAAGCCTTAATTTGAAGTGGATTGTCCAATTGACCAAGCTACCCTCAAATGGCTTGCAACTTTGATTGAAATCCCTCTTCCCATGGCTTGGAGACTTGGGAAAAGCTTTGGGTGAGCTCGACTAGGTGCCTTGATGGTGCTTGCAAGAGAAATTTAAGTTTGATAGAGAATTAAGTGAAGTGGAACTTCCTTAGGCCTCTCCTATTTCACTTTTGAAGAAAACTAAGAGGGAGAGATTTTGGAAGCTTAGAAATGACCTTGGGAAGCTTGTGGATGCTTACTCTCTATCACTCTAGCTCAATCGAATTCAGAGTGTTTGCATTCAGTTAGAATGAGGGGGAGTATATCTCCCCCTACTTGGATTGGATATCCGAGGCTTGCGCTTCCATTTTGATCAAATTGAGGAGATTTATTGGGTTATTTAGGCTATTAGGGAGTCCATGTGGTTCGATTTTGGCAGAGGAGTGGAAGGGAGGAAGTGCACATGTGCTAGGTGAGTGTAGGAGGAGATCCAAGTGGAGAATTTTCATTGGATGGGTCAGTTTGGCCTTGGGTTGGGTCATGGCTAACTCAAACCCATTGGGTGATGTGCACCACCTCCCTTGGTGTCCAAATGGTCCACTAGGAGGACGTCAAGTGGCCAAGAAAATGGATTGACCAAATTCCAAGTGGATTTGGCAATAGGTTACCCTCTGACCTAAGGGTAAAATGGTCATTTGGCCTTGATTTTAATTTGGACAGATTTAAGATGTTTCAAAAATAGTTTGGGCAAATTTCAAAGAATTTGGAGTTGATTTGATATGATTTGGTTCAATTTGACCCATTTAGGTTAAAATGGGTAAACTTGGGTCAAGTTGACCAATCAGTTAAATTGGGTCAAACTAAGGATTGGGTTAAGTTCATATGACCATTTGGAGCCTATGGGTATCATTGGTTGGGTTCAATTTGGTTTATATTTAGTTTTAGTTCATTTGAGTTACTTAGGCAAAATGGGACAAGTTGACCAATTTGACCCATTTTACCCAATTGGGTTAGGTCATGGGTTGGTTTAGGCTTGGTTGAACATTTGAAATGTATTGCAAGCTTTGGTTTTAATTAATTTTGGTTGGCCAATTGAAGCTTTGGTCAAGGTCAACAAGTGATTTAGAATGAATTTGATCCATTGCTTGTAATCAATTTGGCTAAGATCAAGATTTGACCCATTTTGACTTTTTAGGTCAACTTGGGACAACTTGGGTCAACTTGGGTCAAGTGCCAATTTGGCTAGGTTTGGTTGATGGCTTGATCATGTTCAATCATTGATTTTGGATTGGTTTAGATCTATGGTTTCAATCAATTTGGCCAATGGTGGATTTTGGCTAGTTTGAGTTTCATTTAGGCTAAGTGTTGACTTGGTCAAAGGATAGGTTTGACTTGGTTTGACCTAATTTGAGTGATTGATCTTCCTAGGATGATTGTTGCTCACAATGTGAGGCTCAGGTGAGCTTAGTTCAATCCAATTTGGGTTGGATTAGAATTTGGCTCAAAAAGGTGCTTTAGGTCACTTTGGGTCAAGTGAGCCTAAGTGAGTCAATTGGATTGATCAAGGCTTGATTCAAGTTTGGTTGAACTCACATATGGACTTATGTTTGAAATATAAACCCTTTTGTAAGTGATTTCGAGTCAAATGGGTTTTGATTCATTTGACAATATCAAGTTCAAAGGATGAACATGGGTTTGACTTTGGTTAATTTGATTTTGATTTGACGATTGAAGTTTGTGTTTATATTTGGGCTTATGACTGAAGGATTGATTGTTTGGAGAGAAAATCTAAAGGTCTGAATTGATTTGAGGAGGATTTGGTTAAGTTCAAGAATTCGACTTGAAAGGGTATAGGTCGAATTTAGGTTAGATTTAGACCTGATTCTTGAATTGATTTTGGTTATTTGAATTTATATTTCATTTATATTTGTGAATATAAATGAAGCTGTAAATAGATTATGAGAAAATCTTTTGAGTTTGGAGTGATTTGGATTTGATTTGGCTAAGTCCGAAAGATTTGGATTTAGAATTGATCATGGATTTCAATCATTTGGAATTGATTCATGATTTGGATTTTTGGAATTGATTTGAATGATTTAAGAAAAATCATTTAAGTTAGAATTTGATTTAAGATTTGATTTGAAATTGATTTGAGTTTGAAGTTGATTTGAATTTGAAGTTTGATTTGAATTTGAGGTTGACTTGGAAGAAAGAAGTAAGGATTTGGTTCAAGCTAAAGGGTAGGAAAATTTTACTAATACCCCTAAGGCATAACATATTCCTATGGCTAACTCTTCTAAGTTTCTAGGGTTAGGTTAAGTGTTCACCAAATCACTAGAAGTGTCTTAAGACTAATGAACTCTTAGTATTTAGAGGAGTCCTTATGCCTAGGATGAAGAAGTTGAAGCTCACTCCAAAAGTGAGGTCAACAAAGGGCGCCCAATAGGCGTGGTGTGACTGAGAAGGCATACCGTATGTATTGGTGTTGACCGAATTGATCAATAATGTCGAACGATCACAAGTACTACCAGAAATGATCTACTCCTCGAGGTGTAGAAGGAATCACGAGCTTAGTGCAATGTGACTACTCACGTTAAAGACATAAGAGAGTGAAGGAGGAATCCACTAGGGATTGAGTATGTGAACCTTCCACTAGGGAAGCAGGTTCAAGTCATCCACTGAGGGGTGAGAGGTTTAATTTAATTTTCATCTCACTGGAGAGATATTGATTTGATTTGTTGATTTATGATTCTGTGCTCCTCTAGGGATGGAAATGTGAACTCTCCACTAGGGAAGCAAGTTCAAGTCATCCACTGGGGAGGAGAGGTTGTGAAATCCACTGAGGGATTAGATTTTTGGATTTGCTGGAGATGAAAATGTGAACTCTCCACTAAGGGAGCAAGTTCAGGTTGTACTGAGTTGATTCCACTGGGGAATTTGAAAGATTTGCATCTCAATGAGGACAAGCGGATTGATTTGATTTTTTTTAATTTAGTTTGACTCCACTGGGGAGGTTGATTGGTTTTATTTTATTTGTTTATTTTGACTCCACTAGGGAGGAGGGTTGAATTTATTTTAGATTTTAAATTTTGAATTTTGAGATGGACCTTTGGTTTGCGATGAGCAGGGCCATGCTAACTATTCAACCAATCCAAAGGGGTAGTCTACTAACCACATAGTAGGACTATCCAACCAAAGGGGTGCCTTTCAGTGTGCAGCAACTGTACTAGGAAGAAAGCATAGTTGACTTATATCCTCCAAAGTAGGGATCAGTTGGTGACACAATGAATCAAACCCAACCTTAGGCTGACTACTGAGTGAATGCCATTGGGGGACTTAAATCAGCTCAAATGTAGTTAAAATTAATTTCATTTATTAATTAAGTTTGATGGATCTCATTGGTTTACGATGGACTGCACTGAGTAGGGGCCATGTTGGCCTTGATCTACTTCAGATTTATTAATCCGGAGGGGTAGTCTACCAACCACATAGTAGGACTATCCAACCAATGGGGTGCCTTTTGGTTTACAGTGACCAATTCAGGGAAGAAAGCACGGGGACTCACATCTTCCACTATAAAAGACCACTAGGGTGACATGTTAGCAAGGTAACATGTTAACCTGACCTAGGGCTGACTACTAAGTGAATGCTGCTAGGGAACTTAAATTAGCTCAAAGTCAAAGTTAATTTTATTTTTAGTTATGTTTGATGGATCCCATAGGTTTGCAATGGACTGCACTGAGTAGAGGCCATGTTGGCCTTGATCTACTTCAGATTTACCAATCCAAAGAGAGTAGTTTCTTGACCAAGGGGATAACTATCCAACCAAAGGGGTGCCTTTCGATTTGCAATGGTTGCAAGGAAGATAGCATGGGGACTCACATCTTTTCTAAATAGAAGAATGCTGAGGAAACACATTATCGAGGTAGCATGTCAACCCAACCTAGGGCTGCCCGTCAATTTGTGATAGTCATGCTAGAAAGAATGCATAGTAGACTTACATCTTCCATAACAAAATGACCGTCAGGATAACCTATTTATGGAAAACTAGATTAAACCCGACCTAAGGGTGATTACTGAGAGAGTGCTGACCCAGGGACTTATCTCTACTCAAGAGTAGTTAAGCAATTCCTACAGGAAGTTCTGCTGACACTACCCTAAAGATAGGATGTCTTCTTAGGAAAGGAGCCATGAGGGGCTTAAATTTATAATCCACAAGCAAATTAATTAATTATTTTATTTTATTTATTTATCATGGACCCTGTTGGTTTGTGAGGGATCATATTGAGAAGGAGCTTATATCTGCCTAGACCTATCTCAGATTTACTGAACCAAGGAAGAATCTGTGCATCAACTGAACAAATTCTCCAACCACAGGGGTGGCTTCTAGAAAGGGGATGCCAATAAGTAACCCGTAGTGTGTCTAAATGGGGTCGCAAAGGATGTGATCCAAATAGAGTGCCCGCAGGGGAGGGGCCGCTAAGGGCTTTATCCAAAACCCTGGAGAAGATAATGTCTATAGGTATTCGGTGGCCAACTCATGGAGAAAGTTCGGCGACTCATATCTGTTAAGAGTGGTGTATCCACCGGGTGAGTCATTATCAGCATAGCGAACATCAACCAACCTAAAGTGTCTGTCGGTTTGTGATAATCAACCTAGGAAGAAAGCATTGGGGACTCACATCCTCCTATAACGGAACTGATTGCCGGGATAGTCTGTCTTCGGCTCGACAGGTGCTATCTGACCTAAGGTGACTACTGAGTGAATGCCTCTAGGGCACTTATATCAACTTAAAAGTAGTCAAGAGAAAAGGATCCTCTAGGGGGACTTATCCTAAACCTCAAATATGCTCGACCTCGTTAGTGCATGATGGCTAGTTCAAGAAGAAATCATGTAGCCTTACATCCTCTTAAATGAAGTCAACATGAGGTAGCTTACTGGTTGCATAGTGAAGTCTACCAAACTAACAAGGCGCTCTTTAGTTTGTAATGGTTGAGTTAGGAAGAAAGCATGTGGACTCACATCTGCCAGACAAATGACCATTGGGATGACAACTAGTAAGGTAGCACGTCAACTCGACCTAGAGCAGCTAATGAGTGAGTGCCTTAGGAGGCTTGCTCTCACATCAAAGTAGATTGAGATAAAAGATATGTGTTTATTTTTTAGCTTGTGTTAAAAGAAATAGGATGCCTCTCGGGTTCTCTTACACCTATCCTAAAACACGCTGGGGAATTGATGAAATGGTGCCATGAATGGCAGTTATGAAAGTATGTCATTTGGGTTCTCTTACACCAAACTTAATTGTGTTAGTCAAAATAGGATTCCTCTTAGGTTCTCTCATACCTATTCTAGTAGTGTCAAGGAATTATATTTAATTTGTGTTCGTGTTGTGAAAGAGGGATAGGATGCCTCTTGGGTTCTCTTACACTTACCCTAAACACATTATGGCAGATTCGTAAACAAGCAAATAATGCTTCGAATGAAGAGAATATTTTGATGAATTGGAATGAAATTTTTGTTGATAGAATTATTTTCAAACATAATTTTATGGGTAATATTTCTTCAAATAGAGCCTATTAATTAGAAGCATCGGGTGTTCCCCTTTACAGTCAATAAGCTGATAAGATCCTCCTTGGTAGGCCTTCTCTATGACAAAAGGGCCATCCCAAGTGTGTTCAAACTTGCCTCCCATCTTTCAATGAGCAACAATTGATCTCCTTAGAACTATAACAAGTTCTCTTACTTGAAAAGTTCTAGGGTAGACCAGCATGTTGTGAGCTTAAATCATTTGAGCTTTGTATAACTCGAGGTTCTCGCATGCCCATAGGCGTCTCTCCTCCAAACCTTCGAGCTCTTCTAACCATAACTTGGCATTCTGCTCTTTGGTGATTTGACTACCCATTGCTATCCTTAGTGATGGGAGTTAAACTTCTAATGGTAGAATGACTTCGGACCCATACACTAAAGAGAACGGGGTAGATTGGGTTAGAGTTTTGTATGTGATGCGGTATATCCACAAGGCTTCAACTAGCTGCTCATGCCACTATCACATGTTGTCATCAAGTGTCTTCTTTAGTATTTAGATGAAAGTTTTGTTGAATGCTTCTGCTAGGCCATTTTCTCTATGGTCGTAGGTGGTGGAGTATCTCCAATCTATACTGTGTCTCACAAAGCTGTTGATCTTAGTGCTCTTGAATACAGTACCATTATCAGATATAATTCATTGAGGCATCCCGAACCTATATATGATATGATTCCTGAAAAATTGGAGCACATGTTAAGTTGTGACCTCTCTGAGTGGGATTACCTTCGGCCACTTGGAAAAGTAGTCGAGGCCTAAGATGAATCGATGACCCTTGGAAGAAGGAGGATCCCACAATGTGGTACCCCAACACTCAAATGGCCATGTGAAAATAGGATGTAGAATGTTGGGTGGTTGATGTAGGACCACACCACATTAACGATGGCATCTCCTAGCTACATTCATGCGCATTTGTAATCATAAGGCTAGTATCCTAGTCTCTTGATCTTTGCTTTCATTGGACCCGGATTGATGCTTCCGCATAACACGAATGTACCGGTCACGACAATCTTTGTGTTTGTCTAAGCAGTGTAACCACATTTGATCGAAAGACCGGTAAGGTGCCATCCGCGAGCATAGGAGAGCTCTATTTCATCTGATGGGCTTGTGATTTCTTGAGGTAGTTTACCTGTTCAAGTAATCCATGAATGGTTGCCTCAATCCGACTCCTCATCTTTGACAACCTCCCCTTCAAGAGAAAGTCTCTCGACAAGTTCAACATCAATAAGGGATTGGACTTGTCTATTTTGGACCCTTATTGGAATGATTCATCTTTCGGACATGCCAATTCCTTGGCGAGTTTGGCCAAAGCCTCTGCTACTGTGTTCTCTCCTCAAGGGACCTTGTAGATGGTGACCTCAGGGATTTGGGCCAACAACTTCATGGTATACTCATAGTAATGACAAATCTTAGGTTTTAGAACCTTATAGGACCCAGCAATTTGGTTGATGACCAGCTAAGAATCCTTGTAGATATTGATTCTTTTGACACACAATGTAATAGCTAACTCCAAACTAGCAATCAAAGCCTCATACTCAGTTTCATTGTTGGTGCATGGATTGGAGAGATAGTATGTGAATCTCATCACATCGTGGTCTGGAGTTAAGAGAACTATTGCTACCCCTGCCTATCCTAAGTAGATCATTGTTCTTCTCCTTTTTGAAAGAAAGCTGCACCATCAAAATACATCTCCCAGCGATGATTGTCAACCTCCCCCAAGGTCATGATTTGATCATCAGGGAGATCATCACTAAGCGGGGAATCATCAGGAAGTGGGTGTGCTGCTAAGAAATCTGCTAGTGCCTGTCCTTTCACAGCACAGAGGGGTATAAATGTAATATCAAACTATAAGAGAATCATAGACCAACGTGCCAATCATCCAAATAACATTTGTCATGTCATGAGATACTACAGTGGATTGATTCTTAAAATCAAGTTCACCTTATGAGAAAGCATATAGTGTTGTAGCTTTTGGGATGCAAAGATTAAAGCTAAGCAATGTTTCTCAATAGGTGGGTAGTTTGCTTCAGTAGGGATCAGACTACGGTTGACATAGTAGAGAGCGTTCTCCTTCCCTTCATCATTGGCTTGGGCCAACAAAGCACCATGGGAGTCATCAAATGCAGTAGTATAGAGAATCAATGGCTTGCCTAGGATAGGGGTTGCTAGAACTCACTGCTCCACCAAATACTATTTGATGTCTTCAAAGGCATGCTGGCACTTGTCATCCTACTTGAACTTTGCATCCTTTTTGATAAGTGCTAAAAATAGCTTGCATCTCCCGGATAGGTTGAGATAAAGCGACTTAAATATGCCAACCGCCTTTGGAATAATCTGAGTTGGGTTAGACTTTTAGGGGGTGACATTTCTAAGATAGCTTTGATCTTTTCTCGGTCTATTTCTATTCCCCAGTGTTGAACAACATACCCAAGGAACTTCCTTGAAGCTGCTCTGAATGCACACTTCAAGGGGTTCATTTTGAGGTAGAATTATCTTAACCGTTTGAAAACTACTCTCAAGTCAAAGAGACGGTCTTCCTTTTCTTTGCTTTTGACTACTAGATCATCAACATAGCATTCAACTTGATGATGAATGAGTTCATTTAAGATTTGATTCATGGCACGTAGGTATGTAGCACTAGCATTTTTAAGGCCGAAAGGCATGACCTTAAAATAATAGATTCTAATCGAAGTTTGAAAAGTAATGTTTCTTTGATCCTCGGGGGCCATCTTAATTTAGTTGTAGCTAGATGACACATCCATGAAGGAGAATACTACAAGAGATTAGGCGATGTCAACCATTAATTCTGGTATAGGAAGTGGAAATTCATCCTTAAGATAAGCCTTATTTAAGTCCCTGAAATCGACGCAAATACAAATTTGGCCACTCTTTTTCTTAACTGGCACGACATAGGCTATCCAGGTAGAGTATTATTCTTTCCTGATAAAACCAGCATCGATCAGTTTCTTGACTTCAGAAATGACCTATTATTTGATTTCTAATGACATGCGTCTAGGAGCTTACTTGATAGGGTTAGCATTAGGGTTTATTGCTAGTTTGTGGACTACTACGTCAGGAGATAATCCAGGCATCTCTACATAACTTCATACAAAGCAGTCCTTAAACTTAATCAATACCTAACTAAGTCATTGGTTTCATCTTCATTCAGCAAAGAACTGATGTATGTAGGGTGTGGATCTTCTTCCATCCCGAGGTTGATTTCTTTAAGCTTTTTGATAGTTGAATGGATTTCTTCTTCAAATTCTGGAGGTGAATCCTTGATGTGAAGATCATCTGGATCATTTGAAGTTTCTAAACACACTTCCTCATAAGAGTTAGTGTGGTTTGAGAAGAACCTATCAGACTCCAAAAGATTGGTGACAACTAAGCAGTAATCATCGTCGTCGACTGGACCGACTATACTGAATCCTAGTCCTGATCTTGATTGTGCATCTCTACTTTTATTGTTCCACAGCTTCTCAAAATACTCTAACCTGTGCCTGGACCATATATAAGGAATCAAACCTTTCTTTGGAAGATTAAGAACACAAGATGAATACCAATCAAAAGGTAATTCTATTTAATCTTTTTTTGAATTATCCTCAAGTTCTACATCAGCTTCTAGACTTGAGGATGATGATATCAATAGGAATCTCTTTGGTTTGTCATCAATGGAAGACCTAGGGGCTTCCTTAACTACTAAACCTTCAACTTTTTAAGAGAAAAGTGAGATTAGAGCTAAGGTTCCCAACTGCTGTCTGATAGTTTTACATAAACCTGATTCAAATACATTCTTGCTATCTTGGAGGCCTGGTCTTCATCGCTATTTGGCTCGAGTGTCACCTCCAATGAAACCCGCTGAGAGGGGTTTGCTGGTACACTAATCACATGAGACTCATCCTCCGAGCTGCATTCCAAGTCTATTGGAATAGTAGGGGTACTCTTGTGAACTGAAACATAGCCCTTATTGCCTAGTCGCCAACCAGGGGGTCTTCCACCTCTGGAACTGCCTCTATGTCTTCTTCTACCTCTGCCTGGTGGAGGTCAAGTCATCCTACCATATGTCCGTATAGTGGAATGAACTGTGGGTGGAATGTAATATGTGGCTCTACTTCTTCCTTGGTGTCCATTTATCGTTCACTTGTAATTTCCTTTTTTCCTTTCTTTTTCATTTTATTTTTCTTTTTCTTCTTTTTCTTTTTCTTTTGTATTTGAATTTTGATCAAGTTTATGAGAATAGACACTTTGATTTTATGGAAAAGGGCTTTTCATCTCCTTTGACACAGTATTTGATTCCTTCCTTTCAGAACCTGATGCACTGATAGAGGGAGGATGGAATCATCTTATTTTAGTGTATCTAAGGCCTACCAAGAAAGCAGTGAATGAAGTATTCAAATTGATTATATAGAACTTGGCTTCAGTCTTCTAGTCACCTATTTCGAAAGGTAAAACTATGGAACCTAAAGCCCTCTCGCCTTGTTCATTGAATCCTCTCAACATCATCCAATCTCCTCGAAGTGCAGAGATGTCAATTTTCAAATAGGGCAAGGGTCTTTAGACTCATAATGTTCATTGATGCACTTGGATCAACCGAAACCATAGAAAGTCTGAATTTGTCCATGTCCACTATGATGTAGAGGGGACGGTTGTGCTCCATGTCCCCCAGAAGAAAGTCTTCGTCGATGAATGTGACTCCCTGGGCTTCTCTTAAATAATGTGTCTCCTCTCTAACAGTGGTCAGCTGAGCTAAGCATATCTCTGGATCAAGAAAAGCCTTGATTAATGATTCCCTCATCTCTTTGGATAAAATAAAGGCATTATATATGCTTAACTTAGATGGCAACATTCTTAGGTGAGCGAGGACATTGTAATCCACTTTGGGCTGATCCTCTACAAGCATATCCATGGGTGGAGTATCCCGTGGAGGGGCTTCTTGCTCATTGGTACTAATGACTTGTTTTTCCTTATCTTGAGTTGCTACCCTAGGAGGTAGAATCCTGCCACTATCAAGGTTAACTTCATTGATCTCTTGTGGCAGTTTAGTGGAAGATTCTACCTGCTCATCAGGCTCACCTAGAGCTTCTCCTATAGGACCCTTAGAATTAGATGATTCCAAGTCTACCTCAAGAGGTGAACCTGTATTATTCAGAGAAGGAAAGTCCATCTCTGAATCAGAAAGAGGAAGATCAGAGTTGTTATAATTATTTAGACTTGAAGAGTTTTCTATGAGAGTAGAATTAGACAACCCATCAGAAGTGACACAGATGCAATTCAAACTAGCTTTATTCCTTAATTTTTTGGATTTATAAAGAGGAATATAGTAGAAATTTAGTAAAGTAAGTGGGGTGAGGGATTTGATGCCCTCATTCGTTGATATAAGATGTATGCTAGAAGAAGAAGAGCTAGAAGTGTCAGGTAGTATTTGGAATGGTGGAGGAGGGGCTCGTTTGGTTGCGCCAGACTATCCACGGATGGTGCTCATTGCTGTCTTCTTGAGGTCCCTCCCAGTTGTCTTTTGTAACTTAACCTTCCTTGATGTTGGAGGTTGAGTGCTAGGCACACCGAAAGTTTCTTGATTTTTGAAACATTCTTTTTAGAAGTTCAGGATAAGGAGATATCCCAACCTTCTTTAGTTTTGAGAGGATCACATGTAACCCCAAGGATTACCCTAACATAACTGGATGGTTGTTATACTAGGTATTCCTTTGGGATAACTATG